>CM038214.1:327891233-328637395 GCA_021442155.1 Cymbidium sinense | reverse complement strand
AACCTAAGATTTAAAATCGAAAATAAAATTAAACCTTAACATGCTTACTTAAATTAAAAAATAAAACCTAAACCTAAAAGAAAATAAAGATAAAACTAAACTAAAAGGCTTATAAACCAAAATCTAAACTGAAACTGACAGAGAAAACTATAATAAAAAACCCAAACTAAAATAAATAAACTAAAATAAATAAATTAAAATAAATAAAATAAAAAAAACCTAAAATAAAATATAAAATCTAAAAAATAAAATAGAAGATTAACTAAATAAACTAAACCTAGAGGTTAAGCAATTTTAAAAAATAAAAAAAAATAAAACTAAAAAGAAAATAAAAAGCCTTGAACCTAAACCTAATATAAACCTGACAAACCTAAAATGAAACCTAATCAAGACCACAAAATACAAATCTTTAAAACCTAAAAAAACTGAAAACAAACCCTAAATGTGCCACCCTGAAACCACAAAAAAACCCTAACCAGACTAAAAACCCAAGCCACAAACCCTGACCAACAAAACTGAAGCCAACCAAATAAAACCCTAAAATAAATATTAAAAAGATGAAACCTATAAAATAAAACATAAAATGAAGCTAAAGATAAAATGAATTAAAATAAAAAAAATATAAAATAAAAAACCTAAACCTAAAAAAATAAAATAAAATAAAATAATAAAGAAAAACTAAATAAAATAAACTAATTAAAATAAATAAAATAAATTATAAAAATAAACTTAAGATAAAATAAATAAATATAAAAGAAACTAAAAAAAAATAAAACTAAATAAAATAAAAAATAAATAAAATAAAACTAAATAAAACTAAAAAAGATAAACCTAAAATAATAATATAAATCAAAACTATTAAACAATAAACTAAAATAAAATAAAATAAAATAAAATAAAATACATCTAAACTAAAACTAACTAAACTAAACTAAATAAACTAAACTAAATAAATAAATAAATAAAATAAAGCTAACTGAATAAAACCAAATTAAACTAAAATAAAATAACCTGGACCTAAAATAATAAACTAATCCTAAATAAAATAATACTACAAAATAAAATAAAAAACTCACCCTAAAGAACTGGCCCAAAAGCTGAAAATATCCAGATCTAACCATACCACTAAACCTAAAACCTGAGAGATCATAAACCTAAATCCCACCTGAGAAATGGGAATAAAACTAAACCACAAACCTAAAAAACTAAAATAGTAACATCAAAATTAAAATAAAACTATGGAATTGTGAAGAGGTTCACAGTGGTGGTGGAAGGGAGAGATGGGGATATGGTGGTGGATCTCACTACTCAAAGGCAGGTGTATTGGGACTGGAGGAGAATGGCCAATCCAATATGCTGCTTATGGAACTATATCTTTATAATAGAGATGGTTCTAGTTATCTAGTATTTTTGATTTGCTTTATGCATGCTCATTTTTTATCTCTATCATGCTTGTGTCATAGAAACTTTGTTTGTTAGTTGGTTGATGAAATAAAAAAGAAGAAATGTTGAATGTGAATTTATAACTAAATAAAACCAATCTAAACCCTAAACTAAAACAGACCCAAACCTAAAACCTAAACCGACTGTAAACCCTAAAACCATAAACCTTAAATCTTAAATGCTAAAACAAAACAAATTCTAAACCCTAAACCTGTAACCATAAACCAAAACTCTAAACACAAACTAAACTTCAAACCCTAAACTAATCCCTACCCTATCCACTGAGCTAGGCCACTGACCACACCCCACCACACTACCAAACCATGGGCTCTCCTTAGCCCTGATTCTGACCACAGCCTCCCAACCACTAAACCCACCACTGGGCTGAGCTTAACCATAAACCACTGCACCCCAGGCCCTACCCTGGGCCACCAAGGCCACAACCCAAACCAAGGCTGAGCCTAAACCTTAAAATGCCTAACCTCAGATAAATAGATAAAATAAATAAATAAAACCTAAAACTAAGATAAAATAAAATCATAAACTAAACTTAAACCTAAACCTAAAATAAGATAAAATAAGATAATAAAAAAAATAAAATAATAATACTAAATAAAATAAACCTGAATAAAACTAAATAAAATAAAAAGATAACAAAATAAAATAATCTAAAATAAACCTAAAATAAAGAATAAAACTAAATAAAAAACCTAAACCTAAAAATCAACCTAAAGTAAATAAAATAAAATCTAAAATAAAAAAAACTTAAACCTAATAAAATAAAATAAATAAAATAAATATACCAAATTTTAAACTAAAATAAACTAAACTAAAATAAATAAAGTTAAGCAACCTAAATTAAACTAAACCTAAACACGACCTAAACAAAATAAAATAAACAATCTATAAATAAACTAAACTATCTTAAAAATATAACCTAAAAAAACTTAAACAAAACCTAAAACCTAAAACTAAAATAAAATATTAAAACTTAAACCTAAATCTAAAAATAAAAAATAAAACTTAAACCTAAAAAATAATGTAAAATAAAACTCAACTAAAAATAAACCTAAACCTAAATCTAAACCTAAAAAATAAAGTAAAATAAAAAAACCTAAACTAGAATAAATAAACAGAAAATAAATTAAAAATAAAAAATAAATATAAATAAAAATTTAAAATAAAATAAATAAATAAAAAGTTAAATAAACTAAATAAACCTAAACCTACTAGTTGACTTAATTTTTTACTAAAAAATAAACTAAACATAAATAAAATAAACCACTAAACTAAATAAAATAAAATAAAAAAATAATCCTAAACCTAAACTAAAAAATTAAACCTAAAACTAAAAAACTACATAAAAATAAATTAAAACTTAAACAAAACATAAAATAAAAATAAAACCTTAACCTAAAAATAAAATAAAATAAAACTCAAATAAAAAATTAAATTTAAAATAAACTAAAATAAAACTTGAACTAAATTAAAATAAAAAAATAAATAAACTAAATGAAATAAATATAAAACTAAATAAAAATAAAATTAATTAAATAAATTAAATAAATTAAACTAAATAACTTAAACCTACTGGGTTTACATAATTTAAAATGTAAACCCTAACCCTAAACAACTACCATACCCAAACACCACAACCCATGGCCCCAAATAAACTCTCCATACCACAAATAACAAATAAGCATAAACCTAAAACCACAAACCTTAAACCTTAAAACCCTAAACCCTAAAAACCCTAAACCCTAAACCTTAAACCTCAACCCTAAAAAATCCTAAACCCTAAACCTTAAAATCCAAACCATAAACTTAAACTAAATTAAATAAATTAAAAATAAATCTAAACCGTAAAACCTAATAAAACTAAACATAAACCTATACCCTAAGAATGGGCATAACCTTGACGGTAGAAACATCACCGTCAACCAAGCTCATTCTAGATCTGGAGGTCGAGGCAATGGCATAGGCGATGGTTATCGCATTGGTGGTGGGAGAACTAGAGGTAGTAGTTGATATGGAAGTGGTGGTCAAAGTAGTGGTGGTTATGAAGCTAGGAAGAGCGATGGAGGTTACAGCCGTGGTGGTGGCAGAGGAAGAGATCGGGGATATGATGGTGGATCCCACTACTCGAGGAGGGGTGGTTGGAAACTAGAAAGCGAAGAATGGCTCTCGATCTGCTTATAAATTATTCTTTATAATATATAAGTTATCTAGGGTTTTATTTATCTTGTGCTCATTTTTTATCCATGTCGTCGTTTGTTTCTTAGAAAACTTGGTGAGTTACTTGGTTGATGAAATCGAAAAGAAGAAATGTTGAATCTGAATTTGTTCTCTCTGAAAAAAAACCAAAAATAAAAAACCCTAAACCTTAAACTAAAAGCCCAGACCTACTAAAATGTAAAAAACCTAAATTCTAAACTATAAATGACTTAAAACCTCAACCCTAAACCTTAAAAACCCTAAACCCTAAACTCTAATATAAACTAAACATTTTAAACCAAAAAAAAAAACTTAAACCATAAACCTTAAACCCTAAACCCAAACCCTAAACCCTAAACCAACCATAAAGCCTAGAACCTAAACCTTAAATCTAAACCTAAAAAAGCTAAAAATAAATCTAAACTAAATAAAACCTAAAATAAAATAAATAAAACCTAAATAAAATATAAACTATATATAAAACCTAAACATAAACCTAAAGAAAATAAAATAAAAAAATAAGAATTATACTAAAATAAAAAAATTAAAATCCTAAATTAAACTTAAAAATAAAGGAAATAAATAAATAAAAGTAAACCTATAAAAATAAAATATAAAATAAAATATATAAAACTAAATAAAATAAATACTTAAAAAATAAAGAAAACCTAAAGTAAATAAAAATAAATTTAAACCATAAATTAAAAAAAAAAAGCCACGAAATATATAATAAACTAAACTAAAACTAAAATAAAATAAAATAAATAAAACCTAAGCCTAATCTTTAAACTAAACTAAATAAAATAAAATACTAAAATTAAGCTAAACCTAAAATAAATAAAAAAATAAAACCTAAAATAAACCTAAAATAAACCTAAAATAAAATAAAATAAAACCTAAACTAAAAAATAAAAAATAAAATAAAACTAAACTAAAAATAACATAAACTAAACCTAAAAAATAAACTAAATTAAAACCTAAAATAAATAAACCTAAAATAAAATAGACTAAAATAAATAAAATAAAATAAACCTAAATAAAAAATAAAATAAGAAAATAAATAAATAAACAAAATAAACAAAATAAACCTAAACCTCTTGGTTTACTTAATTTAAAGAAAAACCCAAACCATGAAACAAACCATAAACCAAAAAGACCTTACCCAACCCTAAACTCAAATCTAAAATAGAACTCTAAACCCACAAACCCCAACCTAACCTAAAACTAACAATAAACCTAAAACCTTAAACCTAAACTTAGACCACAAACTACCCTAACCCCTAACCATAAATCCTAAACCCATACCCTAAATCTTAATCCATAATACTCTAAACCATAAACCACAAACAAACCCAAATCGTAAACCATAAATCTTAAAAAGCCCAAACCCTAAACTAAAGTAATTAAATAAATTAATAAAATAAACCTAAAACCTAAAACCTAATAAACCTAAACCCTACAAATGGGCAGAACCTTGATGGCATGAACATCACCGTCAACCATGCTCAGTCTAGATCTAGCGGTGGAGGCGACGGCAGAGGCGATGGTTATCGCAGTGGTAGTAGGGGATCTCGGGGTGCTGGTCAATATGGAGGTGGTGGTCTAACCAGTGGTGGTTATGGAGGCGGGATGAGCGACAGAGGTTATAGCCGTGGTGGCGGTGGAGATAGAGATCAGGGATATGACGGTGAATCCCACTACTCGAGAGGCCTAGGTGGTTCTGATGGGAACTGGAGTAACTAAAGAATAGTCAATTCGATCTACTGCTTATAAAACTGTGTCTTTACATTAGAGATGGTTCTAGTTATCTAGGGTTTTTGATTTGATGCATATGTGCCAATTTTTTATCTATGCCATCGCTTATGCCATAGAAAACTTGGTGTGTTACTTGGTTGATGAAATTGAAGAGAAGAAATGTTGAATATGAATTTGTTCTCTATTAAAAACCAAAATGAAAAACCCTAAACCCTAAACTAAAATGAACCTAAACCTAAAACTTAAACCCTTAACCCTCAAACCTAAACTTTAAACACTAAACCACAAAGCCTAAACCTTAAACCTAAACCCTCCCCCACTCCACTAAACCTAAACCCTAAAAAAACCACTCCACCAAACCCACACCCACCCTAAATCATAAACCCTAGACCCTAAACCACTCCAAAATCCTAAAAGCTAAAACCTAAACCTAATAAATAATATTTAAAATAAAATAAATAAAAAAACTTAAACCAAAAAATAGAAATAAATATAAACTATAACCTAAAGCTTAAACCTAAACTAAAAATAAAATAAAAATAAAATAAAATAAATAAATAAACCTAAACTAAAGTAAATATAAAACCTAAATAAAATAGATTAAACCTAAAATAAAAATGGGATAAATGAAAATAAATAAAAAATAAATAAATACTACTTAAATAATACCTAAAAATAAAAACCCTAAACTAAATATACCTAATCTAAATTAAAATATTAAACTAAACTAATAAACATAACATAAATACCTAAACCTACCTAAAATTAATTAACTTACCCAAACTAAATAAAATAAAATAAACTAAAAAATACCTAACTAAAATAAAACTAAATAAAATACCTAAAAAAAATAAACTTAGCCTAAAATAAAATAAAACTACACTAAAAATAAACATAAACATAAACTAAACCTACAAACTAAAATAAAGACCCAAACTAAAATAAAACTAACTAAATAAAATAAAATAAACTTAAATAAAATGAAATAAAATAAACTAAATATAATAATAAAATGAATAACTAAATGAACTTTAACCTTGGTTTAACTTAAAAAAACCTAAATACCCTCCAACTCTAAACCCTAAATCATAAAAAATGTTAAACCCTAAATTTAAACTGCACCCTAACACTAAACCAGATGTTAAACCCTAACCCCCTAAACCTACCCTACCATAACCACTAAACCACTAAACACTAGGCCTAAACCCAAAACCTAAACCATAAACCTAAACTAACCTAAACCCTAAAACCCACAAACCCCAAATCTTAGTAACCCTAAACCTTATACCCCAACCTAAAAAACCCAACATAAACCTAAAGTAAATTAATAAATTAATAAAATAAACTTAAACCCTAAGAATGGGCAGAACCATGATGGCCGGAACATCACCATCAACTAGGCTTAGTCTAGATCTGGTGGCAGAGGAGAAGGCGGAGGCTACAATTTTCACAGTAGTGGTGGGGGATCTCAAGGTGCTGGTGGTTATGGTGATGGTGGTCGGAGTAGTTATCGTTAAGGCTGGAGGCGACAGGTTACAACCATGGTGGTGGCGGAGAGAGAGATAGAGGATATGATGTTGGATCCCACTACTTGAGAGGCAGGGGTAGTTGATGAACTAGAAACTAAATAACGATTGATTTATAAATGGATGTCTTTATAGTAGAGACAATTTTACTAGGGTTGTTGATTTGTTCTATGTGGTCATTTTATATCTATGTCATGTTTGTCTTAGAAAACTTGAGTGTTATTTGGTTGATGAAATCGAAAAGAAAAATGTTGAATTTGTTTGTTCTCTAAAAAAAAATCCTAAACCCTAAAACTAAAACCTAAACCCTAGACCAAACTAAACCACAAACCCTCAAAACTCTAAACTTTAAACCTAAAACCATAAACCCAAAATCTTAACCCTAAAACCTAAATCTAAACCATAAACACTAAAAGCTAAAACCCAAACTAACTCTAAAACCTACAAACCTATAACAGAGCCAAAACCTAACCTAAAAGCTAAAAATAAACTATAAATAAAATCTAAAAAAACTAAATAAAACCAACATCAATAAAATAAAAAAATAAAATAAAATAATAACTAAGAAATCCTAAATAAAACTAAACCTAAAAAGAAAATAAAAAAATAAAAACTAAACTAAAGTATAATAAATAGACCAAACTAAACAAAAAAAATAAAAAGCCTAAATAAAACAAAATTAAATAAAATAAATAAACCTAAAATAAAATAAAATAAAACTAAATAAAAACTAAACCTAAAATACAACCTAAAATAAATTAAAAATAAAACTAAACACTAAAATAAAAGAACCCTAAATTAAAAAAAAAAAACCTAAACTAAATAAAAAATAAAATAAACACATAAAATAAAATAAATAAACCTAAACTAAACTAATCCCAAAATAAAAAATAAAACCTAAACCTAAAAAATAAAATAATAAACTAAACTAAACCTAAACTACAAACCTAGAAAGAAACTACGATAAAGAAACCTAAACTAAAAAATAAATAAACATAAAATAAATTAAATAAAATAAAAATAAACTAAAATAAAGTAAAAATCAAATAAACTAAAGATAAATAAATAAATAAACTAACTAAACTAAATAAACCTAAACTGGTTTTGCTATAAATAAATAAAAAATAATATAAAATAATGAAAAATAAAACTCTAACCTTAAATCATAGAAACCCTAGGCATTAAACACTAGGCCACACACACCCACCTTAACTGAGCCCTATCATGAGCCACAGGCCACAAGGCTGAGCCTAAACGGACCATGGGCCTAAGCTAACCCCCCACCTAAACCACAAACCCTACTCTCCAGAGCTTAAGCTAGACCCTGGACCCACTACTACATAAATAAATAAAACCTAAATAATATAATAAAATGTACATAAATAAATAAACATAAAAACCTAAATAAAATAATAAAATAAAATAAAATAAAAACATAAACATAAACTAAAACCTAAATATAAATTAATAAAATAAAATAAATAATACTAAACTAAAAAATAAATAAATCTTAAAATTAAAACTTAAATAAAATAAAATAAACCTAAAAAATACTAAAATAAAATAAAATAAAATAAACTAACTTCATAAAATAAACCTAAGATAATAATAATAAAAAAACTTAAACCCATTAAAATGAAATAAAATAAAAATAAATTAAACTTCACATAAACTAAAATAAACTAAAAAAATTAAATAACTAACTAAAACCTACCTAAACTAAATAAAATAAACTAAAATAAAACAATAATAAAACCTAAAATAAACCTAAATAACTAGGCTTAAATAAAATAAAACCTAAACTAAACTAAAATAAAAGAAAACCTAAACCAAAATAAATAAAGAGAATAAACTCTAAATAAACTAAACCTAAAAATTAATAATTAAATAATATATAAATAAAAGATAAACTAAATAAATGCTAAATAAAACTAAAACTATTTACTTGATTTAAGATAAAAACCCTAGATGATCTCCTATAACCATACCCTAAATAAAACCACAAAAACACTAAACCCTAAACCATGAACCACTAAACTCCACAATCTTAACCTAAAAAATAAACTTAAAAATAAAACCTAAAATAAAAATAAAATTAAATAAAAATAAAACCTAAACTAAAACCTAAACAAAAAAGATTAAAATAAATAAATAATAAAATAATCAAAATAAATAAAAATAAAAACTATACTAAAAAATAAAATAAACTAAAATAGAACAATAAAATAAAACTAAATAAAATAAAATAAAATAAAACTTAATAAAACATAAACTTAAAAATAAACTTAATAAAATAAATAAAAAAATAAAACTTAAACCTAAATTAAAATGTAAACCTAAAATAAGAATAAAATAAATAAAATAAAATAAAATAAACTAAATAAATTATTAAACTAATAATTAAAACTAAATACCAAATAAACAAATATAAGTAAAAAAAATATAATAAACTAAAATAAACTAAACTAAACTCAAAATAAAACATAAAATAAACTAAAATAAAACCTAAACCTAAATAATAAAAATAAACTAAACTACTAAAAAAAAAATAAAACTTAAACCTAAAAATAAATAAAAAATAACTCAACTAAAAATTAAACCAAACTAAAAAAATAACTAAAAAAACCTAAACTTAATTAAATAAACCCAAAATAAAATAAATAAACTAAATAAAAATAAAAAATAAAATAAAATAAATAAAAAAAACTAAATAAAATTAAGCATAAACCTACTTGGTTTACTTAATATTAAGAAAATTAGAAACCATAAATCCTAAATGTTAAATCCCTAAACCACAACTTTAAAACACAAACTAAATCCAAACCCAAATCTGAAAACTCTAAATCTAAACCCTATTAAACCATAAAATAAAAGCATAAATAAAATAAAACCATAAACCACCTAAGCTAAACCCTAAACCTAAACCCAAACCTAAACTAAAGTAACCTAAATTCAAAATAAACTTAAACCCTATGAATGAGCATTACTTTGACGGCAAGAACATGACCGTCAACCAAGCTCTGTCTAGATTTGGCGATGGATTGAAGGTGGATGTGGCGGTTATCATGATGGTGGTGGGAATAAGTGGGTGGAGGTATTGGTAGTGGTGGTTATGGTGAGAGAGAGTGTAGAGGTTATACCATGGTGGTGGTAAAGGAAGAGATCGGGGACATAATGGTGGATCTCGCTACTCGAGAGGCTGGGGTGGTTATGGTTGGAATTGGATAAACTGGATAAACCAAGTAACACGCCAATTTCTCTATGCGTGCTCATTTTTTATCTATATCATCTCTTATGTCTTAGAAAAATTGGTGTGTTACTTGGTTGATGAAATCAAATGGAAGAAATGTTGAATCTGAATTTGTTCTCTGTTAAAGAAAAAAACTAAAAACCCTAAACCTTAAACTAAAACTTGAACCTAAACCCTAAACCCACAAACCACAAACTTAAAACCTAAACCCAAAATAAAACCTAAATCCACAACCAAACCAAAACCATTATAAAACCCTAAAACCCTAAACCACAAACACAAACCTAGCCCAAAACTGAACAAACCCAACAAACTCTAAACCCTAAACCATAAAATACAAACCTAAAAAATCTAAAAAACCTAAAAAATATGAGCTAAAAGAATATAAATATAAAAAACATAAACAAAATATAAAATATATAAGATAATAAACATAAAACCTAAAAAATAAAATAAAATAAAAATAAAACTAAACTAAGATTAAATAAAAAACACTAAACTAAACTAAAAATAAAAGCCTAAATAAAATAAAAACATAAAATAAAATTAAGATAAACTAAAATTAAAATAAAATAAAAAAATAAAACTTAAAACCTAAAAATAAACCTAAAGTAAATAAAAATAAAACTACTAAACCAAATGTAAACTAAACCTAAACTAAAATAAATAAAACTAAATAAATAAAACCTAAACCTAAACCTAAAATAAATCTAAAAACCCTAAATAAAATAAATGAATTAAAATAAAACTGATCTAAATTAAAATAAAACCTAAACTAAACCTAAAATAAAAACCTAAACCTAATCACAAAATAAAAATAAAACTTTGCTAAAAAATAAAATCAAAATAAAATAAACTAAAATAAACCTAAACCTAAACATAAACATAAAATAAAATAAAATTAAAACCAATAAAAACCTAAAATAAATAAACTAAATAAAATAAAAAAAAATAAAAAATATAAATAAAATAATAAATAAAAATAAACTAAATCTATGGGTTTACATAATTTAATAAAAAACCAAACCCTAATATAAAAAAAATAAACTAGTAAAATTCAAAATAAATAAAATAATAAAATAAATAATTAAACTTAAACCTGGGTTATTTAATTAAAAAAAATACCTTAATCCTAAACCCTAAATCCTAAACTCTAAGCTACCAAGGTAACCTAAAACCCTAAACCTAAATTTACAACCACAAACCCAAACCCTAAACTACCCAAACCTGACTAACCTTAAACCACAAACTAAACCCCTGACATAAAACCAAACCTAAAACCCCTACCACAAACCACAAACCATAAACTAATGACCAGGCCACAAGGCTGAGCTGACATACCCATCCTAAGCACTGCGCTGACCTAGGCCTTAAGCCACTGAAAGGCTGATCCACCCCACTGCTGGACGCTACCCTCACTGAGCCACTGGGCTAAGCCCTGAGCTGGGCTTGAAAAAGGCTGAAAACTAGATAAAGACCAGATAATAAAGATAAATTAAAATGACTGGCTAAAATGAAGCTGGGCCTAAAAATAAATAAGATAAAATAAGATAATGAAGATAAATAAATAAATGTATAAACTAAAAACATAATAAAAGGATAAAAAAATAAAATAAAAACATAGATAAAAATACTTTATAAATAAAATAAACTAAATAAAACCTAATACAAAACCTAAAATAAAATAATACCTAAACACAAAGTCCAAAATCAAAATAAAAAACAAAATAAATTAAACCTAAATAAATTAAATAAATAAACTAAACCTAAACCTTAAACTAAATAAAAAATAAACTAAAATAAACCTAAACTAAAATAAAATCTAAAATAAAAACCTAAAACCAAACCTAAAAAATATAAATAAAATCTAAAAATAAAAAATAAACCTAAACTAAAATAAAATAAAAAATAAACTCTAAATAAATAAACCTAAAATAAACTAAAAACCTAAACTCAAATAAAACCTAAAATAAATAAAATAAAATAAACCTAAATAAAATTAAAATTAAAATAAACTCAAATAAATAAAATAAACTAAAAACTTAAACTATGGTTTGAATTTTTTTTAAAAAATCCTACAGAGACTTCTGACTATACCTACCTTAAACCCTTTAAACCTACCATAAACCCCACCACAATAAAAACCAATCACACCCTAAACCTAAAAACCTAAACCTTAAACCCCAAACCTAATCCTAAACCTAAACCCTAAAACTTATAACCTAAAACACTATTCCCCAAACCCTAAACCCTAAGAATGGGCATAACCTTGATGGCAGGCATCACTAGGCTGGGTCCCACATGATGGCAGAAGGTGGAGGTGACAATTATCGTAGTTATGGTGGGGGATCTAGAGGTGTTATTAGATATGGAGGTGGTGGTTGGAGCAGTGGTGGTTATGGAAGTGGGCGGAGCAGCGGAGGTTACAACCATGGTGGTGGTAGAGAAAGAGATCGGGGATATGATGACGGATCATACTACTCAAGAGGCGGGGGTGGTTCTAATGGGAAATAGAGAAACTGAAGAATGACGGTCGATCCAATCTGCTACTTACGGAACAATGTCCTTATAGTAGAGATGGTCCTACTTATCTAGGTTTTTTTATTTGCTCAATGGGTGTTCATTTTTTATCTATGTCATTGCTTGTGTCGTAGAAAACTTACGGTGCTACTTGGTTGATGAAATCAAAAAGATGAAATGTTGAATCTGAATTTATTCTCTAAAAAAAAAAAAATCATAAACCAACTAAAACTTAAACCCTAAACTTAAACTTAAACCCTAAAAACCCTAAACCATAAATCCTAAACCCACTCTAAACCCTAAACCTTAACCAAACCCACCTTAAATCTAAACCTAAACCCTAAACCCAAATCTACCCCACTAACCTACCTACCACACCCCACACCCTAACAACCCAAACCTAAACCCTAACCCCAACCCAAACTTAAAACCCAAAACCCTAAACCATCTAACTCTAAACACTAAACCACAACCCAACCCTACCACAACCTATAAACCCTAAAGAATGAAGATGTCATTGGGGTAGATCTAAAGAATCATGAATCTAACATAGTTATGGTAAAGAAAATGCCTTCAAGATACTTTCCCTATTAGAGATTTGAATGCCCTAAACCCTAACCCTAAATCATATTATAATACCATATATTATAGTATAATGTAGCATCATATATTTGAGCATGTAGTGATGTGTTTTTTGGATGTTATAAGATGTTTTGAAATGTTTTAGTATGTTATGGTATTGTGCCTATAGTCTATATAATATAAATCATAAAAAATATTGATTTAATAAATCAAATGATGAAATTTGTTAAATTTGAAGTGGGAATTAGGTTGTAGTACCAAAGGTGTGCCACTCCACTTATAGTTTAAAAAGTAAGATTTTATGTTCAAATTAAATATATATGTTTTGGCATAGTATAGCATCATATATCATAATATATTAATCTGTGCATTTTAAATTCTTTTAGTATTATACAATCATGTAGTGGAGCCTACACTAGAATTATTTATAGAAATGTTGATTTAGACTTTAAAATGGTGGAATTTGGCCAAATTGATTATAGGTACAGCATGGCATCATAATATATGGTTTCAATTTAAAATATGTAAGTGATACGACTAAATTATATAGTTTTTATTGTTTAGACTAATTTTATGGTTTTTTTATCTTAATAAATCCCACTGATGTGATATGCAATATAATAAAATATAATCTATTATAGTGTATTATAATATAAAATTCCATAACATAGTGTAGCATCATGCATTATAGCATACTATATTATATTACTACTTATTGTTTAGCATATTTTAGTTTGTTATTGTATGATGTAGTAGAGTTTGTCTTGGTATAATTCATAAGATTTTGATTTATAGGTTGAGATGATGGGATTTGGCCAAATTTAAGGTATGCTTTATGGAACATCATTTGGATGCTATGGTGTGCCATTAAATCAAAAGAATGGAATTTTGCATCCAAAATAAATGTTAACTTTTCAACCAAATTTTATAATTTTTTGCTTAAAGTTATTCATTTTATTGTGTAATGTAAGATAATATATTATATGAAAGCATACTAAAATATAATGTACATAACAATATAACTTCACATATATATGAATGTGGTGGTGTGTTACTAAATGTTATCGTACATTTTAGTATGTTTTACTTTTGTTATAATACATTGGGTCAAAACTCACAAAAATGTTAATTTGAAGGTTGAGATGGAAGAATTTGCCAAATTCATCACGCTAAGAAGCAACATAAAAATTATGCTATTTTGTACCATTTATAATAGAAAAATAATAATTTTACATCCAAAATGAACATTATTCATATTTTGAGGAAATTTTGTTATTTATTCCTTTTAAGTGGTTCTAATGAGGTGTAATGTTAGATAATATATTTTATTATAGAAAATTATAATATAACATCATATATTATAATATAATATTGTGTTAATTCATGCTATAATATGTTTAGCATGATATTATATAGTTAGTTTGAGCTTGCACCATCACAAATTATAAAATTTTGATTAATGTTAAGATGATGTAATTTAAATGAATACATTGCTAGGTTTTTTTGGTTGAAGTAAAGGTGTGCATAAGAGAAGAATAAGATTTGATGAGAATTCCATGACATGGAGGAGATCTGGGGATCACACATGCATTGGACATGATATGTGAGGGGTCTATGTCAAGGGCATAGAAGAAAATCTCGGGGATAAGGTTTGAATTTGATTTGATTATATGATTTATGAAAAGAAGATCTCCCAGGGGATAAGAATCTATAATCCACCGGGCTTAAGATCAATTTATTTTGTTTTAATTGATGTGGAGGCATATCACTAGAAATATGGGCTTTGAGGTGGGTATATAAACCTTCCACAGAGAAGCGGTTTGAGCTATCCACGAGGATTAGGATTTGAGTTTGATTTCATAGATTTGTTAGGAGATGTATCCACTAGGAATAAGTGTTTGGTTGGATTTCTTTGATTTAGGCTCTATTGGAGTTGGTTTAATTTGGCTCTTGGGAGGTTGATTTTGAATTTGATTGTTTGCTTGACTTGTTTATATATGATTTGGGGCTCCACTAGGGAACATCAGTTGGGTTTAAATGAGTTAATGTATGAACACATAGGTGTTGGATCCCGAGAAGGGGCTATATATCGACTTTGACTTACCTAATTTTATAAATCCAAGGGATAGTCTACCATTGCGTGCTAGCCAACCTAAGGGGTTGCCTTTTGGTGTGCAATGACTATGCTAGGAAGAAGGCATAGCAGACTTACATATTCCAAAGTAAGGAACAACCATTGGGGTGAATTGTTGAATGCACAACAAATCAAACTTGACCTAGGGCAACTATTGAGTGAATGTCCTGACTTAACTCAAAAAGTAGTCAAGATTAAATTTATCTTAATTTCATGTTATTTGATATGGTTTTTTTTGGTGAACTTTAATTTTGAATTGAGGGCATATCCACTAGGGATGTGAGCTAGGGAAAATTTGATAGATTTATATTATGGACCACGTTGGTGTGCGATGGACCCATTGAGAAGGGGCTATATTGGACTTGTCCTATCTCAGATTTATAAATCCAAAGGGATAGTCTACTGGCTTTGGAGTAGATCTAGCCAACCGAAGGGGTTGCCTTCCGGTGTGCAATGGTTGTGTTAGGAAGAAGGCATAGCAGACTTACATCTTCTAAAGCAAAGAAAAATCGTTGGGGTGACCTGTTGGTAGCACAACAAATTGAACGACTTACCGGTGACTACCGGGTGAATACTGATGGGTACTTATATCAACTCAAGAGTAGTGGGTGATTCTATAAGTTTTGCTAACACTACCCCATAGGATGCGCTTGGGAAAAGGTATGCTAGGGTTGACCTCTATTCAAGTAAATATATATTTTATTTATATGTTTTGCGTGGACCATATTTGTGAGGGACCACTATGAGAAAGGGCTTTGTCAGCCTTGTCCTATCTCAAATTTACTAGACCAAATGAGATTCTACACATCCGTAGGATGGATTATCCTACCACAAGGTTGGTTACTAGGAAAGGGGAACTGTCCAATTCGATAGTAACCCGAGTAGTATCTAAATGTGGTTGCAAAGGAAGTGATCTAAATATAGTGTCCATAGGAGAGGTGTTGCTAAGGGTGTTATCCTAAGAACAAGAAATGAATGCATATATGTATGGTGGCCAACTCAAGGAGAAAGCATAGCAACTTACATCTACCTGTTAGAATGAGTGGTGTATCCATTAGCATAGTGACAACCAACAAACTGGGTGCCCATGGTGTATACTATGATCAATCACGGAAAGAAAGAAGAAAGTGTGTTACAACTTTTCAAGTGGGCGATCATCGATAGTCACATCATCGATGGGATAGATGCTATCTCGACCTAGAGCGACTACTAAGTGGGGAGCCTGAGGAAGCTGGACTAAACTTAAGCGATCAAGAGATGGAGCCACTAGGGGACTTATCCTAAACCTCAAATATACTCGACATTAGTGCACAAAAATCTAAAAAGCATAGCAAACTCACATCCTCTTAAACAAAGCCAACATAATGTAGCTTACCGGCCATGCAGTAAGGCCTACCAAACTAGCAAGGTACTCATCAGTGTGCAATGGCCAAGTAATGAAGGAAAGCATAGAAGACTTACATCCTTCAAAATAAGAAGACGACCGGTGACACACACTAGCAAGGTAGCACGCACCACCTACGTAACCACCGAAAGTGAGTGCTGGGGTGATATCTTAACTTGAAGTAGCCCAAGAGAAAAGATATGTGTTTATTTTGTATGTTTTTTTATAGTTTGTGTTTGTATTGTGTTGATGAAGGATACAACGCCACTCGGGTTCCTTACACCTACCCTAAACACATCATGGAGAATTCGTAGACAAGAATACTTCTAACATGAAAGAGATTGAATTCAAAATGGAATTTTCATTGATGATAATTGTTTTCAAACATGATTTATAATATTTCTTTAAGTAGAGCTTGTTGATTGGAAGCATTGAGCCTCTATGATTAATAAGTGATAAGATCCTCCTTTGTAAGCCTTCTCTATAGTAAAAGGGCCTTCTTATGTGGGTTCAAACTTGTCTCCCATTTTACGACAGGCAACAATCGTTCTCCTTAGAATGAAAATAAGCTCTCCTACTGGAAAAGCACTGGGATGGACCTGAGCTTGAATCATTTTAGCTTTGTATAACTTGAGGTTTTGGCAAGCCCGTATCTCTCCTCCAAAATTTTGAGCTCTTCTAACCACAACTTGGCATTTTGCTCTATTGTGATCTTGCTACCCACAGCTATCCTAAATGATGGGAGTTAGACTTCTAATGGTAGAATATCTTCGGACCCATACACTAAGGAAAAAGGAGTAGACTGAGTTGGAATTCTATATGTGGTGTGGTTGGCACACAAGGCTTCAACTAATTGCTCATGCCACTATCATTTGTTCTGTCGAGTGTCCTCTTCAGTATTGGGATGAGAGTTTTGCTGAAGGCTTCTGCTAAGCCATTTTCCCTCGTGTAGTTGATGGTAGAATATCTTCAATCTATGTGTCCTGAAAAGTTTTAATTTTTGTGATCTTGAATGTACCATTATCAAATATAATTCATTGAGGCACTCAAACCTATATACAATATGCTTCTTAAGAAACTAGAGCACATGCTGAGATATGACCTCTCTAAGCGGAGTCACCTTAGCCCATTTGGGAAAGTAATTAGTAGCAGCTAAGATGAACTGATGACCCTTCGAAGGAGGATCAATCGGACACACTATATCAGTACCCCAACAGTCGAATGGCTATGAGGCCAATGTAAGATGTATAATTTTGGGTGGTTGGTGTAAGACCACGCCGTGTATTTGATATTGGTGGCATCACCTAGCCGTATCCATGAAATCTTTGATCATCGACGACCAGTAGTATCCTAGTCTCTTGATCTTGGCTTTCATCTTCAAACTGGATTGGTTGGCTCCATATAATCTTGAGTGTACCTCGATCACAATCTTACGGGCTGTGTGCTTTTCTAAACAATGTAACCACATATGATCAAAAGGCCATCGATATAAGACACCATCCATAAGAGCTAGGAAAGTGCTCTTTGCTTCATCGATGGGCTTAGGACTTCTCTTGAGGTAGTTTGCCTTTATTTAGGAAGAATGGTCTAATCTAACTCCTTGTCCTTCTTGGCAATGGCAACCTCCTCTTCAAGAGAGTACTTTTTGATATGTTTAATATCCATAAGGGATAAGACTAGTCTATTTTGGAACTTTATTGATATGAGCTTATCCTCTATATATGCCAACTCCTTAGGAAGCTTGGCTAAAGCATACACTATGGCATTCTCTCCTTGAGGGATCATATAAATAGTAACCTTTGGGATTTGGGCCAACAACTCTATGGTGTACTTATTGTAGTGATGGAACTTAAGCTTTATAACCATAGGGACTAATGATTTGAACAATGAGAATCAAGATGTTGATGTTTTGGATGCTTAGAGTCACAACTAACCCATCAAGCAATCAAAGCCTCATATTCTCCATTATTGGTACAAAGATTAGATGATGATATGAGAATGATCACATCAATGCCTAGAGTTAAGAGAACTATTTCTAACCATGACTTTCCGGAATAGTAGAATGTGGTTCTTCTCTTGAGATGAAGTTGCACCATCAAAGTACATCTTCTAATTTTATGATTTGTTCATCGGAGAGACTAAGCAATGAGTCAGGAAGTGGGTGTGATACTAAGATATTCACTAGCTCTTGTCCTTTCACCACACGAGGGGTACAAGGTAATGTCAAACAGAAGATCATGGACCATCGCTCCAATAACTGATATCACTCATGTCATGAAATACTATAGTTGATGATCTAGAGATTAAGGTCACTTTATGAGAAAGCACGTAGTGCTATAGCTTTTGGGATGCAAAGATTAAAGCTAGGAAATGCTTCTCAAAGGGTGGATAATTAACCTCAGCAGGGATTAGATGACGGTTAAGGTAGTATAATGTATTTTCCATCCCTTCATCATTGGCTTAGGCCAACAAAGTACTAAGGGAGTTGTCTAATGTAGTAGTGTAAAGATGAGTGCCCCGGAAAGGGGTTACTAAACCGCCATCAAGTAATGGTTGATGTCTTCGAAGGCATGCTCACACTTTTCATCCCACTTAAACTTGACATCATTTTAGACAAGTGCGAATAATGACATCTTCTTGATAGGTTGGATATAAAGCATCTTAGATATGCCCACCATTGGAATGATCCGAGTTGAGTTAAACTTTTAGAGGTGGAATTTCTAACATATCGCCTCTATTAATTTTTTATTCACGGTGTCGGACAACAAACCCAATGAATTTCCTGCTACCCAATGCACACTTTAGGGTTCATTTTGAGGTTAAATTATCTTAACTATTTGAAAACTACTCTCAAGTTAAAGAGATGGTTTTCCTTTTCCCTACTTTTGACCACACTTGACTTGATGATGAATGAGTTCATCGAAGATTTGAGTGATAGTCCACTGGTATGTAGCACTAGCATTTTTAAGGCTAGAAGGCATAACCTTATAACAATATATTTTGATCGAGGTTCTAAAAGCAATGTTTCTTTCATCTTCATGGCCCATTTTATTTGGTTATATTTAGATGAGCAATCCATGAAAGAGAAGACTGCATGAGATGAGGCAATGATCACTATCAGCTCCAGGATTCGTAGTGGAAATTCATCTTTTGGACATGCCTTATTTAAATCCTTAAAATCGATGCATATGTGAATTTGGCCTTCCTTTTTCTTAATTGGGATGACACTGGCAAACCTCGTAGGGTATTCCCTTCCTGGATGAAGCCAACATTGATCAATTTCTTGACTTTATAAATGACCTGTTGTTCTATCTCTAATCGTATGCATCTATAAGCTTGCTTGATAGGGTTAGTAGTAGGCTCTATTGCTAGTATATGGATTTCTACATGAGGAGCCAATCTAGGCATCTTCTCATAACTCAATACAAAGTAGTCCTTAGACTCCATGAATAGCCTAACTAAGCTATTAGTTTCAATTCATTCAACAAAGAACTGATGTATGTAGGGTGTGGATCTTCTTCCGTTCCTAAGTTGATTTCCTTGAGCTCGTCGATGGTTGACTTGATCTCTTCTTCAAATTCTGACAGTGCATCTTTGACTTCAAAATCATCTAGATCATTTGAAGTTTCTAAGCACAGGTCCTCATATGAGTTAATTTTTTTTGAAAAGAACCTATCAGATTCCAAATTATTGGTGATGACTAAGCAATCGATCATCATCGACCCACCGATAGTCCTAGTCTAAATCTTGATTGAGATCTTTTGCATTTATTCTTCCATATTCTTTTGAAGTAGTCTGACCTATGCTTTCACCAAGTATGTGGGATTAACCATTTCTTTCCTAAATTATGAACACAAGGAAAGTACTAATCAAAAGGTAATTCTATTAACTCTTTATATGAATCATCCTTAAATTCTACTTCTTAACTTGAGGATGATGCTCCCATAAAGAACCTCTGAGTCTTCACACCTATGGATGACTTAGGGGCTACCTTAACTACCAAACCCTTAGTTTTTTGAGAGGAAAGTGGGGTTAGAGCTAAGGTTCCCAATCGATGCCAAACTATTTCACATATATACTTGGATAAAGTTATGCTTTGCTCGAGCTGGTCTTCATCGCTATCCCACCGCCAAGGGAATCCATCAGTAGAGCTAGGTATGGTAACCATATAATACTCATCCTATGATCTATATTCTAAGTCTATATGGAAAGCATATTGTCTTGGTGAAACATATCCTCTATTGGGTGACCATAGGATGTTTTCCACCCTTGGGATTTCCTCTGAACTGGCCTCTTCCTCTGCCTGGTGGAGGTCAGGTCATCCTACCTATATGTTCAAATGGAGTAACGAACTATGGGTGGAATCTAATGTCAAGCTCCACTTCAACCTCCAAGTCTATTTTCATTCCCTTTAAGTTTCTTTTTCATTTTCTCTTTTATTTTCTTTTTCTTTTTCTCTTTCTTTTTCTTTTTATTTTTCTTTTATTTTTAAACTTTGGACAAGTTTGTGAGAATAGACTTGTTGATTTTGAGGGAGGTAGTGCGCATCCTCATATACTCTCATGAAATATAAATGACTTATGATCTCCTCACACAGAGACGATCCCACCTCTCACAAATTCATACACTAATGTAGAGAGGATTGAATTATGTTGTTCTCATGTATCCATTTCTCCCAAGAAAAGCATTGAAAGATGTATTCGAGTCTATAATGTGAAACTTGGCTTTGATCTTCCAATCATGTATCTCCATGGGCAACACTATGGAGCCTAAGGCCTGTTAACCTTACTTTTAGAGTGCAGATTTAATCTTCCCATCTTAGACTTAGAAGTCTTCTAGACACTAAGACTTCAACATAAGGTAAACACTTAACCTAAGCTAAAGACTTAGAAGAGTTAACCATAAGATTAGGTTATGCCTTGTGATTAGGATAATCAACCTACCCAACTCAAATCCAATCCATGTTCACCTTCTCAAACCAAACCTCAAGTTTAATTCAAACATCAAATTCAAATCCAAAAAAACAAAATTCCAAAACCAAATGATTAAATCCCATGATCAAATCCAAACTTGAAACCCTTCCTAAGCCATATGACATATCCCATGGACTTAGCCAAATCTTAATCTAAATCAATCCAAAATTAATTGATTTCATAATAAATTTATATCTTCACATCTTCCAAAATATAAATAAAATCTACATTCAAATGATCAAAACTAAATGAAACTAAATAAAATAAATCATAACCCTTATAAAGCCATATGACCTATCCCATGGAATTAGCCAAATATTAATCCAAATCAAGTCAAACACAATTTATTTTCTCACAAATCAATCATATTTCAATCATCGTCACAAATTTAATTGAAATATATATTTAAATCATCAAAACTAAATCAAACCAAATCAAAATCATAACTTAAGCCACATGACTCAACTCCATGGATTTAGCCAAATTCCTTCATTCCAAAATCAAAATTCAATTGATTTTTTCATGAATCAATCTTAAGTTCAATCATATTCATAAATATAAATGAAATCTATAATCATCAAGCCAAACCAAAATCAACTCGACTTAACCCTTTTGACTTGAAATGTTCAAATGAACCAAAACCCATTAAACCCAAGCCCATTGCAATTGAATTTATTTATCAATCTCAAATCCATATATAAACTCAACTAAATAAAACTCAACCCAAAATCAAGCTAAACCCAATTGGTCCACTTGACCCAAATAATTTGACCTATTTGAGCCAAGTTCTAATCCAACACAAATTGGATTGAACCAAGCATCAAAACCTCCCATCATGATTGTTTATCACCCTAGGTTGATCAATTATCACAAATTGGTCAAACTAAGTCAACTTGGTCATTTGAGTCAATTCCCAATATAAACCCAAACTATCTTACAACCTAAGACCAATCCTTGAAACCAATGATTCATACCAAATCAAAATCAATATTTGAATATTACTTGACCTTCAATTGAATAAACCAAACCCAATTGGCCCTCTTGACCCAAGTTGACCCAAATTGACCTAAAAGGGTTGGGTCAAATCAAAATATAATCCAATTGATAACCAATGGCTCAAGTTCATTGCAAATTGATTTCTAACATGACCAAAGCCATGATTGGACCCAATTGAACCTAATTGACTCCAAATTGACCTAAAGGTTCAAGTTAGCCTAAATAAAACCAAATCTAAATTAATTGAAACCAAAGCCTCAATAATCTTCAATTAAACCAAACACAAACCAACACCCAACCAATTTGGCCAATTTGGTCAAATTGGTCAACTTAACCCATTTGACCCAAATGAATTCAAATGAGCCAAAATCAAATCTAAGGCAAACTAAACCAAACCAATTGAACCAAAACATCCCAAATGATCATATTAACTTGACCCAACCTAACCAAATTTGACCTAAATGAGTCAAATTGAGCCAAACCTAACCAAATCAACTCCAATTGATTTGAAATTAGGGCTAACCTACTCTCTTTTAAAGTCTACCCAAATCAAGTACAATGCCAAATGATCATTCTAGCTATGGGTCAAGGGCATCACATGAGACAAATCACCCATGTAACTGGTCATTTCCATTCCTTATCCACTTGGTACTCTCCCAATGGTCCACCTAGGCACCTAGGAATCTGCCAACTTGACCCAATGAGTGGTTGGGTTGGCCATGACCCATGGGAGGTGAAATAACATCACCCTCTCCATTGGAGCATTTGAAACACATAAGACACCCATGATTCCTCCTTGGCAACCACCTCCACACCTTCAACCAACCAAGCTCTAACTCACCTCCCTACCCACCCATGACTTCTTAAGATGTTTGATGGTCACTATTAAACTCATCCCATCATCCATCAAGATGAAGGGGGGTATATCACCTCATTTCCACTCAAACACACATAAAAGTCATTCCTAAGCCCTAGCTACCCAAGATGAGCCGCTAGAGCCATTCCCTAAGCTCTTAAGCTCATTCGATCAAAAATGCCATTCGTCGTCCCAAAATAAGACACTCCCATTTTTAACCTAAATTTCCTATTTCTCTATCAAACTAAAATTAACTTTGCAGACACCTTCCTTAGGCCTCATCGAGCAAGATTGAATCACTCCCAAGCTTCCAAAGCATTGGAGAAGGGACTTCGATCAAAGCTAAACTCCAAATCATCAGTTCATGGCCTTTCGAGTGAACGCCGAGGAATTGATCCAATTGCTGCTCAATAGAGCTTCATCTCCACTAGATGAAGCTTCCTTAATCATTCAACCTATCATTCTTAAGCTCTGGTGAGGTATGCTTTCAAAACCTATCCCAAAATAAGTTGGAGCTTTTGAAGAAAACTTACATCTGTGTGATCTTGACCATTGGATCCCCTTTGATCAATGTGAAGGTGTGGGATCATGTAGTTGATCCGAGCTAGGTAAGCTCATCAAGTGAGCAATGGTGGACAAACTCCATTCTCCTTCACTGATGTTAGATCACTCACCGCCATGATATGATAATAAAATGATTAGATCCACTAGATTGATCTGATTTAATTCTATTAATCTATAGAGCAGATAAGATGATAGATGAGAAAGTGCATCGGCTGCCACCACATAAGTGCTGAGTTGGATAAGTTTTAAGTAGCCAATTCCACAGGGCCATATGGAAAGTGCATCGCGTCAGTGTGTCATGTGGCACCAATAGGATTAGGGTTTAATTAGGCTTAACTATTCATTTTTAATGGCTAAAGCTTCTAAAAATCATAAAAATCATAGAAATTAAAAAAGCAAATAAATACTTTTTAAAGATATTTGAAATTAACTAAAAATGATCTTAACTAATTTTGAACAATAATTAAAGTTTATTTACAAAATTTATTAGTTTAATTATCAATGAGTAATTAATCCCTTGTGAGTTTTACCGGGATGACCTCGCCTCCCATGATTTTTTTGGGATTTATTGCTCACTTAATTAAGAAAATTGACTAATTAAACCTTAACTCCTCTTTTAAATTAATTAATGATTAGTTAATCCCATGAACGGTATTAAATTGGTTAATTTAGTTTATTAATCATTGTTCAACAGAAGTAAACTAAGGAATAAGGTCGGGACCCCTTTCCCCAAGTTCATTTCACCCTTTTTAAAATGAAATTAAGATTTAATTAATTAATAAATCATGTAATGAAATTGAAATCATAATCACATTAGAGTTTAATTAATTAAATCATGGGGTAGATCTTTAGATGTTTAATAACCTAAAGGAGTTTAATAAAATTAAAGTCCTTATGTGTGGGAAAACCATAAGAGTAATTAAGTCCCTTAATCTAATTAACTATTAATCATGTGCTAATGCATTAGCCCCTTTTATTTCCTGATCATTGCAAGTTTATTTTCCATGCATATCATGTTGGCTCATAATTATTTAGTTAATTACTTTAAGGTGACATAGGTAAGGGTAATTAATTCATTTAATTAGGGGTTCAACTTAATTAACCCATAAAACCAACTTAATTATATTTCCTTAAATTTTATCAAATCACTAATGTGGGAATGGGTTTAAAATAACAAGTGATGATTTCTCATCTCCTCTTTAATCAAATAAAATCCAAAACTTAATTTAAAAGAAGCTTTGGTTTGCTTTAAATAATTTTATTTGATTTGATTATCCTTAAGAACTAGTTCGGTTGAATGAATCATGCTTATATTTGATTATCATCTTTTCAATCATGTTAAATTTGGTATGCCATTTAAATTCATGCATCCATCTTTTCAAAATCAAGTAAAATAAAATGGATTTCTTTATGTGTTTGCATGGGTTGATTTAATTTAATATATGTACAAGCTTATAAATTAATAATAATATGTGTTATGATGCTAGTTGTAAATACATAAGAAATGCATGTACTTATAGCTTAAGTGTATGAATGTTGAGTTCACTTTTCCTCTATTCATGTCGATTTATATAAGATTGAATGGTAATGGGTATATAGTCTGACATCCAAACAAGAGGATTTAGCTAGAACCAAGGAAGTCATTTGATTACCTCACTTCTGGTTTAACAATGGAACATGCCCATTTGATTTCATTCTTATGCATTTCAACATTATAATTTGGATAGAGTTTTAATTCATATATAGAAATGTTTCAATCAAAAAAAAAAAAAAATACAATCTTTGCATGGTTTTCTTTCCCTCATTTATTTATACATCCATGTGTGTCAAAGAAAAGCAAGTATATAACTGACATCCTCGAATATGAGGTTTTAGTTAGCCCCAAGGAGGTCATTTGATTACCTCACCTCCTAGTTTAACAATGACACATTTCTTATATCTTTGTACATGTATATAGTATTAGTGAATGAAAATCCCATTTTACATTAAAATTGCATGCATTCATAATGGACTAAGTGGTTGAATTAATTAGCCATATGATTTGTACTTGAAATTAGCCATGAATAGAAGAAGCTCAATTGAGTGGTTGATGTTAATTTATAGGAATAAGGGTTTAGCTAGCTCCAACGAGGGTTTATATATTCAAACATATGTTAATTTATATAATTGTTTGATGTTATGTTTACACAGCATTAGATGGATATAGGCTCTTAAGATAAAGTAACTTTTCTACCCAACTAATCACTCATAACTACATTTTAAACAACTCATAACCTCATCATAAAGCCTAAGACATAAATAAGATAATTAAAAGATTTAGCAACCACTTAGTTGTCGGTTATATGTTTCACATCATGCATGAATATTCTTTCTTTGTTGAACATGAAGGATCTCCATCCTTGCAATAAAGGAATGCTTAACCCAGAGGGCATCCCTTGTGGTGGAGAACACCTTCTTCTACCATATATTTGATCCATAACTTTTCATCATTCATTTAGGCATAATAAATCCTAAAGCCTCTGTCAAAATGATCTGTCTAAAATGAAATGAAATTTGAAAAGATTTTTTATCAATAGATTAAGTCATATGCCCAAACCACTCATGTCGTAGTCTCTTAGGGAGTGTGTTTAGGACTTTTTCTACAACTACCTTAGCTATCTTAGAATTCATAAGACCAAACTACATGGTTTTAAAATTGTAGGAGCAAGATTAGTGGCCACTTTATAAGTCCGTAAGTCAAACAATTTATTCTCTTATGGAGGTAAACCCTTATGTCCACCTATCACTTAGATTTAGGTCGCTAAAGCTCTCTAGATTTAGGATAGGTAGCTATTTCGCTATGAGCATAAATCCTCACCTCTTAAGCATCCTCACAACCTTGTGTTGGTTGATTATAAGCTCTAGTAATCTAATTAAATTTCAACTCAAAACATATAAATCTCCTCAACTTCAAAATTATAAATAACCATAGATTGAAATGATCATTAGGCTTCCTAGTATCATGAGCATTTCTAATTATTTCATTTGGATTCCAAAATAAGTCTTCTCCTTGAGCTTTCCCAATTTATTTTCCAATACAACCAACCTGATAGTCTAACTTGAAATCTTTAGATGATAATTGCTTACTTTAATCAAGAGTATTTTAGAAATTTTATTTCTTAAGATGTAATTAACAATGGAGGCTTGCCTCCATATGGAACTTAAGAACCTAGTCTAATATAAACCCAGCCTTTATTCATCCATGTAAAGTAGGGGAAAATCTCAGATAAAAAACCCATCATGCCTTAGTCCTTATTACATGATTAGTCCATTATGGTGATGCTTCTTTCAACTAGTACATCATGCCTCAATGTTGTACTTGATCACCTCAAAAAGTATACCTATGATTTGTGGTGTCCCTACCTGTCCCTCCACCGCCATACATCCAAAAATAAACACCACAAGGCCCTCTCACCTTGTTTATTGAATCCTCTCAACAACATCCTTTCTTTTTGGAGTTTGGAGATATCGATCCTCAAGTAGGCAAGGGTTTTTTAACTCATAATGTTGATTGATACACCTGGGTCAACCAATACTTTTGAGAGCCTATATCTGACAACATCCACTATAATGTAAAGATGCAGTTGTGCTCGATCATCCCTAAGAGTATTTCTTCATCACTGATTATAACTCTTAAGATGTCCTTCGAGTGGCATGCCTCCTCTTTAGTAGTGTTGTTAAGCATATCTCTAGATCAAGTAAGGCCTTGATTAGAGATTTCCTCATCTCTTTGGATAAGATAACTACATCGCTATGCTTAACTTAGTAAACTTTATAAGGTGAGCTAGGACATTGTCAACTCTAGCTTGGTGCTCCACAAGTATATCCATGGGTGGAGCATCTTATGGAGGGCCTATTTACTCACTAGAACCAATGACTTCCTTACCCTTATCTTGAGGTGCTACCCTAGGAGGCAAAACTTTGCCACTATGTCGGTTGACTTTAGTGACTTCATAGAATGATGAGCTTGTAGAAAGTTCCACATTCTCATTGGGCATACCTATAGCTTCTCCTATGGGATCCTCAGAGTCAGTTGACTCCAAGTCAATCTCAAGAGGTGAACCCGATTGATTCAAAGAATGATAGTTTGACTCTGAATCAGAAAGGAAAGGATCAGAACTACTATAGTTATTTTTTTTATTTAGACTCAGAGAGCTTTCAATAAGAATAAATCAAAAGCATAAAAAGTGGATGATATATAAGTAGAATCAATTTTCTTCATTAATTTATTTTTAGGTGGAGGTACATGATAGAAATGAAGTACAGTAAGTGGAGTAAGGGATTTTGTACCCTTATTCATAGATACAACAATCCTGCCAGTAGAAGAGGAGCTTGCAGAAGAGGTGGTTGTTACAATGATGGAAGGAGTATTGGACTCGAATGGTGGCTACACTTCTAGACTATCTCGAGAAAGTATGGTGAGTCTACTTGGGCTATCACCCTCCCGAGTTGTCCACTGCAACTAGCAAACCTACCTTGGTGTTTGAGGAGCTACTTGTGCACTTAAAATGAAATCTTCTTGATCTTAGAAATGATTTTTTTAGAGGTTCGAGAAAGGGAGATATTCTAACCTTCTTTGGTCTTAAGAGGATTGCAAGTATCCCTAAGGATTACTCTAACAGAACTGGATGGCTGATCTAATAGGTATTCCTTAGGGATAACTATGGCTCGCAACTTGTAGCTATGCTCAAGCTAGTCCTAAAAAGTGATAAAATCCTCTATGACATGGCCTAATATGCAGCAGTAGGGGAAATAGCAAGGGTCATCGCTCTTGCCCACTTCTTCCAACCTCTTAGGCTCTGGTAACTGAAAGTCAAGTTTCTTTAATAGATTCTTAAAGATTTTCCTAACTACCTCCCTCTTGATTGAATAAGGCTTATTCAATATATGGCAAGTATAGGTGGAAATTAGCTACCTGGCAATGGATATGAATACCGCTGCTGGGTAGGCTGTTGAGGTGGTGGAAATGGTCGTTGTGTCAGCTGTGGTGGCCATTATGATGGCTGAGGTGGTGGAAAAGGAGGTGGCAAAGGAGGTTGTTGAGCTCGTCTCTCATCTTGAACTCGGCTAGCTTACCTTTATGAACCGACACAATGTCCCCGGCTTCCTCTCAAACACCTTCTACTTAGATGACTGGTCTAGAAAGGGCAACTGTTTGGCTTCCTCTTGTAGGCTAGCCGACTTGTTGATTAATTTATCGAATGTTTTAATGGTAAAGCGCTTGAGCATGAAAGCGATTGGGCCATGAATATTCTTGAGAAGAATCTCAATGGCATGCTATTCAGACAGTGTGGTTCAATTTTATGCTCAGGTTGCGCCGCTTGAGAATCTAACCAACAAGGGACTCGTTGAGTTTCTATTTCTCTACAATGAGGTCGCCTACAATCACCCTCTGCTGAGCTCCAACAAACCTGTTGATGAAGAGCTGCACCAACTTAGCAAAAGTCTTCACTGAACTGTTGGGCAGTTCGACGCACCAATCAAATGCAACACCTGACAGACTGCATATGAAAAGATGGAAGAGGAGTGCATTGCTGCCACCTATGTTGCAACAGCCGGCTCCAAAGTGTGCAATGTGTTATTGTGGGTTCCCACTACCATCATGGGTTCCCACTGCCATCAAAGATCTTGAAGGATGGTGGCACAAAATCCTAAATAAAATAAAAACTAAATAAAAACCTAAACCTAAAAAATAAACCTAAAAATAAAACCTAAAAATAAAAATAAAATAAAACCTAAACCCTAAACTAAAATAAAACTTAAACCTAAAATAAACAAAATAAAATATTTCTAAACTAAACTAAAATAAACTAAACTAAAATAAATAAAACCTAAACCTAAACCTAAAATAAACTAAACTTAAACCTTAAACTAAATAAAATAAAATAAGCTAAAATAATCCTAAACCTAAACTAAAAAATAAAACCTAAAAATAAACCTAAACTAAAACCCTAAAACCTAAACCTAAAAAAATAAAATAAAAACCTAGACCTAAAACTAATAGTAATAAAGAAAACCTAATCCTAAATTATAAAAATAAAAATAAAACTAAGCTAAAAAATAAACATAAACCTAAACATAAATCTAAACCTAAAAAATAAACTAAAAAAAAAACTTAAACTAAAACAAATAAACCTAAAATAAACCAAATAAAATAGAAATAAATCTAAATAAAAAATTAAAAAATAAACTAAAATAAATATAAAATAAACCAAATAAACTAAGAAAACCTAAACCTATGCTTTTAATTTTTTAAAAAATCCTAAACCCTAAACCCAAAATCCTACCCAAAAAACCCTAAAACCCTAAACCCAACCTTAAACTTACAACCCTAAACTTACAACCCTAAACCATAAACCCAAAATAACCCTAAATCTAAACCTAAACCCCTAAAACTTAAACAAACCTTAAACCCCTAATCCTAAACCTAACATCCATAAACCTAAACCCTAAACTCTAAAACCCTAAACCCTAAACTAACCCTAAACCATAAACTCTAAACCGTAAAAATCCTAAACCCTAAACCCTAAACTAATCATAAAGCCTAAGCTAAACCTAAACCCTAAACCCTAAAGCCTAAATAGTAAACCCTAAACCCTTAACCCTTAACCCTAACCCTAAACACTAAATCATAAACCCCTAAACCTTAAAACCATAAACCGTTAATCCCTAAACCCTAAACCCTAAACCCTAATAACGTAAAAACCTGAACCTAAAGTAAATAAAACCTAAAAATAAAACAAAATAAATAAATAACCTAAACCTAAACTAAATAAGAAAATAAAATAAAATAAAAACCAAAACGAAAACCTAAGCCTAAAAATAAAATAGAATAAAATAAAATAAACTAAAATAAATAAAACCTAGACTAAACTAAAAATAAAATAATCCTATGAATAAAAAAAAATAAAACTAAACATAAAAATAAAATAATCTTAAAATAAAACTAAATAAAAACTAAATAAAAAACATAAATAATAAACTAAACATAAAAAAATAAACCTAAAATAAATTAAAACCTAAACATAAAATAAAATCTAAAATAAATAAAAATAAAACCCAAACCCTAAACTAATTAAATAAAAACTAAATAAAAACCTAAACATAAAAAATAAACCTAAAAATAAATAAAAAATAAAAACCCAAACCCTAAACTAAAAAGACAAACTAAACCAAAAATAAAAATATAATATACAAAATAAAAAAACCTAAAACTAAACTAAAATAAACTAAACTAAAATAAATAAAACCTAAACCTTAACCTAAAATAAACTAAACCTAAACCCTAAACTAAATAAAAGAATATAAAAAAATAAACCTAAACTAAAAAATAAACCTAAAAATAAACCTAAAATGAAAACCTAAATCCTAAACCCAAAACCCCAAATCCTAAAAATCTAAAAACCTAAACCTAAACTAAATAAAACCTAAAAAACTAAATGAATAAAACTAGACAAAAATAAAATAAAAACTAAATAAAAAATTAAAAATAAAATAAACCTAAAGTAAATTAAAATAAAAACTAAATAAAAACCTAAACCTAAAATATAAACCTTAAAATAAAACCAAAAAAAACTCGAAACCTTAAACCATAAACCCTAAACCCTAAATCATAAACCATAAATGCTAAATGCTAAACCCTAAACCTACAACCATAAACCTAAAGTTTAAAACTAAACCCTAAACCTAAACCAACCAAACCTAAACTAAACTATAAACCTTAAAACCTTAAACTAAACCAAACAAACTAAAATATTAAATCCTAAACCCTTCAGAACCCTAAACCTTAAACCCTTAAACCTAAACCTAAAACCTAAACTTAAACCTAAACCTAACTAACTTACCTGACCTAAACTTAAAACTAAACTAAACTTAAACTTAAGTAAACTAAATTAAAACCCTAAACTTAAACTAAACTGCGTTAAACCTAAACTAAAGTTAAAAAACCTAAAGTTACAACCTAAACTATACCAACTAAACCCTAAACCTTAAAACTAAACACTAAACCTAAACTATAAACCTAAAATATAAAACCTAAATAATAAAATAATCTAAACTAAAACCTAAATAAAAAATAAAATATAAAAAATAATCTAAAATAAAAATAAAAACCTAAACTAAATTAAAAAAAAATAAACATAAATAAAACCTCAATAAAATAAAACTAAATGAAAATAAAAATAAAATAAACATAAAATAAAAAATAAGTAAAAACTAAATAAAAACCTAAACCTAAAAATTAACCTAAAAATAAATAAAAAATAGAACATGAACCTTAAACTAAAAAAAAAACCTAAACATAAAATGAAAATAAAATAAACCTAAACCAAAAAATAAATAAATAAAACCTAAACCTAAACCTAAAACAAACTAAAGATAAACCTAAACTAAATAAAATAAAATATACTAAAAATAAACCTAAACCTAAACTAAAAAAATAGAACCTAAAATACATAAAATTAAACCCTAAAACCTAAACTAAAATATATAAATAAAACCTAAACCTAAACCTTAATAAAATAAAATAAACCTAAACCTAAAATAAAATAAAAATAAAACTAAACTAAAAAACATAAACAAAAAACTAAATCAAAACCTAAAAAAAAGAAACTAAAACCTAAACCTAAACCCTAAACTCAAAAACATAAACCCTAAACTTGCAACCTAAACCTAAACCTAAACCTTACCTGACCCTAAACCCCAAAACCATAAACCCTAAACCCTAAACCATAAAACCAAACCCTAATCCCTAAACCCTAATACCCCCTAAACCTAAACCAAAAAACAAAACAAATGCCCTTAACCTTAAACCTAAACCCTAAATCATAAACCCTAAACTCTAAAAAAGCCCCTAAACCCTAAACCTTAAACCCTAACTTAAAACCTAAACCTAAACTAAATAAAATTGAAAATAAAATAAATAAGAAAACCTAAACAAAAAATAAAATAAAAATAATACTAATAAAATCATAAACTAAAACCTAAACCTAAACCTAAACCTAAAAAAGAAAATAAAATAAAATTAAAAATAAATAAAATAAATAAAACCTAAAGTAAACTAAAAATAAAACTTATATAAAATAAAACTAAACCTAAAATAAAATAAAATAAACCTAAAATAAAATAAAAAAAACTAAATAAAAGATAAACCTAAACAATAAACCTAAAATAAAATAAAACAAAAAAACCTAAACTAAAAAAAAAAACTAAACAAAAAATAAAATTGAAATAAGCCTAAACTGAAACTAAAAAATAAAACCTAAAAATAAACCTAAAATAAAAACCTAAAGCCTAAACCTAAAAAGAGATAAAAAACCTAAACCTAAACCTAAAATTAGAAAGTAAACCTAAACCTAAAAAAATAAATAAAATAAAATAAACTAAACTAAAATAAACCTAAACCTAAACTTAAACTTGGAAAATAAACTAAAATAAAAAACTAAAATAAATAAACTAAACTAAATTAAAATAAAAATAAACCTAAATGAAAACAAAAAATAAAATAAACTAAAATAAATGAACTTAAACCTACCAGTTTTCTTAATTTTAAAAAATAACAAAATAAAAAAAAACCCTAACCCTAAACACTAAAATAAAAAACTAACCCTAAACCCTAAAGTCTAAAACCTGAACCATAAACCATAAATACTAAACCATAAAACCCTAAACCCTGAACCCTAAGAATCCAAAAACATAAACCTAAACTAAATAAAATCTAAAAATAAAATAAATTAAAAAACTTAAACCCAAAAAAATAAAAAAATAAATTAAAATCAAAACCTAAACTAAAACCTAAACCTAAACCTAAACCTAAAAATAAAATATAATAAAAATTAGAAACTAAATTCAAATAAAATAAATAGAAATCTAAACTAAACAAAAAAATAAAATAAACCTAAAAATTGAAAACCTAAATAAAATAAAAACTAAACATAAAATAAAAATAAAGTAAACCTAAAATAAAATAAAATATATACTAAATAGACTTAAACCTAAAAATTCAACTTAGAAATAAATAAAAATAAAACCTAAACCCTAAACTAAAGAAAAACTAAAACCTAAATTAAACAAAATAAAATAAACATAAACATAAAATAAAATAAACCACTAAAATAAATAAAGCTAAACCTGACATAAAATAAACTAAATCTAAACCCTAAACTAAATAAAATAAAATAAACTAAAATAAACCTATACCTTAGCTAAAAATAAAAAACCTAAAATAAACCAAAATGAAAACCTAAAACCTAAACCTAAAAATAAAACCCTAAACCCTAAAAATAAAAACCTATACCTAAAAATAATTAATAAAACCTAAATCCAAAAAATAAAATAAAAATTAAACTAAACTAAAAAGTAAAAAAAACTTAACCTAAACCAAAAAAAAACTAAAATAGAAAAACTAAACTAAAAGAAATAAACCTAAAATAAATAAATTACACTAAATAATAATAAAAAATAAACATAAAAAAATAAAAATAATATAAACAAAATAAATAAAAAAACTAAATAAAACTAAACCTACTAATTTACTTAATTTTTTTTAAAAAACCCTAAACTCTAAACTCTAAAGCTAATGCTAAACCCTAGACTTACAACCCTAAACCCTACAACCTAAACCCTAAACCCTAAATCCCTAAATCCCAAATCCTAATTCCAACTAAATCCCTAAACCCTAAACTATAAAATTTGTGCTTAAATCCTAAACTCCTAAATCCAACCCTAAACCCTAAATCAGAAACTAAACTCCTAAACCCTAAACCCTAAACCCTAAACCTAAACCTAAACCCTAAACAATAAACCCTCCTCTCTACAAGGTTTCTAGCGATTATGTTTTTCCTTATGAATCTGTCTTCCGAATTTTCCTCCATTTTAATCGCTTTTTTTGCCTCTATTTACGCGTGATGCTCTCATGGTCTTGTTGATGGCTGTAGTTCCTTCATGGAGGCGGCAGCTAGGGCATCTAATTCAATGAGATTTATGGATCCAAAAGCTCATTCTACTTTACCTGCGATTAGATTCTTTAAGGATGCTCTAATTGGTAAGAGCCTTTCCCCTGCTGATTCAGTGAATTTGATATCAACCTCATTTTGTGGTATCCTTGCGATTATGTGCTCTGATAATGATGTTGAGAAGCTGGCTAAGCCATAAAAATTCACTTTAGTTGGTAAATTTACTTTGCAACGGCCTAATCTGGATAATATCCACTCATTTTTTCACAATATTAAGCTTTCAGGTTCATTTTCTATTGGTTTGATTGATCCAAGGCACGTTTTAATTCAGCTTACTAATGATCTAGATTATTCAAGGGTTTTCTCACGATGTTCTTATTTTATTTTCAATTATGAAATGCATCTTTTAAAGTGGTCTCCCCTTTTTGATATAAAAGAGGAATCACCGATTATTCCTGTTTGGTTGGCTATTCCTAATATGAGAATTCACTATGTTAGGCATCAAGTTCTTTTTGCTGTTGGGGCTCTTTTTGGCCAGCCTCTTCAAATTGATCAAGCCACCGCTGTGAGATCCAGACCTTCTGTTGCTAAGATTTTGGTGGAAATTGATATCTCTAAAAAGCACCCTAAAGAAGTTTGGATAGGCTCTGAAAAGTTTGGTTACAATCAAAAAGTTGAATTTGAGAATTTTCTTATTTTTTGCTCGCATTGCAAAGTTCATGGACATGATAATTCTGAATGTTTTGTGCTACACCCACAACTTAAAAAGAACAACTTGACTGATCCTAATCGTAATCTACTAATTGATAAAGTGGGTAAATCTATTTATGTGCCTAAGCTTAATCTAAATGGGAATCCTATTTCTACTTCCTTGGCAACAACTATTTTGCTTAGTGAAGTGCTCAATGATGATAATAAGAAATTTTAATTTGAGCATGTTAAAGATATTGCTAATGTTGTTCAAAATATTAAATATGATGGTATGAATGTCGGCCTTGCTTTACATAATAATTTGCCTCCTCAAGATATTGTCTCTACTCAGACTACCTTGCCTCTTTTGATTGTTGAACATGAGAAAGAGCATGTGAACCTTAATAGTAATTTGAATAGAAACTTGATGATTGAGGAAAATTTGAAAAATAATTCTAAAGCTGATCCTAAAATCTGTGCTCTAAATGGTTTTACAACATCTCCTTCCTCTAATCTCGAGATTGACATGCATGCAAATCCGACCTTTCAACTTAATATTGAAATTGAGGAAAGGGAAGTTATCATTAGAAATGCTTTAATTGATTATGACCCCATTCTTAATACAACTAATCATTCTCTTTCGAATGGTGATTCTTTGGACAAAAATAGACCATTTCAAACTATTTTTAAAAAAAAATCTCTAAAAGCAAAACTATTTTCTAATAACTCAACAAGATCTACTAGATCTGGTTCCACATCTCATAAATAATTATTTTATGTTCCTTCTTATCCCCCAATTATCTTTTTTTCTTTAGCTTATTTTAAGTTTCCTTTATGTTTAACACACTTATTTGGAATGTTTGAGGGATTGGGACCGTCATTGTCCTTAACCGTGTTAGAAGTCTCTGCTATATTAATAATATTGCTTTATTGGTTCTTATTGAACCCCTCATACATTCTTCTAAGATCAACCATGTTGCTAGAATGCTAGGTTTTTAATAATTTCTTCTATAATATTAGCAATAAAATTTGGTGTTTTTGGAATAATTTAGTCAATATATCTATCCTTGATGATCTTTAGCAAGTTGTCAATGTTCATATCTCTTTGGGTGATTTCTCTGCTCTAGGCTCCTTTGTTTATGCTTCTTGTAATAGGGTTGGTAGGAACATCATTTGGGACAATTTAAGAACTTTTGCTTCTACTGTTAACTAACCTTGGTTGGTTGGGGATGATTTCAACACTATCCTCTCATCCTCTGAAAGAAGGGGTGGTTGTACTCCTAACATTCATTCCATGGAAGATTTTTCCAGTATGATTCTTGATTGTAACCTTACTGACATTGGCTACTCGGGTTCGGATTACACTTGGCATAACTCTAGACTCTGGAAACACCTTGATAGAACTTTCTTTAACTCTCTTTGGACTAATCAATGGCCTTGTACCTCTGTTGAGCATCTGAGTAGAACTTTGTCAGACCATGCTCCTCTTTTAATATCCGTTAAAAATCCCACTACTTGACTCTCCTCCTCTACCTCTTTCAGATTCCAGAATATGTGGATTCAACACATTGATTTCTTAAATGTTGTCTCCACCAACTGGATGACCCCTCTTCACCCTGATAATTCTATTAAGGGCATGATTCATCTTTGGTTTAAGCTTAAAAGACTTAAACAAAACCTTGCTTGGTGGAACAAGAATCATTTTAAAAATCTCTTTGCTAATATTAGAAACATGGAACAATTGGTTTGCTATCTTGAAAATGTAGTTTTAACTGATTCTTCTAAATTGAAGGATTTAAATGAAGCCAAAGATAACTTGGTTACTTATCAAAATATGGAAGAAACTTATTAGCAGTAAAAGGCTGCTAGTAAACATGTTGCTGATGGGGACAGAAATACTAGATATTTCCATGCTCTTGTTAAAAAAAAAAGAGCTTTAAACTTTGTCCAAAAAATTAAAAGTGACATTGGTAGCTGGATCACTGATAATAATGAGATTAAAGACTCTCTCACTAATCATTTTAGAAATTTGGTGAACAAGAGCCATACTTTAGAGGTTATCTCCAATTCTAATTTGATTCCCTCAACAATTACAAGTGATCACAATCACTTGCTTACTTTGGTCCCTACGGAAGTAGAGATTGGTCAAATTCTTAATAACATGAATGCTGATTCTACTGTTGGCCCGGAAGGCTATACTACTCAATTTTTTTAGCATTGTTTGCCTATTATTAAGTATGATTTAGTTGACACTGTGGTTGATTTCTTTAATGGTAATCCTCTTCCTAGATATTTCTCCAGCACATACATTGTCCTTATACCCAAAATAGATAATCCAGAGTGCTGGCGTGACTTCAGACTGATCAGTCTATGCACCTTTTTTCATAAACTCATTATTAAATTGCTAGCCAACATAATTAGTCCTCTGCTCCAAAAAATTATTTCGCTCAACCAAACTTGTTCTGTTAGAGGTAGAGCTATATCTGATAACATTCTTCTTGCCCAAGAGCTGATTCACGATTTGGATGCCTCTAAAAGAGGTGATAACATCCTTTTCAAATTGGATATCTCTAAAGCTTTTGACAACATCTCTTGGACTTTTCTTTTTCGAATTCTTCATTTTTTTGGCTTCTTTAATAATTTTATCTCACTCATCAAAAATTCTATTAGTAATGCTTAGTTCTCTATTATTCTGAATGGTGAGGCCTTAGGCTTCTTCACTTCTTCTCATGGTTTGAGACAAGGGGATCCCTTATCTCCCTCTCTTTTTTATTATTGCTGTGGAATATCTTCCTAGGAGCCTTATTGACCTCTTCAATAATAATCCAAGCATGTTTTTTAGAACTCTGGGTGGTATTCCTATCTCCCATCTTAGTTTTGCTGATGATTTCATTATCTTTTGCAATGCTTCCATTCACCACATTAAACACATTAAAAATTTCTTAAATAAATTTGGGAAGGAAAGTAGTCTTTCTATTAACGAAGGCAAAAGTTGTTTCATTCCTTCCTCTAAAATCTCTAATAACAAAATTAATCAAATCTTGAGAATCACCAATTTTCAGCAACAACACCTTCCTATTAAATATCTTAGAGCTCCACTTTATAATGGTCAGAAAATATCACATCTCTTTGATGAGTTAATCCAAAAAATTTTTAATAAAATTTATGTTTGGGAATTTCATTTACTATCCTTTGGTGGTAGACTCACTTTGCTTAACAGTACCCTTAACTCCATGCCTTTATATCTTATTCAAACCATTGTGCTTACTAATTCTACCTTAAACAGAATCGAGTGCCTCCATAACAAATTCTTCTAGAGCTCAAACAATTCTACTAAAAGGATGCATCGGACTTCCTGATATAAAAGTCGGCACCCTCACGAAGGTGGGCTTGGTAGCCAATGCGAAGCTATTACTGCATTCTCTCATAAACTTTGGTTGAACTTAATGAGCAAAAATAGTCTCTTGGCTAAATTCATGACTGCCAAGTACTGCCATGGTAAGCATCCTCTCATCTGTCCTTATAAGGTGGGTGACTCTCATGTATGGAAAAGACTTTGTTCCATTAAATGGGAAGTTGAACCCCTTATTTCTTGGGGGGTCAACTCTGGATCTTCTTTCTTTTGGTAAGACAACTAGATTCATAGTGGCTCTATTGATGATTTATTATCTACTCACTCCACTATTGTTATTAAAGTAAACTCTTTCTGGCTGAATAATAAATGGACTGATATAAAGCTTACTAATTGTATTCCTACCTCTCTTTTACCTAAATTTACTATCATCCCTATCATTTCTAACTATCCTGATCAAATTCTCTTTAAGCTGTCTCAAAATGGTGATTTTAACCTTAAAGATGTCTGGATTCATATTAGAGAAGCTCATGATTTCTCTAACGTGTTTTTTAAACTTTGGAATAACACTATCCCCATTTCTTATTCTATTCTTGCTTGGAGAATTTTGAAAAATTTCATCCCTGTTGATTCCTTAATGTGCGGTAAAGGCTTTTATTTACCTTCAAAATGCTACTGCTATTTTCACATTGAGACTGTGAACCATGTCTTTGTGAATGGAGCTATTGCCTCTAAACTTTGGTTTGGTATGATGATATTTTTAATATTGACCATTTCAATGGCACTTTATCCTTATATCAACTTCTTGATGTTTATTTTCAAAGAATTGTAAAAGGTCACATTAAAGTGATAACTCCCATCACACTTATATGGTTCATATGGATGGATAGAAATGATGCCAAATATCATGGGATTCCTATGAATCATAAAAGGATTATTGCTAGAATCAAAGATAAAATTCGTGCTTTATTTAATGTCAGTTTAATTACCAACACTCAATTTAAATGCTGTAAATTTGTGGTCAACAAACTTGGTCTTAGCTTGCCTGATTATCCTATTTGTAAAGAAGATAAGATTGTCTATTGGATAAAGCCTCATAAAAATATTATCAAAATTAATACTAACAGCTCCGTTTCTCAATATGCTTTTAGCGGTGGTAGCATTTTTAGAAACTTTAAAGGTAATGTTACTTGTGCTTTTGCCTATCCTCTTACTGATGTTCTCTATCGAATTAATGGTCACAACAAAGCTATTGAGATTTGTTTACAAAAAGGATGGCTTAACATCTGGATTGAGGTGGATGCTCTCTTACTGATTGATATGTTGACCTGCACTAGAGTGGGTAATATAGATTTGTATTACCTCCTTAATCACACTAGAGCTCTTCTATCTCAAGTTTGTTTCAAAATCGCTCATGTTTGGCGTGAAGGCAATGCATGTGCTGATTATCTTGCTAATCTAAGAGCTAGATTAGAAGATATAACTTTCTTTGATCAGCTTAATCTTTCTAAACACTTGCATGGATTAGTTAATTTTGATAATACTGGATAACCCTATATCAGAAATTAATCACAGTTTTATGTTTTTGATCTGTTAATGGTTTACCTAACCTATTTGTTTCATTCCATTTTTCTAATTTCTATTGCTACTTGGTTTTTTCTGATGCATTTTATTGAAACTATTACCTGGTTTTCCTGTGTTGGAGGCTCCTGCCTCTGTAGCATCAGTTGTTGGTTTACTGTTAATTATCCTCCTACTTATTATGTATTATTATTCTTGCTATTTTCCTTACTGAAGAGGGATGTGTTACCTATTTCCCCAATCTGCTTGGTTGTGATTCCCCTTTTCCTAATTTGTAGGGACAGATTATGTTTTTTGCTTCAAATCAGGGCATTCTTACTGCATGACTAGGAATGCTTTCTATTTGTCTCTTTGCATGATTGGGATTTTTTTTTGCCCTTCTTTCTTGCTATCTCTAATAATACTGATTGCTTAGTCGCTAGTCTGTTTCTCCTTGATTTGAAGGATTAATGCTGCAATTTCTTTCGATTCTACTTTTGTTTCAATGCAGTAATTGTACTGCCTATATTAATCTCTATCGGGCTCAGTATTTGGTATGCTATTTTGGCTACTAGATGAATGGTTTTAAGGGTTGGTACCTTCAGCAAGATAACTATTATGGTTGGTTTCCTGACTGGTCTTATGCTCTTCTGTTTTCTGTGTGGATAGCCAGATTATCAGTGAATTTGAGGTATGGGGCTACTTGCCTTTACATTCTTCTCTTGGATCTTGTAGACTTGTGCAATTACTATTGTGATCATGCTATTATCAAGGTGATTATTAACATCTGTTTGGGTGGCCATGATTGGGGTTTTGCTAATAAATTGAATGGTTTTTTAGACTACTATGTCCACCAGGCTGATTATTTCTTATGGAACTATTAGTTTTTGATGCATTACCCTGTATAATTTCTATGGTTATCCTATATTGGAGGTTCTTGCCTTTGTTCTCCCAGCTGTTGGTTAACTGTTTGTTATCATGTTTCATGTTGGGTTATTTTTAAGCTGCTCTTTGGGTTTGCGTCTCATGATTTGCTAACCTACTGGTTTGTGCTGCCCCTTTTCCCAACATGTAGAGACAGAATGCTTTTTTGCTTGCCATCACTGTTGTTTCCTTGAATGATTGGGTTTATTTCTTGACTCCTTCTCCTACTGTCATTTTTGGTGTTGTTTGCTTAGCTACTGGTCAGTTTTCCCTAGAATTGCAGGATTGTACTGATGTTATTTTTTTATTTCATTTTGGTTCATTATAGTATTAGTACTGCCTACAATATCCTATGTCGGGTTCAATATTTGTTTTGTCATTTTGGTTAGTTCCAGCATGGTCTTTTGGGTTCTTATGTTCTGCAGCCTAGCTATTATGGCTGGTTTTGTGGCTGGTTTCTTGTCCTCTTATTTTCTGTATGGATTACCATATTATGTGGGCCTTTGCAGTATAGGTCTATCTGTTGTTTCATTTCTCCCTTGGATCTTCTAAACTTATGCAATTACTGTTGTGATCATGCTATTATCTAAGTGATCATTAGCATCTGTATTGCTAATCCTGAATGAATTCCCTCATTACAGGCTGTTTACCTGGACAAGAGCTCTCATCTGGGTAGGGATGGTCCTGCTTTTATGCTGAAGGATTTTACTTTGTTCAACAAGCTGAATATTATTTTGGTTTCCTACCTGGCCTTTTCTTTGATGATTGTTGTGTACTTCACCCCATTATCTATGGCTTGCTATTTTGGATTTACCTACTGGTTGTGTTTACTCATTCTTCTACTTGACATTCAAATTTATTGTTGTGGTCATATTAATACTATGGTGGATGTGGCCAAGATTTTCATCTAGATTGGGATGTTGTTGACTCTACATTCTCATGCTTTGTTGACATTAGTTGGTGGTACTTATCTTATAAGGGATTGGTGGCATCCCTTTACCATTCAAATCTATGATGACTTCTTTTCTATAGTCTATGTGGTTATATTTTGGGTATGCAGGTACTAAAGACCATATGAATTCCTCCTAATGGCAGCTGTTCCACATAAGGTATGTGGGCTATGATGGCTGGGATGATTTCACTCATCATTTGGCTGGTAGTAACACTTGTCATGTAACCCCTCATTGGAAGTTTGGATGCTCATGTTTGTGGTTGACCCAATTTTGTGTGATTGAGCCTGAGCCCATTCTCACACACTTATGAGAAAGTTTAAAAAGAATTTGATCAGGTTTGCTAGAAGTAATAGGAATATTTTTAAAGTTTTCAAAAGGAGAAGTAGGGATATAGTTATCAAGTTTGTTTTCATTCCAATTTTTATTAAGCCGAAGAGGATTAACTTTGATAGCAATAGTAGAGTGGGTAAAAAATTTGGTGTCAATCGAACCATTGCCAATCTAATTGTCATGCCAAAAGAAAGAAGATCCTGACTAGATACCCCAAGAAATTAATGATTTAGCGACCCATTTAATGGAACAAAGCCTTTTCCAAATTAGAGAGTCACCAACTTCATAAGCACAGTTTAGAGGGTTTTTACCTTGACAAAATATTTTCATCATAAAATTAGCCCAAATGCTATCATTCTTTCTAAAGTTTCACCAGAGTTTATGAGAGAAAGTAGTGATAGCTTCACATATAGGTTTACAACTAAGAGCACCTTCACCCAAAGAACCACAACATTTATGCTAAGATGTCTAATGTAATCTTTTGATAGAATTATTAGAGCCCCAAATAAATTTGTTAAGCAAATGATCAATTCTGATAAGAGTAGCATTAGTGGGAATAATGGTTTGAATCAAATAAAGATGCATAGAGTTGAGAGTGCTTTTAAGGATAGTGAGCCTACCACCAAGGAATAGTAAATAGAATTACCAAACATATATTTAATTTAAAAGTGTTTGAATTTTCACATCAAAGAGATGGGAACATTTCAGGATTTTAAAGAGCGGAGCACCCAAGTACTTAAGAGGTACGTGTTGATGTTCAAAATTTGTGATATGAAGGATTTGATTGATTTTATTATTTGAGATGCTAGAGGATGTGATAAAATAGTTTTTGTTATCATTGATCGAAAGGCCACTTTCTCTACCAAATTTATTTAAAAATTTCTTAAGATTCTTGATGTGATGAATGGAAGTATTGCAGAAAATGATGAAATCATCAACAAAAATTAGATTGGAAATAGAGAAATCACCAAGAGTTCTGTAGTACATACTAGAATTATCTAACAATAATTCATTGATGCTCCTAGATAAGTACTCAACAATAATAATAAATAAAGCTGAAGATAAGGGAACCCCATGTCTTAAGCCATGAGAAGAAGGAAAGAAGCACAAAGCTTCCTCATTAAACAAAATAAAATACCACGCATTATTGATACAATTTTTGATGAGAAAATAAATTTTTTAGAAAACCCAAATAAATCTAGAATATGGTAAAGGGAATCCCAAGAGATATTATCTAAGGCTTTAGTAATATCAAGTTTGAAAAAAATGTTGCCCCCTCTAGTGTTGGCATCAAGATCATGAATTAATTCTTGGGCAAGTAAAATATTATCAAAAATAGATCTACCACTAACAAAACCAGTTCGGTTGAGAGAGATATGTTTATTAAGTAAAGGATTAAGTTTATTGGTAAGGATTTTGGATATCAGCTTATTGAAGAAGGTGAAATGACTAATAGGTCTAAAATCACACCAATAATCTAGGCTATCTTTCTTTGGAATAAGAATGATAGAAGTACTAGAAAAATATTTGGGAAAAAGATTACCATTAAAAAATCAATCATAGCCTAAATAAAATCATTTTTAATGATAAACCAACATTTGTGAAAAACTTGAGTAGTGAAACCCTCAGGACCAACAACAAAATTAGTGTTCATGATATTAAGAACTTTAAGAATTTCCTCTTCATTAGGCACCAAGGTAAGCAAATCATTCATTATTATTTATAATAGAAGGAATCAGCTGAGAATTAGAAATAGCTTCATTAGAGTAATATTTATTAAGCATATTTCTAACATAAATAATAGTCGAATCCTTAATCTCATTATTCTCCAAAATCCAATCTCCATTGTCATTTATAATTTTTGGAATATTACTGAAAGCACTTATTTTGTTAACCAAAGAATGAAAATATCTAGTATTCCTGTCACCATCCGCAATATGTTTACTAGTAGCTTTTTGGCTCCAGTAAGCCTCTTCCATGTTTTGGAAATTGGGAAGCTTTTCTTTTGCTTCAGTCAAATCAGTAAACTTTGAAGGGTTAGACATAACATACACTTCAAGGTCACAAACCAAATTTTCCATGTCTTTAGTATTAGCAAAAAGATTTTTAAAATAATGCTTGTTCCACCAACCCAAATTTTGTCTAAGTCTTTTAAGTTTAAACCATAGTCTATTCATCCTCATAATTGAATTATCATGACGTAAAGAGGCTTTTCAATTCTTAGCTACAACAATAGAGAAATAAATATGCTGAATCCACATATTTTGAAATCTAAAAGGAGAGGAGTTTTTTAATCTATTAGAATTATTTTTAATAGAAACCAGAAGAGGAGCATGATCGCAAGGTTCGCTTAAGTGATCAATGTAAGTAGGCCATTGGATAATTCAATGAGTATTAAAAAGAATCCTATCAAACCTTTGCAAAAGTCTAGAGTTTTTTTAGGTGTAGTTAGAGCCCTTAAAGCTAATATCAATCAAACTACAATCAAGGATCAAATTGGAAAGTTCTTCCATGGAATGAATATTGTCAGAGCAACCACCACTCCATTCAGAAGAAAATAAAATAGTGTTTAAATCACACCCCACAAACCAAGGTTTGTTGATCGAGGTAGCAAAGTTCCTCAAATTATCCTAAAGGAGATTACAACCAGATCTATAGCAAGAAACATGAACAAAGGAGCCTAAAACACAATAGTGACCATAGGAAATTAGAGCATTAACAACTTGTTAAAATCATCAATAATAGAAACCTCAATGAAATTATTCCAAAAAGACCAGATCTTATTTCTAACATTAGAGTAAATTTTATTAAAGCTGATCATTCTAGGAACATGGCTAATTTTATTAGAATGAATGAGAGGTTCCAAAATAATGAGTAAATAAATATTATGAATGCGACAAAGAATTCTAATATGATTATAAATAGAGAGGGTACCAATCCCTCTAACATTCCAAATAAGAGAATTAAACATAATGAAGGAAAAAAAAGGGGTAAGTAAAGGTTAATTGATAGATGAGTGAGAGCCAGTAGCAGATCTAGTGTTTTTGGATAGTTTGGGAGGGTAATTTTTAACATTTTATTCTTTATAGCATGATAAGTTTGAAAATAATTTACTTTTTCCTCTAGAATCATCAAACGAGTAAGATTTGGTAACATTGGTCACCAATTTATGAGAGATCTCTAAGTGTTTTGAGGGAAGTTCACCCTCTTCCAAATCCAAATTAAGTTGAAAAGTAGGATTAACGTGAATATCAAGATTAGAAATGAGAGTTGGTGACAACTTAGAATAATTTAAAGCATAAATAGTTAAATCTGGATTAAAAACATTTTCAGCCTGATCGACATCATTTAAATCCTCATTGGAATTTTCATTTTTGTTGATCAAAGCTGGCATAAAAGCAAGGATAGAATCAGAGGAAACAGAATCATCATCTAATAACTTAGAAAAATTATTATTCTCTATATTAGAAATATTCAATTTTAAAGAAGAGGTAACAGGTAGTTCATTCTTCACATTCTAAAAATCAGTCGAAGCTCTAGCAACCATAGGATCCAAAACCAGTTCAACAGGGATAATCCCAATATTCAAGGAATCAACCTCAATAGTAGCTTTCATACCATTCTTAATTTAGTTTAGTTTACTGGGTTTGGTTTGGGTTTAGGTTTAGGTTTATTTAGTTTAGTTTAGTTTATTTTCTTTATTTAGTTTAGTTTAAGTTTAGGTTTACATTTTATTTAATTTATTTTTTAGTTTAGTTTGTTTAGTTTATTTAATTTAGTTTAGTTTAGTTTAGTTTATTTTTAATTTATTTTTATATTTTATTTATTTTAGGTTTACTTTTAGTTTATTTATTTTAGTTTATTTAATGTGTTTTTATTTAGTTTAGTTTAGATTTGTTTTATTTTAGTATATTTTGTTTAGTTTAGGTTTAGGTTTATTTATTTAGGTTTTAGGTTTAGTTTATTTTTATTTATTTATTGAAATTTAATTTAGGTTTATTTTAGTTTATTTTAGGATTATTAAATTTTAATTTTAATTTTATTTAATTTTAGGTTTTGGTTTAGTTTATTTTGGTTTTTATTTTATATTTTTAGTTTAGTTTTTTAGGTTTTATTTTATTATTATATAGGTTTAGATTTTAGTTTATTTATTTAGATTATTTAGATTATTTTTATTTATTTTTAGTTTAAATTTAGGTTTAAGTTTTAGTTTATTTTATTTTCTTAGGCTTAGGTTTAGTTTAGGTTTAAATTTATTTAGTTTTTCAATTTAGTTTATTTATTTTTTTTAGTTTTTTTAGCTTAGGTTTAGGCTTTTAGGTTTTTTATTCAGGTTTATTTATTTAGTTTATTTATTTTAATTTTATTTTGGTTTTATTTATTTAGTTTATTTATTTAATTTTTTATTGGTTTAATTTATTTAGGTTTATTTTATTATTTCATTTAGTTTATTTTATTTAGTTTTAGTCTATTTATTTATTTATTTTATTTTATTTTATTTATTTTATTTTTTTAGATTCATTTAATTTATTTTCATTAAGGTTTATGGTTTGGGCTTTTTTTTAGGGTTATTTAGGGTCAGGGTTTTAGTTTTTGGGCTTATGATTTTCAGGTTATTTGGAGTGGGGTTTGGGTCAGGTTTAGGGTCAGGTTGGGGTTGGGTTTGGGTCAGAGTAGGGCCTGGGTCAGTTTTAAGTTTAGGATCAGGAGTGGTCCATTTAGGCCTGGGTTTTAGTTTAGTTTAGTTTTTGTGGTCAGGGCCTGGGTTGGTCAGTTTGGGGAGGGTTTAAGTTTAGTGAGGGCCTGGGTCAGGATTTAGGGTTTAGGGTTTAGGCTCACCATCAGGTAGGGTTTAGGTTTAGGTTTAGGGTTATTTTTTTTTAAAGAAAAAAATTAAGCAAACCCAGAGGTTTAGTTTATTTATTTATATAGTTTATTTTATTTATTTTAGTTTATTTTATTTTTATTTTAATTTAGTTTATTTATTTATTTAGTTTATTTATTTTAGTTTATTTTAGGTTTAGGTTTAGGTTTGTTTTAGTTTAGTTTTATTTTATTTTACTTTTAGGTTTAAGTTTTATTTTTTTAGTATGTTTAGCTTTTATTCTACTAGTAGGTTTATGTTTTAGGTTTTTTTTAAAAGATTATTTTTAGGTTATATTTTTTAGTTTAGGTTTAAGTCTAATTTTATTTTATTTTATTTTATATAGGGTTTTGGTTTAGGTTTAGATTTAGTTTATTTTAGGTTTAGGCTTAGGTTTTATTTATTTTAGTTTAGTTTATTTTATTTTTATTTTAGGTATAAGTTTTAATTTTTGTTTAGGATTTAAGTTTTTCTATTTATTTATTTTTATGCTTTATTTTAACGTTTATTTTTTCAGGTTTAGGTTTTTATTTAGTTTTTATTTTTATTTAACGTTTAGTTTTTATTTTATATAGGTTTTTATTTTTTAATTTAGTTTAGGTTTTTGAATATTTTAGTTTAGTTTAGTTTTTTTTTTATTTAGGTTTACGTTCAGGTTAGGTTTAGGTTTTAGTTTAGGTTGTTATTTTATTTTTTATTCTTGTCTTATTTTTATTTAGGTTTTTTTGTTAGGTTTAGGTTTTTAGCTTTTTAGGGATTACAGTTTAGGGTTTAGGGTTTAGTGTTAATTAAAAGTTTAGGGTTTTAGGTTTAGGGTTTTGGGTTTTGGGTTTTATGTTTGGGTTTAGGGTTTAGGATTTAGGTTTTAGGGTTTAGGGTTTAGGGTTTTTGTGTTTAGGGTTTAGGGCTTAGGGTTTATGGTTTTTTTTGGATTAGGGTATAGGGTTTAGGGTTTAGGTTTTAGGTTTAGGGTTCAATCTTTTGATTAGGGTTTAGGGTTTTTGGTTTTTTTTAACAGAGAACAAATTCAGATTCAACATTTCTTCTTTTTGATTTCATCAACCAAGTAACACACCAAGTTTTCTAAGAAATAAGTGACGACATAGATCAAAAATGAGCACGCATAGAGCAAATCAAAAGCTCGAGATAACTAGAACTGTCTCTACTGTAAAGACATAGTTCCATAAGTAGCAGATCAGATTGGCCATTCTTTAGTTTCTCTAGTTCCCATCAGAACCACCCCAACCTCTTGTGTAGTAGGATCCACCATCATATCACTGATCTCTTCCTCCGCCACCACCATGGCTGTAACCTTCGTCGCTCCTCCCACCTACATAACCACCACTGCTCTGACCACCACCTCCATATCCACCACACCTCCAGAGATGCCCCACCACCATTGAAAACTACCACCTCCTCAGCCCACCGCCAGACATGGGACCTGAGTTTATGATGATGTTCCTGCTGTCAAAGTTATGCCCATTCTTATGGTATAAGTTTATTAGGTTTTAGGGTTTAGGTTTATTTTTTAATTTATTTAGTTTCATTAGGTTTAGGTTTAGGGTTTAGGGTTTAGGGTTTAGGGTGTAGGGTTTAGGGTTTAGGGTTTACAGTTTTAGGGTTTATGCTTTTAGGGTTTTAGGGTTTAGGGTTTTTTAGGGTTTAGAGTTTAGAGTTTAGGGTTGTAGGTTTAGGGTTTAGGGTTATAAGGTTAGCATAGTAGGTTTAAGGTATGTTTTTAGGTTCAGGGTTTAGGGTATTGGGTTTATAGTTTAGGATTTAGGGTTTAGGGTTTTTTTTCTTAAATTAAATAAATCGATAGGTTTAGGTTTATTTAGTTTATTTTTTATTTATTTAAGTTTATTTAATTTTTTATTTTTATTTAATATTTTTTTAATTTATTTAGTTTATTTATTTTAGGTTTATTTATTTTAGTTTATGTTTTAAATTTTAGTTTTCTTTTAAGGTATAAGATTAGGTTTAGGTTTATTTTTTTAGTTGTGTTTTTTTAGGTTTATTTTTTTATTTTAGATTTATTTATAGGTTTTATTTTTATTTTAGTTTAGGTTTATTTTTTTAGTTTATTTTATTTTATTTAGTTAAGCTTTAGGTTTAGGGTTAGTTTTTATTTATTTTAGTTTAGTTTATTTTAATTTAGGGTTAGGCATATTTTATTTTATTTATTTTATTTTTATTTTAGGTTTACTTTTTTTAGTTTAAGGTTTAGGGTTTATTTGTTAAATATTTTTAGGTTTTTTATTTAGTTTTTATTTTAGTTTACTTTAGGTTTATTTCATTTTTATTTTACATTTAGTTTTTATTTTGTTAAGGTTTTTTATTCTTCGATTTATTTATTTTTTAGTTTAGTTTAGGTTTTTTGTTATTTTATTTTAGTTCATTTTTATCTTTTATTTTATTTTATTTTTAAGTTTAGGTTTAGGTTTTACTTTAGGTTTTTATTTTATTTTATTTTTTCATTTTATTTAAGTTTATGTTTTTTAATTATTTTATTTGAAGGTTTAATTTAGTTTAGGTTTGTGTTTTTTAGTTTGTTTATGGCTCAGGGTTTAGTGGGTTTAGGATTTAGGGTTTAGGATGGTTAGGCTCAGGGCCTGGTGGCCTAGGGTTTATGGTAGGCCTGGCCCAGTTTAGTGCCTGTGGGTCACGCCTGGAGTGGTCAGTGAGAGGCAAGAGTATGGTCAGCTCTAAGTTTAGTTAGGGACGAGAACTCATCGTTAGTTTAGGGAAATTTAGCTTTAGGTCAGGTTTGGTGATCAGAGTTGGTGAGATCAGATGGCCTAGTATTCAGTATTTTTAGTGGATCAGGTTTTTTATAAGTTATGCATTTTAGGGTTTTTAGTAGGTTTTAGGGTTTTTTTAAAAAAAATTAAGTAAACCAGTAGGTTTAGGTTTATTTAGTTTATTTGATTTTTTTTATTTAGTTTAATTTATTTAAATTTTTATTTCTATTTAAGTTTTTTTTATTTAGTTTGGTTTTTTAAATTTTAGGTTTACTCATTTTAGTTTATTTTTTAGGTTTAGTTTTAGGTTATGTTTATTTTTTAGTATAGTTTTATTTTTATTTTATTTTTTAGGTTTAGGTTTTATTTTTAATTTTTAGGTTTTGGCTAAGATTTTTATTTTATTTTTTTAGGTTTAATTTTTAGGTTTTTATTTTAGGTTTATTTTTGGGTTTTATTTTTTAGTTTATATTTAGGATTATTTTAAGTTTATTTTATTTTATTTAGTTTAGGGTTTGGGTTTCATTTATTTTAGGTTTAGGTTCAAGTTTTATTTATTTTACTTTAGGTTTAGGATTATATTATTTTGTTTATTTTATTTTTATTTTAGGTTTAGTTTTTATTATTAGTTTAGGGTTTATGTTTTATTTTTAATTTATTTTCAGGTTTTTTTTTTATTTAGGATTTTATTTAGTTTTTATTTTCTTTTCTTTTAGGTTTATTTTATTTTCATTTTATGTTTAGTTTTTATTTTTAGGTTTATTTTATTTTTTTAATTTAGTTTAGGTTTTTATTTATTTTATGTTAGTTTAGCTTTAATTTTTTTGTTTTATTTTATTTTTATGTTTAGGATTAGGTTTAGGTTTAGGTTTAGGTTTAGTGTTAAGTTTTCATTTAGGTTTTAGTTTTATTTTATTTTTTATTTCATTTAGGTTTAGGTATATTTATTTATTTTATTTATTTGTTTTATTTAGTTTAGATTTAGTATTTTAAATTTCTATAATTTAGGATTTAGGGTTTAGGGTTTAGGGTTTAGGGTTGTAGATTTTAGGGTTTAGGATTTTGGGTTTTGGGTTTAGGGTTTAAGGATTAAGGGTTTAGGGTTTAGGGTTTTAGGATTTAGGATTTAGGGTTTAGGATTTAGGGTTGTAGATTTAGTGTTTAGAGTTTTTATTATTTATTTTTTTAAATTAAGTAAACTTGAAGTTTTGGGATTATTTAATTTATTTTTTATTTATTTTAGTTCATTTTAATTTTTTTTATTTAGGTTTATTTTTATTTTTATTTAGTTTAGTTTATTTATTTTAGGTTTATTTATTTTAGTTTATTTTTTATGTTTAGGTTTTGGTTTATTTTTTAGTTTAGTTTTATTTTTATTTTATTTTTTAGGTTTAGGCTTTATTTTTTATTTTTAGGTTTAGGGTTTACGATTATGGGTTTAAAGTTTATGCTTTTAGGGTTTAGGGTTTAGGGTTTGGGTTTAGGGTTTAGGGTTTAGGGTTTAGGGTTTAGGGTTTTTTAGGGTTTAGGATTGTTGGTCGAGTGTTGTATGTTTTGGGTTTAAGGTTTAGGGTTTATTTTAGTGTTTAGTGTTTAAGGTTTAGGGTTTAGTATTTAGGGTTTAGTTTTTTTATTTTAAATTAAGTAAACCTGTAGGTTTATGTTTATTTAGTTCAGTTAGTTTATCTTTTATTTATTTTAGTTTATTTTATTTTTTAATTTTATTTAGGTTAATTTTGTATTTTATTTTATTTAGTTTATTAATTTTAGTTTATTTTAGGTTTAGGTTTACATTTAGGTTTATTTTTAGTTGAATTTTATTTTTTATATATTTTATTAGGTTAGGGTTTTATTATTTAGGTTTTGGGGTTTAGGATTTAGGTTTAAGGTTTAGGGTTTTAGGTTTATAGTTTTAGGGTTTAGGTGTGGCCCAGGGTTAGGGTTTAGGTTTAGAGCCTGGGGTTTTAAGTGGGGTTTAAGGTTTAGGTTGGGGTGGGGGTTTATGGTTTAGGAGTTTGGGGGTTTAGGGTTGGAATGGGTTCCAGGTTTAGGTCAGTGGTTAGGTTTGTTTAGGGTCCGTGGTTAGGTTTTAGGGTGGTTTAGGTAGTTTAGGTTTTAGGTTTGGGTCAAGTTAGCCAGGTTTATTTTAAATTAAGCAACCATAAGTTTTCTTTTAGTTTATTTAATTTATTTTTTATTAATTTTAGTTTAGGTTTTTATTTATTTTATTTAAGTTTAGTTTTTATTTTTTATTTTATTATATTTTTATGTATAGGTTTAGGTTTAAGTTTAGGTTTTTATTTTCTTATATTTTTTTATTTTATTTAGGTTTAGGTTATTTATTTATTTTATTTTTGTGTTTTATTTAGTTTGGGTTTAGGTTTTTAGGATTTTAGGGTTTAGGGATTAGGGTTTAGGGTTTAGGGTTTGGGTTTTAGGGTTTAGTATTTAGGGATGTAGGTTTTAGGGTTTAGGGTTTAGGATTTTAGGGTTTTAGGGTTTTAGGTATTAGGGTTTAGGGTTTAGCATTTAGGGTTTAGGGTTCAAGTTTTAGTTTAGGGTTTAGAGTTTTTGGTTTTTTTTAACAAAGAATAAATTTAGATTTAACATTTTTTCTTTTCGATTTCATCAACCATGTAACACACCAAGTTTTCTTAGATACAAATGACGACATAGATAAAAAATGAGCACGCATAGAGAAAATAAAAAGCCATAGATAACTAGAACTGTCTCTAATGTAAAGATGCAGTTCCATAAGAAATAGATCAAATCGATCGTTCTTTGGTATCTCCTGTTCCCATTAGAACCACACCCGCCTCTCGAGTAGCTGGATCCACCATAATATCTCGGATCTCTCCCTCCACCACCACCACGGCTATAACCTCCATCACTCCTCCCGCCTCCATAACCACCACTACTCCGACCAACACCTCCATATCCACTAGCACCTCTAGATCGCCCACCACCATCATAACCACCACCTCCCTTCTTGCCGCGATCTAGAGCTTGGCGGTGACATTCCTGCCATCAAGGTTTTTTTGATTCTTAGGGTTTAGGTTTAGGTTTAGGTTTATTAGGTTTTAGGGTTTGGGTTTATTTATTAATTTATTTAGTTACTTTAGGTTTTGGTTTAGAGTTTTAGATTTAGGGTTTAGGATTTAAGGTTAGGGTTTGGGGTTTATGGTTTAGGATTTAGGGTTTATGATTCAAGGTTTAGTGTTTAGGGTTTGGGTTTAGGGTTGTAGGTTTAATTTTATAGGTTTATGGTTAGTTTTATTGTTTAGGGTTTAGGATTAAGGGTTTAGATTTTTTTTAATTAAGTAAACCAGTAGGTTTAGGTTTATTTAGTTTACTTAGTTTATTTTACCTTTTTTTTTTTTTTTTGGTTTATGTTTTATTTTTATTTAGTTTAGTTTATTTATTTTAGTTTTATTTATTTTAGTTTAGGATTTTTATTTTAGTTTATTTTTTTAGGTTTAGGTTTGGGTTTTTGTTTATTTTTAAGTTAGTTATATATATTTTTTTATTTTTTATTTTTAGGTTTAGGTTTAGGTTTTTATTTTATTTTTTTAGTTTTAATTTTTAGGTTTTAGGTTTTTTATTTTAGGTTTATTTTTTGGTTTTATTTTTTAGTTTAGGTTTAGGTTTAATTTTAGCTTATTTTATTTTATTTAGTTTAGTTTTATGTTTAGTTTCTTTTAGGCTTAGGTTTAGGTTTTATTTATTTTAGTGTAAGTTTAATTTTATTTTATTTTTATTTTAGGTTTAGGTTTTTTTTTAGTTTAGGGTTCTGGTTTTAGTTTAGATTTTAGGGTTTTTAGTTGTTTTTCAATTGAGAATAAATTTAGTTCAACATTTCTTCTTTTCGATTTCATCAACCAAGTAACACACCAAGTTTTCTAAGACACAAGCGATGACATGGATAAAAAATGAGCACACATAGAGCAAAACAAAAACCCTAGATAGCTAGAATTGTCTCTACTATAAAGACACAATTCCTTAAGCGGCAAATCAGATCGGTCGTTCTACAGTTTCTCTAGTTTCCATCAGAACCACCCAGGCCTCTCGAGTAGCGGGATCGACCATCATATCCCCGCTCTCTCCCTCCTCCACCACCACCATTATAACCTTCATCACTCCTCCCGCCTCCATAACCACCACTACTCCAACCACCACCTCCATATCCATGAGCACCCCCACCCCGAGATCTATATTGAGCCTGGTTGGCGGTGATGTTCCTGGAGTCAAGGTTCTATCCATTCTTAGGGTTTAGGTTTAGGTTTAGGTTTATTTTTTAACTTTTTTAGTTACTTTAGGTTTAGCTTCAGGGTTTAGGGTTATGGTTTAGGGTTTATTCTTTTAGGGTAAGGTTCAGGGTTAGGGTTTAGGGTTTTTTAGAGTTTAGGGTTTAGGGTTTAGGGTTTAGGATTTAGTTTTTAAGGTGTTTTATAATTAAGTAAACTTGTAGGTTTAAGATTATTTAGTATATTTAGTTTATTTATTTATTTTAGTTTACTTTATTTTTTATTTTTATTTAGGTTTATTTTTTATTTTTATTTAGCTTAGGTTTTTTTATTTTAGTTTATTTTTTTGGTTTTAGTTTAAGTCTAGGTTTATTTTTTATTTGAGTTCTATTTTTATTTTATTTTTTATGTTTAGGTTTTATTTTAATAATTTTAGGTTTATGTTTAAGTTTTTATTTTTTATTTCTTAAATTTAGGTTTTAGGATTTTGTTTTAGGTTTTATTTTTTTAGTTTAGGTGTTGGTATATTTTTAGTTTATTTTATATTATTTTATTTAGGTTTAGTTTATTTAGGTTTAGGTTTTTTTTTATTTCACGTTTATTTTATTTTATTTTAGATTTAGGTTTTAGTTTAGATTTAGGTTTTATTTTTTGTTTATTTTTAAGTTTAATTTTTAGGTTTATTTTTTAGGTTTAGGTTTTTATTTAGTTTTTATTTTAATTTTATTTTACGTTTTGTTTTCATTTTATTTAGGTTTTTTATTCCTACGTTTAGTTAATTTTTTAGTTTAGTTTAGGTTTTTATTTCTTTTATTTTAGTTTTTTTATATTTTATATTTTTTACTTTTGGTCTAAGTTTAGGTTTTAGTTTAGATTTTAATTTAATTTTATTTTTTTATATTTATTTTATTTTATTTTTAGGTTTTATTTAGTTTAGGTTTAGGTTTTTAGGTTTCTAGTGTTTACGATTTAGGATTTAAGGTTTTTGAGTTTAGGGTTTTAGGGTTTAAGGTTTACGATTAGGGTTTAGGGTTTAGGATTTAGGGTTTAGGGTTTAGCATTTAGGTTTAGGCGTTACAGGGCATGTAGTTAGGGTTTAGGCTTTATGGTTTAGTCTTTAGGGTTTAGGGTTTTGAATTTTGGGTTAGTTTAAAGTTTAGAGTTTAGGTTTTAAGGTTTAGGGTTAAAGTTAGTGTTTAGGGTTTAGGGTTTAGTATTTAAGATTTTTTTTAATTTATTTATTTTTAGTTTAATTTAGGTTTTAGTTTAATTTATTTTATTTTTTTATGTTTTTAGGTTTAGTTTAGGTTCTAGTTTTTTATTTTAGTTTAGGTTTTAATTTTAGTTTAATTAGTTTAGTTTAGTTTTATTTTTTGGTTTATTTTAGTTTAGATTTTATTTTATTTTAGTTTATTTTTAGTTTAGGTTTATTTATTTTAAGTTTTAGTTTATTTTATTTTTTTATTTAGTCTAGTTTATTTATTATTTTTTATTGTTTAGTTTATTTTTTAGTTTTAGTTAATTTTTTAGTTTAGTTTATTTTTAGTTTAGGTTTTATTGTACATTTAGTTTATTTTTAGGTTTAGGTTTATTTAGTTTATTTTATTTTAGGATATTTTATTTAGTTTAATTTAAGTTCTTATTTTAGTTTTTTAGTTTTTTATTTTTTAGTTTATTTATTTTTAGATTATTATTATATTTATTTTTTATGTTTTTTTAGTTTAGTTTAACTTTTAGTTTTAGTTTTAGTTTTAGTTTAGTTTTTTTTTAGATTTTTTATTTTAGTTTTTTATTTTAAGTTTATTTTGGTTTATTTATTTTTTAGTTTTTTAGTTTAGGTTTTTTTAAGTTTTATTTTACTTAGTTTAGGTTTAGGTTTAGTTTATTTTGTATATTTATTTTTTAGTTTAGTTTAGTTTATTTAGTTTTTATTTAGGTTGATTTTTGGTTTATTTTTTAGTTTAGGTTTTATTTTTAGTTTATTTTATTGAGTTTAGTTTGGTTTAGTTTAGGTTTTTAGTTTATTTTTTAGTTTATTTTATTTTCTTTTTTTTAGTTTAGGTTTATTTTTTTATTTAGGTTTTTTTATGTTTTTAGCTTTTATTATTTTATTTTATTTTATTTATTTTATTTATTTATTTCAATTTATTTTTTTAGTTTAGTTTTTATTTTTATTTAAATTTTTTAGTTTATTTTTAGGTTTAGTTTTTTATTTCTTTTAGTTTATTTATTTTGTTTAGGTTTATTTAGGTTTAGTTTATATTTAGTTTATTTTTTAGTTTATTTTATTTATTATTTTTTATTTATTTAAGTTTTTATTTTATTCAGTTTAATTTAGGTTTAGTTTTTTAGTTTCTTTTCGTTTTTTAATTTAGTTTACTTATTATTTTGTTTTTTATTTTTAGTTTTAGTTTAAGTTATTATTATTATTTTTATTTTATTTTTAGTTTTATTTTTATTTTTTGTTTTTAGGTTTAGTTTTTAGGATTTTGGTTTTTTTTAGTTTAGATTTTATTTATTTATTTAGTTATTTTATTTTTTATTTAGGTTTATTTTTATTTTAGTTTTTAGGTTTATTTTATTTTAGTTTTTATTTATTTAGTTTATTTTATTTTTTAAGTTTATTTAGTTTCTTTTTTAGTTTTTTATTTTAGTTTAGTTTTAATTTTTTTATTTTATATATTTATTTTAATTTTTAGTTTTGTTTAGGTTTAGTTTATTTAGTTTATTTATTTTAGGTTTAGGTTTTAGTGTATTTTTAGTTTAATTTTAGGTTTAGGTTTATTTTTTAGATTATTTTTTAGTTTATTTAGTTTAGGTTTTTTTGTTTTGAGTTTAGTTTATTTAGTTTTTTTGTTATTTTTTATTAATTTTTTTATTTAGTTTTTTAGTTTAGGTTTAGTTTAGGTTTTTATTATTTTAGGTTTATTTTTATTTATTTAGTTTAGTTTAGGTTTAGTTTAGCTTTAATTTTAGTTTAGGTTTTTTTTTAGTTTAGGTTTAGGGTTTAGGTTTTAGTTTATTTAGGTTTAGGTTTATTTTTATTTAGTTATATTTTTTAGGTTTTATTTTTTATTTTTATAGTTTATTTAGGTTTTCTATTTTATTTTTTAGTTTATTTACTTTTCCATTTAGTTTTTTATCTATTTTATTTAGTTTTTTATTTATTTTATTTAGTTTATTTAGTTTAGTTTAGTTTAGGTTTATTTATATTTTTTTAAGTTTATTTAGTTTTAGGTTAATTTAGTTTGGTTTAGTTTAGGTTTTTATTTTAGTTTATTTAGTTTAGTTTAGTTTTAAGTTTTTTTTATTTAGTTTGGTTTAGGTTTTATTTAGTTTATTGTTATTTTTTGGTTTAGGATTTAGGGTTGTAGGTTTAGGGATGTAAGTTTAGGGTTTAGGGTTTATGGTTAGTTTTATGGTTTAGGGTTTAGAATTTGGGGTTTAGGATTTGAGGTTTAGGGTTTAGGGTTCTTTGTCTATTTTTAAAATTAAGTAAACCAGTAGGTTTAGGTTTATTTAATTTATTTATTATTTGTTTTACTTTTTTTTTATTTAGGTTGATTTTTTATTTCTATTTTGTTTAGCTTATTTATTTTAGGTTTATTTTTTTTAATTTTGGTTTTTTTATTGTAGTTTATTTTTTAGGTTTATATTTATTTTTAAGTTTAGTTTTATTTTTATTTTACTTTTTAGGTTTAGGTTTTTTTTTTTTATTTTTAGGTTTGGGGCTAAGTTTTTATTATATTTTTTTAGGTTTAGCTTTTAGGTTCTTATATTATTTTTATTTTTATGCTTTATTTTTTAGTTTAGGTTTAGGTTTATTTTTAGTTTATTTTATTTTATTTAGTTTAGGATTAAAGTTTAGCTTATTTTAGTTTAGGTTTAGGTTAAGGTTTTGCTTATTTTAGTTTAATTTATTTTATTTTAGGACTAGGTTTTTTTTATTTTACCTATTTTAGGTTTAGATTTTTTTTTTAGTTTAGGGTTTACGTACTATTTTTTTATTTATTTTTAGATTTTATTTTTAACCTTATTTTTTAGGTTATTTTTATTTAGTTTTTTTTATTATATTAAAGGTTTATTTTGTTTGTATTTTATGTTTGGGTTTTATTTTATTTAAGTTTTCTATTTTTTGGTTTATTTTATTTTTTAGTTCAGTTCAGTTTTTATTTTTTATTATATTTTACTTTTTAGATTTAGGTTTTAGTTTCAATTTTTATTTTATTTTATTTTATTATTTTATTTAAGTTTAGTTTTTTTTATTATTTTATTTAGTTTAGGTTTAAGCTTTTAGGTTTTTAAGGTTTAGGGTTTAGGATTTAGGGTTTAGCGTTTAGGGTTTGGGGTTTAGACTTTAGCATTTAGGGTTGTAGGTTTTAGGGTTTATGGTTTAAGATTTAGGGTTTTTGGGTTTCAGGATTACGGTTTAGGGTTTATGATTTAAGGGTTTAGGGTTTAGGGCTTAAAGTTGTAGCTTCATGGTTTAGGGCTTAGGGTTTAGGGTTAGTTTTAAGGTTTATGACTTAGGGTTATGTTTTTTTCTATATATTTTTATATTTTTAATTTAGGGTTCAGGGTTGTAAGTTTAAGGTTTAGGGTTTATGGTTTAGGGTTAGTTTTAGGGTTTAGGGTTTAGGGTTTAGGGTTGTAGGTCTTGGGTTGTAGGTTTAGGGTTAGTTTTAGGGTTTAGGGTTTAAGGATCAGTGTTTAGAATTTAAGGTTTAGAATTTTTTTTTATAAATTAAGTATACCGGTAGGTTTAGGGTTTAGGGTTAGTTTTAGGTTTTAGGTTTTAGGGTTAGGGTTTTTTTTTAATTATTTTTATTTAGGATTGAGGGTTTAGGGTTTTAGGTTTATGGTTTAAGGACTAGAGTTTATGGTTTAGGGTTTATGATTTAGGGTTTAAGGTTTTTTGTTTAAATTAAGTAAACTAATATGTTAGGTTTATTTACTATATTTACTTTATGTTTTATTTATTTTAATTTAGTTTATTTTTTATTTTTTATTTTTATTTAGGTTTATTTTTTATTTTTATTTAGTTTAGTTTATTTATTTTAGGTTTACTTATTTAATTTTTGTTTTTTTATTTTAGTTTAGTTTTAAGGTTTAGGTTTAGGTTTATTTTTTGTTGAGTTTTATTTTAATTTTATTTTTTAGTTTAGGTTTATTTTTTTGTTGAGTTTTATTTTTATTTTATTTTTTAGGTGTTTTATTTTTTATTTTATTTTTTTAGGTTTAGGTTATAAGTTTTTATTTTATGTTTATTTTTAGGTTTTATTTTTAATTTAGGTTTAGGTTTATTTTTAGTTTATTTTATTTCATTTAGTTTAGGTTTTCGTTCTATTTATTTTCATTTTATTTATTTTAATTTAGGTTTACATTTATTTTATTTTGTTTATTTTATTTTTATTTTAGGTTAAGGTGTTTTTTTAGTTTGGGGTTTAGGTTTCATTTTTTATTTATTTTTAGGTTTAGGTTTTTATTTTGTTTTTATTTTATGTTTAATTTATTTTTATTTTAAGTTTAGTTTTTATTTTATTTTGGTTTTTTATTCTTAGGGTTATTTTATTTTTTAGTTTAGTGCATGTTTTAATTTATTTTATTTTAGTTTATTTTTAGTTTTATATTTTATTGTATTTTTAAGTTTAGGTTTAGGTTTTAGTTCAGGTTTTTATTTTATTTTATTTAGGTTTAGGTTATTTATTTTATTTTATTTTTAGGTTTTAGTTAGTTTAGGTTTAGGTTTTTAGATTTTTAAGGTTTGGGGCTTAGGGTTTAGGGTTTAGGGTTTAGGTTTTAGGGTTTTAGGGTTTAGGGTTTAGGGTTTAGGGTTTAGGGTTTAGGGTTTAGGGTTAGGGTTGAGGGTTTAGGGTTTAGGGTTTAGTGTTTAGGCTTTAGGGTTAAGTGCTTTTAGGGTTTAGGGTTTAAGGTTTATGGTTTTTTTTACTAAAAGGATTTAGGGTTTTGTTAGTTTTGTTTGTTTAGTTATTATTTAGGGTTTAGGGTATAATTATTATTTTATTTTATTATATTATTTTATTTAAGTTTAGTTTTTTATTATTTTATTTAGTTTAGGTTTAAGTTTTTAGGCTTTTAGGGTTTAGGGTTTAGGATTTAGGGTTTAGCATTTAGGGTTTGGGGTTTAGACTTTAGCATTTAGGGTTGTAGGTTTTAGGGTTTATGGTTTGAGATTTAGGGTTTTTGGTTTTCAGGTTTACGGTTTAGGGTTTATGATTTAAGGGTTTAGGCCTGAGGGTTTAAGGTTTAAGGTTGTAGCTTCGCAGTTTAGGGCTTAGGGTTTAGGGTTAGTTTTAAGGTTTACGACTTAGGGTTTTGCTTTTTTCTATATATTTTTATATTTTTAATTTAGGGTTTAGGGTTGTAAGTTTAAGGTTTAGGGTTTAGGAATTAGGGTTACTTTTAGGGTTTAGGGTTTAGGGTTTAAGGTTTAGGGTTTAGTGTTATAGGTCTAGGGTTGTAGGTCTAGGGTTTGGGGTTTAGGGTTAGTTTTAGGGTTTAGGGTTTAAGGCTCAGTGTTTGGGATTTAAGGTTTAGAGTTTTTTTTTTATAAATTAAGTATACCGATAGGTTTAGGGTTTAGGGTTAGTTTTAGGATTTAGGTTTTAGGGTTAGGGTTTTTTTGTTTATTTTTAATTTTTTTATTTAGGATTGAGGGTTTAGGGTTGTAGGTGTATGGTTTAAGGATTAGGGTTTATAGTTTGGGGTTTATGATTTAGGGTTTAAGGTTTTTTTTAAATTAAGTAAACAAATATGTTAGGTTTATTTACTATATTTAGTTTATTTTTTATTTATTTTAATTTAGTTTATTTTTTATTTTTATTTAGGTTTATTTTTTTTATTTAATTTAGTGTATTTATTTTAGGTTTACTTATTTAATTTATGTTTTTTTTTATTTTAGTTTATTTTTAAGTTTTAAGTTTAGGTTTATTTTTTAGTTGACTTTTATTTTTATTTTATTTTTTAGGTTTAGGTTTATTTTTTAATTGAGTTTTATTTTTATTTTATTTTTTAGGTTTAGGTTTTATTTTTTATTTTATTTTATTAGGTTTAGGTTATAAGTTTTTATTTTAGGTTTATTTTTAGGTTTTATTTTTAATTTATGTTTAGGTTTATTTTTAATTTATTTTATTTCATTTAGTTTAGGTTTAGCTTTAGATTTACTTGATTTTAGGTTTAGATTTTGGTTTTATTTATTTTAGTTTTATTTATTTAAATTTAGGTTTACGTTTATTTTATTTTTATTTTAGGTTAAGGTGTTTTTTTTAGTTTAGGGTTTAGGTTTTTAGGGTCTAAGGTTTACGATTTATGGTTTATGGTTTAGGGTTTAGGGTTTAGGGTTTGGGGTTTAGGGTTTAGGGTCTATGGTTATAGGTTTTATGGTTTATAGTTTAGGGTTTATGGTTTAGGGTTTAGTGTTTTAGGGTTTATGGTTTAAAGTTTAGGGTTTATAATTTAGGGTTTAGGGTTTATGGTTTAGGGTTTAGGGCTGTAGGTTTAGGGTTTAGGATTAGTTTTAGGGTTTATGGTTTAGGGGGTTTAAGGTTTAGGGTTTAGTGTTTAGGTTTTTAGGGTTTAGGGTTTTAGGTTTTAGGGTTTAGGGTTAGGCTTTAGGTTTTAAGTTTTTGGTTTAAGTGTTTAGGCTTTAGGGTTTAGGGTTGGATTAAGGTTTAGGTTTATAGTTTTAAACTTTAGGGTTTAACATTTTTAGAGTTTAGGGTTTAGGGTTTAGTGTCATTTTAGGGTTTAAAGTTTAGGGTTTTAGGGTTTAGGGTTTAGGGTTTAGGCTTTAGGGTTTAGTGTAAGGGTTAGGGTTATGGTTTAGGGTTTAAGGTTTAATGATTAGGGTTTATGGTTTAGTGCTTAGGGTTTATGGTTTATGGTTGTTTAGGGTAAAGGGTTTAGGGTTTAAGGTTTATGGTTAAGAGTTTCTTAGGGTTTAGGGTTTAGGTTTTTTTTAGTTATGTTTTGGTTTTATCTTTGGGTTTATTGCTTAGGTTTACGTCTTTAATTTGTTCTTATTTTATTTTATTTAGGTTAATTTTATTTTTATTTTACATTTAAGCTTTTTTTAGGTTTATTTTATTTTATTAGTTTAATTTAGATTTTTATTTATTTTGTTTTAGTTTAGTTCTTATTTTTTATTAAATTTTATTTTTTCTTTTAGGTTTTTATATTTATTTTATTTGTAGCTTTTATTTAGTTTAGGTTTAGGTTTTCAAGTTTTTAGTGTTCAGGGTTTAGGGTTTTCAGTTTAGGGTTTATGGTTTAAGGTTTAGGGTTTGTGGTTTAGGGTTGTAAGTTTTAGGGTTTAAGGTTTAGGGTTTAGGATTTAGGGTTTAGGTTTTATTTATTTTAGTTTAGTTTATTTTAGTTTAGGTTTATGTTTATTATAGGTTTAGGTATTTTTTTTAGTTTAAGATTTAGGTTTTATTTTTTACTTATTTTTATATTTTATTTATAAGTTTATTTTTTAGGTTTTGGATTTTATTTAGTTTTTATATTATTTTATTATATATTAGTTTTATCTTACTTTAATTTTATGTTTAGTTTTTAGTTTAGTTAGGTTTCGTATTTTTATGTTTTTTTTAGTTTAGTTTAGGTTTTTATTTATTTTATTTTAGTTCAATTTTTATATTTTATTTTATTTTATTTTTAGGTTTAGGTTTAAGTTTAGGCTTTAGTTTTTGTTATTATTTTATTTAGATTTAGGTTTTTTAATTATTTCATTTTTAGGTTTTATTTAGTTTAGGTTTAGGTTTTTAGGAGTTTAGGTTTTAGGGTATAGGGTTGTAGGTTTTATGGTTTAGGGTTTAGGGTTTAGGGTTCAGGGTTTTAGGGTTTAGGGTTTAGGGTTTAGGCTTCAGAGTTTAGGGTTTTAGGATTTAGGGTTTAGGGTTCAGGGTTTTGGGGCTTAGGGTTTAGGGTTTAGGGCTTAGGGTTTGAGTTTAAGGTTTAAAGGTTAGGGTTTAGGTTTTTATGGTTTAGCATTTTAGGGTTAGGATTTAAGGTTTAGGGTTTAGTGTTTAGGCTTTAGGGTTTAGGGTTTTTAGGGTTTATGATTTAGGGTTTGCTTATGGTTTAGGGTTAGATTAGGGTTTAGGGTTTAACATTTAGGGTTTAAGCTTTAGGGTTTAGTGTTTTTAAGGTTTAGGGTTAGTTTATAGTTTAAATCTTAGGGTCATAGAGTTTAGGGTTTAAGTTTAAGGTTAGGTTGGCAGAGTTTAGAGCAGTTTAGGATTTGGGTTTAAGGTTTAAGGTTTAGTTTAGTTAAGTTTAGGTTTAATTAGGATTAGGGTTTAGGTTTATAGTTTTAGTCAGGTTTAGGTTTAGGTTAGTTTAGTTAGGTTTAGATTTTATAGTTTTAAGTTTAGAGATTATTTTAATAGGGTTTAGGTTGGGTTTTAGGTTTATGGTTGATTTCATCACTAGGGTTTTGGTTTTGGGTTTAGGTTTAGGGCTTATGGTTTCTTAGGGGTTTAGGTTTAGGGTTTAGGCTTTAGGGCTTTCTGGGTTTAGGGTTAAGGGTTTAGTGTTAGTTTAGGGTTTGAAGTTCAAGGTTTTAGGGATTGGGTTTTAGAGTTAGGGTTAGGGTTTAGTGTTTAGGGTTTCTTTTTATTTATTTTTAGGTTTTATTTTTGGGTTTATTTCTTAAGTTTAGGTACTCAATTTGTTCTTATTTTATTTTATTTTTTTTAGGTTGATTTTATTTTTATTTTACATTTGGGTTTTTTAGGTTTATTTTATTTTTTAGTTTTTTTTGTTTTTATTTATTTTATCTTAATTTAGTTTTTATATTTTATTTAATTTTAATTTTACTTTTATGTTTAGGTTTAGGTTTAAGTTTTAGTTTAGGTTTTTATTTTATTTTTTATTTTTTATTTTATTTTGGTTTAGGTTTATTTATTTATTTTATTTGCAGCCCCTATTTATTTTAGGTTTAGGATTTTAGGTTTTTAGGGTTTAGGGTTTAGGATTTTTGGTTTAGGGTTTAGGGTTGGGAGTTTACGATTTAGGGTTTAGGGTTGTAGGTTTTAGGGTTTAGTGTTTAAGGTTTAGTGTTTAAGTTTTATTTATTTTAGTTTAGGTTTATGTTTATTTTAGGTTTAGTTTTTTTTTTAGTTTAGGGTTTAGGTTTTTTTATTTATTTATTTTTATGTTTTATTTTTAGGTTTAATTTTTTGGTTTAGGATTTTATTTAGTTTTTATTTTATTTTATCTTAGTTTAGTTTTATTAAATTTTTATTTTATGTTTAGTTATTAGTTTAATTATGTTTTTATTATTATGTTTATTTTATTTTTTTAGTTTAGTCTAGGTATTTATTTATTTTATTTTACTTTAGTTTTTATTTTTTATTTTATTTTATTTTTAGGTTTAGGTTTAGGTTTAAGTTTAGGTTTAAGTTTAGGTTATTATTCTTTTTAGATTTAGGTTTTTTATTTATTTTATTTTTAGATTTTATTTAGTTTAGGTTTAGGTTTTTAGGGGTTTAGGGTTTAAGGTCTAGGGTTGTAGGTATTATGGTTTTGGGTTTAATGTTTAGGATTTAGGGTTCAGGGTTTTAAGGTTTAAGGTTTAGGGTTTAAGCTTTAGGTTTTAGGGTTTAAGGGTTTAGGGTTGAATGTTTACGGTTTAAGGTTAGTTTTAGTGTTTAGGGTTTGGGTTTAAGGTTTAGAGTTTAGGGTTTTGGGTTTTAAGGTTTAGCATTTTAGGGTTAGGATTTAGGGTTTAGGGTTTAAGGTTTAGTGTTTAGGCTTTAGGGTTTAGGGTTTTTAGGGTTTAGGGTTTAGGGTTAGATTAGTTTTAGGTTTAGTTTAGGTTTTCTTTAGGTTTAGTGTTTTAAATTTTAGGTTAGTTTAGGGTTTAAAAGCTTAGGGTTAAACTTTAGGAGTTTAGACTTAGGTTTATAGTTTAGGTTTAGGTTTAGAGTTTAGGGTTTAGGTCATAAGGTTTAGGTTGAGATTTAAGGCTTAGGGTTTAGGTTTAGGTTTTAAGGTTTAGTGTTTAGGTTTAGATTCTGAGTTTATACTTTAGTTTAGGTTTAGGTTAGGGTTTAGGGTTTAGGGTTTAGGGTTTTAGGGTTTAGTGTTTCAGGGTTTAGGGTTAGGGTTTAGTGTTTAATATTTAGGTTTTAGGCTTTAGTGTTTTGGGTTTAGGGTTCACTTAGGGTTTAGGCTTTATGATTTAGGGTTTTTTGGGTTTAGGGTTTAGGTTTTAGGGTTTAGGGTTTAGGGTTTAGGCTTTAGGGTTTTAGAGTTTACGATTTAGGGTTTGGTGTTTAGGGTTTAGTGTTAGGGTTTTTTTAAAATTATGTAAACTAGTAGGTTTAGGTTTATTTAGTTTATTTTTTATTTATTTTAATTTATATTAAATTTAAATTTTATTTATGTTTATTTATATCTTTATTTTTATTTAGGTTTTTATTTAGTTTTTATTTTATTTTATTTTATGTTTTTTATTTCTATTTTAAGCTTAGTTTTTTATTTTATTTAGGTTTTTTATTTTTTAGTTTAATTTAGGTTTTTATTTATTTTATTTTAGTTTAGTTTTTATTTTTTATTTTATATTCTTTTTAGGTTTAGGCTTCAGTTTAGGTTTTAGTTTATGTTTTGATTTTATTTTATTTTATTTATTATGTTTTGGTTTAGGCTTTTTATTTATTTTATTTTTAGGTTTTATTTAGTTTAGGTTTAGGTTTTTAGCTTTTTAGGGTTTACGGTTTACAGTTTAGGGTTAGTTTAGGATTTAGGGTTTAGGGTTTAGGGTTTAAGTTTTAGGGTTTTGGGTTATGTGTTAGACTTCGTTCAGTTATTACGTATTGCTAGATTTTATTTTACTTATATTATTTATTTTTAGTTTAAAGGTTTAGTTTAGGTTTATTTATTTTAGGTTTAGGGTTTATGGTTTTTGGGCTTTTTTTTTAACATAGAATAAATTCATATTCAACATTTCTTCTTTATAATTTCATCAACCAAGTAACACACCAAGTTTTCTAAGACACAAGTGATGGCATAGATAAAAAATGAGCACGCATAAAGCAAATCAGAAACCTGAGATAACTAGAACCGTCTCTAATGTAAAGACACAATTCCATAAGTAGTAGATCGGATCGTCCATTCTTTAGTTTCTCCAATTCCCATCAGAACTAGCCTAGCCTCTTAAACAGCGGGATCCATAATCATATCCCCGATCTCTTCCTCCGCCACCACTATGGTTGTAACCTCCGTCGCTCCTCTTGCCTCCATAATCACCACTGCTCCGACCACTACCTCCAAATGCACTAGCACCTTCAGATCCACCAACACCACTATGATAATAGCTGCCTCTGCCTTTCCCTCCACTGCCAGATCTAGACTAAGCGAGATTGACGGTGATGTTCCTGCCACCAAGGTTTTGCCCATTCTTAGGGTTTAGTTTTTTTTTTGGGAATCCCATATAGGGGAATTTTATTGCCACAAAAAAGGGTTGCAAGGTCCTTAAGAGGGGATAAACTCAAGAACTACTGCTCAAAGAGCTATAAACAACCTAGAGAGTAAATCCCCTGTCTAAGTACAATCAAAGAAAAGAAAAAGTTAAAGGAAAGCAACATATATAAATTAATAAAAAAGAAGAGCCATTGGACCATCTTCATCAAAAGCTGTTGAGGATGAGAGAAGCCTATGCCTCCATTAGAGAAGAAACCAACAGGAAAATAACATAGAATCTGCAAACATCTAGGAGAAAGAGTTAGCACAATTAAAGCAATACAAATAAAATTAAAAGTAAAAACAGAATAATATGAGAATTATAGAAGAGTGTGTGAGAACAGGCTCAGGCTCAGCCACACAAAATTGGGGCAACCACAAACATGAGCATCCAAACTTCCAATGAAGGGTTATTTCACAAGTGCTACTACTAGCCAAATGATGAGTGAAATCATCCCAGCCTTCATAGCCTACATACCTGATGTGGAATAGCTGCTATTTGAAGGAATTCATATGGTCTTTAGTACCTGCATACCTAAAAAAAGCCACATACACTATAGAAAAGAAGGCAACATAGATCTGAATGGTAAAGGGATGCCACCCATCCCTTATAAGATAAGTATCACCAACAAATGCCAACAAATCATGAGAATGCACATCCAACAACATCCCAACCCAGATGAAAATCTTGGGCACATCCACCATATTAATAATATGGCCACAATAATAAATATACATGTCTAGTAGAGACAAGAGTAAACACAACTAGTAGGTAATTCCAAACAGCCAAGCTATAGATAATGTGGAGAAAAACATGGCAATAATCAAAGTAAAAGTCCAGGTAGGAAACCAAAGCAATATATAGCCTACTGGACATAATACTCCAAAAAAACCATTCAGCATATAAGCAAAACCATTCCTTCCCAGATGAGAACTCTTGTCCAGGTAAGCAACCCGTAAAAAGGAGAGCCATTCAAGATTAGCAATACATATGTTAACAATCACCTTAATAATAGCATGATCACAACAGTAATTTCACAAGTCTAAATGATCCAAGGGAGTAATGTAACAGCAGATAGACCCATACCGCAAAGGCACAAATATTATGGTTATCCATACTGCAAACAACAGAACAAGAAACTAGCCATAAAACCAACTGCAATAGCTAGCCTGCAGAACATAAGAACCTGAAAGACCATGCTGGCAATACCCAAAATAGCAAAATAAATACTGAACCCGATCAAGGAGATATAGACCAATGGCTAAGCAAATAGTATCAGTATAGACAATAAGAAAGGGAGGCAAAAAATTGCCCCAGTCGTGCAAAGAAACAAACAGAAAATAATCCTAATGTGCAGTAAGACATCAATGATGGCAAGCAAAATACAAAATCTATCCCTCCAGGTTTGGAACAGGGGCAACACCAACAAGCAGATTAGGGAAATAGGTAACATAGCCCCCTTCAGTAAGGGAAATAGTAAGTGCAATAATACCTATTAAGTAGGTGGACAATTAATAGTAAACCAACACCTGAGGCTACAGAGGCAAGAGCCTCCAACACAGGAATTCCAGATAATAGTTTCAGGGAAATGCATTAGAAAAAACCAAGTAGCAATAGAAATTAAAAAAAGGATTAAACATATAGGTTGGGTAAACCAATAACAGATCAAAAACCTAAAATCGAGACTAATTTTTGATATCGGGTAAACCAATCTTGTCCAAATTAACTAATCCATGCAAGTGTTTAGGAAGATTAAGCTAATCAAAGAAAGTTATGTCTTTTAATCTATCACCCAGATTAGCAAGATAATCAGCACATGCATTACCTTCATGCCAAACATGAGTGATTTTGAAACAATGTTGAGGAAGAAGAGCTCTAGTGTGATTAAGGAGGTAATAAAAATCTGTGTTACCCACCTTGGTGGATGTCAACATAACAATCAGTAAGAGAGCATCCACCTCTATCCAGATGTTAAGCCAACCTTTTTGTAAAGATATCTCAATAGCTTTGTTAACAGCCATTAATTCAACAAAGATAACAGAACATGTAGTAAGAGGATAGGCAAAAGCACAAGTAACATTATCTTTAAAGTTTCTAAAAATGCCACCATGGCCAAAAGCACTTTGAGAAATGGAGCCGTCAGTATTAATTTTGATAATGTTATTATGAAGCTTTATCCAATAGAAAATCTTATCTTCTTTACAATTAGGATAATCAGGCAAGCTAAGACCTAGTTTGTTGTACAAATTCTGACTTTAAATTAAATGTCGGTAATTAAACTAGCATTAAATAAGGCACAAATTGTATCTTTAATTCTAGCAATAATCCTTTTATGATTCATAGGAATCCCATGATGTTTGGCATCATTTCTATCAATCCATATGAACCATATAAGAGTGATGCAGTTATCACTTTAATGTGACCTTTTATAGTTCTTTGAAAATAAACATCAAGAAGTTGATATAAGGATAAAGAGCCATTGAAATGGTCAATATTGAAAAGATCATCATACCAAAGCCATAATTTAGAGGCGATAGCTCCTTTAACAAAGACATGGTTCACATTCTCAATGTGAAAATAATAGTAGAATTTTGAAGGTAAATAAAAGCCTTTACCCCACATCAAAGAATCAACAGGGATGAAATTGTTCAAAATTATCCAAGTTAGAATAGAGTAAGAAATAGGGATATTGTTATTCCAAAGTTTAAAAAATATGTTAGAGAAATCATGAGCTTCTCTAATATAAATCCAAACATCTTTTAGGTTAAAATCACCATTTTGAGATAGCTTAAATAGAATCTGATCAGGATGGTTAGAAATGATAGGGATGTTAGTAAATTTATGTAAAAGAGAGGTAGGAATATATTCAGTAAGCTTAGTATCATTCCATTTATTATTCAACCAGAAAGAGTTTACTTTAATAGCAGCAGTGGAGTCAGTAGATAATAAATCATCAATGGAGCCATTGCCATTCCAGTTGTCTTGCCAAAAGAAAGAAGATCTAAAGTTAACCCACCAAGAAAAAAGGGATTCAGCTTCCCATTTGATGGAACAAAGTCTTTTCCATACATGAAAGTCACCCACCTTGTAAGGACAGATGAGAAGATGCTTACCCTGACAGTACTTGGCAGTCATGAATTTATCCCAAAGACTATTTTTTCTCCTAAGGTTCCACCAAAGTTTATGAGAGAATGCAGTAATTGCTTCATAGATTGGCTTATAGCCAAGCCCACCTTCAGGAAGGGTGACATAGCTTTTATACCAGGAAGTCCATTGCATCCTTTTAGTAGAGTTGTTTGATCCCCAAAAGAATTGATTAAAGAGGCACACTATTTTGTTTAAGGTAGAATTAGTAGGAACAATGGTTGGAATAAGATATAAAGGCATGGAGTTAAGGGAACTCTTAAGCAAAGTGAGTCTACCACCAAATGATAGTAAATGAAATTCCCAAACAGAACTTTTATTGGAAATTTTTTGGATTAACTCATCAAAGAGATGTGATCTTTGTGAGTCACTATAGCACCCAAGAGGGGGGTGGGGGTGGGATGTGAATTGGGCGATATTAAAAATTTTATGTTTTAGTAGAAAATTAATTTTTGATTTTATAATGATAAGATACAATTCTTAATGTAGCAAAAATAAAAGTACAGTAAAGTAAAGAGAGACAATAGACACATAATTTTTATGTGGTTTACTTTGACAATACAATTAAAGGTCATATTAAAATCATAATCGCCATTACTCTTATTTGGTTCATATGGATGGGGAAATGATGCTAAACATCGTGGAGATTGTATGAATCACATGAGGATTATTGCTAGAACTAAAACAAAATTTGTGAATTGTTCAAAGCCAACTTAATTCATCATAAACATTTTAAAAAGTAAATCAGAAATAAAGCGGGACTCAACCTTCCGCACAAACTTACTATCGAAATGATAGAATGGTTTTGGAAGAAACCTCTTGATCATATTATTAAAATTAATACGGCTCTTCTCTAATAATGGCTCACGGTTGTGGAGGCATTTTTGGACTCTAAGGGCATTGTCCTATGTGTTTTTGCTTATCCCCTTATTTCCAACACGTTCCTTATCGAGCTTATGGCGGTCCACAAAGCTTTAGAAATTTGTATTCAAAATGGTTGGCTCAATATTTGGATAGAAGTGGACGCTCTTCTACTGATTGATCTTTTGACTTCTACCAATATGAGCAACGCCTGTTTGTACTATCTCCTCAAGCAAACAAGGGCTCTTCTTTCTCAACTGAATTTTACCATCACCCATGTTTGGCGTGAAGGTAACGCCTGTGCTGATTACCTTGCAAATCTGGGTACGAGATTAGACAGTATCATCTTCTTTGATCAACTTACATTACCCAAATACTTGCGTGGCCTAGTTAACTTGGACAACTCTGGGCTTCCTTACCTCAGAATCTAATTCACCTCTTTGCCTTCCATTTTTTCTCTTTTTTTCTGATTTTCTGTTTCTTTGTGTTCTTTATGGATAATCCTCATAGATATCATTGCTGTCTTGTGCTCTTTGCTATGACTTGCTGCCTCTACCCCTTCTCCTTTAGTTGGATGATTTATGTTTTGGCATTTGCAATTTTATGGGGCAGATGTTGAACTATATGCACATTAATCTCTTGAATTGGAACCTGCGCCTTTTTGTTCTTGTTTTATAACTACAATCCCTCTTGGGACTTGACTTTCATTGATACAACTATTACTAAACCCGATAGAATTAAACATTCGGAGGAAGTTATCTACTCGATGGGTTTAGATTTTTATACTAACTCTGTAACTGCTTTTTCTCGACAATAAGGCTTGGAGCATTGCTACTAACTATGTTGACTCTAGGCATCATTAGTGTGCATTATCTTGCGCTTTTATTTCTTGATTATAGTATTTTTTGGCTAATGCTTACATTCCTTGGGACTCTTCACTCCTTAAAGGCCTTATTCATAAAGGTTCCATCACTTATGCTGAAAGGACTTTGGTTGGTTGTTGGACTTCAGAATTTTATGTACAACCGGCTGTCCTTGCTTGTATAATGTCTAACCTCAGCCCGCTTTCCTGCAAGGGAAGAAATTGTAATTCCCGGGTCTCTTTTATTGATTGTTTTGGTCTGAAATCCTTATACTGGACTGGATTTGGTTTAATTGTGATTTGGGGTTTGGAGGTTTGTTGTTATGGTTGTTTGTTGTCTTGTTTGTTGATTTGGTTTTTCATCACGTGGGTTGGCCGCAGATTTTTCTCTCACTTCTCCCAGTTTTCCTCTGTCTTTTGCCGGCTTGTCTACTCTTGTCTTAGCAAGTTGGTTTTGGACCTTTATTTTCTTAAAATTTGATTGGTAATGATGTCTCTACTTGGAATCATCTTCTTATTTTATATTTTCTTGGCTTACAATGTTGCATTAGTTGCTCTCATGGGAGTGACTGACTTTGCGGTGATTATTCTTTGTTTGGATTCGCTCATTTCGAGTGGTTGTAAATCCACGCATCTAATGGGCTTGTGCTGTTACCTTCTTGGATTGGAGTGTCATTTCTGTTTGAGAAGTATTTTAATTTGATGCTGCCTGTTGATGTCTTAAGATCTTCGATGTTTGTGGATTTAGTATATCTGATTAGTTGTCCACCTCTTGTTGTTACCGCTATAATATCCCTTTTGCTAGTATTGTGCGGACCAATCATTCAATCTTGTTCTCTTGGATCTTAACATATGGTTTGTATATTCTCAATGACTGTATGGCAAGCCTGGGGTATTTCTCCAAAGATTGTGGGCTGAATTGGGATTGTCTTTCTTGTTATGAATGTTCCTTATGTGGTAACTTTTCGATTTTCACCGGATTTGTTTTATACGGGGTCGACATTATCCTTGATCCCTTAATCGCTGCGGTACTTTAATCATTATAAGTTACGTGGTAATTTAAACTAGAAATTTTTGATTTACCTTTCCGGGTTTATTAATCCACGAATGCATGAGGACCGATCTGTTTGCTCAGCTATTGAACACCTATGGTTGCGTCTTCTTTATTGCGGATTATTTTGATTGGAATATCCCATCTCTACTTTAATATCTATTTACGTGAATGGAATTGTGTTATTTTTTCTTTATTAGTCTTGTTGCTTCTGGTTTTGCTTCCCATGATCAGCAGGTTTGGAGTTTTTGTGTATCTGTTGGGATTGTGGGTACTGCTTACTCTGATAGTTGCTGCTTATGTCGTCTCTTGTCTTGGAGATTTATTTTTCTATTTTTCCTTGTCTCCTCGTTTGGCTCTCTCTTTGTTGGTTGTAACATTTCAGGGTCTCATGACCTGAAAGATGTTCCTGCAATTGCTGTCCTGATGGTGAGGGCTTTTAGTGATTTCTGTCTGTTTTGCTACCTTCAGGATAACTCATGCCTTAATTTTTTAGTTTATCTACTATTGCCATGTCTACTCTGTTTGAGGAGTTTTCCGCCAATTCTTTGTAACTTCCTATCTTGGCTGTTAATCTTAACTGTTGCTATTTTCTGGATGTTAATGTTGAGCCTCACTTTTATTCACTTGTTGATTTCTTTTATGGGGGGTTCCAATGTTGTATTAGCTGTTTGGCTGTTGGGGTTGGCTTTTGGATTGCCCGTGCTATTTATCTCTCATCTTCTCCGATTTGCATCACCTGCTACCTCTTTACTGACTGGTTGGTTCAGTCTTATGAGCACTTTATTCTGAAAGAAGGATATTATGGCCACTTTAGTCTTTGCATATCTTGGAGGTTTCCTTTGTCGTCCCGCTTTTGGATTTATTGTCGGTACTGGATTACTTGAATGGTGATTCAATGTCGCTATTGAGCCGCCTAACTGCTCTTTCTGCACTAACTCGGTTGATTGCGCTTCATTCCTTGTGTTGAGCTATGTATTATTTTTCTATTGCTTTCTCCGTGACATTATCAAAGGGACCTTTCTGGGTTGTTTTCGACCGAAAGACTCATTTACATACCATGTGATTGGGATGGTGTTAATTATAGGCTCATCGACTTATGTAGATTCTCTATTAGTCTCCTCCGTAATTATCTTATGGAGGGATTATATGTGAACAATTCCTTCCCGAACATGGCTATTCGTGAGATTCGCAAAGATGGCTCACTTACTTATGTTTCAGATTCTCATGTCAAGATGGCTATATTGATGATTTTCTCTTGAATGAGACTCCTTATCCTTCTCTTAGCAATTACCTATATATTTTAGATATGATTTTACTTAGGTTTGCGTAATAAAGCTCACAAGAATATCAACAACCTGGGTGCTTCCTTCTCACAGTTTGTTGGCTATGATGGTCGTGATGTTCTCACCTTTTGGTTCTGTAGCTCATGTGATGTAACCCTTCCTCAAGTTTGGATGCTCATATTTGCATCCCCAACATGGTGTGATTGAGCCGAGCCTTCTCTATCCCATTTTCTTATTATCATACTCATATTATACTATTTTCTCCTATCTTTCTGTCAGATTACCTTAACTGCTCTAATCTCTCTTATTATAACTTTGCAGGTGTTTCTCTCTTTTTATCTTGTAGGTTTGCTCCATATTACCAAGCACTTCTACAACTATCAGAGCTTTGGCCTTATCATTTCTTTAGCTTATTATGTTAATCATCTTGTATATTTTGATTGCTTTAATGTTTTCTTTTGCTCTTGGATGTACTTAGTTGGGCATTTACTCCTTAGGCTGATTGTAGCTCATTGAGCAGTACTTTCGGAGTTTATCCCCTTTAAGGACCTTGTAACCTTTATTTTGTGGCAATAAAATACCCCCGTATAATGGGGTTTCCCTAAAAAAAAAAAAAAAAAAAACTTTGATGTGAAAAACAATGTCCAAAGACTAATCCACCAAAAAATATAAATTGGAAAGAATAAATAGATGGTTAAAATAGCATGAACAACTAAAAAGGATTAAGATCAAGAAAACAAACACAAGTAATTTGAGAAAGTTTGCTTAGTTGAAGATGTTGAAGCTTCCAAACTAAGGTTTTGATCTTGCAATATTTGGAGAACACTTGGAAGGAAAATATATGAAATTATCTCTTAGATTTGCTGGGGGGATTTTGAATTTTGAATAAGGATTGCTTTCATGAAGAGAATGAGGGCTATTTATAGGCAAGAAAGTCATTTTGAATTATTTCAAAAAAATATATTATTCTAACCTCATGCTATCATTAATTTAATATTCAATAAAAATATAATTTATATTAAATAAATATTAAATTAAAGCAGCCAAAATTTGGCTATTCACATGGGCAAGTAAACAATAATCAAATATGGCTCTTAATATATTCAAAGCATGTAGCATGCATTCATTATTAATCAGCTAATGTTTGAAAAGTCATAATAAATTCAATTTTAATTAAACGTGGGTCATGTGACCTATCAAATTAAAGGAAAAAATCTGAGGAATCCATTGGAGATGAAATCATATATAAATTCCTTGATTATAAAATGACTTTGGCTAAAATATAAAATTTCATATATTTTTGTTAATTTTGACATGTGACATTTAAATATTATGATATAATTTATATAAAATCATACATATGTTAGTTATCATATAACCATCAAATTAAATTTAAATAATTAATTATATTAAGTAAATAAAATAATTACACTTACTAATCATTATCATTTATTATTTTGACAATTCAAATGCTATGTATGAAACATATAATTGAATGTTAATTAGATAGAGATTTATATAAATTAACCTCATTAAAATAATATGTTAAGTTCTGAGCAAATTGATTCATGCTGATGAATAAATTGATATAACATAAAATATTATATTTTAAGCTTCACATTATCCAATTTGATCTATCCTTCATTTTTCTACTCTTGCAATTTCCTCAAACATATTATGAGATGTATTGGATATGTAATTAGCAATTTATATATCTGAAACACATAAAAACATTCATTAGAACATCCAAGCATTCGTTTGTTATCATTAAAATTGATCGGATTGAACATGAGGCTCATCAAGCCAACAATCTTTTCTGACCTTTATATAGTGGAGCTCCAAGATATTTAATAGGAAGGTGTTGTTGCTAAAAATTAGTGATTCTTAAGATTTGATTGATTTTTTTGCTAGAGATTTTAGATGAAGGAATGAAATAACTTTTTCCTTCATTAATAGAAAGACCACTTTCCTTCCCAAATTTATTTAAGAAGTTTTTAATGTTTTTAATGTGATGAATGGAAGCATTGAAAAAGATAATGAAATCATCAGCAAAACTAAGATGGGAGATAGGAATATCACCCAGAGTTCTAAAAAATATGCTTGGATTATTATTGAAGAGGTCATTAAGACACCTAGAAAGATATTCCATCACAATAATAAAAAGTGAGGGAGACGAGGGATCCCCTTGTCTTAAACCATGTGAAGAAGGGAAGAAACCTAAGGCCTCACCATTCATAATAATAGAGAACCAAGCATTACTAATAGAATTTTTAATGAGGGAGATGAAATTATCAGAGAAGCCAAACAAATGAAGAATTTGAAAAAGGAAGGTCCAAGAGATGTTGTCAAAAGCTTTAGATATATCCAATTTAAAAAAGATGTTACCACCTCTATTAAAAGCATCCAAATCATGAATTAGCTCTTGGGTGAGAAGAATATTATCAGATATAGCTCTACTTATAATGAAACTAGTTTGGTTGAGAGAAATAATTTTTTGAAGCAGAGGACTAATTCTATTAGCAAGCAATTTAGCAATAAGTTTATGAAAAAAAGTGCATAGACTGATAGGTCTGAAGTCACCCCAGCATTCAGGATTATCAATTTTGGGTATAAGGATAATGGATGTGCTAGAGAAATATCTAGGTAAAGGATTACCATTAAAGAAATTAACCACAGCATCAACTAAATCATACTTAATAACAGGCCAATAATGCTAAAAAAATTGAGTAGCATAGCCTTCTGGACCAGCAGCAGAATCAGTGTTCATGTTATTAAGAATTTTATCAATCTCTGCTTCCGTAGGGACCATAGTAAGCTAGTGATTGTCATCACTGGTAATTGTTGAGGGAATCAAATGAGAGTTGGAGATAGCCTCTAAAGTATGGCTCTTGTTCAGCAAATTTCTAAAAATGATTAGTGAGAGAGTCTTTAATCTAATTATTGTCAGTGATCCAGTTTCCATTATCACTTTTAATTTTTTGGATAGAGTTTAAAGCACTCTTTTTTTTGTAAAAGAGCATGGAAATATCTGGTATTTCTGTCCCTATCAACAAAATGTTTACTAGCAGCCTTTTGCCGCCAGTAAGTTTCCTCCATATTCTGATAGGTAACCAAGTTATCTTTGGCTTCATTTAAATCTTTTAGTTCAGAAGAATCAGTCAAAATTGCATTTTCAAGACAACAAACAACTTGTTCCATGTTTTTGATTTTAGCAAAGAGATTTTTAAAATAATGCCTGTTCCACCAAGCAAGGTTTTGTTTAAGTATTTTAAGCTTAAACTAGAGATGAATCATGCCCTTAATAGAATTATCAGGGTGAAGGGGGCCATCCAGTTGGTGGAGACAACATTTATGAAATCTATGTGCTGAATCCACATATTATGGAATCTGAAAGAGGTAGAGGAGGAGAGTCTATTAGAGGGAATTTTAACGGATTTCAAAAGAGGAGCATGGTCGGACAAAGTTCTACTTAGATGCTCAACAGATGTACTAGGCCATTGAAAAATCCAAATAGAGTTAAAGAGAGTCCTATCAAGGTGTTGCCAGAGTCTAGAGTTATGCCAAGTGTAATTTCATCCTGAGTAGCCAATGTCAATAAGTTTGCAATCAAGAATCATATTGGAAATGTATTCCATGGAATGAATGTTAGGAGAGAAACCACCCCTTCTTTCAGAGGATGAGAGGATAGTGTTGAAATCACCCCCAACCAACCAAGGTTTATTAATAGTAGATGTAAAAGTTCTTAAATTATCCCAAAGGATGTTCCAACTAGCCCTATTATAAGAAGCATAAATAAAGGAGCCCATAGTAGAGAAATCACCCAAAGAGATATGGACATTGACAACTTGTTGAAGATCATCAAGGGTAGATACATTGACTAAATTTTATTGCTAATATTATAGAAGAAGTTATTAAAACCTAGCATTCTAGCAACATGGTTGATTTTAGAAGAATTTATGAGAGGTTCAATAACAACCAGTAAAGCAATATTATTAACACGGTAGAGATTTCTAACACAGTTATAGACAATGAGGGTCCCAATCCCTCGAACATTACAAATAAGTGAGTTAAACATAAAGGAAAATTAAAATAAGCTAAGGAAAAAATAGATAATAGGGGTATAAGAAGGAAAAAGAAAAAGTTATTTATGAGATGAGGAACTAGATCTAGTAGATCTAGTTGAGTTATTAAGAAACATTTTTGCTTTTAGTGATTTCCATTTAAAAAAAATTTGTAATGGTCTATTTTTGTCCAAAGATTCACCATCCAAGAGAGATTAATTAGTTGTATTAAGAATGGGGTCAGAATCAGCCAAAGATTTCTAATGATAACTTCCCTTCCTCTAAAGATAAGTCGAAAGGCCTGGATTAGCATGCATGTTAATATTGGGATTAGGAGAAGGAGATATTGTAAAAGCATTTAGAGCACAAAATTTAGGATTAGGTTTAGAATTTTTTTTTAGATTTTCCTCCATCATTAAATTTCCATTCAAATTATTATTAAGGGTCACATGCTCCTCCTCATGTTCAACAATTAAGAGAGGTAAGGTAGTCTGAAGAGAGGCAATATCTTGAGGAGGCAAATTATTATGTAAAGCAAGATTGATATCCAAACCATCCTATTCAAAATTTTGATCAACATTAACAATATCTTTAACCTGCTCAGATTGAAATTTCAGAGTATCATCATTGTGCACTTCATTAAGCAAACTAGTTGGTTCCAAGGAAGTAGAATAGGATTCCCATTTTGATTATCCTTAGGCACATAAATAGATTTACCCACTTTATCAGTTGGTAGATTTGGATTAGGATTAGTCAAGTTTTTCTTTTTAAGTTGTGGGTGTAGCACAAAACATTCTGAATTATCATGCCCATGAATTTTGCAATGTGAGCAAAAAATAAGAAAATTCTCAAATTCAACTTTTTGATTGTAACCAAACTTTTCAGAACCAATCCAAACTTCTTTAGGGTACTTTTTAGAGATATCAATTTCCACCAAAATGTGAGCAACAGAAGGCCGGGATCTTATAGTAGTAGCATGATCAATTTGAAGAGGTGGGTCAAAAAGAGCCCCCACAACAAAAAGAACTTGATGTGTAATATAATGAATTCTCATATTAGGGAAAGCCAACCATACAGGAACAATCAGTGATTCATCTTTTATATCAAAAAGGGGAGACCACCTTAGAAGGCGCATTTGATAATTAAAAACAAAGTATGAACGTTGTGAGAAAACCCTTGAATAATCTAGATCATTAGTAAGCTGAATTTAAATGTACCTTGGATCAATCAAACTAATAGAAAATGCACCTGAAAGCTTAAGATTGTAAAAAAAAGAGTGGATATTATCCAGATTAGGCCGCCGCAAAGTAAATTCACCAACTAAAGTGAATTTTTATGACTTAGCCAACTTCTCAACATCATTATTCGAGCACATAATCATAGGGATGCAATGAAATGAGGTCGATATAAAATTCACTGAATTTGTAGGGGAAAGGCCCTTACTAGAGAGAGCATCCTTACAGGATTTAACCGTAGGCAAAATAAAAGGAGCTTTTGGATCCATAAATCCCATTTAATCTGATGCCCTAGCTGTAGCCTCCATGAAGGAACTGCTCGGTAATGCGGCCAAAGGAACCGCAACCATCAACAAGACAACGGGAACATCACGCATGTGGCCAAATAGAGGCAAACAAACAAAGAACCGATCAAGAATGGAAAAAAATCAACCAAACTATAAGGAGAAAAGGATTCATAAAGAGGGAAAATCACAGTCGCCAGAGAGCACCGCAGAGAGGAGCAGAGGGGGAGTTTTTCAATTCTTAGGGTTTAGCTTTAGGTTTAGAATTATTAGGCTTTAGGGTTTAGGTTTATTGTTTAATTTATTTAGTTACTTTAGGTTTAGGTTTAGGTTTTGGGGTTTAGGGTTTAGTATTTAGGTTAGGGTTTAGGGTTTATGGTTTAGCATTTAGGGTATAGTGTTTAGGGTTTATACTTTTAGAGCTAAGGTTTAGGGTTAGGGTTTAAATTAAGTAAACTGGTAGGTTTAGGTTTATCTAGTATATTTTGTTTTGTCTATTTATTTATAATTTTAGTATACTTTTTTTTTCATTTAGTTTTATTTTTTGTTTTTTATTTAGTTTAGTTTATTTATTTTAGTTTTATTTATTTTAATTTTATTTTTTATTTAATTTTATTTTTAGGTTTAGGTTTCTTATTTATTTTAGTTTAGTTTAGGTTTTTATTTTATTTTATTTTATTATTTATTTTAGGTTTAGGTTTATTTATTTTATTTTGGTTTAATTTAGTTTAGTTTAGGTTTCTAGGTTTTAGGTCACGTAGGTTTAAGGTTTAGGCTTTAGTGTTAGGATTTGGTTAACATGGGCTAGGGTTTAGGGTTAGCTTAGGGTTAGATTAGGGTTTAAGGATGAGGGTTTAGGGTTTTTAGGGTTTAGGTTTTAGGATTTAGGGTTAGGATTTAGGGTTGTAGATTTAGGGTTGTATGTTTAGGGTTTAGGGTTTAGGGTTTAGTATTTAGTGTTTAGGATATAGAATTTAAGGTTTGGAGTTTTTTTTAAAAAAAGAAAAATTAAGTAAATCGGTAAGTTTAGGTTTATTCAATTTATTTAGTTTATTTTATATTTTTATTTAGGTTTATTTTTATTTTTTATTTAGTTTATTTTATGTATATTTATTTTAGGTTTTTTTATTTTAGTATATATTTTTGTCACGCTTAGGTTTATTTATATTTTTTAGTTCAGTTTTATTTTTATTTTATTTTTACGTTTAGGTTTTATTTTTTATTTTTAGGTTTAGGTTTAAGTTCTTATTTTATTTTTTTAGTTTTAGGTTTTTATTTTATATTTCTTTTTAGGTTTTATTTTTTAGTTTAGGTTTAGGTTTATTTTTAGTTTATTTTATTTTATTTAGTTTAGGTTAAACTTTAGGTTTAGTTTATATTAGGTTTAGTTTTAGGTTTTATTTATTTTAGTTTAGTTTATTTTAGTTCAGGTTTAGGTGTATTTTACTTTTATTTTAGGTTTATTTTTTTTTGTTTAGGGTTTATGTTTTATTTTTTGTTTAATTTTAGGTTTTTTTAGGTTTATTATTTTGGATTAGTTTTTTTTATTTTTTATTTTATTTTATTTTATTTTTATTTAATTTTTATTTTACATTTAGGTATTATTTTATTTTGGTTTTTATTTTAGGTTTATTTTATTTTAGGTTTAGGTTTAGATTTTAGTTTAGGTTTTATTTTATTTTATTATTTTATTTTTTTAGGTTTTTTTATTTTTTTATTTTAGGTTGAATTTTAGGTTTGAGAGTTTAGGGTTTAGGGTTTAAGGTATGTTTTATTTATTTTAGTTTAGTTTATTTGAGTTTAGGTTTATGTTTATTTTAGGTTTGGTTTTTTAGTGTAGTTTAATTTTTTATTTATTTTTATGTTTTATTTTATGTTTATTTTAGGTTTAGGTTTTGATTTAGTTTTATTTTAATTCATTATGTATATTTTATTTTATTTTATCTTGGTTTTATTTTAGGTTTATTTTATTTTAAAGTTTAGTTTAAGTTTATTTTATTTATTTATAATTAGTTTTATTTTATTTTATTTTATTTAAGTTTAGTTTTGTTTTTTGATTTTGTTTAGCATTTATTTATTTAGGTTTAGTCTTATTTATCTTATCTGTGTCTTATTTAGTCTGGTATGTTTAGTTTAGGGCCTGGCCCATAGAGATCTATGGTAGGGTCTGGGCCCATGGCCCAGGGCCCTAATGTCATATGTCTTATGGCCCAGGGCCCAACAGGACTCCAGGGTCCGTGGTCTTTGGCCCAGGTTTAGGGCCTTGGAGGCCTGGTAGGAGTGGATATGGGCCTGGGAGGGCTCAGGTTATTTGGTAGTGTCAGCCAGGGTAGGGTCTGGGTTTGGGCCTAGGTCACAAAGCCCATGGTCAGACTGAGGCTCAGTCATGGGCTTAGGGCCTAGGGCCTATGGTCAGTTTGAAGCCCTGGGCTCATGGCCCAGCCTCAGTGCCTGTCAAAGGGTTTGGGTTTTGGGATCAAGAGCTGGCACTTCAGTTTAGTTTTAGGGTTTGCTGTCATTTAGGGTTTATGGCTTAGATCTTGTGGTTTAAGCCTAGGTCAAGATTTTATGATTTCGAGGCATAGGGTTTGTAGGTATTTTCTTTAGGGTTTAGGTTAGGTAGGAAGTGTAGGGTTTAGGGTTTAGGGTTTTTTTTTTTAGAAACCCAGAGGTTTAGTTTTTAGTTTATTTAGTTTATTTTATATTTTATTGGTTTATTTTATTTTCTCACTTTAGGTTTCATTTATGTTTATTTATTTTACTTTAGGTCTTTTATTTTAGTTTATTTTTTAGGTTTAGGTTTAATTTTTTGTTTATTTTTTTAGTTTAGTTTTATTTTTATTTTATTTTTTTGTTTAGGTTTTATTTTATATTTTTAGGTTTAGGTATAGGTTTTTATTTTACTTTTTTTAGTTTTATTTTTTATGTTAGGTTTATTAGATTATTTTAGTTTATTTTATTTTATTTAGTTCCATTAGGTTTAGTTTAGTTTAGGTTATATTTATTTTAGTTTAGTTTATTTTAGTTTAGATTTGGTTTTCCATTTATTTTAGGTTTAGGTTTTTTTTTCAGTAGGGTTTATGTTTGATTTTTTTATTTTAGGTTTATTTTAAGTTTATCTTAAGTTTAGTGTTTATTTAGTTTTATTTTATTTATTTATTTTATGATTATGTTTTACTTTTAGGTTTATTTTATCTAGTTTAGGTCTTTATTTATTTAGTTTATTATAGTTTAATTTATTTTATCTTATTTTAGGCTTAGTTTTTATTCTTTAATTATTTTTTAGGTCTTTTATTTTTAGCTCAGGTTTTTTAGTTTTTAGGTTTTAGGTTTAGTGTTTAGGGTTTTGATTTAGGGTTTATGGTCAGGGCCTATGGCTAGGGTTTTGGCCTTAAACATTTAGGGTTTAGTTTTAGGTTTTAGGTGGGCTCAGGGCCTAGGTCTTTGGGCCTGTGGCTCAGGGTCAGGGTAGGCCTTAGGGCTCAGTGTTTAGGGTGTGGCAGATTTTTGGGCCTAGGGTCAGGTCATTAGGAGTGTAAATCATTTAAGATCAGGCCTAGCCTCAGGCCCATGGTAGTGGTGGCTCAGTTATAAGTGCAGTAGTTAGGGCTCAGTTTAGGGAGTAAGTGTCAGGCACAGGTGATAATGTCAACCACAGTGGTCAGGATTTAGTGTCAGGCACAGGGTCAGGATTAGGGTTTTACCAAAAAAAACAGATAAACCAGGCCTAGGTTTATCCAATTTATTTAGTTTATTTATTTTTATTTAGGTTTATCTTTATTTTATTTAGTTTACTTTTATTTATTTTATGTTTATTTATTTTAGTCAGTTTTATTTTATTTATTTTAGGTTTAGGTTTAGGTTTATGTTTATTTTTTTGTTTAGTTTTATTTTTTTTATTTTACTAGTTTAGGTTTTATTTTTAATTTATATGTTTAGGTTTAGGTTTATATTTTATTTTTTTAGGTTTAAGTTTTTGGTTTTTATTTTAAGTTTTATTTTTTAGTTTAGGTTTTAGTTTATTTCTTGTTTATTTTATTTAATTTAATTTAGGTTTAAGTTTAGGTTAAGATTATCTTAGGTTAAGGTTTAGGTTTTATTAATTTTAGTTTATGTTTGGTTTATTTTATTTTTGTTTTCGATTTAGTTTTGTTTTTGCTAAGGGATTAGGTTTTATTTTTTATTTAATTTCAAGTTTTTTTAGGCTTATTGTTTAGGTTTAAGTTTTTATTTAGTTTTAATTTTATTTTATTTTATTTTTATTTTATGTTTACATATTATTTTATTTAGGTTATTTTATTTCTAGCTTTATTTTATTTTTTCAAGTTTAGTTTAGGTTTTTATTTATTTTATTTTTGTTAAATTTTTATTTTATATTTTATTTTAATCTTAGGTTTAGGTTTAGGTTTAGGTTTAGGTTTAGATTTTAGTTTAAGTTTTTATTTTATTTTCTTTAGGTTTAGGTTTTTTTCTAAATTTATTTTAGGTTTTATTTAGTAGGTTTGGCTTTTAGGTTTTAAAGCCTAGGGTTGTGGCCTAGGGTGTGGCCTAGGGTTTTGGGCCTGGTTTAGGGTATGGCTAGGGTTTAGGGTATGTTTAGGGTTTAGCATTTAGGTTTTATTTATTTTAGTTTAGTTTATTTGAGTTTAGGTTTATGCTTATTTTATTTTGTTTATTTTATGTTTAGGTTTTTTTTCAGTTTAGGGTTTAGGTTTAATATTCTATTTCTTTTTCAATTTTATTTTTAGGATTATTTTTTTTAAGTTTACTTTTTTTTTAATTTTAATTTTATTTTATTTTTAGGTTTAGGTTTTTTTTTATTTTAGGTTTAGATTTAATTTTTAAATCTAGTTTTTTTTTAGTTTAGGTTTTATATTTTTATTTTTGGTTTATTTTTAGGTTAGGCTTATTTTTTGATTTTATTTTATTTAGTTTAGGTTTTTATTTAGGTTTAGTTTATTTTTAGTTTAGGTAGGTTTAGTTTATCTTTTATTTAGGTTTTTTTTTTGGTTTAGGGTTTAGGTTATATTTTTTATTTATTTTTAAGTTTATTGCTTAAGTTTAGGTTTTTAGTTCATTTTTATTTTAGGTTGATTTTATTTTCATTTTATGTCTAGGTTTTACTTTTATGTTTATTTTATATTTTAGTTTAGTTTAGGTTTTTATTTATTTTATTTTTGTTTAGTTTTTATTTTTTATTTTATTTTCTTTGGTTTAGGTTTAGGTTTTAGTTTAGGCTTTTATTTTATTTTTATTATTTTTTACTTTATTTATGTTTAAGTTTTTTAATTTATTTTATTTTTAGGTTTTATTTAGTTTAGGTTTATGTTTTTAGGTTTTTAGGTTTTTACGTCTTTAGGGTTTAGGGTTTAGGATTTTTGGTTTAGGGTTTAGGGTTTAGAGTTTAAGGTTTAGGGTTTAGGGTTTGGGGTTTAGGGTTTAAGGTTTAGGGTTTAGGGTTTACAGTTTAGGGTTTAGGGTTTAGGGTTTAGGGTTTAGGGTTTTGGATTTAGTGTTTAGGGCATAGGGTTTAGGATTTAGTGTAAGGGCATAGGGTTTAAGATGTAGTGTTTAGGGCATAGGGTTTAGGGTTTAGGGTTTTTTACTAAAAAAATTAGATAAACTAGTAGGTTTAGGTTTATTCAATTTATTTAGTTTATTTTATATTTTTATTTAGGTTTATCTTTTATTTTTATTTAGTTTACTTTATTTATTTTATGTTTATTTATTGTAGTTTCAGTTTTTTATTTTTGTTTATTTTTTAGGTTTATGTTTATTTATTTTGTAGTTTTATTTTTTTTTATTTTAAAGGTTTAGGATTTATTTTTTATTTTTAAGTTTTGGTTTAGGTTTTTATTTTATTTTTTTAGGTTTGAGTTTTAGGTTTTTATTTTAGGTTTTTTTTTTTAGTTTAGGTTTAAGTTTATTTCTTATTTATTTTATTTAGTTTAATTTAGGTTTAAGTTTAGGTTATGATTATCTTAGGTTTAGGTTTAGGTTTTATTAATTTTAGTTTAGTTTATTTTAGTTTATGTTCAAGTTTATTTTTTTTTGTTTTAGGTTTAGTGTTTTTTACTTATGGATTAGGTTTTATTTTTTATTTAATTTTAGGTTTTTTAGGTTTATTTTTTAGGTTTAATTTTTTATTTAGTTTTTATTTTATTTTATTTAATTTTTATTTTACGTTTACATATTATTTTATTTAGGTTTTTTATTTCTAGCTTTATTTTATTTTTTTTAAGTTTAGTTTAGGTTTTAAATTATTTTATTTTTGTTAAATTTATATTTTATATTTTATTTTAATTTTAGGTTCAGGTTTAGGTTTAGGTTTAGGTTTAGGTTTAGATTTTAGTTTAAGCTTTTATTTTATTTTATTTTATGTAAGTTTAGGTTTTTTTCTTTATTTTATTTTTAGGTTTTATTTAGTTTAGGTTTTGGCTTTTAGGTTTTTAGAATTTAGGGTTTAGGGTATTAGGGTTTAGGGTTTAGGATTTTGGTTTAGGGTTTAGGGTTTATGTTTTAGGGTTTAGCATTTAGGTTTTATTTATTTTAGTTTAGTTTATTTGAGTTTAGGTTTATGTTTATTTTATTTTGTTTATTTTAGGTTTATGTTTTTTTTATAGTTTAGGGTTTAGGCTTAATATTCTATTTATTTTTAAGTTTTATTTTTAGGATTATTTTTTAGGTTTAGTTTTTTTTAATTTTTGTTTTATTTTATTTTTAGGTTTAGGTTTTTTTATTTTAGGTTTAGATTTAGGTTTTAAATCTACTTTTTTTTAAGTTTAGGTTTTAGATTTTTATGTTCAGTTTATTTTAAGGTTAGGCTTTTTTTTTTTTTTATTTAATTTAAGTTTTTATTTAGGTTTAGTTTATTTTAGGTTTATGTTTAGGCTTTATTTATTTTGGATTAGTTTATTTAAGTTTAGGTTTAGGTTTTATTTTTGGTTTAGGGTTTAGGTTTTGTTTTTTATTTATTTTTAAGTTTATTACTTAGGTTTAGGTTTTTAGTTCATTTTTATTTTTGGTTGATTTTATTTTTATTTTACGTTTAGGTTTTACTTTTAAGTTTATTTTATATTTTAGTTTAGTTTAGGTTTTTATTTAATTTATTTTTTTTTAGTTTTTATTATTTAATTTATTTTTTTAGGTTTAGGTTTAGGTTTTAGTTTAGGCTTTTATTTTATTTTTATTATTTTTTACTTTATTTATGTTTACATTTTTTTATTTATTTTATTTTTAGGTTTTATTTTATTTAGGATTATGTTTTTATGTTTTTAGGTTTTTAGGTCTTTAGGGTTTAGGGTTTAGTGTTTTTGGTTTAGGGCTTAGGGTTTAGGGTTTAAGGTTTAGAGTTTAGGGTTTGGGATTTAGGGTTTAAGGTTTAGGATTTAGGGTTTACAGTTTAGGGTTTAGGGTTTAAGGTTGTAGGTTTTATGGTTTAGGGTTTAGGGTTTAGGGTTAGGATTTAGGGTTTTAGGGTTTAATGTTTATAGTTTAAAGTTTATGGTTTTAGGGTTTAGGGTTTAGGATTAAGGGTTTAACTTTTATTTATTTTACTTTAGTTTATTTTTGTTTAGGTTTATGTTTATTTTCTTTTGTTTATTTTAGGTTTATGTTTTTTTTAGTTTAGAGTTTAGGTTTAATTCTTTATTTATTTTTATGATCTATTTTTGGGTTTATTTTTTAGGTTGAGGTTTTTATTTAGTTTTTATTTTATTTAATTTTATGTTTATTTTATTTTCATTTTACATTTAGTTTTTATTTTATTTAGTTTTTTATTTTTAGGTTTATTTTATTTTATTAGTTTAGTTTCTATTTTATTTATTTTATTTTAATTTAATTTTAAATTTTTTTTTTTGGTTTAGGTTTAGGTGTAAGTTTAGGGTTTAGTTTAAGTTTTTATCTTATATAGGTTTAGGTTTTTTCATTTTTTTTATTTTTAGGTTTTATCTCCTTTAGGGTTAGGTTTTTAGGTTTTTAGGGTTTAAGATTTATGGTTTCTAGTTTATGGTTCAAGATTTAGGGTTTAGGGTTTGGGGTTTAGGGTTTAGGGTCTAAGGTTGTAGGTTTTATGGTTTATGGTTTAAGGTTTAGGGTTTAGGGTTTAATGTTTTAGGATTTAAGGTTTAGAGTTTAGGGTTTAGGGTTTAGGGTTTAGGGTTTAGGGTTTAGGGATGTAGGTTTATGATTTAGGATTAGTTTTAGGGTTTATGTTTTAGGTTTAGGGGTTAGGGTTTCGGGTTAAGGGTTTTAGGGTTTATGGTTTTTGGTATTATGGTTTAGGGTTTAGGTTTATTCTTTAGGTTTTGGGGTTTTGGGTTAAGTGTTTTGACTTTAGGGTTTAGGGTTAGATTAAGGTATAGGGTTAGATTAAGGTTTAGAGTTTATGGTTTATGGTTTAGGCTTTAAGGTTTTTAAGGTTTAGGGTTTAGGGTTTTGTGTTAGTTTAGGGTTTAAGGTTTAGGCTTTTAGGGTTTAGGGTTTAGGTTTTAGGTTTAGTGGGGGGTTAGGGGGTTTAGGTTTAGTGTTTTATTAGTTCTGATTTAGTGCCAGGGTTTATGGTTTAGGGTTAAGGGTTTCTTAGGGTTTAGGGTTTAGGGTTTAGGTTTTATTTTTTAGTTATGTTTAGGTTTTATTTTTGGGTTTATTGCTTAGGTTTAGGTTTTTAATTTGTTCTTACTTTATTTTATTTTAGGATGATTTTATTTTTATTTTACATTTAGGCTTTTTTAAGGTTTATTATAATTTTTTAGTTTAGTTTAGATTTTTATTTATTATGTTTTAGTTTACTTTTTATTTTTTATTTAATTTTATTTTTACTTTTAGGTTTAGGTTTAGGCTTAAGTTTTCATTTAGGTTCTTATTTTATTTTTATTATTTTCATTTTATTTAGGTTTAGGTTTTTATATTTATTTTATTTGTAGCTTTTATTTAGTTTAGGTTTAGCTTTTTAGGTTTTTAGGGTTTAAGGTTTAGGGTTTTGGGTTTCGGGATTATGGTTTAGGGTTTAGGGTTTAGGGTTTGGGGTTTAGTGTTATAGGTTTTATGGTTTAGGGTTTAGGGTTTAGGGTTTATTTATTTTAGTTTAGGTTTATGTTTATTATAGCTTTAGGTTTTTTTTTAGTTTAGGATTTAGGTTTTATTTTTTATTTATTTTTAGATTTTATTTATAAGTTTATTTTTTAGGTTTAGGATCTTATTTAGTTTTTATTTTATTTTATTTTATTTTATATTAGTTTTATCTTATTTGAATTTTATGTTTAGTTTTTAGTTTATTTAAGTTTCTTATTTTTATGTTTCTTTTATTTTTTAGTTTAGTTTAGGTTTTTATTTATTTTATTTTAGTTTAGTTTTTATTTTTTATTTTATTTTATTTTTAGGTTTAGGTTTAAGTTTAGGTTTTAGTTTTGGTTTTTATTTTATGTAGATTTAGGTTTTTTAATTATTTTACTTTTAGGTTTTATTTAGTTTAGGTTTAGGTTTTTAGGGGTTAAGGGTTTAGGGTCTTGGGTTGTAGGTCTTCTGGTTTAGGGTTTAGAGTTTAGGGTTTAGGGTTTTTTTTAGGAAACCCCATATAGGGGAGTTTTATTGCCACAAAAAAAGGATTACAAGGTCCTTAAGAGGGGATAAACTTAGAAACTACTGCTGGAGAAGCTACAAACAGCCTAGAGAGTAAATCCCCAATCTAGTTACAATCAAAATAAAGCAAAAGGAAAAGGAAAGCAACAGATAAAGATAGATAAAAAAATAAAAGCCAATGGACCATCTTCATCAAAGGCTCTTGAGGATGAGAGAAGTCGATGCCATCAATAGAGAAATGTCACAGAATCTATAGGCATCTAGGTAAAATAGTTAGCACAATTAAAGCAATATTGATCAAATTAAAAGTGAAAATAGAATAAAATGATTGAATTATAGAAGATCTAGTGAGAGCAGGTTCAGGCTCAGTCACACAAATTTAGGGCGACCACAATAAGCATCCAGAAAACTTCCAATGAAGGGTTACTTCACAGAAGTACTTTACTACCGGCCAAAAGATGAGTGAAATCATCCCCCTTCATACATCATACGAGGTGGAATAGCTTCCATTTGGAGGAGTTGATATGGTCTTTAATATACATAAAAAGAAGGCATAGATAGATTGGTAAAGGGATGCCACCCACCCCATATGAGATATGTATCACCAAATAATGCCCACAAGGCATGAGAATGCACAGCCAAAAAAATCCCAAACCAGCTGAAAAATCTAGGCACATCCACCATATTGATAATAAGACCACAGTAATAAATATACATATCAACGAGAGTCAAGCAAAAATATAACCAGTAAGCTAATAGAAAAATCAAGGCCAGAGCTAAAGGGGTGAAATACACTACAATCATCAGAGAAAAAGGCCAGGCTTGAATCCAAAATAGTAGCCATTCAGGATCAACAATACAGATGTTAATAGTCTCCTTGATAATAGCATGATCACAACAGTAATTGAACAAGCTTAACTGATCCAAAGGCACATATCTGATGATTTTCCAATCAGCAATTAAGAGAATAAGAAACCATCCATAAGAGCAACCAAAAAAGCTAGCCTGTAGTGCATAATATCCAGAAAGGGCGTGCTGGAAAACACCAAAATAGCAAAATAGATACTGAACCCGATAATGATTTTTGAAGACAACACCAAAACTGCAAAGAACCAAAATGTTAATCAACCAAATAGCAGCAGAAAAAACTTGCCATTCAAGGGAAAATAGCCCAGCAGCTAAGCAACCAGCCACAAAAAAGACAGCAAGAGAGGGATTCAAAAAACAAACCCAGTCGTGAAAGGTAAGAACAGAAATGGGTAGTAAATAAAACACTTTATCATTGCAGGTTGGGAAAAGGGGCAGCACAAACCCAAAGGGAAAATAGAAAAGGACCCAACCAAAAGCAGGACAACCAAAAACAAACCCACAGTTGGGAGAACATAGGTAAGAGCCTCCAATACAAGAAATCCATAAAGATGAAACAGGTAAAAGCCTCAGTAATAAAATGTTCCATAAACAAAAACCAGCCTGATGAACAAAGGAAACCAAAAGGTCATACAAGATATAAGGGAAACCCCATTCCTATCCTCCCAAACAGATGCTAATAATCACCATGATAATAGAAAATTCACAACAGGAATTGCACAAATCTAAATGGTCCAAGAGAGTAATAAGAAGGCAGAAAGACCCATACCTCCAAATCACCGATAATCTTGCTAACCACCCCTCAAAGAACCCCTCAAAAAATAGTAGATAGGAGCAGTCAAAAAGACAACCATAAAAATAAGCCTGCTGTAGATAAAAACCCTTAAGACCATTCACCCAGAAGCCAAGATAGCAGACCAAATACTGAGCCTGATGGATGATATAAAATGCAGTACAATTATAGCATTGAAATCAAGAGACACAAGAAAAAAATAGAAGCATACAATCCATTAAATCAAGCAGAAAAAGAACAGAGTCTAAGTAAACCATATCAGAAGAGAAAGCAGGAAGGAGAGGCAAAAAATAGTCCCAATCATGCAGTAAGACATCGGGGATTGTAAGCAAATAAAATAATATGTCCCTGCAGGTTTGGAAAAGGGCCATCTCCAACAAGCAGATTAAGAAAAAAGGATGCACACCACCCTTCAGGCAGGGAAACTGCAAGAACAAAAATCTCAAATAAGTAGATTGACAAATAAGAGTCAACCAATTGCAGAGGCAATAGAGGCAATATCTGCCAAAATAGAAGAAACCCAAAGGGAAACAAAATAAAAATTAAGGATAGAACATATAGGTTGGGAAAAGCAATAAGAGATTAAAGACTTAAAATAGAGACTAATTTCAGATATAGGGTAGACCAGTATTGTCCAAATTTACTAACCTGTGCAAGTGTTTAGGAAGATTAACCTGATCAAAGAATGTTATTTCATCTAATCAAGCACACAAATTAGCAAGGTAATTAGCACATGCATTACCTTCATGCCAAACATGAGTGATCTTGAAACAAACTTGAGATAGAAGAGCTCTAGTGTGATTAAGGAGGTAGAACAAATCTGTATTGCCCATCTTGGTGGAGGTCAACATATCAATTAGTAAGAGAGCATCCACCTCAATCCAGATGTTAAGCAAACCTTTTTGTAACGAAATCTCAATAGCTTTGTTAACAACCATTAATTCAGCAAAGATAACAGAACATGCAGTAAGATGATAGGCAAAGGCACAAGTAACAGAACCTTTAAAATTTTTGAAAATGCCACCACAACCAAAAGCATTTTGAGAAATGGAGCCGTCAGTATTGATTTTGATAATATTATTATGAGGCTTTATGCAATAGACAATCTTATCCTCTTTACCATTTGGGAAATCAGGCAGGATAAGACCAAGTTTGTTGGCCACAAATTTACAACCTTTAAATTGAATGTTGGTCAATAAACTAGCATTAAATATGGCACAAATTTTTTCTTTGATTCTAGCAATAATCCTTTTATGATTCATAGGAATCCCACGATGTTTGGCATCATTTCTATCCATCCATATGAACCATATAAGAGTGATGGCAGTTACCACTTTAATGTGACCTTTAATAATTCTTTAAAAATAAACATCAAGAACCTTATATAGGGATAAAGAACCATTGAAATGATCAATATTGAATAGATCATCATACCAAATCCATAATTTTGAGGCAATAGCTCCATTAACAAAGACATGGTTTACATTCTCAATGGGAAAACAACAGTAGCATTTTGAAGGTAAATAAAACCCTTTACCCCACATTAAAGAATCAATAGAGATGAAATTTTTCAAAATTCTCCAAGTAAGGATAGAGTAAGAAATAAGGATAATGTTATTCCAAAGTTTAAAAAACATGTTAGAGAAATCATGAGCTTCTCTAATATAAATCCAGACATCTTTAAGGTTAAATTCACCATTTTGAGATAGCATAAAAAGGATTTGATCAGGATGATCAATAGTGATGGGGATGTTAGTAAATTTATGCAAAATGGAGGTAGGAATATAATAAATAAGCATAGTATCATTCCATGTATTATTCTTCTAGAAAGAATTAACTTTAATAGAAGCAATGGAGTGAGTAGATAAAAAATCAGCAATGGAGCCACTGCCAGTCCAATTGTCTTGCCAAAAAAAAGAAGATCCAGAGTTGACCCCCCAAGAAATAAAAGATTCAGCTTCCCATTTGATGGAACAAAGTCTTTTCCATACATGAGAGTCACCCAACTTATAAGGAGAGGTTAGAGGATGCTTACCTGGCAATACTTGACAGTCATGAATTTAGCCCAAATACTACTTTTGCTCCTAAAGTTCCACCAAAGTTTATGAGAGAAAGCAGTAATAGCTTCACGGATTGGCTTACAACCAAGCCCACCTTCAGTAAGGGTGCCACAGCTTTTATACCAGGAAGTCCAATACATCCTTTTAGTAGAGTTGTTTGATCCCCAAAAGAATTTATTCAGGAGACGCTCAATTCTATTTGGTGGAATTTATTCAGGAGAAGTCCAATGCATCCCCAAAAGATTTTTTGGATTAACTCATCAAAGAGATGTGCACTTTTTTGGCCTTTGTATAGAGGAGCTCCAAGATATTTAATAGGAAGGTGTTGTTGCTGAAAAGTAATGATTCTCAAGATTTGATTGATTTTGTTAGTAGAGATTTTAGAGGAAGGAATGAAGAACCTTTTACCTTCATTAATAGAAAGACCACTTTCCTTCTCAAACTTAATTAAGAAATTTTTAATGTTTTTAATGTGATGAATGGAAGCATTACAAAAGATAATGAAATCATTAGCAAAAGTAAGATGACAGACAGGAAAACCACCCAAAGTTCTAAAAAACATGCTAGGATTATTATTGAAGAGGTCATTAAGGCACCTAGAAAGATATTCCACTACAATAATAAGAAGAGAGGGAGACAAGGGATCCCCTTATCTTAGACCATGAGCAGAAGGGAAGAAACCTAAGGCCTCACCATTCAGAATAATAGAGAACCAAGAATTACTAATAAAATTATTAACTAGGGAGATGAAATTATCATAGAAGCCAAATAAATGAAGGATTTGAAAAAGGAAGGTCCAGGAGATGTTGTCAAAACCTTTAGATATATCAAATTTGAAAAGAATGTTACCACCTCTATTAGAGGCATCCAAATCGTGAATCAGTTCTTGGGCAAGAAGAATGTTATCAGATATAGCTCTACCTCTAACAAAACCAGTTTGGTTTTGAGAAATAATTTTATGAAGCAGAGGAATAATTCTATTGGCGAGCAATTTAGCAATAAGTTTATTAAAAAAGGTGCAAAGGCTAATAGGTCTGAAGTCACCCCAGCATTCAGGATTATCAATTTTGGGTATAAGAATAATGGATGTGCTGGAGAAGTATCTAGGTAAAGGTGTACCATTAAAAAAATCAACCACTGCATAAACTAAATCATGCTTAATAATAGGCCAGTAATGCTGGAAAAAATGAGTAGTATAGCCTTCCGGGACAGTAGTAGAATCAGCGTTCATGTTATTAAAAATTTTATCAATCTCTACTTCCATAGGGACCCTAGTAAGCAAGTGATTGTCATCACTGGTAATTGTTAAAGGAATCAAATGAGAGTTGTAGATCGCCTCTAAAGTATGGATGTTGTTCAGCAAATTTCTAAAATGATTAGTGACAGAGCCTATAATCTCATTATTATTAGTGATCCAGTTTCCATTATCACTTTTAATTTTTTTATTGAATTTAAAATTCTCTTTTCTTAGGAAAAGGGCATGGAAATATCTGGTATTTCTGTCCCCATCAGCAATAATTTTACTGGCAGCATTTTGCCGCCAGTAAATTTCAACCATATTCTGATAGGTAATCAAGTTATCTTTAGCTTCATTTAAATCCTTCAGTTTAGAAGAATCAGTCAAAACAACATTTTCAAGGGAACATACCAATTGTTTCAAATTTTTGATATTAGCAAACAGATTTTTAAAATGATGCTTGTTCCACTAAGTTAAATTTTGTTTAAGTCTTTTAAGCTTAAGCCAGAGATGAATCATGCCCTTAACAGAACTATCAGGGTGTAGGGGGGCCAGCCAGTTGGTAGAGAATACATTTAAGAAATCAAAATGCTGAGTCCACATATTTTGGAATTTAAATGAGGGAGGGGAGGAGAGTCTATTAGAGGGATTTTTGACGGATATCAAAAGAGGAGCATGGTCATACAAAGTTCTACTCAAATGCTCAACAGAGGTGCTAGGTCATTGATTAATCCATATATAGTGAAAGAGTGTCCTATCAAAGCATTGCTAGAGTCTAGAGTTATGCCAAGTGTAACCTGAACACAAGTAGCCAATGTCAATAAGGTTGCAATCAAGAATCAGGTTGGAAAAATCTTCCACGAAATGAATGTTAGGGGAACAACCACCCCTTCTTTCAGAGGTCGAGAGGATAGTGTTGAAATCACCCCCAACCAACCAAAGTTTGTTAACTGAAGTAGCAAAAGTTCTTAAATTATCCCAAAGGATGTTCCTTCCAGCCCTGTTACAGGAAGCATAAATGAAGGAGCCCAGAGTAGAGAAATCACCCAAAGAGATGTGGACAATGATAGCTTGCTAAAGATCATCAATGATAGATATATTGACTAAATTATTCCAAAAAATACAAATTTTATTGCTAATATTATAGAAAAAATTATTAAAACTTAGCATTCTAGCAACATTGTTGATCTTAGAAGGGTGTATGAGAGGTTCAATAATAACTTATAAGCAATATTATTAGTACGACAGAGACTTTTCACATGGTTACGGACAATGAGGGTCCCAATCCCTTGAACATTCCAAATAAGTGAGTTAAACATAAAGAAAAAAAAATAAGCTAAGAAAAAAAATAGCTAACATAGAGAAGAAAGGAAAGGAACAATTATTTATGAGAGGAGGAACCAGATCTAGTAGATCTAGTTGAGTTATTAGGGTACATTTTTGCTTTTAGTGATTTCTTTTTAACTACAATTGAAATGGTATATTTTTGTCCAAAGAATCCCCATTCGAGAGAGACTGATTAGTAGTATTAAGAATGGGGTCAAGATCAATCAAAGCATTTCTAATGATAACTTCACCTTCCTCAATTTCAATATTAAGCTGTAAGGTCGGATTAGCATGCATGTCAATCTCAGGATTAGAAGTAGGAGATGATGTGAAACCATTTAGAGCATAAATTTTAGGATCAGCTTCAGAGTTAGATTTTGGATTTTCCTCCATCATCAATTTACCATTCAAATTACTATTAAGGGAAACATGTTCCTCCTCATGTTCAGTAATCAAGAGAGGCAAGGTAGTCTGAGAATAGGCAATATTTTGAGGAGATAAATTATTTTATAAAGCAGGATAAATATATAAACCATCATATTCAACATTTTGGGCAACATTAGCAATATCTTTAACCTGCTCAGATTGTAATTTTGGAATATCATCATTAAGCAAAGTAGTTGGTTCCAATGAAGTAGAATTATGATCCCCATTTCGATTAACCTTAGGCATATACATAGGTTTACTCACTTTATCAGTTGGAAGATTAGGATTGGGATCAGTCAAGTTTTTCTTTTTAAGATGTGGGTGCAGCACAAAACATTCTGAATTATCGTGCCCATGAATTTTGCAATGCGACCAGAAATCAGGAAAATTCTCAAATTCAACTTTTTGATTGTAACCAAACTTCTCAGATCCAATCCAAACTTCTTTAGGGTGCATTTTAGAGATATCAATTTCAACCAAAATGTGAGCCATAGAAGGTCAGGATCTTACAGCAGTGGCCTGATCAATTTGAAGAGGCCATCCAAAAAGAGCTCCCACAGTAAAAAGAACTTGATGCGTAACATAATGAATTCTCATATTCGGGAAAGACAACCAAACAGGAATAATCAGTGATTCCTCTTTTATATCAAAAACGAGAAACCACTTTAAAAGGTGCATTTGACAATTAAAAAAAAAGTACGAACGATGAGAAAAAAACCCTAGAATAATCTAGGTCATTAGTAAGCTAAATCAAAATGTGCCTTGGATCAATCAAACTGATAGAAAATACACCTGAAAGCATAATATTGTGAAAGAAAGATCGGATATTATCTAGATTAGGCCAGCGCAAAGTAAATTTAACAACTAAAGATAATTCATAAGGCTTAGCGAACTTCTCAACATTAGTATCTAAGCATATAATCGCAGGGATCCCATGAAATGAGGTCGATATCAAGTTCATCGAATAAGTAGGGAAAATGTTCTTACCAGAGAGAGCATCCTTAAATGATTTAATCACGGGTAATAATGAAGGAGCTTTCAAATCTATAAATCCTAATAGATCTGATGCCCTTTGAAGGAAATGCTCGATTGCAGGAGGAACGCGACCATCAACAAAAGATCAGAACATCATGTGTAATAAACAAAGGCAAACCAACAAAGATTTGATCGATAAAGAGAAAAAAAAACCAAATGCAAGAAGACGGGGATCTAGAAAGAGGAAACACATGAGAGAGACCTGAGAGAGGAGGTCGAGCCAGTTTTTATATTCTTTTACGGGAGGAGGCTCGTGTTGGGTTTAGGGTTTAGTTTAATTTATTTTTAGTTTAGTTTATTTAGGTTTTAGTTTATTTTTAGCTTATTTAGTTTATTTTTTAGTTTAGTTTAGTTTAGGTTTAGTTTTTTTAGGATTTAGTTTAGTTTAGTTTAATTTAGTTTACTTTTTAGTTTTAGTTTAGTTTAGTTTAGTTTTTAGTTTTTTAGCTTAGCTTAGTTTAGGTTAGTTTAGTTTAGTTTATTTAGTTTAGTTTAGTTATTTTATTTAATTTTTTATTTTAGTTTAGTTTATATAGTTTAGTTTAGTTTTTAGGTTTATTTAGTTTATTTAGTTTATTTTGGTTTAGGTTTAGTTTAGTTTAGTTTAGTTTTAGGTTTTTTTAATTTAGTTTATTTAGTTTAGTTTAGTTTTTAATTTAGTTTATTTTTAGTTTAGGTTTAGTTTAGGTTATTTTAGTTTAGTTTATTTATTTAGTTTAGTTTATTTTAGTTTTTTAGTTTAGTTTAGTTTAGGTTTAGGTTTAGTTTAGTTTAGTTTAGTTTTTTAGTTTAGTTTAGTTTAGGTTTAGGTTTAGTTTAGTTTAGTTTAGTTTAGTTTAGTTTAGTTTAGTTTATTTTTTAGTTTAGTTTAGTTTATTTAGGTTTTAGTTTATTTAGTTTAGTTTAGTTTATTTACTTTATTTAGTTTAGTTTAGTTTATTTAGTTTAGTTTTAAATTTTTAGTTTATTTTAGTTTAGTTTAGTTTATTTTTAGTTTATTTTAGTTTTGTTTAGTTTTTAGTTTAGTTTTTTAGTTTTTAGTTTAGTTTAGTTTAGTTTTTTATCTAGTTTATTTTTTTTAGTTTTTAGTTTTAGTTTAGTTTAGTTTATTTTAGTTTAGTTTAGTTAAGTTTTTTTTAGTTTACTTTAGTTTTTTTAGTTTAGTTTAGTTTATTTAGTTTTTAGTTTTTAGTTTAGTTTAGGTTTAGTTTTTTTTAGCTTTTTTGTTTATTTTAGTTTATTTTATTTTTAGTTTTTAGTTTAGTTTATTTTTAGTTTAGTTTTTTAGTTATTTTTATTTTAGTATAGTTTAGGTTTAGGTTTAGTTTAGTTTAGTTTAGTTTAGTTTAATTTAGTTTTTATTTTAGGTTTTTAGTTTAGGTTTTAGTTTATTTAGGTTTAGGTTTAGTTTTTTTTTGTTTTTAGGTTTTTTAGTTTAGTTTAGTTTATTTTTAGGTTTTATTTTTTTAAGTTTAGTTTATTTTATTTTTAGTTTAGTTTAGTTTAGTTTAGTTTATTTTAGTTTAGTTTTTATTTTAGTTTATTTTAGTTTATGTTTTGGTTTATTTTTAGGTTTTTAGTTTATCTTTTAGTTTAGTTTAGTTTTTAGTTTAGTTTATTTAGTTTAGTTTATTTTTAGTTTAGTTTAATTTATTTTTAGTTTAGTTTAGTTTATTTATTTTAGTTTTTAGTTTTAGTTTATTCATTTTAGTTTATTTTTTAGATTTTTTAGTTTAGTTTAGTTTATTTAGTTTAGTTTATTTTTAGGTTTAGTTTAGTTTAGTTTAGTTTTAGTTTTAGTTTAGTTTAGTTTTTAGTTTATTTTAGTTTAGTTTTTAGTTTAGGTTTAGTTTTTTAGTTTAGGTTTAGTTTAGCTTATTTAGTTTAGTTTATTTTTAGGTTTAGTTTATTTTAGTTTAGTTTTAGTTTTTTAGTTTTTAGTTTAGGTTTAGGTTTAGGATTAGGTTATTTTAGTTTAGTATAGGTTTAGTTTAGGTTTTAGGTTTTAGTTTAGTTTAGTTTATTTTAGGTTTAGGTTTTTTAGTTTAGGTTTTGGTTTAGTTTTTAGTTTAGTTTTTAGTTTAAGTTTAGTTTTTAGTTTATTTAGGTTTTTAGTTTATATTTTTAGTTTAGTTTAGTTTAGTTTATTTAGTGTTAGGTTTTTAGTTTTAGGTTTTTAGTTTTTAGTTTTGTTTAGGTTTAATTTAGTTTAGTTTAGTTTATTTTTTAGTTTAGTTTAGTTTATTTAGTTTTTAGTTTAGTTTATTTAGTTTATTTTAGTTTAGTTTAGTTTAGTTTAGTTAGGTTTTAATTTAGTTTAGTTTATTTTAGTTTAGTTTTGGTTTTTAGTTTAGTTTACTTTTTAGTTTAGGTTTTTAGTTTAGTTTAGTTTATTTTTATTTTAGTTTAGTTTAGGTTTAGTTTAGGTTTTAGGTTTAGTTTAGGTTTAATTTAGTTTATTTAGGTCTAGGTTTATGTTTATTTAGTTTTTAGTTTAGTTTAGTTTTAGTTTAGTTTAGGTTTAGGTTTAGTTTAGGTTTAGTTTATTTTTAAGTTTTAGTTTAGTTTAGATTTTAGTTTTTTAATTCAGGTTTTGTTTAGTTTATTTAGTTTAGTTTATTTTTAGGTTTAGGTTTTAGTTTAGTTTAGTTTATTTTTTAATTTAGTTTAGTTTTAGGTTTAATTTAGTTTTGTTTATTTTATTTTAGGTTTTAGTTTTTTAGTTTTAGTTTAGTTTATTTTTAGGTTTAATTTAGTTTATTTTAGGTTTAATTTATTTTTAGTTTATTTAGGTTTAATTTATTTTTAGTTTAGTTTTAGGTTTAGATTTAGTTTAGGTTTAGGGTTTAGGGTTTAGGTTTAGTTGGGTTTTAGGTTTTAGGGTTTAGGGGTTTTGCTTTAAGTTTGGTTTTAGGTTTAGGTTTAGGGTTTAGGTTTAGGGTTTAGATTGAGTTTTAGGTTTAGGTTTAGGGTTTAGGGCAGACTTGCAGGTCTTAGGGTTTAGTTTAAGGTTTAGAGTTGAGTTTAGGGTTTTAAGGTTTTTAGATTTAAGGTTTAAGTTTAGAGTTTAGTGTTTTCTTTAGGTTTAGGGTGTTTAGGGTTTATGGTGTAAAGTTTAGGGTTAGGGTTAGGGGTTAGGGTTTACTAAGGGTTTAGTTTTTAGGGTTTAGTTAGTTTAGGATTTTGGGTTAGGTTTAGGTTTTAGGTTAGTATTTAGGTTTGAGGTTTAAGTTAAGTTAGGTTTAAGGTTTAGGTTTAAGTTAGGTGATTAGATTTAGGTTTAATTCAGGTTTAGGTTTAGGTTGTAGAGTTTTAAGTTTAGGTTTAGGTTTTAGAGTTTAGGGCTTGGTTTAGGCATTTTAAGTTGGTTGGGTTTAGGTTTTCTTTAGGGTTTATTTTAGGTTTAGGTTTTTTTGGTTTAGGTTAGTGGCTTTAGGCTTTAGACTTCAGTTTAGTTTATTAGTTAGGTTATTTTAAGTTAGGTTTCTTATTTATTTTTTTAGGTTTTATTTATTTTAGTTTAGGTTTATGTTTATTTTAGGTTTAGTTTCCTTTTTTGTTTTTCTAATTTAGGTTTATGTTTTTCTTTTAGTTTATTTTATTTTATTTAGTTTAGGTTTACGTTTAGGTTTAGTTTATTTTAGGTTTAGGTTTAGGTTTTATTTATTTTAGTTTAGGTTTATGTTTATTTTATCTTAATTTTTGGTTTAGGTTTTTTTTAGTTTAGGGTTAAATTTTATTTTTTATTTATTTTTATGTTGTATTTTTAAGTTTATTATTTAGGCTTACGTTTTTATTTTATTTAATTTTAGGGTTATTTTATTTTTATATTACATTTAGGTTTTATTTTATTTAGGTTTTTTATTTTTAGGTTTTATTATTATTTAATTTAGTTTTGATTTTTATTTATTTTATTTTATTTTACTTTTTATTTTTTTATTTTATTTTCTTTTTAGGTTTAGGTTTAGGTTTAGGTTTAGGTTTAGGTTCTAGTTTATGTTTTTATTTTATTTCATTTACTTATTTTATTTTGGTTTAGGCTTTTTTATTTATTTTATTTTTATGTTTTATTTAGTTTTGATTTAGGTTTTTAGTTTTTTAGGGTTTAGGGTTTAGGTTTTCGATTTAGTGTTCAAGTTTTAGTTTAGTGTTTAGGGTTTTTGGTTTTTTTTTTAACAGAGAATAAATTCAGATTCAACATTTCTTTTTTTTGATTTCATCAACCAAGTAACACACCAAGTTTTCTAAGATGAAAGAGATGACAGAGATAAAAAATGAGCATGCATAGAGTAAATCAAAAACCCAAGATAACTTGAATCATCTATACTATAAAGACACACTTCCATAAACAGCAGATTGGATCTGTCGTTCTTAAATTTCTCCAGTTCCCATTAGAACTACCTCATCCTCTCAAGCAGCAGGATCCACCATCATATCCCCGATCTCTCCCCCCGTAACCACCACGGTTGTAACCTCTTTCGCTCTTCCCTCCTCTATAACCACCATTGCTCTGACCATCACCTCCATATGCACCAGTACCTCTAGATCCCCCACCACCACTATGATAACTGCCGCCTCTACCTTTGCCTCCCCCGCTAGATCTAGACTGAGCCTGGTTGACTGTGATGTTCCTTCCATCAAGGTTGTGCCCATTTGTTAGGGTTTAGGTTTAGGTTTAGGTTTATTAGATTTTAGGGTTTAGGTTTTTTAAAAATTTATTTAGTTACTTCAGGTTTAGGTTTTGGTTTCATAGTTTGGGGTTTATGGTTTAAGGTTAAGGTTTAGGGTTTTGGGTTTAGGGTTTATGGTTTAGGGTTCGGGTTTAGGGTTTATGGTTTAAGGTTAAGGTTTTGGGTTTAGGGTTTAGGGTTTAGGGTTCAGGTTTAGGGTTTAGGGTTTAGGGTTTCGGGTTTAGGTTTTAGGGTTTGGGGTGTAAGATTTAGGATTTATGGTTTTTTTAATTAAGTAAACTACAAGGTTTAGGTTTATTTAGTTTATTTTTTATTTATTTTAGTTATTTTATTTTTTATTTATTTTAGTTATTTTATTTTTTATTTTCATTTAGGTTTTTTTTTATATTTATTTAGTTTAGTTTATTTATTTTATATTTCTTTATTTTACATTAGGTTTTTTTGTTATAGTTTATTTCTTAGGTTTAGGTTTAGGTTTAGGTTTAGGTTTATTTTTTAGTTGGGTTTTATTTTTATTTTATTTTTTAGGTGTAGGTTTTATTTTTAACTTTTAGGTTAAGGTTTAAGTTTTTATTTTGTTTTTTAAGGTTTAGGTTTTAGGTTTTTATTTTAGGATTATTTTTATGTTTAATTTTTTAGTTTAGGTTTAGGTTTACCTTTAGTTTATATTATTTTATTTAGTTTAGGTTTAGCTTTAGGTTTAATTTATTTTATGTTTAGGTTTAGGTTTTATTTATTTTACTTTAGTTTATTTTAATTTAGGTTTAGGTTTATTTTATTTTATTTATTTTATTTTTATTTTAAGTTTAGGTTTTTTTTTTAGTTTAGGGTTTAGGACTTATTTTTTATTTATTTTTAGGTTTATTTTTTATGTTTATGTTTTTATCTAGTTTTTATTTTATTTTATTTTAGGTTTATTTGATTTTTATTTTACATTTAGTTTTTATTTTATTTAAGCTTTTTATTCTTAGGTTTATTATATTTTTTTAGTTTAGTTTAGGTTTTCATTTATTTTATTTTTGTTTATTTTTATAAGTTTATTTTATTTTATTATTTTATTTATGTTTAGGTTTATTTGTATATTTTATTTTTAGGTTTTATTTAGTTTAGATTTAGGTTTTTAGGTTTTAGGGTTAAGATTTTAAGGTTTAGGGTTTTATGGTTTAGGGTTTAGGGTTTAGGTTTAGGGTTTAGAGTTTACTATTTAGGGTTTAGGGTTTAAGTTTTTTTTTTAAATTAAGTAAACCTATGAGTTTAGGTTTATTTAGTTTATTTTATTTTTATATTTTATTGTATTTTATTTTTTCAGTTTAGGTTTAGTTTAGGTTTAGTTTTTAGTTGACTTTTATTTTTATTTTATTTTTTAGGTTTAGGTTTTATTTCTTATTTTTTGGTTTAGGTTTATGTTTTTATTTTATTTTTCTAGGTTTAAGTTTTAAGTTTTTATTTCAAGTTTATTTTTAGTTTTTATTTTTTAGTTTGGGTTTAGGTTTATTTTTAGTTTATTTCATTTTATTTAGTTTAGGTTTAGGTTTAGGTTTAGTTTATTTTAAGTTTAGGTTTAGGGTTTATGATTTATTTAGGGTTTAGGGTTTGGGGTTTGGGGTTTGGGATTTAGTGTTTATGTTTTGGGGTTTTGGGTTTAGGGTTTAGGGTTAAGGTTTTAGTTTAGGGTTTTTTTATTTTTTTTAATGGAGAACAAATTTAGATTCAATATTTCATCTTTTTGATTTCATTAACCAAGTATCACACCAAGTTTTCTAAGACAGAAGTAATGACATAAATAAAAAATGGGCAGGCATAGAGCAAATCAAAAAACTAGATAACTAGAATCATCTCTACTATAAAGACACACTTCCATAAGCAGGGGATCAGATCGGTCGTTCTTCAGTTTCCCTAGTTCCCATCAAAACCACCGCGGCCTCTCTAGTTGCAAGGTCCACCATCATATCTCCGATCTCTCCCTACGCCACCACCACTATAACCTCTCTCCCTCTCACCTCCGTAACCACACCACCGCCTCCACCACCTTCATCTCACCTCCATATCCACCGCCACCATAGCGATTAGCTCCACCTCTGACTCCACCACCAGATCAAGTATGAGCCTGGTTGATGGTAATGTTCCTGCCATCAAGGTTCTGCCCAATCTTAGTGTTTAGGTTTAGGCTTATCTGGTTTTAGGGTTCATGTTTATTTTTTAATTTATTTGGTTACTTTTGGTTTAGGTTTAGGATTTGAGGTTTAGATTTTAGGGTTTAGGGTTTAGGGTTAGGGTTTAGGGTTTAGTGTTTAGGGTTTAGGGTTTAGGGTTTTAGGGTTTTAGGGTTTATGCTTTTAGGGTTTAGGGTTTAGGGTTTAAGGTTTTAGGGTTTAAGCTTTTAGGGTTTAGGTTTAGGGTTAGGGTTTAGGGCTTAAGGTTTAGGATTTTTTAGTGTTTAGGGTTTAGGGTTTAAGATTTAGAGTTGTAGGTTTAGGGTTTAGGTTGGGTTTGTAGTTTAAAAATGGAAGGTTTAGGTAGATTTTCTTTATGTATTTATTTTTATTTTTATTTAGGTTTAATTTTATTTTAGTTTAGTTTATTTATTTTAGGTTTATTTATTTTAGTTTAGTTTTATTTTAGTTTAATTTTTTTAGTTTAAGGATTATGTTTATTTTTAGATTTTATTTTATTTTATTTTTTTGATGTAGGTTTTATTTTTTTACTTTTAGGTTTTGGTTTTGGTTTTTTGTTTTATTTTATTTTTTTTTGGTTTAGGTTTTAAGTTTTATTTTTTAGTTTAGGTTTATGTTTATTTTGAGTTTGTTTTATTTTATTTAATTTAAGTTTAGGATTAGATTTAGTTTATTTTATGTTGAGGTTTTGGTTTTATATATTTAGTTTAATGTATTTTAATTTAACTTTAGGTTTATTTTAGGTTTAGGTTTTTTTTAATTTAGGGTTTAGGTTTTAATTTTTATTTAATTTTAGGTTTTATATTTAGGTTTAATTTTTAGGTTTACATTTTTTCTTTAGATTTTATTTTATTTTATTTTAGGTTTATTTTATTTTTATTTTACAATTAGTTTTTAATTTTTTTAGGTTTTTTATTCTTAGGTTTAATTTTTAGTTTAGTTTAGGTATTTTATTTAGTTTTTTTTATTTAGATTTTAATTTTGGTTTTTGTTATTTTATTTTATTTTATTTAGGTTTAGGTTTTTTATATATTTTATTTTTAAGTTTTATTTAGTTTATGTTTAGGTTATTAGGTATTTAGGGTTTAGGGTTTAGTGTTTAGGCTTTAGGGCTTAGGGTTAGTTTAAGGTTAGGATTTTTATTTAAATTAAATATATCGGTAGGTTTATATTTATTTAGTTTATTTAGTTTATTTTATTTTGTATTTAAATTATGTTTATTTATTATTTAGTTTATTTTATTTATTTTAGTTTAGGTTTTTTATTTTATTTTATTTTTAGGTTTAGGTTTAGGTTTAGGTTTATGTTTATTTTTTATTTGAGTTTTATTTTTATTTTATTTTTTCATATTAGGTTTTATTTTTTATTTTTACTTTTAGGTTTATATTTTTATTTTATTTTTATAAGTTTAGGTTTTAGGTTTTATTTTAGGTTTATTTTTAGCTTTTATTTTTTAGTTTAGGTTTAGGATTACTTTTAGTTTATTTTATTTTATTTAGTTTAGGTTTTGGTTTAGCTAGTTTTATCTTAAGTTTTTTTTAGGGTTTAGTTTAGTGCATGGTTTTAGGGTTGGTTGTGTGGTTTAGGGTTTAGGGTTTAGGGATTAGGGTTTGGGTTTAGGGTTTAGGATTTTAGGGTTTAGGGTTTTTACGATTTAAGGTTTGGGGTTTATTGTTTAGGTTTTGGGTTTAGGGTTCAAGTTTTAGTTTAGGGTTTAGAGTTTTTGGTTTTTTTTGAAATGGAGAACAAATTCAGATTCAACATTTATTCTTTTCGATTTCATCAACCAAGTAACACATCAAGTTTTTTAAGACAAAAGCGATGACATAGATCAAAAATAAGCACACATAGAGCAAAACAAAACCCTAGATAAGTAAACTATAAAGACATAGTTAGACATCAATTGGTTCTTGGTTCTAGTTCAGTCCACCCCCACTCCAATAGCAGGATCCCCCATCATATCCTTGATCTCTCCCTCTGCCACCACCACGGCTATAACCTTCATCACTCCTCCCACCTCCATAACCACCACAACTTCGACCACCACCTCCATATCCACTAGCACCTCCAAATCCCTCACCACCCCTACGATAATCGCCACCTCATCCTCCACCACCAGATCTTAGGTTTTAGGCTTAGGTTTATTAGGTTTTTGGTTTTTGGTTTTTTTTTTAATTTGTTTAGTTACTTTAGGTTTAGGTTTAGGGTTTAAGTTTTAGGGTCTAGGTTTAGGGTTTAGAGTTTTTTGGGGAACCACATGTAAGGGAATTTTATTACCATAAAAGAGTTACAGGTCCAAGAGGATAAGATCAGAGAGCTACAATCACCTAGAGAGAATCCCTATCTGGTACAACCATAAAATAGAAAGAGAAAAAAGAAAAAAAAGTAGGAGAGAAGCTCAGAAAAGTTATGAAGATGAGAGAAGAACCCGGAAGAAAACAAAAACAGACCTTTAGTAGATACAAAATTAATGAAAAAAGGAGGAGAGTAGAGAACTGTGAATTTAGGGTTTAGGTTTAGGTTTAATTTAGGGTTTAGGGTTTAGGGTTTATTGGTTTGGGTTTAGTGGGTTTAGGGTTTAGGGTTTATGGTACATTTGGGATGGGGTGGGTTTTTGGTTTATGGTTTAGGTTTAGGTTTAGGTTTAGATTTAGTAGGTTTAGGGTTGTAAGTTAGGTGGGTTTATGGTTAGTGGTTAGGTTTAGGGTTTTAGTGTTTTTTAAATTAAGTAAATTGGTAGGTTTTGGTTTATTTACTTTATTTTTAAATTATTTTAGTTTATTTTATTTTTTATATTTATTTAAGTTTATTTTTTTTAGTTTAGTTTATTTATTTTAAGTTTATTTATTTTAGTTTATGTTTTTTTTATTTTAGTTTATATTTTTTATTTAGGTTTAGCTTTAATTTTATTTTTTAATTTAGTTTTATTTTTATTTTATTTTTTAGGTTTAGGTTTTATTTTTTATTTTTTTGTTCATGTTTATATTTTTATTTTAATTTTTATGTTAATATTTTTGGTTTTCATTTTAGATATATTTGTAGGTTTTATTTTTTAGTTTAGGTTTATGTTTATTTTTAGTTTATTTTATTTTATATAGTTTAGGGTTTAGGTTTAGTTTAGTTTATGTTTAGGGTTAGGTTTTATTTATTTTTATTAAGTTTATTTTAGTTGAAGATTATGTTTATTTTATTTTATTTCTTTTAGTTTTAGGTTTTTTTTAGTTTAGGGTTTAGGTTTTATTTTTTATTTATTTTTAGGTTTTATATTTACGTTTATTTTTTAGGTTTAGGTTTTTATTTAGTTTTATATTTTATTTTATTCTAGGTATATTTTATTTTTATTTTATGTCTAGTTTTTATTTTATTTAGGTTTTTTTTTAAAGTTTTTTTTTTATTTTAGTTTAGATTTTTGTCTTTTTTATTTTAGTTTGGGTTTTATTTTTTTTTTTTTTTTTAGGTTTAGGTTTTTTTTTATTAATTTTATTTTAAGGTTTTTAGGGTTTTGGATTTAGTGTTTTGGGTTTTAGGTTTTAGGTTTAGGGTTTAGAGTTTAGGGTTGTATGTTTTAGGGTTTAGGGCTTGGTGTTTAGGGTTTAGGGTTTTAAGGTTTAGGGTTTAGGGTTAGAGTTTTTTTATTTTATTTTTAATTTTTTTAATTTTTTTTTATTTTTATTTAAATTAAGTAAACTCGTAGATTTAGTTTTATTTAGTTTATTTTTTTATTTTGATTTAGATTTATTTTTATTTTCATTTGGTTTAGCTTTTTATTTTAGGTTTATTTATTTTAGTTTAGGTTTTTTATTTTAGTCTACTTTTTAGGTTTAGGTTTATTTTTATGTTTAGGTTTTATTTTATTTTTTAGGTTAAGGTTTAAGGTTTTTATTTTAGGTTTATTTTAAGGTTTGATTGTTTAGTTTAGGTTTATTTTTAGTTTATTTTATTTTTTAGTTTAGGTTTAGGTTTAGGTTTAGGTTTTATTTATTTTAGTTTAGTTTATTTTAGTTCAGGTTTAGGTTTATTTTATTTTTATTTTTGGTTTAGTTTTTTTTTTAATTTACTATTTAGGTTTTTTTTTTTTTTTTTTTAGGTTTATTATTTAAGTTTAGGTTTTTATTTAGTTTTTATTTTATTTTATTTTACATTTAATTTATGTTTATTTTAGGTTTAATTTTTATTTTATTAAGGTTTTTATTTATTTTATTTGAGTTTAGTTTTTATTTTTATTTTATTTTCTTTTTAGGTGTAGGTTTAGCTTTAAGTTTTTTATTTATTTTATTTTTAGGTTTTACTTAGCTTCGATTTATGTTTTTAGGTTCTTAGGGTTTAGAGTTTAAAATTTAGAGTTTAGGTTTTAGTGTTTAGTGTTTAGGGTTAAGGGTTTGGGGTTTAGGGTTTAGGGTTTAGGGTTGTATGTTTTAGGGTTTAGAGTTTAGGGTTCTTTTTTAAAATTTTTTTAAATTTTTAATTTTTTGAAATTAAGTGAACTTGAAGGTTTAGGTTTATTTAGTTTCTTTTTCATTTTAATTTAGGTTTAATTTTATTTTTAATTTGTTTATTTAACTATTTTAGGTTTATTTATTCTAATTTAGGCTTTTTATTTTTGTTTATTTTTTAGGTTTAGGTTTAGGTTAAGGTTTATTTTTTAGTTTAGGTTTATTTTTTAGGTTTAAGTTTATATTTTATTTATTTAGGTTTAGGTTTATGTTTTTATTTTAGGTTTATTTTTAGGTTTTATTTTTTAGTTTAGGTTAATTTTGTAGTTATTTTTTAGTTATTTTAGGTTTAGGTTTAGGTTTAGGTTTTGTTTATTTTAGGTTAGTTTATTTTAGTTTAGGCTTAGGTTTATTTTATTTTGATTTTAGGTTTAGAATTTTTTTAGTTTAGGGTTTAGGTTTTATTTATTATTTATTTTTTGGTTTTATTTTAAGTTTATTATTTTTAGGTTTTATTTAGTTTTTATTTTATTCTTTTAAGGTTTATTTTGTTTTATTTTAGGTTTATTTTTTATTTTATTTTTTTTAACTTTTAGTTTAGTTTATGTTTTTAGTTATTTTAATTTAGTTTACTTTTTATTTTTTTATCTTATTTTCTTTTTAGGTTTAGGTTTATGTTTTAGTTAATGTTTTTATTTTATTTTGGTTTAAATTTTTTTTATTTTACTTTTAGGTTTTAATTAATTTTGGTTTAGGTTGTTAACTTTTTAGAGTTTAAGGGTTAGTTTAGGGTTTAGGGTTTAAGGATTTGGTTCTGCGGATTAGGGGTCATGGTTAAGGGTTTAGGTTTTTTTTGGGTTTAGTTTTTACAGTTTAGGGTTTAGGTTTTAGGCTTTAGGGTTTAGAGTTTTAGGTTTATATTTAGGTTTAGGTTTAGGTTTTAGTTTAGGATATTATTTTATTTAAGTTTTTTTTTTATCTAGGTTTAGGTTTTTTTTTTAATATTTTATTTAGGTTTTATTTAGTTTTGGTTTAGATTTTAAGGGTTTAGGGTTTAAGGTTACGGGTTAGGGTTTTTTTTTAAAAAAAATTAAGTAAATTGATAGGTTTAAGTTTATTTAGTTTATTTTTTATTTATTTAAGTTTATTTTATTTTTAATTTTTATTTAGGCTTATTTTTTATTTTTATTTAGTTTAGTTTATTTATTTTAGTTTAGTTTTTTATCTTTTAGTTTATTTTTTAGATTTAGGTTTAAGTTTATGTTTATTTTAGTTTAGTCATTTATTTTATTTTATTTTAGGTTTTTTTATTTCATTTTTAGGTTTAGGGTTAGGGTTTCATTTTATTTTTTAGGTTTAGGACTCAGGTTTATTTTTAGTTTATTTAATTTTATTTAATTTAGGGTTTAGGTTTAGTTTATTTTAGGTTTTGGTTTAGGTTTTATTTATTTTAGCTTAGTTTATTTTAGTTTAGGTATATGTTTATTTTTATTTTCTTTATTTTTGGTTTAGGTTTTTTTTTTTGGTTTAAGGTTTATGTTTTTTTTATTTATTTTTAGCTTTAGGTTTTTATTTAGCTTTTATTTTACTTAATTTTAGGTTAATTTTATTTTTATTTTATGTTTAGTTTTTATTATATATAGGTTTTATATTTTTAGGTTTATTATATTTTTAAATTTTATTTAGGTTTTTATTTATTTTATTTTAGTTTAGTTTTTATTTTTTATTTTATTTTATTTTTAGTTTTAGGTTTAGGTTGAAGTTTTAGGTTAGGTTGTTATTTTATTTTATTTTATTTTATTTTATTTAGGTTTAGGTTTTTTTTTAATTTTCTATTTAGGTTTTATTTAGTTTAGGTTTAGATTTTGGGTTTTGGGGCTTGTTTAAAATAAATTAAAGTGATAGGTTTAAGTTTATTTAGTTTATTTAATTTATTTTTTATTTATTTTAGTTTATTTTATTTTTAATTTTTATTTTAATTTATTTTTTATTTTATTTCGTTTAGTTTATTTATTTTAGGTTTATTTATTTTAGTTTTGGTTTTTTCTTTTAGTTTATTTTTTAGGTTTAGGTTTAAGTTTATGTTAAGTTTTTAGTTTAGTAAGTTTTTTAGGTTTAGGTTTTATTTTTTATTTTTAGGTTTAGGTTTAGGTTTTTGTTTTATTTTTTTAGGTTTAGGTTTCAAGTTTTTATTTTAGGTTTATTTTTAGTTTATTTTATTTTATTTCGTTTAGGGTTTAGGTTTAGTTTATTTTAGGTTAAGATTTCAGTTTTATTTATTTTAGTTTAGTTTATTTTAGTTCAGGTTTATGTTTATGTTTATTTTATTTATTTTTGGTTTAGGATTTTTCTAGTTTAGGGTTTATGTTTTATTTTTTATTTATTTTTAGGTTTAGGTTTTTCTTTAAATTTTATTTTATTTTATTTTAGGTTTATTTTATTTTTATTAGTTTTTATTTTATCTAGGTTTTTAATTTTTATGTTTCTTTTATTTTTTTATTTTAGTTTAGTTTTTATTTATTTTATTTTTGTTTATTTTAATTTTTTTTATTATTTCCTTTTTAGGTTTAGGTTTAGATTTAAGTTTTAGTTTAAGTTTATATTTTATTTTATTTTATTTTATTTTATTTAGGTTTAGGTTTTTTTATTTTTTTAGGTTTTATTTAGTTTAGGTTTAGATTTTTAGGGTTTAGGGTTTAAGATTTATTTTAGGGTTTTATTTTGTTTTAGGGTTTAGGGGCTTTTTTAAAATAAATTAAAGTGATAGGTTTAAGTTTATTTAGTTTATTTAATTTATTTTTTATTTATTTTAGTTTATTTTATTTTTAATTTTTATTTTGGTTGAATTTTTATTTTATTTAGTTTAGTTTATTTATTTTATGTTTATTTATTTTAGTTTAGGTTTTTTCTTTTAGTTTATTGTTTAGGTTTAGGTTTATGTTTATGTTTAGTTTTTAGTTTATTTATTTTTTAGGTTTAGGTTTTATTTTTTATTTTTAGGTTTAGGTTTAAGTTTTATTTTATTTTTATAGGTTTAGGTTTGAGTTTTTTATTTTAGGTTTATTTCTACCATTTTTTACAGTTTAGATTTAGGTTTATTTTTAGTTTATTTTATTTTATTTAGTTTAGGTTTAGGTTTTATTTATTTTAGATTAGTTTATTTTAGTTTAGGTTTATGTTTATGTTTATTTTATTTATTTTTGGTTTAGGTTTTTTCTAGTTTAGGGTTTATGTTTTATTTTTTATTTATTTTTAGGCTTAGGTTTTTCTTTAGCATTTATTTTATTTTATTTTAGGTTTATTTTATTTTTATTAGTTTTTATTTTATCTAGGTTATTTATTTTTGGTTTCTTTTATTTTTTATTTTAGTTTAGTTTTTATTTATTTTATTTTAGTTAGTTTTTATTTTTTATTATTTTCTTTTTAGGTTTAGGTTTAGAATTAGGTTTTAGTTTAAGTTTTTATTTTATTTTAGTTTATTTAGGTTTATTTTTTTTTTTAGGTTTTATTTAGTTTAGGTTTAGATTTTTAGGGTTTAGGGTTTATGATTTAGGGTTTAGGGTTTAGGGTATTTAGTGTTTAAGGTTTAGGTTTTAGGTTTAGGGTTCAAGTTTTAGTTTAAGGTTTAGGGTTTTTGGTAATTTTTTTTACAGAGAATAAATTCAAATTCAACATTTCTTTTTTTCGATTTTATCAACCAAGTAATAAACTAGGGATGTGAGGTAATCAAATGACCTACTTTGGGTTAGATAAGGCCTCGTGTTCCTGGCATGTCCAAAATACCCATTAGCATTCAATCTTATATAAATCAACAGATTAATAGAGGAAAGAGAACTCAACATTTTTACACTTAAGCTATAAGCACATGAATTTCTTATGTATTTATAACTAGGATCATAACACATATTATTATTCATTTATAAGCTTTTGAAAAATACATTTAGATTTAATAGTGATAATAGCCACGCCTATATTAAATTAAATCAACACATGCAAGCTTAGATAAAGGAAGTCCATTTTATTTTACTTGATTTGAAAAGATGGATGCATGAATTCAAATGACATACCAAATTTAACATGATTGGAAAGAGGAGAATCAAATATAAGCATGTGATTCATTCAACTAAACTAGTTCTTAAGGATAATCAAATCAAATAAGATTATTGAAAACAAACCAAAGCTTCTTTATTAATTACGTTTTCGATTTGATTTGATTTAAAGAGGAGAAGAGAAATCATCACTTGATGTTTTAAACTCATTCCCACATTAGTGACTTGATTTAATTTAAGGAAATATAATTAACTTGATTTTATGGGCTAATTAAGTTGGACCCTTAATTAGATGAATTAATTACCCTTACCTATGTCACCTTAAAGTAATTAACTCAATAATTATGAGCCAACATGATATTCATGGAAAATAAACTTGCAATGATCCTAAGAAATAAAAAGAGCCTAATGCTATTGGCTCATGATTAATTGTTAATTTGATTAAGGGACTTAATTAATTACTCTTATGGTTTTCCAACACATGTGGACTAACCATAATTTCATTAAACTCTTTTAATTTATTTAACACCTAAAGATCTACCCCATGATTTAATTAATTAAGGTCTGATGTGATTATGATTTCAATTTGATCAAGTGATTTAATTAATTAGTTAAATCTTAATTAATTTCATTTCAAGAAAAGGGTGAAATGAACCTAGTGAAAGGGGTCCCAACCCTATTCCTTAGTTCACTTACTATTGAACAATGATTAATAAACTTAATTAACCAATTTATTACTGTTCATTAGACTAATTAATCATTAATTAACTGAAAACAGTAGTTAAGGTTTAATTTGTCAGTTTTCCTAATTAAATGAGTAATAAATCCCAAGAAAATCATGGGAGGCATAGGTCATCCCATTAAATTAACCCACAAAATTTGGGATTAATTGCTCAAGTAATTAAGGAGTAATTAAGCTAATTAATTTTGTAATTAAACTTTAATTAAACCTTTAAGATCATTTTTAATTAATTTTCCTCTAAAATACCTTTTAAATTAATATTTATTTGCATTTTTTATTTCTCTATGATTTTTTATAATTTTTAGAAGTTTCACCAAATAAAAATGATTAATTAAGCCTAATTAAAGCCTAATCCTATTGACGTCATGTGGCGCACTAATGTGGTGCGCTTTCCACTTAGTGCCACGGGATTAGCTAATTAAAACTTATCCGACTCAGCGCCTACATGGCGGCAGAAAATGCGCTTTCTCGTTCGATGGATGCACTTTCTCGTCCGTCGTTCGACCTAAGATCGGATGTCTATGATTAATCCCACAGCTTAATAGGATTAAATCAGATTGATCTAGTGGATCTAATCATGACCATCCATTTTGATCTCGTGGAATGGACAGTGAGTGAGCTAACGTCACATGAGTGAGGGAGAATGGAGTCTGTCCACCACTGCTAACTTGATCCAAGCTTACTTGAACTCAGATCAACTCTAAAAGGATCCTACACCTTCACAACATCGATTGGAGGGTATCCAACAGTCAAAATCACATGAGATGCATGTTTTCTTCAAAAAGCTCCAACCCATTCTTGCCTAAGGATCAATTTTGGAAGTATACCTCGCCGAAGCTCAAGACTTGTAGCTCAAACTATTAATGAAGCTTCATCTAGTGGAGATGAAGCCCTGTTGAGCAGTAATTTGATCAATTCATTGACGTTTGCTCAGAAGGCCATGAGTTGATGATTTAGAGCTCAGCTTTGATTGAAGGCCATGAGCTGATGATTTGGAGCTCAGCTTCATCTAGTTGAGATGATTTGGAGCTCTAACTTGATCTAGTGCTTGGGAAGTTTGGGAGAAGATTCATTCTTTCTTGATGAGGCCTAGGGAAGGTGTGTGCAAATTTAATTTGAGTTTGATTGAGAAATGGGGAAGTTAGATAAAAAAATGGGAGTGTCCTACTTGGAGAGGGATGCGAATGGCATTTTTTGATCAAGGAATGAGCTTTGAAGCTTAGGGATTGGCTCTAGCGGCTCATCTTGGGTGGCTAGGGCTCTAAGAAATTATTTTTGCATGTGCTTGAGTGAAAACTAGAGGGTGTATACCCACCTTCATCTTGGTCAAATAGTGGGACTAGGTTTGGCTTCTAGTGGCCGTTCGGCCACCTCAGGGAGTCATGGGTGGCAGGGAGGAGGTGAGTTGGCTTAGCTTGGTTGGTTGAAGGTGTGGAGGTGGCTGCCAAGGAAGAATCATGGGTGTCCTATGGGTTTCAAATGCTCCAATGGGGAGGGTGAGGTGATTTCACCTCCCATGGGTCATGGCCGACCCAACCACCCCTTGGGTCAGGTTGGATAATGTCTTAGGTTCTTAGGTGGACCATTGAGAGAGTACTAAGTGCCCAAAGAGTAGAAATGACCACTAACATGAGTGATTTGTCTCATGTGATGCCCTTGACCTAAGGGTAGAATGATCATTTGGCATTGGATTTGATTTTGGCAAATTTAAAATGAGCCAAAAGTGGGCTAACCCAAATTTCAAGTCAATTGGAGTTGATTTGGTTAGGTTTGGCTCAATTTGACTCATTTAGGTCAAATTGGGTTAGGTTGGGTCAAGTTGACCAATTGGTCAAATTGGGTCAAACCAAGGGTTGGGTCAAGTTCATATGATCATTTGGGATGTTTTGGTTTAATTGGTTTGGTTTAGTTTGGCTTAGATTTGATTTTGGCTCATTTGAATTCATTTGGGTCAAATGGGTTAAGTTGACCAATTTGACCAAATTGGCCAAATTAGCTTGGGTTGGGTGTTGGTTTGGGTTTAGTTGACCAATTGAATATGATTGTAGGCTTTAGTTTCAATTAATTTGGATTTGGTTTTGATTTAGGCCAACTTGAACCTTTAGGTCACTAAGGGCTAAGTTGGTCAATTGGGTTCAATTGGGTCCAATCATGGCTTTGGTCAAGTTCATAATCAATTTGGAATGAACTTGAGCCATTGGTTGCAATCAATTTGGTTTATATATTGATTTGACCCAGTTTGGTCTTTTAGGTCAATTTGGGTCAACTTGGATTAAGAGGGCCAATTGGGTTTGGTTTGACTCAATTGAAGGTCAAGTCATATTCAAATATTAATTTTGATTTGGTATGAATCATTTGTTTCAAGGGATTTATCTTTGGTTACAATTTGGCTAGTTTGGGTTCATATGGGTTAATGGGTTGACTTGGTCACCAAGTTGACCTGGTTTGACCTAATTTGTGATAATTGATCAACCTAGGGTGATCAACAATCATGATGGGACATTTTGATGGGCTTGGTTCAATCTATTTTGGGTAGGATTAGAACTTGGCTCAAATAGGTCAAATTGGCCACTTTGGGTCAAGTGGACTAATTGGGTTTAGTTGGCCTAATTTTGGGTTGAGTTTTTTTTACTTGAGTTTATATATGGATTTGGTATTGATATATAAATTCAATTGCAATTGGCTTGGGTTCAAATGGGTTTTGGTTCATTTGAACATTTCAAGTAAAAGGGTTAAGTTGGTTGATTTTGGTTTGGCTTGATGATTGTAGATTTCATTTATATTTGTGAATATGATTGAAGGTATGATTGATTCATGAGAAAATCAATTGAATTTGGTTTTGGAATGAAGGAATTTGGCTAAGTCCATGAGTTGGGCATGTGGCTTAGGTTTGTGTTTTGATTTGGTTTGATTTAGTTTTGTTGATTTAAATGTATATTTCATTTAAATTTGTGAATATGATTGAAAATATGATTGATGAGAAAATCAATTGAGTTTGACTTGATTTGGATTAAGATTTGGCTAAGTCCATGGGATAGGTCATATGGCTTAGAAGGGTTTTGATTTAATTTGATTTAGTTTGATTTAGTTTTGATCATTTGAATGTAGATTTGATTTATATTTAGGAAGATGATTGAAGATATAAATTGATTATGAGAAAATTAATTGATTTTGGATTGAATTGGATTAAGATTTGGCTAAGTCCATGGGATAGGTCATTTGACTTAGGAAGGGTTTCAAGATTGGATTTTATCATGGGCTTCGATCATTTGGTTTTGGAATTTTGTTTTATATTTGGATTTGAATTTGATGTTTGAATTGAACTTGAGGTTTTGTTTGAGAAGGTGAACATGGATTAGATTTGGGTTGTAGGGTTGGTCTATTATCCTAATCCCTAAAGCATAACCTAATCCTATGGTTAACCCTTCTAAGTCTTTAGGCTTAGGTTAAGTGTTTACCTAATTGTTAGAAGTGTCTTATGACTAGGGAAGTCTTAGTGTCTAGAAGACTCCTAAGTCTAAGATGGGAAGATTGAATTCACACTCCAAAAGTGAGGTCAATAGGCCTTAGGCTCCATAGTGTTTCCCTTAGAGAAAGATGATTGGAAGACCGAAGCCAAGTTTCACATTATAGAGTCATATACATCTTTCAACCCTTTGCTTGGCAGACCATGGATACATGAGAACAACATAGTTCCATCCTCTCTATATCAGTGTATGAAGTTCGTGAGAGGTGGGATCGTCTACTGTGTCAAAGGAGATCTCAAGGGATTTATAGTTCACTAGGCCAGCATATATGAGGATGCAACTTACTACCTCCCTCAAAATCAACAAGTCTATTCTCAGGAACTTGGCCAAAGTTTAAAAATAATAGAAAAACAAAAAGAAAAATAAAAAGAAAGTGAAAAAGAAAAAAGAAAAGAGAAGAGAAAATGAAAAAGAAAATACAAGGGAGAAAAAATAGACTTGGAGGAGGAAGTGGAGCCTGACATTAGATTCCACCCATAGTTGGTTACCCCATTCAAACATATGGATAGGATGATCTAACTTCCACCAGGCAGAGGAAGAGGCTAGTACAGAGGTAGTCCTAGGGCTGAAAAACCTCCTTATTGGTCACCCAATAGAAGATATGTCCAGTTACCAGGAGTACACCTGCTATCCATATAAACTTAGAATCTAGTTCATAGGATGACTCTTATATAGTTAGCATACTATCCAGCACTTCTCAGTAGTAGGTTCCCTTGGAGGTGACACTTGAGGTAAATAGTGATGAAATCGGGCTCTAAAGAAAAGCGTAAGTGTATCCAAGTGTATATGTGAAATAGTTAGGTATTAGTTGGGAACATTAGCTCTAACTCCACTTTCCTCTCAAAAAACTGAGGGTTTACTAGTTAAGGATTCCACTAAGTCATCCACTAGTGTGAAGACTTAGAGCACAGGTCAGACTACATCAAAAGAATATGGAATAACAAATGAAAAAGCTCTCAATTAAGTCCGGGATATGGATTCAGTATAGTGGGCCCAGTCGATGATGATGATTACTACTTAGTCATCACCAATCAGTTGGAATATGATAGGTTCTTTTCAAATCATATTAACTCATATGAGAAGTTGTGCTTTGAAACTTCAGATGATCCAGATGATTTTTAAGTCAAAGATGCACCGCCAGAGTTCGAAGAAGAGATCAAGTCAATCATCGACGAGCTCAAGGAAATCAACTTAAGAACAAAAGAAGATCCATGCGCAACATACATCAGTTCTTTATTGAATGAAATTGAAACCAATGACTTAGTTAGGTTATTGACCAAGTTTAAAGACTGCTTTGCATGGAGTTATGAAGAGATGCCTGGATTGGCTCCTAACGTAGGGGTCCATAAACTAGCAATAGAGCCTATTACTAACCCTATCAAGAAAGCTTTTTGATGCAAGTGAATAGACATAGAACAATAGGTAATTTATGAAGTCAATAAACTAATTGATGTTGGCATCATCCAAGAAGAAAAATACCCTACCTGGTTAGCCAACGTCATCCTAGTTAAGAAAAAGAATGGTCAAATTCACATATGCGTCGACTTTAGGCATTTAAATTAGGCATGTCCAGAAGATGAATTTCTACTACCAATCTCAGAGTTGATGGTGGACATTGCCTCATCTCATGCAGTCTTCTCTTTCCTGGATGGCTCATCTCGATATTAAAAAATAAAGATGGCCCTTGAAGATGAAAGAAACACTACTTTTAGAACCCTGATAGGAATCTATTACTATAAGGTCATGACTTTCAACCGTAAAAATATCGATGGTACATACCAGCGGGCTATGATTCAAATCTTTGATAAACTCATTCATCATCAAGTCGAGTGTTATGTCAATGATCTTGTGGTCAAAAATAGAGAAAATGAATATCATCTCTTTGACTTGAGTAGTTTTCAAATAGTTAAGATAATTTAACCTCAAAATGAATAAGTGTGCATTGGTAGCTTTAGGGAAATTCCTTAGGTTTGTTGTCTAACACCAGGGAATCGAAATTGATCTGGAGAAGATTAATACGATATTAGAAATGCCACCCCCTAGAAGTTTAACTCAACTCAGATCATTCTAACGGTGGTTGGCATATCTAAGATAATTATATCCAACCTATCGGGAAGATGTTAGCCATTCTCAGCACTTGTTAAAAAAGATGCTAAGTTTAAGTGGGATGATAAGTGTGAGCATGCCTTCAATGACATCAAGCATTACCTGATGATGCCACCAGTTCTAGAAGCCCCTATCTCGGGCAAGCTGCTCATACTTTACATTGTTGCATTAGATGACTCACTTGGTGCTTTATTGGCCCAAGCCAATGAATGAAGGAAGAAATGCTACACCTCTCATCATCTAATCCCTCGGCTAATTATCACTCATTTAGAAGCATTGCCTAGCTTTAATCTCGCATCCAAAAGCTACACTACATGCTTCCTCATAAGGTGAACTTAATCTCTAGGATCAATCCTACTATTATCTCATGACATAGCCAAAGCTATCCGGTTGGACGGTCCATGATCCTCTCACTTTGACATTACCTTTGTACCCCTCCGTGTGAAAGGACAGCGAACTTAGTACACCCACTTCCTGCTGACTCTCTGCTTAGTGATGATCTCCCCGATGAACAAATCATGAACTTATGGGATTCTAGCATTCATCAATTGGGATATGTACTTTGATGGTGCTGCTTCCTCTCAAAGAGGAAAAGAACTACAATCTACTATTCTAGGAAAGGCAAGGGTTGGAATAGTTCTCTTAACTTTAGACCACGATGTGGTAAGATTGTCATATCATTTGTCCAATCCTTGCACCAACAACAAAGCTGAATATGTGGCTTTGATTATTGATCTGGAGTTAGCCATTACTCTAAGCATCTAGAACGTCAACATCTTTGGGGATTCTCATCTAATTATCAACCAAATTGCAGGGTCCTATAAGGTTATAAAGCCTGAGCTCCATCACTACCATAAGTACACCATGGAGTTGTTCTCCCAAATCCTAGAGGTTACTATTTATAAGATTCCTCAAGGAGAGAACATTTTAGTGTATGCTTTAGTCAAGCTTTCCAAGTAGTTAACATCTCCAAAGGATGAGTCCATATCAATAAAGGTCCAAAATAGACAAGTAGTATCCCTTATTGATTTTGAACTCTTCAAATAGTACTCTCTTAAAGGGGAGGTTGCCATTGCTAAGGAGGACGAGGAGTTTGATTAGAGTAAACCATTCATGGATTACCTAAATGAAGGCAAACTATCTCAAGAGAAGTCCTAAGCCCATCAAATGAAGCAGAGAGCACTTTCGATCGCTCTTGTGGACGGTGTCTTGTATCGGCGGTCTTTCGATCATATGTGGTTATATTGTTTAGACAAGCTTGAAGCCCGTAAGATCATGACCGAGGTACACTTAGGATTATGTGAAGACAACCAATCTAGTGCGAAGATGGAAGCCAAGATCAAGAGACTAAGATACTGCTGGCCATCGACGATCAAAGATTGCATGGATACAGCTAGGAAATGCCACCAATATCAAATACACAGTGTAGTGCTACACCAGCCACCCAACATTCTACATCTCACATTGGCCTCAAGACTATTCGAGTGTTGGGGTACCGACATAGTGGGTTCAGTTGATCCTCCTTCTTCTAAGGGTCATCGGCTCATCTTAGCTACTATTGACTACTTTTACAAATGGGCGAAGGTGATTCTGCTCAGAGAGGTCACAACTCAGCATGTGCTCTAGTATTTTAGGAACCATATTGTATATAGGTTCAGAGTGCCTCGATGAATTATATCTAATAATGATCCTACATTCAAGAGCACTGAGATCCATAACTTTGCCTAGAGACACAACATAGATTGGAGATATTCTACCATCAATTACCTGCGGGAAAATGGCTTAGCAAAAGCCTTCAACAAAGCTCTCATCCAAATGCTGAAGAAGACACTCAATAATAATAAGCGGCATGGCATGAGTAGTTGGGCCTAGCACCACATATAGAACTCTAACTTAGTCTACTCCTTTCTCCTTAGTGTATGGGTCTAAAGCCATTCTACCATTAGAAGTCCAACTCCCATCACTAAGGATAGCTGTGGGTAGCAAGACCACAATAGAGTAAAATGCAAAGTTACAGTTAGAAGAGCTCTTAGGTTTGGAGAAGAGGCATCAATGGGCATGCCAAAACCTCGCATTGTATAAAGCTAAACTAATTCAATCTCACAATATGTTGGTCCATCCTAAAGCTTTCCAAGTAGGAGAGCTTATTTTAGTTCTAAGGAGACCGATTATTGCCCATCATAAAATGAGAGGCTTGTTTGAACCCAATTGGGAAGATCCTTTTGTCATAGAGAAGGTCTATCAAAGATGATCTTATCAGCTCATTAATCATAAGGGAGAGCACCCAATGCTTCTAATAAATGGACTCTACTTAAGGAAATATTATAAATTATGTTTGAAAATAATTATCATCAATAAAAATTTCATTTTGAATTCAATCTCTTCCATGTTGAAAGTATTCTTTTTTAAGAATCTACCATAATGTGTTCAGGGTAGGTGTAAGGAACCCGAGCTGCTCCCTATCCTTCAACAACACAACACAAACATAAACTACTAACAAGCATATAAAAAAATACATATCTTTTATCTCGGCCAACTCTGAGTTGAGATAACGCCCCCAATGACACTCACTCATTAGCTTCTCTAGGTCAAGCTGATGTGCTACCCAACTAATGTGTCACCCTTGTGGTCTTCTTGCTTTGGAGGATGTAAGTCTGGTACACTTTCCTTCCTTACTTGGCCACTGAACACTGACGAACACCTTGTTAGTTTGGTAGGCCTTACTGTGTGGCAGGTAAGCTATCTCATGTTGGCTTCATTTAAGAGGATGTGAGTCTGCTATGCTTTCTTCTTGGATTAGCCTTCGTACATTGACTAGGTTGAGTATATTTGAGGTTTAGGATAAGTCATCTAGTGGATCCTTCCCTCCTAATTCCTTCAAGTCCGGTACAGTCCTTCCTTGAAGCTCCGCACTTAGTAGTCGCTCAAGGTCATATAGCATTTGTCCCATCGATGATAGACTATCCTGATGATCAGTTCTGCTTGAAATGTTGTAAGCCTGCACGCTTTCTTTTCAGATTGATCATTGCACACTGACAGGCACCTTAGGTTTGTTGGTTCTCACAATGTTGATGGATACACCACTCATGCTGACGAATACACCTTAGGTTGGTTAGTTCTTGCACCTTAGGATACACGACTTATGGTACACGTAAGTCTGTTATGATTTCTCCTTGATTTTTCCACTGTACAGCTATAGGCTTTTTTTTTCTAGGGCTCAAGATAGCGCTACTAGCATCACCTCTTGTGTGGGCACTATATTTGGATCATATCCTTTGTGACCCTATTTAGACACTACCTGGGTTACTATCAGAGTGAACAGTTCCCTTTTCCTACTAACCACCCCTATGATTGGAGAATTCATCCTGTGGATGTACAGATTCTCCCTTAGTCTAGTAAACCTGATATAGGTCAAGGATGATGTAGCCCCTTCTTAGTGTAGTCCCTCGTACACCAACAGAGTCTATGAAAATATATAAATAAAATATATATTCACTTACGGATTAGGAGGATACCCCTAGCGGTACCTTTTCCCAAGCAGGCATCCTATCTTTAAAGTAGTGTTAACAAAACTCTCTATAAGAATTGCCTAACTACTCTTGAGTTGATATAAGTAAGTCCCATTGTTCAGTTGACCCTAAGTCAAGTTGATTTGTTGTGTTACCAACATGTCACCCTAGCTTGTTCCGCTTTAGAAGATGTAAGTCTACTGCCTTCTTCTATCGGCACTAAAAGGAAACACCTTATGTTGGCTACTCTACCCCATGACCATTATCCCTTTGGATTTGTAAATCTGAGATAGGACAAGTTTGATATAGCCCCTTTTCAGTGGATCCATCGCACACCAACATGGTCCATAAATTAAATCTATTAAATTTTATTAAGCTCACATCCCTAGTGGATATGCCCTCAATTTGAAATTAAACTAAACCAAACAAACCATATCAAATCACATGAAATTAAGATAAAATTAATCTTTACTTCTTCTACGTTGACATAAGTCCCCAGTGACTTTCACTCAGTAGTAGGTCGATTTGATTTGTGCATCCAACAGGTCACCCCAACGGTTGTTCCTCACTTTGGAAGATGTAAGTCTGCTACGCCTTCATCTTAGCATAGCTGTTGTACACCAAAAGGTAACCCCTTAGGTTGGCTAGCTCTACCCCACAGTCGGTAGACTATCCCTTTGGATTTGTAAACCTAAGGTAAGTCAAAGCTTATATAGCCCCTTGTCAGTGGGTCCATCACAGGGTCCATACATTAACTCAGATTGAATTAAACCTAATATGATTTTCTCTAGTGGAGTTAAATCACACCCTTCTCCCTAGTGGAGCCCTAAATCACATATAAACAAGTCAAGTAACTAATTCAAATTCAAAACCAACCTCCTTAGAGGAGTCAAAATAAACCTACTCCCTTAGTAGAGTCTAAATCAAAGAAATCCAACCAACTTCTTATCCCCTTATCATCCCAAAAAATCTATAAATCAAACTCAAATCCCAATCCATAGGATAGGATAGTGATTCATTGATTCTATTTTCGGCCCATATCTCTAGTATATATGCTTCCACATCTTAAAATAGAACAAATTAAAGTCGATTCAATCTTAATCCCTAGTGGATTAGAGATTCTTATCACCAATTGATCTTCTTTCCACAAATCATATAATTAAATCAAATTTAAACCTTATCCCAGCAGATTTTATTCTTCTATGCCCTCGATATAGACCCCTCATATGTCATGTCCAATGCATGTGTGATCCCCTACTGGATCTCCCTCCATGTCCTTGACATGGAAATTCTATCAAATCTTATTTCTTCTTATGCACACTATTAATACTTCAACTAAAAGCCTTACAATGTATTCATTCAAATTACATCATCTTAACATTGTAATCAACATTTTATGATTTGTGATGGTGCAAGCTCAAACTAATTATACAATATCATGCTAAACATATTATAGTGTGAATTAACACACTATATTATATTATAAAATATGATGTTATTTTATAATTTTCTATAATATAATTAATTATCTAAGATTACACCTCATTAGAATCACTTAAAAAGAATAAATAATGAAATTTTCTCAAAATATGAATTATGTTAATTTTGGATGTAAAATTATTATTTTTTCTATTAGAAATGGTACAAAATAGGCTAATTGTTGCGTTGCTTCTTGGTGTGTGCAATGAATTTGGCCAAATTCTTCCATCTCAACCTTTAAATTAACATTTTTTTGAGTTTTAACCTAATGTATTATAGCAAAAGTAAAACATACTATAATATACAATAACATTTAGTGACACGCCACCACATTCATATATATGTGAAGTTTTATTATTATGTACATTATATTTTAATATGCTTTCATATAATATATTATCTTACATTACACCTTAAAATGACTCACTTTTAGAAAAAAAATTTATAAGATTTGGTTGAAAAATGAACACTTATTTTGGATGCAAAATTCCATTTTTTGATTAAATGACACACCATAGCGCACACCCAATCAGGTTCCCTAAAGCTTACCTTAAATTTGGCCAAATCCCATCATCTCAGCTTATAAATCAATATTTTTATGAATTATACCAATACAAACTCTACTACATCATACTATAATGAACTAAAATATGCTAAACAACAAGTACTAATACACAATAGTTTGCTATAATGCATGATGCTACACTATGTTATGGCATCCTATATTATAATACAATATAACTTATTGTATTATACTATATTGCATATCACATCATAAGGGATTGCTTAAGATAAAACATCATAAAATTAGTCTAAACATTAAAAAATAATATATTTTAGTCGTATCACTTACATATTTTAAATTGAAATGATATATTATGATGCCATGATGTGCCAATTATGAATTTGGCCAAATTCCACCATTTTGAAGTCCAAATCAACATTTTTATAAATAATGCTAGTGCAGGCTCGACTGCATGATTATAAAATACTAAAAGAAATTAAAATGCACAGAATAATATATTATGATATAGGATGTTATACTATGCTACAACATATAATATTTATTTTGAACATAAAATCTTACTTTTTAGACTACAAGTAGCGTAGCACACCATTGGTACTACAACCTAATTCCCAGTTCAAAATTAATAAATTTCATCATTTGATTTATTAAATTAATATTTTTAGGATTTATAATCATATAGACTATAGGCCACAATACCATAATATACTAAAATATTTCAAAACATCTTATAACATCCAAAAAAAATCACTACATGCTCAAATATTTGATGCTACATTATACTATAATATATGGTATTATAATATGATTTAGGGTTAACGTTTAGGGTATTCAAATCTCTAAGAGTCAAGGGAAAGTCTCTAGAAGACATTTTCTTTAGCTACTATAACTATGTTAGGATTAGGTCATTCTTTAGATCAACTCCTAATGACATCTTTATTCAATATTTAGGGTTTATGGTTTAGGGATAGGGTTTAAGGTTAGTTTAGGGTTTTGGGTTTTAGGTTAGTTTAGGATTTAGGGTTTAGCATTAGTATAGGGTTTAGGGTTTGGGGTTTAGGATTTAGTGTTTAGGGTTGTATGTTTTAGGGTTTAGGCTTATAAGTTTTAAGGTTTAGGGTTTAGGGTTTAGGGTTTAGGGTTTTAGGGTTTAAGGTTTAGGGTTTAGGGTTTAGGGTTTAAGGTTTTTAGGGTTTAAGGTTTAGGGTTTAGGTTTTAGGTTTAGGGTTTAAGTTCTAGTTTATGGTTTAAGGTTTAGGGTTAAGAGTTTAAGGTTTTTTTTAATAGAGAACAAATTTATAATCAACATTTCCTTTTTTTGATTTCATTAACCAAGTAGCACCCCAAGTTTTCTAGTACATAAGAGATGAGATAGATAAAAAATGAGCACCCATAGAGTAAATCAAAATCTCTAGATAAGTATAATAATCTCTACTGTAATGATATAGTTCCATAAGCATTAGATCAGATCGACCGAACTTTAGTTTCTCTAGTTCCCATTAAAACCATCCCTCTCCTCTTGAGCAGCATGATCTGCCATCATATCCTCAATCTCTCCCTCCACCACCATGATGGTTGTAACCTTCATCGCTCCTCCAGCCTCCATAACCACCACTATTTTGACCACCACCTCCATATGCATTAGAGATCACCACCACTATAATCGCCACCTCCTACCTTCTCGCCTAGACTGATCTGACTAAGCCACTATAATATTCTGCCAAGGTTCCGCCATCCCAAGGTCTAGGATTTAGGGTTAGTTTGCTTTAGGGTTTAAGGTTTAGTTTAGGGTTTGGGGTTTGGGGTAGTTGTGGTTGGTAGGTTGTGGTTTTAGTTTTAGGTTTGAGGCTTAGGTGTTTAGGTGGTTTAGGGTTTGGGTTTGGGTGGGGGTAGTTTAGGGTGGGTGGTGGTTTAAGATGGTTTAGGGTTGTGGTGGTGGGGAGTTTTAGGGTTTAGGTGTGATTTAGGGTTTTTTTAATTACAAACCCAGGTTTAGGTTTAGTTATTTATTTATTTGAGTTTATTTTTATTTTATTTATTTATTTTAATTTTAATTTAGTTTATTTATTTAGGTTTATTTTATTTTAGTTTAGTTTTATTTTAATTTATTTTAGTTTATTTTTAAGAGTTTTATTTTATTTTTGAGGTTTAAGTTTTATTTTATATTTTATTTTAGGTTTAGGTTTCATTTTATTTTAGTTTAGATTTAGGTTTTATTTTAATTTTAGTAGGTTTTAGGTTTTATTTTTATTATTTTTTTTTTTAGTTTAGGTCTTTATTTTAGTTAATCAATTTATTTAGTTTAGGTTTAGGTTTAGGTTTAGTTTATTTTTGGTTTAGGTTTTAGTTTAAGTTTAATTTATTGTTGGTTTAGGTTTATGTTTTATTTATTTTAGTTTAGTTTATTTTATTCTAGATTTAAGTTTATATTATTTTTATTTTTGGTTTAGGTTTTTTTAGTTTACGATTTAGGCATTATTTTTTATTTATTTTTGTATTTTGTTTATTTATTTTATTATTTTATTTTTTTATTTTATATGTTTAATTTTATATTTACATTTTATTCATTGGTTTATTTTAGTGAGTTTATTTTATTTTATTTTATTTAAGTTTTATTTTATTTTAATTTTAGTTTACATTTATTTTAGCATTTATTTTATTATTTTATTTTATTTTAGATTTGTGTTTTTATTTTATTTTATTTTATTTATTTTTAGGCTCAGTTTAGGTTTAGTTAGGGCCTAGCTCAGGGTTGGTATTTAGGATCTGGGTCTATAGGGTCAGGGCCAGGTTGGGGTAAGGTGGGTTAGGTCAGGTTTGGGGTTTGGGGCCAGATTAGGGTTATGTGGCTCAGGGTCAGTAGGGCTATGTATTTGGCCTAGGGGTTTTAGTGGCCTAGCATAGCCTAGGTTTATGGCTCAGTTTTGGAGTGGGTGTGGTAGTGGTGGGAGGCTTATGGTGGTAGGTTTTTAGGTCAGTTAGTTATAGCAGGTTATTTTACTTAGTTTAAGATTTAGGGTTTTTAAAAAAATAAACCAGTTAATTTTAATTTATTTATACATTTATTTATTAGTTTATTTTAGTTTTTTTATTTTATTTAGGTTTATTTTTCTTTATTTAGTTTATTTTTCTATTTAGGTTTATTTTTTAGTTTAGGGTTTTATTTTATTTATTTTTTTAAGTTTAGGTTTAAGTTTATTTATTTTTTTAGTTTAGTTTAGTTTTATTTTATTTTAGTTTGGTTTTGCTTTTTATTTTATTTTTTTAGGTTTAGGTTTTAGCTTTTTATTTTATTTATTTTCAAGTTTTATTTCATTTTATTTAGTTTATGATTTAGGTTTAGTTTATTTTAGGTTTAGGTTTAGATTTTATTTATTTTAGTTTATTATATTTTAGTTTAGGTTTAGGTTTATTTTTTTTTGTTTGTTTTAGGTTTATTTTTTTTAGTTTATGGTTTAGGTTTTATTTATTTTTTATTTTTAGGTTTATTTTAAAGTTTTAGGTTTTTATTTAGTCTTTATTTTATTTTATTTTTGGTTTATTTTATTTTTATTTTATGTTTAGTTTTTTAATTTTGGTTTTTATTTCTAAGTTTTTTTTATTTTTTTAGTTTATTTTTGGTTTTTATTTATTTTATTTTAGTTTAGTTTTTATTTTTTATTTTATTTTATTTTTACTTTTAGGTTTAGGTTTAGTAGGTTTAGGTCTTAGTTTATGTTATTTTCCTTTATAATCAAGTTTAGTTTATTTATATTTATTTAGGTCATTTAGTTTAGTTTTTTATGTAGTATCAGGGCCTGGTTAGTGGTCTGTGGCCCAGATTTAGGGCCAGTAGGCCCAGGTGTGTAGGGCCCAGGGTAGGGCCCAGGCCTGTGGCCCAGGGCTATGGCCTAGGGCTTTAGGCTTGTGGCCTGGGAGTGAATCAGTATGGTTTATGGCTCAGGTGTCAGGTTTTAAAAGCAAAAGAGGATTTAAGGTGGTGGTGGTAGGGTGGGGGAGGGCCAGGTGGGGTTTAGGTTTAGGGTTTAGTGAGCACAGGCTAGTTTGGGCTTTTAGATTTGGTGGAGGGTAGTAGGTCTGGGGTGGGGTTTGGGGTGGTGGGTTGGGTTTAGGGTTAGGGTTTTGGTTTTGGTTTGGTTGGGTTTAGGATTTTGGTTTATTTAGTGGTATAAAATTTTTAGAATTTTTTACATAGAACGAATTTAGATTCAAAATTTCCTCTTTTGGATTTAATCAACCAAGTAACATAATAGGTTTTCTAAGACACAAGCAATGACATAGATAAAAAATGAACATGCATACAACAAAACAAAAACCCTAGATAAGTAGACCGTCTCTACTATAAAGACACAGTTCCATAAGCAGCATATCGGATCAGCCATTCTTCAGTTTCTCTAGTTCCCATCAAAACCACCCCGGCCTCTCGAGTAGCAAGATCCACCATCATATCCCCAATCTCTCCCTCCACCAACACCATAGTTGTAACCTCTATCCCTCATCCCTCTTCCATAGCCACCACCTCCATATCCACCAGCACCTCCAAATCCCCCAACATCACTACGATAACTGTCGCCTCCGCCGCCAGATCTTAACTGAGCCTGGTTATTGATAATGTTCATGCCGTCAAGGTTCTTCCCATTCTTAAGGTTTAGGTTTAGGTTTATGTTTATTAAGTTTTAGAGTTTAGGTTTATTTTTAAATTTATTTAGTTAATTTAGGTTTAGGTTTAGGGTTTGGGATTTACAGTTTAAGGTTTATGGTTAGGGTTTAGGATTTAGGATTTAGGGCTTTTTTATATATTTTTTCTAAACTCAAATGATTCCAAAACAAACAAGAAATTACCAAGTCAAATATGACATTATCCTCTAACAACTAATAAAATAGGATAAATTTAAATGCAATTCAAATATTCACCAAAAATAGTATTTCACAAAATGATTTAACTCCCAAAGACAATAAAATTTTATTTTGTAGAAGGCCATGAAATCTTAGTTGAATAAGCTAAAACCCATATCATCATCAGATTCCTCAGGAGGCTCTTCCTTCTTTTCTTCCACTACAAGAGTGAGCGAGAAGTAGTAGGAGTAGAAGAATAAGCGCACAGCCACATCAAATTTACTAAGATCCTATAAATACTCCTTAACCTTCTTCCCGTATGTAATAACGCAATATGGAGGACATTCTTGTAAGCGTTGATGAACATGTGGGGTGTTGCATCAAGGGTGGGATAAGAGAGGGCCAGTGAGAGAGAAGTGATATTTAAAGGCCTGCCAAAAACTTCTCGATGAGATCATCTTCAATTAGGTCAAGCACCTCAGGACTGAAAATTGAACCATCATCCTACACAAGCTAGGCGATAAGGCCATAAAAGAATGGCCTAATCCCTAGCTTAGTGAGGAGAGCAGCCTCTAAGGATCCCACCTTATCATGTTTTTTAATCAGCTCAACCGAGGTGATAATTTCAACAATACCCTTGTTGATCTTAGTTTGGATGTTGAGAACCTAAAAGGAAGAAGTCTATGAAGGATCCAGATGATTGTTGCCTCGAGGAACGACAACATCAATAGGTACAACAAGACCAACATGGGCAGGAGCACCAACTTTGTATTTCGCAACCTCTTCGCTGACTTCTTTAAGGTAACCTTTCATAAAAATTAGCTCAACAAAGGTTTAGGGTTTAGGGTTTTAATGATATCAAATGGTTTAGGGTTTAGGATTAGGTTTTGGGGTTTAAGGTTTGTTTAGGTTTGTGGGATTTTAGTGTTTCTTGTTTGATTTGTAGGTTTATTTACTTTAGGTTTATATTTTATTTATTTTAGTTTATTTTAGGTTTATGTTTATTCTTTAGTTTAGTTTTATTTTTATTTTATTTTTAGGTTTGGTTTTATTTTTTATTTTTTAGGTTTAGTTTTGTTTTTATTTTTAGGTTTGTTATGGTTTTAGGTTTAGGTTTAAGGTAGCCTAGTTTGGTTTTGTGGTTTGTGTTTAGGTTTAGGTTTAGGTTGTGGTAGGGTTTTAGGATTTGTGTTTTAGGATTTAGGGTTTAAGTTTTTCAAAAAAAAAAAATTTAGTAAACTAGCACATTTAGGTTTCTTTAGTTTATTTTTTTTTATTTTCGTTCATATTATTTTTATTTTTATTTAGGTTTACTTTTTTTTTCATTTATTTTAGTTTATTTTATTTGTTTATTTATTTTAGGGTTTTATTTTAGTTTATTTTTTAGGTTTATTTTATTTTATATTTGAGTTTTATTTTTATTTTGTTTCTTAGGTTTATGTTTTATTTTTAATTTTTAGGTTTAGGTTGAGGTTTTTATTTTATTTTTTTAGGTATAACTTTTAGGTTTTTATTTTAGGTATATTTTTAGGTTTTATTTTTTAGTTTATGTTTTGGTTTATATTTAGTTTATTTTATTTTATTTTATTTAGTTTAGGTTTAGGTTTATGCTTAGTTTATTTTAGGTTTAGGTTTAGGTATTATTTATTTTAGTTTAGTTTATTTTAGTTTAGGTTTAGGTTTATTTTATTTTGTTTAGTTTATTTTATTTTAGTTTAGTTTTAGTTTAGGGTTTAGATTTTATTTTTCATTTATTTTAAGGTTTATTTTGGTTTAGGTTTTATTTAGTTTTATCTTATTTTATAGTTTTTATTTTATTTTATTAGTTTTTTATTTTATTTAGGTTTTTATTCTTAGGTTTATTTTATTTTGTAGTTTAGTTTAAGTTTTATTTATTATATTTTAGTTTATTTTATTTTATTTAATTTTATTTTAGTAGTTTAGGTTTTAATTTAGGTTTTTATTTTTATTTTATTTTATTTAGGTTGGGTTTTTTTTGTTAATTTTATTTTAGGTTTTATTTAATTTAGTTTTTTATGTTTTTAGGGTTTAGGGTTTAGGTTTTTGGTTTAGGGTTTTAGGGTTTAGGGTTTAGGTTTTAGGTTGAGGGTTTAGGGGATTTTTTTAACAAGAAGGAATTTATTGCTCAGAAAAATAGGTACAAGAAGACCATATTAGAGACTAAACTCAAAAAGAAAAAAAAACTACTGCTCAAATGAGATACAGGAGAATCCCAAAGAGTTTAGTCCCTAAACTAATACATCAAAGAGCGATAAAAGAAAATAAAGACAAAACTGGAAAAGCCAAGAAAATACAGTAAAGGCAAAGAATCCATGGAGCTCCAAAAGAACCTCCAAAGAGAGGAAGATCCATAAGAAAAGGAAACCTGCAACTTGCAACTATAGACAACTCCAACCATTTAAGAAAAATGAGACCATCAATAAGACTTTAGCTCCCTCCAAGAAGAAGAAGAGACCAACTGAAAAAGAGAACCTACAACCTGTAAGAAATCTCACACAGAAGGAGATGAGAAAACATAAAGAGAAAAATAATTAGGCTCAGATATTAGAAAAGATGGATAATCATAATAATGAGGGGCATCAAATTCTAAGTGTATCCAGCTTCAAAGAAGGGTTACAAATAGTAAAAGTCACTAGCCACAAAAATATCAAGGGAAAAATCCATCATATCATCATAGCCATCACAACTAAAGAAAAATACAAACTGTCATAATAGCCACCCAACCAAAGAAAAAGTGAAGCTAAGGAAACAGAAAGAGAGAGAGGAGAACAACTTATAAAATTAACATAAGGCAATCCCAACAAAACCAAATATGAACACTCTTAAAAAAGATGGAGAAAAGAAGCACACAGCCCAAAAAAAAGAAAAGATCCCTCAAAGACAAAACCAATAGAGCCCACAACAACACCAAACCAAAGCCACCAAGGCACCAAGCCAATAGAGCCCACAACAAAACCAATCCATAGCCACCAAGGCACCAACCAAAGGAAAGGAAACATCCAATAGTGTAGCCACACAATAGAGAACCTAAGAAAAATAGCCCAGGAAAGAGCAAGAGAACCAAACCAACCAACAGAAAGAAGAAGAAGGCCAACAAAAGCTAAAATAAATAGCTAGAGAAACAACCAACCAATTGACAAACTACGCTCCAAACAAAAAGCCCAACCTACCACCAACAAAGAAAGCAAAAGCACCAACCAAACAAAGGCAAGCCTATAAGAATAAAGCCACCAGCATAAAGCCAACCAGGCAAAGGGCACAAAAAAACCCAACAAACAGGAAGCCCGAAACACCAAGCTAGAAGGAGGAAAATTAGCCAAGTAGCCAATACTTGAGCTAGCAAGAAAACACACAGGAAAAGCTCAACCAATAGAGAAAAAATTAGCCAAAAGCAAAAACCCTTCAAGGATAGGAGAGATTATTTCCAAGAACCTTTGGAATTAGTAACCCTAGGCAAGTTTAGAGGGGCATAAACTGACCTTTTTTTCTTTTCTTCTTGTATAATGATAATTCTCCAATCTCCATCCAAAAATGAATCATCATTTTTATAGAAGCCATGGGTATCAACAGAAGCAATCAATTTCAAAGAAGAGCATTCATAATCCATAGCATTAGACAAAGGAAAATTAGAAATAGTATGCATTCAAAATTAGAAGTGAAAGAAGGAGTAGAAACAACTTTATTAAAAAGATAATTATCAATATTTTCACCATCCAACAAAATCTAAAGAGTATCCTCGCTCTCTTCATTCATAAAAGAAGCAGGAGAAGCATAATCCAAATTTTCAGTACAATCTTCATGTAAAGGATTAAAATAAGATTCAAATCCCTTATAAACACATAGCATATTACCAAAATTCTGAACATAATTACTAGCCATAGAAAAACCATCATTTTGAACTGAAACATAACTATTCAAAATGAGAGAATTGCTACAGGTATCTAATCCTTTTTTTAAGAAGGATCACTAATATTAACAAGACTGTCATGACCATAACTTAAAATATCAAAAATAAGAACATTCTTTTCACTACCATTCTCAATCAAAGATGGCAAAGAAATAGTCTCTTTCCCATGATCTAAAGCAGACATAGGAGAAAGAGAAACAACATCCAACTTATTGAAGGAAATGGTGTTAGCATCAACTTTATTTGGACCACATCATGAAAGGACTTATGCAAAACATCCAAACCATTAGAATCATTAACCACAACCACTAAAGTCTTCCCTTTAATAGAATCATCAAAAGAAGCACTTAGAGCATGATTATTAGTTAAAACCTTTTCAGAAACATCAAAATTACCTTTCGCATTAGATAAATCATTAATAGGTAAAACTTTTTCAGAAGATTCATAAATATAATTTTGAAAAACATCAAAATTTTGAAAAGTATATTTTTCATTATCCAACTTGAGAGAATCGACACATGGGATTACCCAAAAAATCTGATGCCATGGCGGGATCCATCGGCACATGAAATTTAACCCATGGATTTGAAGAAGCTGATGCCATGAGTCATGTCACCATGACAAGAAGAGGCTAAGATCGGCCCAATGCCGACAATCTATAGGGAATCCAAGAGAGAAAGCGGTTGAAAACTCACCAAGAACGTGAGGGATCCCAAAATTGCCCAATAATAGGGTTTAGGTTTTAGGTTTAGTGTCTATTAGTTATTATTAGGTTTTATTAGTTTTAGGTTATAATTAGTTTATTATTAGTTTTATGTTTAGTTTAGTTAGATTTGCTTTAGTTAGGTTATTAGTTTAGAATTATTAGTATTATTTTAGGTTATTAGGAAGGGGTTTATTTAGTTTATTTTAATTAGTTTTATTTAGTGGTTTTATTTTATTAGTTTAGTTTTGTTAGATTATTTATTTATTTATTAGTTTTGTTTATTAGTTTTATTAGTTTAGTTATGGATTTAGGCTTATTAGTTTATTATTAATAATTTTTTAGTTAGCTTATGGCTTAGCTTTTTATTAGTTATTAGTAGTTATTTATTGTTTATTATTATTATTATTAGTTTAGTTAGTTGGTTTGTTACTAGTTTTATTTTATTTTAGTTTTTTCTTTAGTTTATTATTATTATTATTATCAATTTATTTTTATTATTATTAGTTTTATCATTATTATTTAGTTTATTTATTTAGTTAGGGTTTAGGGTTTAGTTATTTTGTTATTTATTAGTTTATTTATTATTAGTTTTATTATTATTAGTTTATTAGTTTAGTTAGTTAGTTATTAGTTATTATTATTATTATTATTAGCTTTTATTAGTTTAGTTATTGTTAGTTAGTTTTATTATTATTATTATTCGTTTATTTATTAGGTTTATTAGTTTAATTATTTAGTTAGCTTTGTTTTATTTAGTTATTAGTTTATTAGTTTATTATTAGTTAGTTATTATTAATTTTTTTAGTTAGGAATATTAATTTATTATTAGTTATTATTTAGTTTATTAGGTTTAGTTATTATTATGTTCATTTATTAGTTAATTATTTAGTTATTTATTATTAGTTATTATTACTAGTTTGTTAGTTTAATTTTATTTTTTATTATTTATTAGGGTTTAGGTTTTTATTTATTAATTAGTTTAATTTTATTAGTTTTTTTAGTTAGTTTGTTTATTAGTTTATTAGTTTATTATTAGTTAGGTTATTAATTATTTATTATTAGATTTATTTAGTTTATTACTAGTTTTAGTTTTTTATTAGTTATTATATAGTTTTAGTTTTATTTTATTAGTATTTTTTATTAGTTAGGTAGTTAGTTTTAGTTTAGTTTTTATTATTTATTATAATTAGTTTTATTAATTTAGGTTTGGGTTTTAGTGTTTAGTTTATTATATTTTTATTATATTATTATTATTATTATTATTATTATTTTTATTATTATTATTAGTACTATTTTAGTTATTATTATTTTTAGTTTATTAGTTTTTAGTTTTTTTAGTATTAGTTATTTATTTTAGTTAGTTTAGTTATTATTATTAGTTTATTATTATTATTTAGTTATTATTACTATTAGTTAGTTTTATTTATTTATTATTATTTATTATTTTTAGTTAGTTTAGTTGTGTAGTTTTAGTTTATTTTAGTTGTGTTTAGTTTAGTTTTAGTTATTTATTAGTTAGTTTATTATTATTATTAGTTAAGTTCTGTTGGTTTTTATTTTATTAGATTTTATTATTATTTAGTGTTTTTTTATTTATTATTAGTTTTTGGATTAGTTTATTTTTTTATTATCAGTTATTAGTTTATTAGTTTAGTTAGTTTTAGTTTATTATTATAAGTTAGTTTATTAGGTTTGTTTATTATTATTAGGTATAGTTTATTTATTTAGGTTTTATTTATTATTTAGTTTATTATTATTATTATTATTATTAGTTTAATTAGTTATTTTATTTGGTTTAGTTTATTATTAGTTTATTAGATTAGTGTTAGTTATTATTAGTTATTTAGTTTCAGTTTATTAGTTTATTTAGTTTTATTATTAGTTTTAGTTATTATTATCTAGTTATTTATTATTAGGTTTATAGTTTATTAGTTTATTAGTTTAGATATTTTTAGAAATAGTTTATTATTATTAATTATTTATTAGTTAATTATTTGGTTCATTAGTTTTTTTTAGTTAATTTAGTTAGTTTAGTTATTATTTGTAGTATAGTTTTTTATTGTTATTTTATTAGTTAGTTATGTTTAGGGTTTATTTAGTTAGTTATTATTATTAGTTAGTTATTTATTAGGGTTTAATTTTGTTAGTTTATTAATTTTTTTTTATTTATTAATTTAGGTTTAGTTTAGTTTTTATTAGTTTTATTAGTTTAGTTTATTTTTAGTTAGTTTATTAGTGGGGTTTTTTTAGTTTATGTTTAATTTAGTTATTAGTTTGTTAATTAGTTTAGTTAATTTTCATTATTCTTAGTTTATTAGTTTTTTAGTTATTATTTAGTTAGTTTAGTTTAGTTAATTTTATTAGTTTTTGTTTTTACTTGTTATTAGTTTTTATTTAGTATTAGTTTATCAGTTTTAGTTTATTATTTAATAATATTAGTTCATTATTTATTAGTTATAGTTTTAGTTAGTTTACTTTAGTGTTTTATTAGTTTCTTATTAGGGTTTAGGATTTAGGGTTTAGGGTTTAAGGTTGAGGGTTTATAGTTTAGGGTTTAGGGTTTAGAGTTGTAGGTTTAGGGTTATGGGTTTAAGGTTTAGCATTTAGAGTTAGGGATTTTCTATTTTTTATTTTATTTTTTTTATTTTTAGGGTTTAGGGTTTAAGGTTAGGGTTTAGGTTTTAGGTTTAGGGTTTAGGTTTTAGGGTTTTTTATTTTTTTTAATAGAGAATAAATTTAGATTCAACATTTCTTCTTTTTGATTTCATCAACCAAGTAACACACCAAGTCCTCTAAGACACAAGCAACGACATAGATAAAAAATGAGCATGCATAGAACAAATCAAAAACCCTAGATAACTAGAACCATCTCTGCTATAAAGATATTTTCATAAGCAACAGATTGGATCAACCATTCTTTAATTTCTCCAGTTCTCATCAGAACCACCCTAGCCTCTCGAGTAGTAGGATCCACCATCATATTTCTTATCTCTCCCTCTACGACCACCACGGCTATAACCTCCATCACTCCTCCTACCTCTATAACCACCATTGTTCTGACCACCAGGTCCATATCCACCAGCACCTCTAGATCCCCCACCACCTCTACGATAACTGCCTCTTCCACCTTCACCTCCATCGTCAGATCTAGATTGACCATGGTTGATGGTGATGTTAATTCCATCAAGGTTCTGCCCATTCTTAGGATTTAGGTTTATTAGGTATTAGGGTTTAGGTTTATTTTTAATTTATTTAGTTAGTTTAAGTTTAAGTTTAGGGTTTGGGTTGAGAATTTGGGGTTTAGGGTTTAAGGTTTAGGGGTTAGGGTTTAGGGTTAGGGTTTAAGGTTTAGGGTTTAGTGTTTAGGATTTATGGTTTAAGGTTTAGGGTTTAGGGTTAGGGCTTAGGGTTTAGGGTTTAGGATTTAAGGATTATGGTTTAGAGTTTTGGGTTTAGGGTGTGGTTTTATAGTGAATAGGTTGTGGTCATGTAGCAGGTAGATTAGTTTTTTTATTTCTTTTAGGGTTTAGGTTATATATTTAGGGTTTTTTTAAATTAAGCAAACCGTTAGGTTTATTTAGTTTATTTTATTTATTTTAGTTTATTTATTATTATTTTAGTTATTTATTTATTTTATTTAGTTTTTTTATTTTATTTATTTAGTTTAGGTTTAGGGTATTTTATTTTAAGTCATGTCCAAGTTTTATTTTATTTTTTTAGGTTTAGGTTTTAGGTTTTTATTTTAAGTTTATTTTTATGTTATATTTTTTAGTTTAGGTTTAGGTTATTTTTAGTTGAGTTTTATTTTTATTTTATTTGTTAGGTTTAGGTTTTAATTTTTATTTCTAGGTTTCAATTTAGGTTTTTGTATTATTTTTTTAGGTTTAGGTTTTAGGTTTCTCTTTTAGGTTTTATTTTTTTTATTTAGGTTTAGGTTTATTTTTAGTTTATTTTATTTTATTTATTAAGGTTTAGTTTATTATTTTAGGTTTAGGTTTTATTTATTTTAGTTTATTTTATTTTAGTTTATGTTTAGGTTTATTTTATTTTGTTTATTTTATTTTATTTTAGGCTTAGTTTTAGTTTATTTAGATTTTATTTTATTTATTTTTTATTTTTTAGGTTTAGGTTTTATTAAGTTTTATTTTATTTTATTTTAGGTTTATTTTATTTATTTCATATTTAGTTTTATTTTATTTATGTTTTTTAATTCTTAAGTTTATTTTATTTTAGTTTATATTTCATTTATTTTATTTTAGTTTATTTTATTTTTATTAAATTTTATTTTAGGTTTAGGTTTAGGTTTTAGTTTTAGTTTTTATTTTATATTTTTCTAATTTTTTTTGGTTTAGGTTTTTTAATTTATTTTATTTTGAGGTTTTATATATTTTAGCTTTAGGTTTTTAGGTTTTAATGATTTAGCCAAGGCTCAGGGTTTACACCCAGGTTTAGGGTCTCAAGGTCAAGGTTTAGTAGTGGTCAGGTGTTAGCTGGGTTTATGGTTAAGGTTTAGCTTAGCAAGGCTGGGTCACCTTAGGGTCTGGGGTATTTCTTAGGCTCTGATAGGGTTGTTTAAGGCCTGTTTAGTTTCAGGGTTTCAGGTTAGGGTTTGGCTCTGGTCACCCATTAGGGTTTAGGGCCTGGGGCTAGTGGCTTAGGCCAGTTTAAGGATGGCTCAGGGTCACTGCCAGGCCCAACATTTAGGTGGGTTTGTGGCCTGGGATAGTTTTAGAGCTCAGGATTTAGGGCCTGGTAGGTCAAGGGCCTTTTAATTAACGAGGTAGGTTTATCATTATTTTTATTTATTTTAGGTTTTAATCTTAATTTTAATTTAGTTTAGTTTATTTTAGGTTTATTTATTTTGGTTTAAGTTTTTATTTTAGTTTATTTTAATGTTTAGTTTTGTTTATGTTTATCTTTAGTTTAGTTTTATTTTTATTTTATTTTTAGGTTTTATTTTTATTTTTGTTAGCTTTTATGTTTTATTTTAGGTTTATTTTTAGGTTTTATTTTTTAGTTTATGTTTAAATTTATTTTTAGTTTATTTTATTTAATTTAATTTAGGGTTTAGGTTTATCTTTTTATGTTTTGGTTTAGGTTTTATTTACTTTAGTTTAGGTTTAGGTTTATTTTATTATGTTTATTTGAGGTTTAGGTTTTTTTAGTTTAGAGTTTAGGTTTTATTATTTATTTATTTTTAGGTTTATTTTTTAGGTTTAGCTCTTTATTTAGTTTTTATTTTAATTTATTTTAAGTTTATTTTATTTTATGTTTTATGTTTTAAGTTTTATGTTTTTATTTTATTTTACTTAGGTTTTTTAGTTTTAGGTTTATTTTATTTTTTTACTTTAGTTTATGTTTTTATTCATTTTATTTTAGTTTAGTTTTATTTTTATTTTATTTTATTTTAGGCTTAGGTTTAGTTTCAGGATTAGATTTAGTTTAGTTTATTTTATTTTTCCATTTTATTTTAGTTTTAAGTTTTATTATTTATTTTATTTTTAGGTATTTAGTTTAGGTTAAGACTTGGTTTTAAGGTATGGGTTTATAGGTTTTAGGTTTAAGGTTTAGGTTTAGTTTTAGGGTTCAGGGTTTGTGGTTTAGGGTTTAGGGTTTTAAGGTTTTGGGTTTAGGGTTGTAGGTCTAGGGTTTAAAGTTTAGGATTTAGGGTTTATTTTAGGGTATAGGGTTTGGTTTAAGGTTTAACATTTTTTGGATTATGCTTTTAGGTTTTAGGGATAAGGATTAGGGACCAGGGTTTAAGTTTTAAGGTTTTTTAGGGTTTAGCATTTAGTGTTTAGCCTTTAGGGTTTATTTATTTAGTTTTGTTTTTTTATTTTTAGTTTAGGTTTAGGTTTAGGTTTAGGTGTTGGTTTAGGTTTAATTATTTTAGTTTTAGTTTATTTTACTTTACTTTATTTTATTTATTTAGGTTTAGGTTTATTTAGTTTAGGCTTTAGGTTTATGTTTAAGTTTATTTTTATTTAGTTTAGTTTAGTTTAGTTTAGTTTAGTTTATTTATTTAGTTTATTTTTAATTTAGGTTTATTTATTTAGTTTTATTTTTATTTATTTAATATACTTAGTTTTTTTTAGGTTTAGTTTATTTTATTTTAATTTAGGTTTATTTATTTATTTAGTTTTATTTAGTTTTAGTTTACTTAGTTTATGTTTAGGTTTAGCTTTAGTTAGTTTAGTTTATTTTAGTTTAGTTTAGTTTAGGTTTAGGTTTATTTAGTTAAGTTTATTTTATTTAGTTTATTTATTTATATATATATATTTATATTTATTTTACTTTATTTAGTTTATGTTTATTTATTTATTTTATTTATTTGTTAGTTTAGGTTTAGGTTTTATTTTATTTAGTTTAGTTTAGTTTGTTCAAGGTATAGGTTTAGGTTTAGGTTTAGGTTTAGGTTTAGTTTGGTTTCAGGGTTATGTGCCTGGGTTTATGGTGTGGTACAATTTAGGGTTATGGTTTTTTTTTTATTTATTTAGGGTTTAGGATTTAGTTTTGTGGTGGGTTTGATTTTAGTTTATTTTATTTATTTATTTATTTTTTTTTTTTTTTTATTTTAATTTATTTTTAGGTTTAGGTATTTTTATTTATTTAGTTTAGTGTTATTTTATTTTTTTTAGGTTTAGATTTTATTTTATTTGTTTAGGTTTATGTTTTAGGTTTTTATTTTAGGTTTATTTATAAGTTTTATTTCTTAGTTTAGGTTTGGTTTATTTTTAGTTTATTTTATTTTATTTAGTTTAGGGTTTAGGTTTAGTATATTTTAGGTTTAGGTTTAGGTTTTATTTATTTTCATTTAGTTTATTTTAGTTTAGGTTTAGGTTTAGGTTTATTTTATTAATTTTTGGTTTTGGTTTTTTTTAACTTTAGGGCTTAAGTTTTATTTTTTATTTTTTAGGTTTAAGTTTTTATTTTATTCATATTTTACTTTATTTTAGGTTTATTATATTTTTATTTTTTGTTTAGTTTTAATTTTATTTAAGTTTTTTTATTATTAGATTTAGTATTTTTTTTAGTTTCTTTTAGGTTTTTATTTATTTTATTTTAGTTTTATTTTTATTTTTTATTTTACTTATTTTTAGGTTCAAATTTAGGTTTAGGTTTTAGTTTATTTTTCTATTTAATTTAGGTTTAAGTTTTTTTATTTATTCTATTTTTAGGTTTTACTTAATTTAGGTTTAGGGTTTTAGGTTTTTAGTTTTTTAGGGTTTAGGGTTTAGGGTTTTAGGTTTAGAGTTTAAGGTTTAGGTTTAGGGTTAGGGGTTTAGGGTTTAGGGTTTGGGGTTTAGGGTTTAGGTTTTACGATTTATGATTTTAGGGTTTAGGGTTTATGATTTAGGATTATAGGTTTATGGTTTAGGGTTTAGGGTTTAGGGTTAGTTTTAGTGTTTATGGTTGTGTTAGGGTTTTATTTTAAATTTTATTTAGTTTATTTTTTTATTTATTTTAGTTTATTTTACTTTTTAATTTTATTTAGGTTTATTTTTATTTTTATTTAATTTATCTTACTTATTTCAGGTTTATTTATTATACTTTAAGTTTTTTAATTTTGTTTAATTTTTAAGTTTAGCTTTAGGTTTAGGTTTATTTTTTAATTTAGTTCCATTTTTATTTTATTTTTTACTTTTATTTTCCTTTTTATCTTTAGGTTTAAGTTAAGGTTTTTATTTTATTTTTTTAGGTTTAGGTTTTAGGTTTTTATTTTATGTTTATTTGTAGGTTTTAATATTTAGTTTAGGTTTAGCTTTATTTTAATTTATTTTATTTTATTTAATTTAGGTTTAGGTTTAGATTTAGTCCATTTTAGGTTTAGGTTTAGGTTTTATTGATTTTATTTTAGTTTATTTTAGTTTAGGTTTAGGTTTAAGTTTTTTTTATAGTTTAGGGTTTATGTTTTATTTTTTATTTATTTTCAGGTTTAGTTTTAGTTTGTTTTTTAGGTTTAAGTTTTTATTTAGTTTTTATTTCTTATTTTTTGGTTTATTTTATTTTTATTTTAGGTTTAGTTTTTTTATATTTGGGTTTTTTATTTTTTAGTTTAGTTTAGGTTTTTATTTATTTTATTTTAGTTTATTTTTAATTTATTATTTTATTTTCTTTTTAGGTTTAAGTTTTAGTTTAAGTTTTTATTTTATTTTGGTTTAGATTTTTTTTACTTTATTTTAGGTTCTAATTTGTTTAGGTTTTGGTTTTTAGTATTTTAGGGTTTAGGGTTTAGGGTTTGGGGTTTAGGGTTTGGGGTTTATGGTTTAGGGTTTAGGGTTTAGGTTTACGATTTAAGGTTTAGGTTTTAAGTTTTAAGTTTAGGGATTAGGGTTTAGGGTTTTAGGGTTTAGGTTTTATGGTTTAGGGTTTAGGGTTTAGGGTTTAGGTTTTAGGTTTAGGGTTCAAGTTTTAGTTTTGGGTTTAGGGTTTTTGGTATTTTTTAACATTGAACAAATTAAAATTCAACATTTCTTCCTTTTGATTTCATCAACCAAGTAACACACCAAGTTTTTTCAGACACAAGAGACAACATAGATAAAAAATGAGCACGAATAGAGCAAATCAAAAACCCTGGAAAACTAGAACTGTCTTTACTGTAATGATACACTTTAATAAACCTCAAATCAGATCGGTCATTTTGCAGTTTATTCTGTTCCCATCATATCCCCGATCTCTCCTTCTGCCACCACCACGGTTGTAACCTCCGTCGCTCCTCCCACCTCTATAACCACCACTGCTTTGACCACCACCTCTATATCCACCAACACCTCCATATCTCACACCAGAATTGTGATAATCACCACCTACACCTTTGCCTCCACCACCATCTGGGATCTAGAGCCTGGGCTGATGTTCCCCGCTGCCAAGGTTCACCCATTTTAGGGTTTAGCTTTATGTTTATGTTTATTAGTTTTAGGTTTAGGTTTATTTTTTAATTTATTTAGTAACTTTAAGCTAGTTTAGAGAAGGGTTTAGGTTTAGTTTAGGGGTTTAGTTTAGGGTTTAGGGTTTGTAGGTTTAGGGTTTAGGTAGGTTTAGGTGGATTAGGGCAAGTTAGGGTTTGTGCTAGAATTATGGTCAAGGTTTGGGATTAGGGCTCAGTGGTTTAGTGTTTAGGACTTAGGATTTAGTGGCCTGGTGTGTAGCTTTAGGCTCAGGTATGAGAGTGCCTTGGGTAGGCTGTGGGCTCAGTGTCACCAGGTTTAGGAACAGTGGTCAGGGTCAAGCCTGAGCCTAGACCAGTGGGTTTAAGTTGTGGCTCAGGCCTGGCCCAGGTCAGTTTAGGCTAGGCCAGGTCAGTGGTAGGGCTCAGTGATCAGCGTGCAGGGCTCATGATTAGTTCCATGATTTAGGCCTTTAAAAAAACACAAACCCGGTAGGTTTAAGTTTATCATTTATTTTATTTATCTTATATTTTATTTATTTGTTTCTTTATTTAAGTATTTTTTTAGTTTATTTATTTTAATCTTTTATTTGGTTATTTATTTTAGTAGGTTTTATTTTAGTTTCTTTTATGTTTAGGTTTTAGGTTTATGTTTATCTTTAGCCTTTTAGGCTCTTTCTTTTATTTTAGGTTTATTTTAGGTTTTACCCTTTAGCCTAGGTTTATTTCTCAATTCCATGATATTTAGTTTAGGGTCAGGTTTAGTTTATTTTAGGTCAGTTTAGGTTTATTTATCTTAGGGTTTATTTAGCTGTTTAGGGGTCATGGTTTAGTGTGGCCCAGGGCCCACGCCTCAGTAGTGGTCCATGGTCCTGGATTTTAGGTTTATTCTCAGTGGCTCAGTCAGGGTCAGTGATCAGGGTTTAGGGCCTAGTTTAGTGCCCAGTTTAGCACTATGGTATAGTTTAGGGGCCCAGGGCTCAGCAGTTGTGGGTCTTGGGGTCTTGGCCCAGTTTATGGCCCAGAGGTCCAGTGGTCCGCCATACCAGACTCCAGTTGGCCTAGTATCATGGCCTGGGTTAGCGCCTGTTTAGGCCTTTAGGGTCTTGCTGCCTAGGAGTGTCACCAAGACCTGGGTCTTTAGGTCTTTAGGGCCTGGTGGCCTGGGCCCAGGCTCAGGTGGTGAGGGCTCATTATCATTGGCCTGACTCAGATAGGGGCCTAGGTGCAGGTTTATGGTGGCAGGTAGGGTTTGCCTCTGATTAGTTTTAGTGTTTAGTGTTTTAGGATTTAGGGTCTGGTGGTAGGGTTTAGGGTTTAGCATTTAGGGTTTACAACCTTAAAAAACCTAATAAGCAAACAGTGCAGTTTAGGTTTATTTAGTTTATTTTCTATTTTTCTTCATTTATTTTACTTTTTTATTTTTATTTAGGTTTATTTTTTATTTAGTTTAGTTTAGTTTCTTTATTTTATGTTTATTTATTATAATTTAGGTTTTTTTATTTTAGTTTATTTTTTAGGTTTAGGTTTAGGTTTATTTTTTATTTTAGTTTTACTTTTAATTTTTTTTAGGTTTAGGTTTTATTTTTCTAATTTAGGTGTTTATTTTATTTTTTTAGGTTTAGGTTCTAGGTTTTTATTTTAGGTTTATTTCTAGGTTTTATTTTTTATTTTTGGTTTAGGTTTAATTTTAGTTTAGTTTATTTTATTTAGTTTAGGGTTTGGGTTTAGTTTATTTTAGGTTTAAGTTTAGGTTTTATTTATTTTAGTTTAGTTTATTTTAGTTTAGGTTTTGGTTTATTTTATTTTTTTTTATTTTAGGTTTAGGTTTAGTTTATTTTAGGTTTAAATTTAGGTTCTATTTATTTTAATTAATTTTTTTGGTTTATTTTATTTTGTTTATTTTAGGTTAAGATTTTTTTAGGTGTAGGGTTTACATTATTTATTTATTTATTTTTGGTTTTATTTTTAGGTCTATTTTTCAATTTATTTTTAAGCTTTAGGTTTTTATTTAGTTTCTGTTTTCTTTTATTTTAAGGTTATTTTATTCTTATTTTATGTTTTGGTTTTATTGTATTTTGGTTTTTTATTTTTAGGTTTATTTTATATTTTTTAATTTAGTTTAGGTTAATATTTATTTTATTTTAGTTTATTTTTTATTTTATTTTATGTTTTGGTATAAGTTTAGGTCTTAGTATATGTTTTAATTTTTTAATTTTTTTATTTTAGTTAGTTTTAGGTTTTTTTTATTTTTTTTATTTTTAGGTTTTATTTAGTTTAGGTTTAGGTTTTTAGGTTTTGGGGTTTAGTTTAGGTCCGTGTTGGTTTTAGGGTTTGGTTGCCTGTTTAGGGTTTTAGGGTTTATGGATCAGGTTTAGGGTTAAGGGTTTAGGTTTAGGTTTAGGATTTAGGGTTTAGGGTTTAGGGTAGGTTTAGGGTTGCATTATAGGTTTAATGTTTAGGGTTTAGGTTAGTTTTAGGGTTTGGGTTTAAGGCCTTCTATATTTTTTTAGTTATTTTATTTATTTATTTATTTCCAAATTAAGTAAATTGGTAGGTTTAGGTTTATTTAGTTTATATTTTATTTATTTTAGTTTATTTTTTTATTTTTACTTAAGTTTATTTGTATTTTTGCTTAGTTTACTTTATTTATTTCAGTCTAGGTTTTTTATTTTAGTTTATTTTTTAAGTTTAAGTTTAGGTTTAAGCTTATCTTTTAGTTTATATTTATTTTTATTTTACTCTTTTGTTTTAGGTTTTACTTTTTAATTTTAGGTTTAGGTTTAGGTTTTTATTTTATTTTTTGGGTTTATGTTTTAGATATTTTTATTTTAGGTTTATTTTTAGGTTTTATTTTTTAGTTTAGGAACAAGTTTATTTTTAGTTTATCTTATTTTATTTATTTTAGCATTAGGTCTAGGTTTAGTTTATTTTACGTTTAGGATTAGGATTTATTTATTTTAGTTTTGTTTACTTTAGTTTAGGTTAGTTAGGTTTATTGTATTTTTATTTTAGGTTTAGTTTTTTTGTTTTTAGTTTAGGGCTTAAGTTTTATTTCTTATATATTTTAGGTTTTATTTTTTGGTTAATTTTTTAGGTTTAGGTTTTTATTTAGTTTTTATTTAATTTAGGTTTTTTATTTTTTAGTTTATTTTAGGTTTTTATTTATTTTATTGTAGTTTAGCTTTAATTTCTTATTTTATTTTCTTTTTTAGGTTTAGGTTTAGGTTAAAGTTTTAGTTTATGTGTTTATTTTATTTTATTTTATTTATTTTATTTTGGTTTAGGTACTCTCTTTATTTTAATTTTTGGTTTTATTTAGTTTAGGTTTAGGTTTTTAGCTTTTTAGGGTTTAAGGTTTATGGTTAATTTAGGGTTTAGGGTTTTTTTAATAGAGAACAAATTCAGATTCAATATTTTTTCTTTTCAATTTCATCAACCAAGTAACACACCAAGTTTTCTAAGACACAAGTGCCGACGTAGATAAAAAATGAGCATGCAAAGAGCAAACCAAAAACTCTAGATAACTAGAACTGTCTTTACTATTAAGACATAGTACCATAAGCAGCAGATAAGATCGGCTAATCTTTAGTTGCTCCAGTCCCATCAGAACCACTCGGGCCTCTCAAGTACTGATATCCACCATCATAGCCTCGATCTGTACCTTCACCACCACCTGGAATGTAACTTTCGTCGCTCCTCCCACCTCCATAGCCACCACTACTCTAACCACCACCTCCATATCCACCAACATCTCTAGATCCCCCACCACCATAATGATAACCGCCACCTCTGCCTTCACATCCATCGCCAGATCTAGACTGAGACTGGTTGATGGTGATGTTCCTGTCATCAAAGTTTTGCCCATTCATAAGGTTTAGGTATAGGTTTGGGTTTATTAGGTTTTAGTGTTTAGGTTTATTTTTTAATTTATTTAGTTACATTAGGTTTAGGTTTAGGGTTTGGTGTTTAGGGTTTAGGGTTAAGGTTTAGGGTTTAGGGTTTAGGGTTTAGGTTTTAGGGTTTAGGGTTTTAGGGTTTTAGGGTTTATGCTTTTAGGGTTTAGGGTTTACGGTTTTTTAGGGTGATGGTTCAGGGTTTAGGGTTTTAGGCTTAGGGTTTAGGATTTATGGTTTAAGCATTTTTTTGAAAATTAAGTAAATCAGTTGTTTGAGGTTTATTTAGTATATTTAGTTTAGTTTTTATTTATTTAGGGTTTAGTATTTATGGTTTATTATTTAAGGTTTAGGTTTTAGGGTTTAGGGATTAGGGTTTAGTGGTTAGGGTTTAAGGTTTAGGGTTTAGGGTTTAGGGATTAGGGTTTAAGGTTTAGGATTTTTAGAATTTATGGTTTAGGTTTTCGATTTAAGGTTCAGGTTTTAGTTTTAGTATTTTTTTTAATAGAGAATAAATTCAGATTCAATATTTCTTCTTTTCGATTTCATCAACCAAGTAACACACCAAGATTTCTAAGACACAAGCAACAACATAGTTCAAAAATGAGCACGCATAGAGCAAATCCAAAACTTTGGATAACTAGAATCGTCTCTACTGTGAAGGCATAGTTCCATAAGCAGTAAATTGGATCGGATATTCATCAGTTTCTCCAATACCAATCAGAACCACCCCGATCTCTCGAGCAGTGGGATCCACCATCATATCCCTGATCTCTTCCTCCGCCACCACCACGGTTGTAACCTTTGTCGCTCCTCTTGCCACCATAACCACCACCTTTCTGACCACCACCTCCATATCCACCAGCACCTCCAGATCCCCCACCACCCCTACAATAGATGCTGCCTCCACTGTCGGATCTACACTAATCTTGGTTGATGGTGATGTTCCTTCCGTCAAAGTTCTGCCCATTCTTAGGGTTTTGGATTAGGTTTAGGTTTATTTTATAATTTATTTAGTTACTTCAGATTTAGGTTTAGGGTTTAGGGTTTAGGGTTTAAGATTTAAGGTTTTAACGTTTATGCTTTTAGGTTTAGGGTTTAGGGTTTTCTGGGGTTTAGGGTTTAGTGTTTAGGGTTTAAGGTTAGAGGTTTAGGGTTTAGGGTTTAGGATTTAAGGTTTAAGGTTTTTTTTTTTTTAAAAAATGTAAACTGGCAGGTTTAGGTTTATCTAGTATATTAAGTTTATTTTTAATTTATTTTAGTTTACTTTATTTTTTATTCTTGTATAGGTTTATTTTTTTTATTTATTTATTTTAGTTTATTTAATTTAGGTTTATTTATTTTAGTTAAGTTTTTTTTATTTTAGTTTATTTTTTAGGTTTAGGTTTAGGTTTAAGTTTATTTTTTTGTTGATTTTAATTTTATTTTATTTTTTAGGTTTAGGTTTTATTTTTTACTTTTAAGTTTAGGTTTTTGTTTTTATTTTAGTTTTTTAGGTTTAGGTGTTAGGTTATTATATGTTTAGTTTTAGGCTTTATTATTTTTTAGGTTTAAGTTTATTTTTAGTTTATTTTATTTTATTTTATTTATGTAGGTTTAGGTTTAGGTTTAGTTTGTTTTATGTTTAGGTTTAGGTTTTATTTATTTTAATTTAGGTTTAGGTTTATTTTATTTTATTTATTTTATTTATTTTATATATTTTAAGTTTAGGGTTTAGGTTTTTTTATTTATGTTTGGGTTAATTTCTTAGGTTTAAATTTTTATTTAGTTTTTTTATATTTTATTTTAGATTTATTTTATTTTTACTTTATTTAGGTTTTTTATTCTTAGGTTTATTTTATTTTTTGGTTTAGTTTAGGTTTTTATTTATTTTATTTTATTTTAGTTTTAGGTTTAGGTTTAGGTTTTTTGTTTTGGTTTTTATTTTATTGTATTTTATTATTTTATTTAGGTTTACATTTTTTAATTATTTTATTTATAGGTTTATTTCATTTTGGTTTATGTTTTTAGGTTTTTAGGTTTTTAGGTTTTTAGGGTTTAGGGTTGAGGGTTTAGGGTCTAGGGTTTAGGGTATAAGGTTTAAGGTTTAGGGTTTTAAGGTTTATGGTTTTATGGTTTCGGGTTTAGGGTTAGGGTTTAGGGTTTAGGGTTAGCTTAAGGTTTTGAGTTAGTTTAGGGTTTAGGGTTTAAGGTTTAGGGTTTAGGCTTTAGGGTTTAGGGTTTTAGGCTTTAGGGATTAGGGTTTTTAGGGTTTTGGGTTTCAGGTTTTCGATTAGTTTAGAGTTTAAGTTTAGGGTTAGTGTTTAGGGTTTATGGGTTTAAGGTTTTTTAAGGTTTAAGGTTTAGGGTTTAGGGTTGTGGGTTGTAAGTTTATGTTTGTAGGTTCATGGTTTAGGGTTTAGGGTTAGTTTTATGATTTAGGGTTTAGGGTTAGTTTTATGACTTAGGGTTTAGGGTTAAGGGTTTAGGATTTAGAGTTTAGAATTTAGGGTTTAGGGGTTAGTTTTATGATTTAGGGTTTAGGGTTAAGGGTTTAGGATTTAGAGTTTAGAATTTAGGGTTTAGGGTTTTGGGATTTTTTTTTAATTATGTAAATTGGTAGGTTTAGGTTTAATTAACTTATTTAGTTTATTTTTTATTTATTTTAATTTATTTTAGGTTTTCATTTAGGTTTACTTTTTTATTTAGTTTGGTTTATTTGTTTTAGTTTTATTTAATTTAGTTTAGGTTTTTTATTTTAGTTTATTTTTTAGGTTTATGTGTAGGTTTATGCTTAATTTTTAGTTTAGTTTTATTTTTATTTTATTTTTTTGGTTTAGGTTATATTTTATTTTTTTAGGTTTAGGTTTTAGATTTTTATTTTATGTTTATTTTTAGATTTTATTTTTTTAGTTTATTTTATTTTATTTAGTTTAGGGTTTAGGTTTTATTTATTTTGTTTAGTTTATTTTAGTTTAGGTTTAGGTTTATTTTCTTTTGTTTATTTTAGGTTTTGGTTTTTTTTATGTTTAGGGTTTAGGTTTTATTTTTTATTTTGTTTGGGTTTTATTTCTTTATTTAATTTTTAAGTTTAGCTTTTTATTTAGTTTTTATTTTATTTTATTTTATTTTAGGTTTTGTTTATGTTCGGGTTTTATTTTATTTAGGTTTTTATTTTTGGGTCTATTTTATTTTTTCATTTAGTTTAGGTTTTTTTGTATTTTATTTTAGTTTATTTTTTATTTTATTTTTAGGTTTAGGTTTAAGTTTAATTTTATGTTTTTATTTTATTTTATTTTATTTATGTTTATGTTTTTATTTATTTAATTTTTAGGTTTCATTTAGTTTAGGTTTAGGTTTTTAGGTTTTTAGGGTTTAGGGTTTAGGGTTTAGGGTTTTTTCTTTAGGGTTTAGGGTTTAGGGTTTAGGGTTGTAGGTTTTAGGGTTTATGGTTTGAGTTTTGGGTTTAGGGTTTAGGGTTTTGCGTTTAGGGTTTTAGGGTTTAGAGTTTAGGGGTTAGGGTTTTAGGGTTTATGGTTTAAGATTGTATGTTTAGAGTTTAGGGTTAGTTTTAGGGTTTAGGCTTAGGTTTTTTTTAATGTAATTTTTTTGTTTAGGGTTTAGGGTTTAGGATTTAGGGTTTAGGGTTGCAGGTTTAGGGTTAGTTTTAAGGTTTAGGGTTTAGGGTTTAGTATTTTGAGTTTAGGGTTTGGGGTTTAGGCATAAGGGTTTTTTTTAAATTATGTAAATCGATAGGTTTAGGTTTATTTAGTTTATTTTTATTTATTTTAAGAGTAACTTCACTCCCTTTCTTTTGGTTGATGTGTTTTTTCTCTATATTTAGTTTAGGTTTAGGTTTTATTTTTAGGTTTATTTTTTAGTTTTAGGCTTTTATTTTGTTTTTATTTTTTTTTATTTTAGGTTTATTTTATTTTTATCTTAGGTATTGTTTTCATTTAATTTAGGTTTCTTATTTTTTTTTAGTTTAGTTTAGGTTTTTATTTATTTTTTTTATTTTAGCTCTTATTTTTTATTTTATTTTCTTTTTAGGTTTTGGTTTAGATTTTAGTTTATGTTTTTATTTTATTTTATTTTTTATTTTATGTTAGTTTAAATTTTTTTAAGGTTTTATTTAGTTTAGGTTTAGGTTTTTAGTTTTTTAGGGTTTGGGTTTTAGGTTTTTATTTTAAGTTTATTTTTAGGTTTTATTTTTTAGTTTAGGTTTAGGTTTATGATTAGTTTATTTTATTTTATTTAGTTTAAGTTTAGGTTTAGGTTTAGTTTATTTTTGGTTTAGGTTTAGGTTTTATTTATTTCACTTTAATTTATTTTAGTTTGGTTTACGTTTATTTTATTTTGTTTATTTTATTTTTATTTTAAGTTTATGTTTTTTTTAGTTTAGGGTTTAGGTTTTATTTTTTATTTATTTTCAAGTTTATTTAGGTATTTTAGTTTATTTATTTATTTTTATTTATTTATATTATATTATATTTAGTTTATGTTTATTTATTTTATTTATTTATTTTTGAGTTTAGGTTTAGGTTTAGGTTTTATTTTATTTTGTTTAGTTTAGTTTAGTTTAGGTTTAGGGTTTAGGTTTAGGTTTTAGGTTTAAGTTTAGGGTTTAGGGTTTAGGGTTGCAAGTTTAGAGTTTACGGTTTAGTGTTTAGCATTTAGGGTAAGGGTTTTTTTATTTTATTTTATTTTTTATTTAGTGTTTAGGATTTAGGGTTTAGGGTTTAGGTTTTTTAGGGTTTATAGTTTAAGGTTTAGGGTTTTGGGTTGTAGGTTTAGGGTTTAGGGTTGTAGGTTTTGGGTTTAGGGTTTAGGGTTTATGGTTTATTTTAAGAGTTAGTTTTAGGGTTTAGGGTTTAGGATTAAGGGTTTAGGGTTTTTTTAAAAAAATTAAGTAAACTAGTAGGTTTAGACTTATTTATTTTATTTATTATTTATTTTATTTTACTTTATTTTATATTTTTATTTAGGTTTATTTTTAATTTTTTTAGTTTAGTTTAATTATTTTAGGTTTTTTTATTTTAGTTCATGCTTCTTATTTTAGTTTATTTTTAGGTTTAGGTTTAGGTTTATAATTATTGTATTTTAGTTTTTTGTTTTTTTTTTTTTTGTTTTTTTAGTTTTAGGTTTTATTTTTTATTTTTATGTTTAGGTTTAGGTTATTTTTTTTAGGTTAACATTTTAGGTTTTTATTTTAGGTTTAGTTTTATGTTTTATTTTTTAGATTAGGTTTAGGTTTATTTTTTGATTATTTTATTTTATTTAGTTTAGAGTTTAGGTTTAGTTTATTTTGGGCTTAGGTTTAAGTTTGTTTATTTTAGTTTAGTTTATTTTAGTTTAGGTTTAGTATTATCTTATTTTTTATTTTAGGTATAGGTTTTTTTTTAGTTTAGGGATTAGGTTTTATTTTTTATTTATTTTTAAGTTTTTTTTTTAGATTTTTTTTTTAGGTTTAGGTTTTTATTTAGTTTTTATTTTATGTTTATTTTATTTTTATTTTAGATTTGGGTTTTATTTTATTTAGGTTTTTAAGTTTTAGGTTTATTTAATTTTTTTAGTTTAGTTTAGATTTTAATTTATTTTATCTTAGTTTAATTTTTATTTTTTATTTTATTTTATTTTTAGGTTTAGGATTAGGTTTAGGATTAGGTTTTAATTTAAGTTTTATTTTTTTTTATTTTGGTTTAGGTTTTTACATTTTTATGGTTTATGGTTTAGGGTTTAGGATTTATGGTTTAAGGTTTGGAGTTTATGCTTTAGGGTTTAAGGTTGTAGGTTTTAGGGTTTAGGCTTTAGGGTTTAGGGTTTATGGTTTAGGGTGTTAAGGTGTAGGGTTTAGGGTTTAGGGTTTAGGGTCTAGGGTTTTAGTGTTTGAGTTTTAGGGTTTAAGGTTAATTTTAGGGTTTAGGGTTTGGTTCTTTTTAAATTTTATATTTTTTTATTATTTTAAAATTAAGTAAACTGGTAGGTTTAGGCTTAGTTTACTTTTTATTAATTTAATTTATTTTATATTTTATTTTTATTTACGTTAATTTTTATTTTTATTTAGTTTTGCCTATTTATTTTAGGTTTATTTTTTTATTGTAAGTTTTTTATTTTATTTTATATTGTTGGTTTAGGTCTAGGTTTATTTTTTAGTTTAATTATTTTTTTTAGGTTTGGTTTTATTTTTTATTTTTAGGTTTAGGTTTAGCTTTTTATTTTATTTTTTTAGGTTTAGGTTTTAGGTTTTTATTTTAGGTTTATATTTAGGTTTAGGTTTATATTTTTTTTAACAGGGAACAAATTCAGATTCAACATTTCTTCTATTCAATTTCATCAACTAGGTAACACACCAAGTTTTCTAAGATACAAGTGATGACATAGATAAAAAATGAGCATGCATAGGACAAGTCAAAAACCCTAGATAACTAGAACTGTTTCTACTATAAAGACATAGTTCCATATGCAGTAGATCGGATCGATCGTTCTTCCATTTTTCTAGTTACCATCAGAAACACCCCCGGCCTCTCGAGTAGTTGGATCCACCATCATATCCTCGATCTCTCCCTTCACCACCACCATAGTTATAACCTCTATCACTCCTCCCATCTCCAAAAGCACCACTACTCTGAGCACCAGTTCCATATCCACCAGCACCTCGAGATCCCCCACCACCACTATGATAACTGCTGCCTCTGCCTTCGTCTGCACCACTACTCTGAGCACCAATTCCTACCATTAAGGTTCTACCCATTCTTAGGGTTTAGGTTTAGGTTCAAGTTAATTAGGTTTTAGGGTTTAGGATTAGTTTAGAGTTTAGGGTTTACGATTTAGGGTTACGGTTAGGGTTTAGGGTTTAGGGTTCAGGGTTTAGGGTTTAATATTTAGGGTTTTGGATTTAGGTTTTAGGTTTGTTTAGGGTTTAGGGTTTAGGGTTTAGGGTTAGTTTTAGGAATTAGGGTTTAGGGTTTAGGATTTAGGATTTAAGGTTTAGGGTTTATGATTTTTCTTAAAATTAATTAAACTAGTAGGTTTACCTTAATTTAGTTTACCTTTTATTGATTTTAGTTTATTTTATTTTATATTTTTGTTTAGGTTTATTTTTTATTTTTATTTAGTTTAGTTTATTTATTTTAGTTTAGGTTTTATATTTTAGTTTAGTTTTTAGGTTTAGGTTTAGGTTTATGTTTATTTATTAGTTTAGTTTTATTTTATTTTATTTTTTACATTTAGGTTTTATTTATTTTATCTTAGTTTATTTTAGTTTAGGTTTAGGTTTATTTTGTTTTGTTTATTTTAGGTTTAGGTTTTTTTTAGTTTAGGGTTTAGGATTTATTTTTTATTTATTTTTATGTCATATTTTTAGATTTATTTTTTTAGGTTTAGATTTTTAATTATTTTTTATTTTATTTTTATTTTACGTTTGGGTTTTATTTTATTTAGGTCTTTTATGTTTAGGTTTATTTAATTTTTTACTTTAATTTAGGTTTTTATTTATTTTATCTTTGTTTAGTTTTTATTTACTTTAGTTTAGTTTAATTATTTATTTTTTAGTGTAGGTTTTAGTTTATATTTAGGTTTTAATTTAGGTTTTAATTTTATTTTATTTAGGTTTAAGTTTTTTATTTATTTTATTTTTAGGTTTTTTTAGTTTACGTTTAGGTTTTTAGGTTTTTAGGGTTTAGCGTTTAGGGTTTAGGGTTTGGGATTTAGGGCTTAGGGTTTTGTGTTCTAGGTTTTAGGGTTTAAGCTTCAGGGTTTAGTCTTTAAGGTTTAGAGTTTAAAGTATAGGGTTAAGGATTGAGGGTTTAAGGTTTAGTGTTTAGGGTTTAGGGTTTTAGGGTTTAGTGTTTAAAGTTTTGGGTTGTAGGTTTAGGGTTTAAGGTTTAGGATTTAGGGTTAGTTTTAGCATTTAGGGTATAGGGTTAGGGCTTTTTATATTTATTTATTTTTTACTTAATTAAGTAAATTTGTAGGTTTAAGTTTATTTAGTTTATTTTTAATTTAATTTCATCTATTTTATTTTTTATTTTCATTTTGGTTTATTTTTAATTTTAATTTAGTATAGTTTATTTATTTTAGGTTTATTTATTTAAGTTCTAGTTTTTTATTTTAGTTTTTTTTTTTTGTTAAGGTTTATGTTTATTTTTTAGTTTAGTTTTATTTTTTATTTTATTTTTTTGTTTAGGTTTTATTTTTTATGTTTAGGTTTAGGTTTAGGTTTTTATTTTATTTTTTTAGGTTTACGTTTTAGGATTTTATTTTAGGTTTATTTTCAAGTGATATTTTTTAGTTTAGGTTTGGCTTTATTTATTGTTTATTTTATTTTATTTAGTTTAGATTTATGGTTAGGTTTAGTTTATTTTATGTTTAGGTTTAGGTTTTATTTATTTTAGTTTAGTTTATTTTAGTTTAGGTTTAGGTTTATTTTTCTTTTTTTTAGGTTTAAGTTATTTTTTAGTTTAGGGTTTAGATTTTATTTTTTATATATTTTTTGGTTTATTTTTTAGTTTTAGGTTTTTATTTAATTTTTATTGTCTTTTATTTTAGGTTTATTTTATTTTTATTTTAGGTTTAGTTTTTATTCTATTTAAGTTTTTTATTTTATAGTTTTGTTTAGGTTTTGATTTATTTTATTTTATTTTAGTTTCTATTTTTTTTATTTTATTTCCTTTTTAGGTTTAGCTTTAGGTTATAGTTTAGGTTTTTATTTTATTTTAATTTTTTTATTTTATTTAGGTTTAAGTTTTTTTATTTATTTTATTTTTACCTTTTATTTAGTTTATGCTTAGGTATATAGGTTTTTAGGGTTTAGGGTTTAGGGTTTAGGGTTTAGGGTTTAGGGTTTAAGGTTTAGGGTTTTAGTGTTAAGGGTTTAGGATTTAAGGTTTAGGGTTTAGGGTTTAGGATTTTAGGGTTTATGGTTTAGAGTTTAGGGTTTAGGTTTAGGGTTTAGTGTTTCAGGTTTAGGGTTAGTTTTAGCAGTTAGGGTGCATGGTTAGGTTTTTTTTAAATTTTTAAATTTTTAATTTTTTTTTTAAATTAAGTAAAGTTGTATGTTTAGGTTTATTTATTTTATTTATTATTTATTTTAGTGTATATTATATTTTATTTTCATTTAGGTTTATTTTTATTTTTAATTAGTTTAGTTTATTTATTTTAAGTTTATTTATTCTAGTTTTGGTTTTTTATTTTTATTTATTTTTTAGGTTTAGGTTTAGGTTTAGGTTTATTTTTTAGTTTACTTTTACATTTATTTTATTTTTTAGGTTTAAGTTTTACTTTTTATTTTTAGGTATAGGTATATGATTTTATTTTATTTTTTTAGGTTTAGGTTTTAGGTTTTTATTGTAATTTTATTTTCAGGATTTATTTTCTAGTTTAGGTTTTGGTTTATTTATAGTTTATTTTATTTTATTTAGTTTATGTTTAAGTTTAGGTTTTTGTTTTTATTTATTTTAGTTTAAGTTTAGGTTTATTTTATTTTTATTTTTGGTTTAGGTTTTTTTTTAGTTTAGGGTTTATGTTTTATTCTTTATTTATTTTAAGGTTTATTTTTTATGTTTAGGTTTTTATTTAGTTTTTGTTTTATTTTATTATAGGTTTAGTTTTTATTTTATTTAAGTTTTTTATTTTTTTAGTTTAGTTTAGTTTAGGTTTTTATTTATTTTATTATTATTTTTATTTTCTTTTTTAGGTTTAGATTTAGGTTTTAGTTTATGTTTTTATTTTATTATGTTTTATTTTATTTTATTTTGGTTTAGGTTTATTTATTTATTTTATTTTATTTTTTATTTTGATTAGGCTTAAGTATTTAGCTTTTTAGGGTTTAAGGTTTAGGGTTTATAGTTTACGGTTAGTTTAGAGTTTAGGTTTTAAGGTTTGGGGTTTAGGGATTAGGATTTAGGGTTTAAGGTTTAGGGTTTAGGTTTTAGGATTTAGGGTTTCGGGTGTTAGGGTTTAGGTTTTAGGGTTTAGGGGTAGTTTAGGGTTTAGAGTTTAGGGGTTTGTGGTTAGGGTTTATGGTTATGGTTTAGAGTTTAAGGTTAAGGTATTATTTTATGGTTCTAGTTTTATATTAGGGTTTAGGATTATTTGTTTTCATTTTTTTTAATAGAGAACAAATTCAGATTCAATGTTTCTTCTTTTCGATTTCATCAAGCAAGTAACACACTAAGTTTTCTATGACCCAAGTGGTTACATAGATCAAAATGAGCATCTATAGATCAAATCAAAAATCCTAGATAACTAGAATCGTCTCTACTGTAAAGACACAATTGCATAAGCAGTAGATCGGATTGGCTATTCTTTAGTTTCTCTAGTTCCCATCAGAACCATTATAGCCTCTCAAGTAGCAGGATCCACCATCATATCCCGGATCTCTCCCTCCGCCACCACCATGGCAGCAACCTTCGTCGCTCCTCCCACCTCCATAACCACCACTGCTCCAACCACCAACCCCATATCCACCAGCACCTCCATGTCCCCAACACCATGATAACCAACGCTTACATTGCCTCCACCAGATCTAGGCGAGGCGGTTGATGGTGATGTTCCTACCACCAACATTCTGCCCATTGTTAGGGTTTAGGTTTAGGGTTAGGTTTATTAGTTATTAGGGTTTAGGTTTATTTTTTAATTTTGTTAGTTACTTTAGGTTTAAGTTTAGGGTTTGGGGTTTATAGTTTAGGGTTTAGGGTTAAGGTTTAGGGTTAAGGGTTTAGGGTTTAGGGTTTTAGGGTTTATGCTTTAAGGCTTTAAGTTTAGAGTTAGGGATTAGGGTTTAGCATTTATGGTTTTTTAGGTTTAGGGGTTAGGATTTAGAGTTTAGGGTTCTCAGGGTTTAGGGTTTATGGTTTAGGATTTGGGGTTTAGGTTTAGCTTTTGGTTTACAATTAGTTTAGGCATTAGGGTTTAGGCTTTAGGCTTTAGGGTTTAGGCTTTTTAGGGTTCAGGGTTTAGGTTTAGGGTTTTGGGTTCAAGTTAGTTTAGAATTTAAGGATTTAGGGTTTAGGGTTTAGGGTTATAGTTAGGGTTTAGCTTTTAAGGTTTTGGGTTAAATTAGAGTTTCTGATTAAGTTTAGGTTTAGGTTTTTGTGGGGTTTAGGTTAGTTTAGGGTTTAGGCTTTAGGCTTTAGGCTTTAGGATTTTTTAGGGTTTAAGGTTTAGGGTTTAAGGTTTAGGATTGTGGGTTTAGGGTTGTAGGTTTAGAGTTAATTTTAGGGTTTAGGGTTTAGGATTTAGGGTTTAATTTTTTTTTCTTAAGGGTTGAGGGTTTATTTTGATTTAGGTTTATTTTTTATTTTTATTTAATTTAGTTTATTTATTTTAGGTTTTTTATTTTAGTTTATCTTTTAGGTTTAGGTTTAGGTTTATGTTTATTTTTTTATTTAGTTTTATTTTTATTTTATTTTTTATGTTTAGGTTTTATTTTTTATTTTTAGGTTTAGGTTTAGGTTTTTATTTTATTTTTTTAGGTTTAGCTTTAGGTTTTTATTTTAAGTGTATTTTAAGATTTTTTTTTTTAATTTAGGATTAGGTTTTTTACAGTTTATTTTATTTTATTTAGTTTAGGGTTTAAGTTTAGTTACTTTTAAGTTTATGTTTAGGTTTTATTTATTTTAGTTTAGTTTATTTTTGTTTAGGTTTATGTTTATTTCATTTTGTTTATTTTAGGTTTCAGTTTTTTTTAGTTTAGTGTTTAGGTTTTATTTTTTATTTATTTATAAGTTATATTTTATATTTTAGGTTTAGGTTTTTATTTAGTTATTATTTTCTTTTATTTTAGGTTTTTTTACATTTATTTTTTATTTTATTTAGGTTTTATTTTTTAGTTTACTTTAGGTTTTAATTTATTTTATTTTAGTTTAGTTTTTGTTTATTATTTTCTTTCCTTTTTAGGCTTAGGTTTAGGTTTAGGTTTTAATTTAGGTTTTTATTTTATTTTATTTTATTTTTAAATTTTATTTTAGTTTATGTTTTTTTATTTATTCTATTTTTTAGGTTTAGGCTTAGGTTTAGGTTTAGGTTTAGGTTTAGGTTTTTAGCTTTTTAGGGTTTAGGGTTTAGGGTTAGTTGAGGGTTTAGGGTTAGTTGATGGTTTAGGGTTTAGAGCTAGTTGAGAATTTAGGGTTTATAGTTTGGGGTTTAAGCTTTAGGCTTTAGGGTTTAGGCTTTAGTGTTTAGGGTTTAAGGTTTAGGTTTTAAGGTTTAGGGTTTTTAGTGTTTAGGGTTTAGGGTTTAGGGTTTAGGTTTTAGGTCTAAGGTTTAGGTTTTTGTTTAGGGTTTAGGGTTTTTGATATTTTTTTTAATAGAGAACAAATTCATATTTAACATTTCTTCTTTTGGATTTCATCAACCAAGTAACACACCAAGTTTTCTTAGACACAAGCGATGGCATAAATAAAAAATGAGCATGCATAGAGCAATTCAAAATCCTTAGATAACTAGAACCGTCTCTACTGTAAAGATAATTTCTATAAGCAGCAAGTCGGATTGGCCATTCTTTAATTTCTCCAGTTCCCATCGGCCTCTCGAGTAGCTGGATCAACCATCATATCCCAGATCTCTCCCTCCCACCTCCATAACCACCATTGCTGCGACCACCACCACCATATACCCATCACCTCCAGATCCCCCACCACCACTGCAATAACTATCATTTCTACCTTCGCGTTCACTATGAAATCTAGATTGAGCCTGGTTGACGATAATGTTCCTACCGTCAAGGTTCTGCCCATTCTTAGGGTCTAGGTTTAGGTTTAGGTTTATTAGGTTTTAAGGTTTAGGCTTATTTTTTAATTTATTTAGTTACTTTAGGTTTAGGTTTAGGGTTTGAGGTTTAGAGTTTAGGGTTTAGGGTTTAAGGTTAGGGTTTAGGGTTTAGGGTTTAGAGTTTTAGGGTTTATGGTTTTATGGTTTAGGGTTTAGGGTTTGGGTTTAGGGTTTAGGGTTTAGGGTTTAGGATTTAAGGTTTATGATTTTTTTTAAAAATAATTAAGTAAACCGGTTAGTTTAGGTTTATTTAGTTTATTTTTTATTTATTTTATTTTTATTTTATTTTTTATTTAGGCTTATTGTTTTATTCTGTTTAGTATATATATTTTAGGTTTATTTATTTTAGTTTAGGTTTTTTATTTTAGTTTATTTTTTATGTTTAGGTTTATTTTCTAGTTGAGTTTTATTTTTATTTTATGTTTAGGTTTGGGTTTTATTTTTTATTTTTAGGTTTAGGTTTAGGTTTCTATTTTCTCATTTTAGGTTTAGGTTTTAGGTTTGTAGTTTAGGTTTATTTTTTAGTTTTCTTTTTTAGTTTAGGTTTAGTTTTTTATTTTATTTTATTTAGTTTAGTTTAAGTTTAGGTTTAGGTTTTATTTATTTTACTTTAGTTTATTTTAATTTAGGTTTAGGTTTATTTTATTTTTTATTTTATTTTTATTTTAGGTTTAAGTTTTTTTTTTTAGGCTAAGGTTTAGGTTTTACTTTTTATTTATTTTCAGGTTTTATTTTATGGTTTATTTTTTTATTTTTAGGTTTTTATTTAGTTTTTATTTTATTATATTTTAGGTTCATTTTATTTTTATTTTACGCTTAATTTTTATTTTGTTTAGATTTTTTGTTCTTAGGTTTATTTTTTTTTTTAGTTTAGTTTAGGTTTCTATTTGTTTATCTTAGTTTATTTTTATTATTTTATTTTATTTTATTTTTAGGTTTTAGTTTAAGTTCATATTTTATTTAGGTTCAAGTTTTGTATTTATTTTATTTTTTAGGTTTTGCTTTTTAGGTTTTAGGTTTTTAGGGTTTAGGTTTAGGGTTTAGGGTTTAAGCTTTAGGATTTTAGGGTTTAAGGTCTTAGAGTTTAGGAATTAGGGTTAGGGTTTAGTGATTAGGGTTTAGGGTTTTGTGTTTAGGCTTTATGGTTTATGGTTTTTAGGGTTTAGGGCTTAGGGTTTAGGATTTATGGTTTAAGCATTTTTTTGAAAATTAAGTAAATTGGTTGTTCGAGGTTTATTTAGTATATTTAGTTTAGTTTTTATTTATTTAGGATTTAGTATTTAGGGTTTATTATTTAAGGTTTAGGTTTTAGGGTTTAGGGATTAGGGTTTAGTGTTTAGGGTTTAAGGTTTAGGGTTTAGGGTTTAAGGTTTAGGGTTTTTAGAATTTATGGTTTAGGTTTTAGATTTAAGGTTCAGGTTTTAGTTTAAGGTTTAGGATTTTTTATTTTTTGTTTTTTTAATAGAGAAAAAATTTAGATTCAATATTTCTTCTTTTCGATTTCATCAACCAAGTAGCACACCAAGATTTCTAAGACACAAACAATAACATAGTTCAAAAATGAGCACGCATAGAGAAAATACAAAACTCTGGATAACTAGAATCATCTCTACTGTAAAGACATAGTTCCATAAGCAGTAAATCGGATCGGATATTCTTCGCTTTCTCGCACAATCGAACCACTCCTCTCGGCGGGGATCCACCATCATATCCCTGATCTCTTCCTCCGCCACCACCACGGTTGTAACCTTTGTCGCTCCTTTTGCCACCATAACCACCACAGTTCTGACCACCACCTCCATATCCACTAGCACCTCCAGATCCCCCACCACCCCTACAATAAATGCCGCCTCCACTGTCAGATCTACATTGATCCTGGTTGACGGTGATGTTCCTTCCGTCAAGGTTCTGCCCATTCTTAGGGTTTTGGATTAGGTTTAGGTTGATTTTATAATTTATTTAGTTACTGTAGATTTAGGATTAAGGTTTAGGGTTTAGGGTTTAAGGTTTAAGTTTTTAACGTTTATGCTTTTAGGTTTAGGGTTTAGGGTTTTCTGGGGTTTAGGGTTTAGTGTTTAGGGTTTAAGGTTGGAGGTTTAGGGTTTAGGGTTTAGGATTTAAGGTTTAAGTTTTTTTTTTTATAAAAAAAAGTAAACTGGCAGGTTTAGGTTTATCTTGTATATTAAGTTTATTTTTTATTTATTTTAGTTTAGTTTATTTTTTATTCTTGTTTAGGTTTATTTTTTATTTTTATTTAGTTTAGTTTATTTAATTTAGGTTTATTTATTTTAGTTGAGGTTTTTTATTTTAGTTTATTTTTTAGGTTTAGGTTTAGGTTTAAGTTTATTTTTTAGTTGAGTTTTAATCTTATTTTATTTTTTAGGTTTAGGTTTTAATTTTTACTTTTAAGTTTAAGTTTTTATTTTTATTTTAGTTTTTCAAGTTTAGGTTTTAGGTTTTTATTAAATGTTTATTTTTAGGCTTTATTTTTTTTTAGGTTTACGTTTATTTTTAGTTTATTTTATTTTATTTATGTAGGTTTAGGTTTAGGTTCTGTTTGTTTTATGTTTAGGTTTAGGTTTTATTTATTTTAATTTAGGATTAGGTTTATTTTATTTTGTTTATTTTATTTATTTTTAGTTTAGGGTTTATGCTTTTTTTATTTATGTTTGGGTTAATTTCTTAAGTTTAAATTTTTATTTAGTTTTTATTTTATTTTGTTTTAGATTTATTTTATTTTTATTTTATTTAGGTCTTTTATTCTAAGGTTTATTTTATTTTTTAGTTTAGTTTAGGTTTTTATTTATTTTATTTTATTTTAGTTTTAGGTTTAGGTTTAGGTTTTTGTTTTGGTTTTTATTTTATTGTATTTTATTATTTTATTTAGGTTTAGGTTTTTTTATTTATTTTATTTATAAGTTTATTTCATTTAGGTTTAAGTTTTTAGGTTTTTAAGTTTTAAGGTTTTTAGGGTTTAGTGTTGAGGGTTTAGGCTCTAGGGTTTAGGGTATAAGGTTTAAGGTTTAGGGTTTTAAGGTTTATGGTTTTATGATTTTGGGTTTAGGGTATAGTGTTTAGTCTTTAGGCTTTAAGGTTTTTATGGTTTAGGGTTAACTTAAGGGTTTAAGTTAGTTTAGGGTTTAGGGTTTATGGTTTAGGGTTTAGGCTTTAGGGTTTATGGTTTTTAGGCTTTAGGGTTTAGGGTTTTTAGGGTTTTGGGTCGTTTTGATTATAGTAGGGTTAGGGTTAGTGCAGGTTTGTGGTTTTGGTTTTGGTTTAGGGTTTAGGGTTGTAGGTTGTAAGTTTATGTTTGTAGGTTTATGGTTTAAGGTTTAGGGTTTAGAGTTAGTTTTATGATTTAGGGTTTAGTGTTAAGGGTTTAGGATTTAGAGTTTACAATTTAGGGTTTAGGGTTTTCGGATTTTTTTTAATTATGTAAATTGGTAGGTTTAGGTTTAATTAATTTATTTAGTTTATTTTTTATTTATTTTAGTTTATTTTAGGTTTTCATTTAGGTTTACTTTTTTATTTAGTTTGGTTTATTTGTTTTAGTTTTATTTAATTTAGTTTAGGTTTTTTATTTTAGTATATTTTTTAGGTTTATGTGTAGGTTTATGCTTAATTTTTAGTTTAGTTTTATTTTTATTTTATTTTTATTTTATATTTTAGGTTTAGGTTTTTATTTTATTTTTTTAGGTTTAGGTTTTAGATTTTTATTTTAGGTTTATTTTTAGATTTTATTTTTTTAGTTTATTTTATTTTATTTAGTTTAGGGTTTAGATTTTATTTATTTTGTTTAGTTTAATTTAGTTTAGGTTTAGGTTTATTTTCTTTTGTTTATTTTAGGTTTTGGTTTTTTTTAAGTGTAGGGTTTAGGTTTTATTTTTTATTTTTTTTGGGTTTTATTTGTTTATTTAATTTTTAAGTGTAGCTTTTTATTTAGTTTTTATTTTATTTTATTTTAGTTTTTTTTTATGTTTGGGTTTTATTTTATTTAGATTTTATTTTTAGGTCTATTTTATTTTTTCATTTAGTTTAGGTTTTTGTGTATTTTATTTTAGTTTAGTTTTTTTATTTTATTTTTAGGTTTAGGTTTAAGTTTTATTTTATGTTTTTATTTTATTTTATTTTATTTATTTTATTTAGGTTTATGTTTTTATTTATTTTATTTATTAGGTTTCAATTAGTTTAGGTTTAGGTTTTTAGGTTTTTAGGGTTTAGGGTTTAGGATTTAGGGTTTTTGCTTCAGGGTTTAAGGTTTAGGGTTGTAGGTTTTAGGGTTTATGGTTTGGGTTCTGGGTTTAGGGTTTAGGGTTTTGTGTTTAGGGTTTTAGGGTTTAGGGTTTAAGATTATAGGTTTAGGGTTTAGGGTTAGTTTTAGGGTTTAGGCTTAGGTTTTTTTAATGTAATTTTTTTGTTTAGGGTTGTAGGTTTAGGGTTAGTTTTAAGGTTTAGGGTTTAGGGTTTAGGATTTTGAGTTTAGGGTTTGGGGTTTAGGCTTAAGGGTTTTTTTTGAAATTATGTAAATCGGTAGGTTTAGATTTATTTAGTTTATTTTTATTTATTTTAGTTTATTATATTTTTAATTTTTATTTATGTTTTATTTTTATTTTTATTTAGTTTAGTTTATTTAATTTAGGGTTTTGGGTTTAGGGTTTAGGATTTAGGGTTTAGGGTTGTAAGTTTAGGGTTAGTTTTAAGGTTTAGGGTTTAGGGTTTAGGAATTTGAGGTTTGGGTTTGGGGTTTAGAATTAAGAGTTTTTTTTTTAAATTATGTAAATCGGTAGGTTTAGGTTTATTTAGTTTATTTTTATTTATTTTATTTTATTTTATTTTAAATTTTTATTTATGTTTTATTTTTATTTTTATTTAGTTTAGTTTATTTATTTTAGGGTTTAGGGTTTAGAGTTTAAAAACTAAAAAATAATACCTAAAAAAAACCTAAAATAAAAACCTAAAACCTAAACCTAATAAAATAAAATAAAAACCTAAAACTAGACCTAAAAATAAAAAATAAAACCTAAACCTAAAAAATAAAGAATAAAGTATTATATTATGTCAACTATTTAAGAATTACTTATAGTTTCCATAAACTACTTCTAGTTATCAATATTAAATCAAGAATAAAGCATTTTATATAATTTTTTCTAATTTATCAAGTGTTAAAATGACAATTATGAGTTTGAATATTCTTTTCTTTATTTAATATTACAAAGTCTAGAATGCTAATGAATATATGTCTAACTATTACAGATAGTGGATCTCATATTGTACTTAGAGATTATTGATTATGAAAAAAAAGATACATATTCTTTACCATCCACTTTTTAGAATAACTTCACTCCCTTTCTTTTGGTTAATGTGTTTTTTCTCTATATTTAGTTTAGGTTTAGGTTTTATTTTTAGGTTTATTTTTTAGTTTTAGGCTTTTATTTTGTTTTTATTTTATTTTATTTTAGGTTTATTTTATTTTTATCTTAGGTATTGTTTTCATTTAATTTAGGTTTCTTATTTTTTAGTTTAGTTTAGGTTTTTATTTATTTTATTTTATTTTAGCTCTTATTTTTTATTTTATTTCCTTTTTAGGTTTAGGTTTAGGTTTAGATTTTAGTTTATGTTTTTATTTTATTTTATTTTTTATTTTATGTTGGTTTAATTTTTTTTTTAAGGTTTTATTTAGTTTAGGTTTAGGTTTTTAGATTTTTAGGGTTTGGGTTTTAGGTTTTTATTTTAGGTTTTTTGTAGGATTTATTTTTTAGTTTAGGTTTAGGTTTATTTTTAGTTTATTATATTTTATTTAGTTTAAGTTTAGGTTTAGGTTTAGTTTATTTTAGGTTTAGGTTTAGGTTTTATTTATTTCACTTTACTTTATTTTAGTTTAGGTTTACGTTTATTTTATTTTGTTTATTTTATTTTTATTTTAGGTTTATGTTTTTTTTAGTTTAGGGTTTAGGTTTTATTTTTTATTTATTTTCAGGTTTATTTAGCTTTTTTAGTTATTTAAACATAAAAATAAAATAAATTAAAACCTAAACCTAAAGAAAAATAAAATGGAATTAAAGAAAGATAAATAAAACACAAGCTAAAAAAAATAAAAAAAATAAATGATAAACTTAAAATAAAAAAAAAAAGAATCTTAAAATAAAAACAAAATACACCTAAAATAAAATAAAATAAAAACTAAATAAAAGCCTAAACATAAAAAATAAACCTTAAAATAAAACCTATAAAAAATAAAAAAATAAAACCTGAACCCCAAACTAAAAATAAAACCTAAACTTAAAATTAAAATTAAATAAACAAAATAAAATTAAGCTGAACCTAAACTAAAATAAATTAAACCTAAACCAAAACCAAAACCTAAACTAAATAAAATAAAATAAGCTAAAAATTAACCTAAACCTAAACTAAAAAGGAAAACCTAAAAATAAACCTGAATAAACCTAAAATCTAAACCTAAAGAAATAAAATAAAATCCTAAACCTAAACCTAAAAATAAAAAATAAAACCTAAACCTAAAAAATAAAATATAAATAAAACTAAACTAAAAAATAAACATAAACCTAAACCTATACCTAAAATAAGAAATAAAATATAAAACCCAAACAAAAATTAATAAACCTAAAATAAATTAACAAAATAAATAAAAATAAAAAATAAACCAAAATAAAAAAAGTTTAAATAAATAATAAATAAACTAAATAAACTTAAACCTATCATTTTACTTAATTTTAAAGAAAAACTCTAAACCCTAAATCCTAAACCCTAAACCTTAAAACTAACCCTGAACACGAAACCCTAAACCTATAACCGTAAACCTACAACTCTAAACCCTAAACCCTCAAACTCTAAACCCTAAACCCTAAACCTAAACCCTAAACCTTATACCTTAAACTCTAAACCCTAAACCCTAAACCCTAATTCCCTAAACCTTAAACCTTAAAACCTTAAGCCCTAAACCCTAAACCCTAAACCCTAAAACCTACAACCCTAAAACCTAAATCGCAAACCCCAAACCCTAAACCCTAAACCCTAAACTAACCATAAACCCTAAGATGTGGTAGAACCTTGACAGCAGGAACATCATCGTTAACTAGGCTAGGTCTAGATCGTGGAGGCGAAGGAAGAGGTGATGGTTATCACAGTGGTGGTGGGGGATATAGAGGTTGTGTTCGGAGCAGTGGTGGTTTTGGAGGTGGGAGGAGAGATGGAGGTTATATCCTTGGTGGTGGGGGAGGGAGAGATCGGTGATACGATGATGGATCCCGCTAGTCGAGAGGCAGGGGTCGTCTTATGGGAACTAGAGAAACTGTATAACGGTCGATCTAATAAGCTACTTATGGAATTGTGTCTTTATAGTAGAGACGGTTCTACTTATCTAGGGTTTTTTATTTTCTCTATGGGTGTTCATTTTTGATTTTCGTCATCGCTTGTGCCTTAGAGAACTTGAGGTGCTACTTGGTTGATGAAATCGAAAAGAAGAAATGTTGAATATGAATTTATTTTCTACTAAAAAATTCTTAAACCCAAAACCCTAAACCATAAACTAAAACTTAAACCCTAAACCTTAAACCTAAACCCTAAAACCCCAAAACCAAACCCTAAATCTTAAACCCTAAACCCTAAACCCTAAACCCAAAAAAGCTAAAAACTTAAACCTTAACTAAATAAAACCAGAAAATAAAATAAATCAAAAAACCTAAACCAAAATAGAATAAAAAAATAAAATAAAAACATAAACTAAAACTTTAACCTAAACTTAAACCTTAACCCAAACCTAAAAAGAAAATAAAATAAAAAATAAAAACTAAACTAAAATAAAATAAATAAATATCTAATCTAAACTAAAAATTAAAAAACCTAAGTAGAATAAAAACAAAACCTAAAATAAAAATAAAAAAAGAAAACTAAATAAAAACTTAAAAATAAATAAAAAAATTATACTTAAATCCTAAACTAAAAAAACTAAACCTAAAATAAAAATAAAATGAACAAAATAAAATAAACCTAAAAATAAACTAAAATAACTAAAATAAAATAAATAAAACCTAAACCTATACCTAAAATAAATTAAACCTAAACCTAAACTAAATAAAATACAATAAACTAAAATAAACCTAAACCTAAACTAAAAAAAAATAAACCTAAAATATACCTAAAATAAAAAAAAAACCTAAACCAAAAAACTAAAATAAAACCTAAACCTAAACTTAAAATAAAATAAACCTAAAATAAAATAAAATAAAACTCAACTAAAAATAAACCTAAACCTAAAAAATAAAATAAAATAAAAACCTTAAATAAAATAAATAAACCTAAAATAAATAAACTAAACTAAATAAAAATAAAAAATAAACCTAAATAAAAATTAAAAATAAAATAAACTCAAATAAATAACTAAATAAACTGAATAAACTTAAACTTACTTGTTTATTTAATTTAAAAAAAAAACCTCTAAATCTTAAATCCTAAACCCTAATCCCTAAAACTAACCCTAAACCTACAACCCTAAACACTAAACCATAAACCCTAAACCATAAACCCTAAAACCCTAAACCCTAAACCCTAAAACCTACAACCCTAAACCCTAAACCCTAAACCCTAATCCCTACGACACTAAACCCTATGTCCTAAACCCTAAACTAACCCTAAACCCTAGGAATGGGTAGAACTTTAATGGCAGGAACATCACCATCACCTAGGTAAGTCTAGATCTAGCAGTGGAGGCGAAGGCGGAGGCGACGGTTTGCATAGTGGTGGTGGGGGATCTAGGGGTCCTGGTGGATATGGAGGTGGTGGTCAAAGCAGTGGTGGTTATAGAGGCGGGAGGAGCAATGGAGGTTACTACCGTGGTCGTGACGGAGGGAGAGATTAGGGATATGATGGTGGATCTCACTACTAAAGAGGCCGAGGTGGTTCTGATGGGAATTGGAGAAATTGAAGCACGACTGATATAATCTATTGCTTATCGAACTGTGTCTTTACAGTACAGATGGTTGTACTTATCTAGGGATTTTGATTTGTTATATGGGTGCTTATTTTTTATCTATGTCGTCGCTTTGGTCTTAGAAAACTTGGGGTGCTACTTGGTTGATGAAATTGAAAAGAAGAAATATTGAATCTGAATTTTTCTCTATTAAAAAAAACCTTAAACCCTAAACTCTAAACCATAAACCATAAAAACACTAAACACTAAACCCTAAATCTTAATCCCTAAACCATAAACACTAAATCGTAAAACCCTAAACCCTAAACTCTAAACCCTAAAACCATAAACCCTAAACCCTAAAACCTGCAACCCTAAACTCTAAACCCTAAACTCCAAACCCTAAACCTTAAACTAATTTTATACCTTCAACTAACCCTAAACCATAAACCCTAAACTAATCGTAAACCCTAAGCCCTAAATCTTGAATAAAGATTTCATTAGGAGTAGATCTAAAGAATGACCTAATCCTAACATAGTTTTGGTAGCTAAAGAAAATGTCTCCAAGAGGGTTCCCTTGAATATTAGAGATTTTAACACTCTAAACCCTAACCCTAAATTATATTATAATACCATATATTATAGTATAATGTCACATCATAAATTTGAGCATGTAGTGATGTGTTTTGGGATGTGATAAGATGTTTTGAAATGTTTTAGTATATTTTGGAATTATGCCCTATAGTATATATTAATATAAATCACAAAAATATTGATTTAATAAATTAGATGAACAAATTTGTTAAATTTGAAGTGGGAATTAGGTTGTAGTACCAAAGGTTGTAGTCTAAAAAGTAAGATTTTATGTTCAAAATAAATATTATATGTTGTAGCATAGTACATCATCATATATCATAATATATTGTTCTATGCATTTTAAATTCCTTTAGTATTTTACAATCATATAGTCGAGCTTACACTAGCATTATTAATCAAAAATCTTGATTTAGAGTTTAAAATGGTGGAATTTGGCCAAATTCATAATAGGTAGAGCATGGCATCATAATAAATTGTTTCAATTTAAATTATGTAAGTGATACAACTAAAATATATAGTTTTTTTATTATTTAGACTAATTTTTTGATTTATTTTATTTTAAGCAATCCCTTGTAATATGATATGAAATATAATATAATATAATATGTTATAGTGTATTATAATACATGATGCCATAATATAGTATAACATCAAGCATTATCGCATACTATTGTGTATTACTGCTTATTTTTTAACATATTTTAGTATGTTATAGTATGATGTAGTACAATTTGTACTAGTATAATTCATAAAAATACTGATTTATATACTGAGATGATGGGATTTGGCCAAATTTAAGGTAAGCTTTAGAGAACATCATTGGGGGTGCGCTATGGCGAGTCATTTATAAGCTAAAATAAAATAAATAAAAACCTTAACTAAAATAAAAAATAAAAACCTTAAATAAAATTAAAAACTAAACCTAAAGTAAAAGTAAAGTAAACTTAAAATAAAATAAAATAAAATAAAAACTAAATAAAAACTTGAACCTAAAAAATAAACCCAAAATCAAAACCTAAAAACAAATAAAAAATAAAACCTAACAAAAAAAAACCTAAACCTAAAATAAAAATAAAATAGGCTTAAATCAAAACTAAAATAAACTAAATTAAGATAAATAAAACCTAAGTCTAAACCTAAACCTAAACCTAAACCCTAAATAAAATAAATTAAACTAAAAATAAACCTAAAAATAAACTAAAAAATAAAACCTAAAAATAAACATAAAACCTAAACCTAAAAAAATGAAATAAAACCAAAACTTAAACCATAAAAAGTAAAATAAAAATAAAACTAATCTAAAAAATAAACCAAAACCTAAACTTAAACCTAAAAGATAAACTAAAATAAAAACACAAAACTAAAATAAATAAACCTAAAATTAATAAACTAAACTAAATAAAAATAAAAATAAACCTAAATAAAAAAATAAAATAAACTAAAATAACTAAAACATAAACTAAATAAACTAAATAAACCTAAACCTATGAGTTTAACAATTTTAAAATAAATAAATAAATAACTAAAGAAAACCCTAACCCTAAACCCTAAACCCTGAACCCTAAACCCTAAACCCTAAACCTTAAAACCCTAATCCCTAAACCCTAAACCTTAAACCCTAAAACTCCAAACCCTAAACTCTAAACCATAAACCCAAAACCCTAAACACTAAAACCTATAACCTACAACCCTAAACACAAAACCCGAAACTCATAACCCTAAATCCTAAACCTAAATAAATAAAACCTAAAAATAAAATAAATAAAAAAACCTAAACCTAAATAAAATAAAAAATAAAATAAAATAAAAACCTAAACTAAAACCTAAACCTGAACCTTAACATAAAAATAGGACAAAATAAAAAAAAAGTTAAACTAAAATAAAATAAATAAAAACCTAAACTAAACTAAAAAATAAAATAAACCTAAAAATAAAGAAAATAAATAAAATTAAAACTAAACTTGAAATAAAAATAAAATAAACCTAAAATAAAATAAAATAAAAATTAAATAAAAACCTAAATCTGAAAATAAAAAATAAAACCTAAACCCTAAACAAAAAGAAAACTTAAACCTAAAATAAACAAAATAAAATAAACCTAAACATAAACTAAAATAAATAAAACCCAAACCTAAACCTAAAATAAAGAAAACCTAAATGGTAAACTAATTAAAATAAAATATACTTAAAATAAAATTAAACCTAAACTAAAAAATAAAACCTAAACAAAAAATTAAAATAAAACCTAAAACCTAAACCTAAAAAAATAAAATAAAAACCTAAACCTAAACCTATAAATAATAAATAATACCTAATCTTAAAAAATAAAATAAGAATAAAACTAAACGGAAAAATAAGCATAAATATAAAACTATACCTAAAAAATAAACCAAAATATAAAATCTAAACTAAAATAAATAAACCTAAAATAAATAAATAAAACTAAATAAAAATAAGAAAACCTAAATAAAAAATAAAAAATATAAATAATAAATTAAATAAAAAATAAACTAAATAAACCAAAACCTACCAGTTTACTTAATTTTAAAAAAAAAACCCTAAACCCTAAACTGTAAAATTAGCCATAAACTTACAACCATAAACCTACAACCCTAAACCCTAAATCCTAAACCCTTAATCTAAAATCATAAACTAAACCCTCCAAATCCTAATTACTAATCTAATCCCACCCTAAACCTTCCTCACCACTTAACCTAAACCACACCTCTAAATTAATTAACTAACTAAATGTAAACTATTAACCTAAACCCTTAACCTAAACCTCAAACCATAAACCTAAAGCTGTGCCCTAACCTACCTAATCTAACCTACCTAACCTCTACCATATCTTATGTGCCCACTAACTAAACCACTGACCCACCCAACCCACCTAAACCTCCTAAACCTAAACCTAAACCACTCCAAACTAAACCCTAAACCCTAAACCTAAAACCTAAACCTAAACTAAATAAAATGTAATAATAAAATAAATAAATAAACCTAAACCTAAATAAAATAAAATAAAATAAAACCTAAACTAAAAGCTAAACTTAAACCTGAAAATAAAATAAAATAAAAAATTAAAATAAACTAAAATAAAATAAATAAAAACCTAAACTATGCTAAAAAATAAAATAACCCTATGAATAAAAATTTTAAATAAAATTAAAACTTAACCTAAAATAAAAATAAAATAAATCTAAAATATAATAAAATAAAAACTAAATAAAAACCTAAACCTAAAAAAATAAACCTAAAAATAAATTAAAAAAAAAAACCTAGACCCTAAACTAAAAAAAGCCTAAACCTAAAATAAAAATAAAATAAACAAAATAAAATAAACCTAAACCTAAACACAAATAAATTAAACTAAAATAAATAAAACCAAAACATAAACCTAACCTAAAATAAACTAAACCTACACCTAAAGATAAACTAAATAAAATAAAATTAATTAAAAATAAACCTAAACCTAAACTAAAAAATAATACATAAAAATAAACCTAAGTAAAAACCTAAAAATAAACCTAAATAAAAACCTAAAACCTAAACCTAAAAAAAATTAAATAAAAACCTAAACTTAAACCTAAAAATAAAAAATGAAACCTAAACTGATATAATGAAATAAAAAGAAAACTAAACTAAAAAATAAACCTAAACCTAAAAAATAAAATAAAATAGATAACCTAAACCTTAATAAATTAAATTAAAATAAATAAACCAAACTAAATAAAAATAAAAAATAAACCTAAAAATACTAAAAAATAAAATAAACTCAGATAAATAAAAAATAAAGTAAATAAACTAAATAAATGCAAACCTACCGATTTACTTAATTTATAAAAAATCCCTGAACCATAAATCCTAAACCCTAAGCCCTAAACCATAAACCTGCAACCATAAACCCTAAAGCCTAAACCCTTAAACTAACCATAAATCATAAACTCTAAACTTACAACCCTAAGCCCTAAACCCTAAACCCTAAACCCTAATACCCTAAACTTTAAACCCTAAACCCTAAATCCTAAACCCTAAACCATAAACCCTAAACCCTAAACCCTAAATCCTAAAACCTAAACCCTAAACCCTAAATCTTAAACCCTAAACCTTAAACCTTAAACCCTAAACCCTAAAACCTAAAGCTTAAAACCCTAAAAACTAGACCATAAGCTAACCCTAAACCCTAAGAATGGACAGAACCTTGATGGCAGGAACATCATTGCCACCTACGCTTAGTTTAGATCTGGTGGTGGAGATGAGGGCAGAGGCGATAGTTATCACAGTGGTGGTGTGGGATCTGGAGCTGCTAGTGGAAATGGAGGTGGTGGTTGGAGTAGGTGGTTATGGAAGCAGGAGGAGTGACAGAGGTTACAGCCATGGTGGTGGTGGAGGGAGAGATCGGTGATATGATGGTGGATCACACTACTCAAAAGGCATGGGTGGTTCCGATGGGAACTGGAGAAACTGAAGAATGGTTGATCCGATCTACTGCTTATGAAAATGTGTATTTATAATAGAGGCGGTTCTACTTATCTAGTGTTTTTGATTTTCTCTATGGGAATTTATTTTTGATCTATGTCATCGCTTGTGTCTTAGAAAACTTTGGGTGCTACTTGGTTGATGAAATCTAAAATAGGAAATGTTGAATATGCATTTATTCTCTATTTAAAAAAACATTAAACCCTAAACTAACACTTAAACCCAAAAACTAAAACCTAAACCCTAAACCCTAAACCATAAACCCAAAAACCTAAACCATAAAAACCCTAAACCCTAAACCCTAAAACCTAAAACCCTAAACCATAAACCCTAAAACCCTAAACCATAAACCCCAAACCCTATACCCTAAAACCATAAACCCTAAACCCTAAACCCTACCCCAAAAATCTAAAGCCTAAACCTTCAAAAAAGATGTCATTAGGAGTAGATCTAAGGAATGACCTAATCCTAACATAGTTATGGTAGCTAATGAAAATGTCTTCAAGAGAATTTCCCTTGAATATTAGAGATTTGAAAGCCCTAAACCCTAAATCATATTATAATACCATATATTATAGTATAATGTAGCATCATATTTTTGAGCATGTAGTGATGTGTTTTTGGATGTTATAAGATGTTTTGAAATGTTTTAGTATATTATGGTATTTTTTCATATAGTCTATAATAATATAAATCATAAAAATATTGAATTAATAAATTAGATGATTAAATTTGTTAAATTTGAAGTGGGAATTAGGTTGTAGTACCAAAGGTGTGCTACCCCACTTGTAGTCAAAAAAGTAAGATTTTATATTCAAAATAAATATTATATGTTGTTGCATAATATAGCTTCATATATCATAATATATTATTCTGCATATTTTAAATTATTTTAGTATTTTACAATCATGCAGTCAAGCCTACACTAGCATTATTTATAAAAATGTTGATTTGGACTTTAAAATGGTAGAATTTGGCCAAATTCTGAATAGGTAGAGCATAGTATCATAATTTATTGTATCTATTTAAAATATGTTAGTGATACAACTAAAATATATAGTTTTTTATTATTTAGACTAATTTAATGATTTTTTATCTTAAGCAATCCCTTGTGATGTGTATGCAAAATAATATAATATAATATGTTATAGTGTATAATAATATAAGATGTCATGACATAGTGTAGTGTCATGCATTATAGCAAACTATTATGTATTACTACTTGTTCTTTAGCATATTTTAGTTTGTTATAGTATAACGTAGTAGAGCTTGTACTGGTATAATTCATAAAAATACTAATTTATAGGCCAAGATGATGGGATTTGGCCAAATTTAAGGTAAGCTTTTGGGAACATCATTAGGGGTGTGCTATGGTGTGTCATTTAATCAAAAGAATAAAATTTTGCATACAAAATAAATCTTCATTTTTCAACCAAATTTTATAATTTTTTTTCTTAAACTGATTTATTTTAAAATGTAATGTAAGATAATATATTATATGAAAGCATACTAAAATATAATGTACATAATAATATAACTTTAGATATATATATATATATATATGAATGTGGTCGTGTGTTACTAAATGTTATTATACATTTTAGTATGTCTTACTTTTGTTATAATACATTGGGTTAAAACTCACAAAAATGCTAATTTAAAGGTTGAGATGGAAGAATTTGGCCAAATTAATGGCACACACCAAGAAGCAAAGCCAAAATTATGCTATTTTGTACCATTTGTAATAGAAAAATAATAATTTTACATCCAGAATGAACATTATTCATATTTTGAAAAACTTTTGTTATTTGTTACTTTTAATTTATTCTAATGAGGTGTAATGTTAGACATTATATTATATTATAACAAATTATATTATAACATCATATATTATAATATAATATAGTGTGTTAATTCATACTATAATATGTTTAGCATGATATTGTATAGTTAGTTTGAGCTTGCACCATCAAAAATCATAAAATGTTGATTAAAATGTTAAGATGATGTAATTTGAATGAATACATTGCTAGGCTTTGGTTGAAATATTAAAGGTGTGCATAAAAGAAGAAATAAGAATTGATGAGAATTCCATGTCAAGGACATGGAGGGAGATCCTCTAGGGGATCACACATGCATTGGACATGACATGTGAGGGGTCTATGTCAAGGGCATAGAGGAAGAAAATCTGCTGGGGATAAGGTTTGTATTTGATTTGAGTATATGATTTATGGAAAGAAGATCCATTGTGGATAAGAATCTATAATCCACCAAGGATTAAGATTGAATCGACTTTAATTTATTTATTTTAATTGATGTGGAGGCATATCTATTAGAGATATGGGCTCAAGTCTGCGAGGGATCGGGTATATGAAGCTTCCACTATGGAAGCAGGTTCAGGCTATCCGTTGGGGATTAGGATTTAAGTTTGATTTCACAGATTTATTTTGGGATGTATCCACTGGGAATAAGTGTTTGGTTGGATTTCATTGATTTAGACTCTACTATGGGACTTGGTTTAATTTGGCTCCACTAAGGAGGTTGGTTTTGAATTTGATTTATTTTCTTGACTTGTTTATATATGATTTGGGGCTCCAGTGGGGAGAAGGGTGTGATTTAACTCCACTGGGAAAAATTAGATTGGATTAAATTTAATCTGAGTTAATATATGGACCCTATCGGTGTGTGATGGACACACTTAGAAGGGGCTACATCAGCCTTAACCTACCACAGGTTTACAAATCCAAAGGGATAGTCTACCAGCTGCAGGGTAGAGCTACCCAACCTAAGGGGTTGTCTTTTGGTGTGCAACGACTATGCTAGGAAGAAGGCATAGTAGACTTACATCTTCCAAAGCAAGGAACAACTACTGGGTTGACCTGTTGGATGCACAACAAATTGAATCTGACTTATGGCGACTATTGAGTGAATGCCGTTGGGGACTTATGTCAACTTAAAAGTAGCTAGAATAAATTTTAACTTAATTTTGTGTGATTTGTTATGGTTTGTTTAGTTTAGTTTGATTTTAAATTGAAGGCATATCTGTTGGGGATGTCAGCTCGATCAAATTTGATAGAAATAATTTATGGACCATGTCAGTGTGCGATGGACCCACTGAGAAGGGGCTATATCGGACTTGTCATATATCATATTTACAAATCCAAAGGGATAGTTTGTTGGTCATGGGGTAGAGCTAGCCAACCTAAGGGGTTGCCTTTTTGTGTGCAACAAATGTGCTAGGAAGAAAGCATACTAGACTTACATCTTCTAAAGCAAGGAACAACTGTTGGAGTGACCTATTAATAGCACAACAAACTGAACCCAACTTAGGGGCAACTATTCAGTGAATGCCGCTAGGGACTAATATCAGCTCAAGAGTAGTCAGCAATTCCTAAGGGAATTTTGTTGACACTACCCTAAAGATAGGATGCTTGCTTGGGAAAAAGAATCGCTAGGGGTGTCCACCTAATCCACAAGTGAATATATATTTTATTAATATGTTTGCGTGGACCTTGTTGGTGTGTGAGGGACCATAATGAGAAGGGACTATGTCGGCCTTGACCTATCTCAGATTTACTAAACCAAGAGAGAATCTGCACATCCACAAAATGGATTCTTTAACTACAGGGGTGGTTACTAGGAAAGGGGAACTATCCAATCCGATAGTAACCTGGGTAGTGTCAAAATGGTGTCATAAAGGATGTGATCCAAATATAGTGCCCATAGAGGAAGTGCTGCTAGGGGTGTTATCCTAAACTTTGGAAAAAAATCATATAGATGTACTGTGGCCAACTCAAGGAGAACTTCGTCACCCTAGGTTGATCAATTATCACAAATTAGGTCAAATCAAGTGAACTTGGTCATTTGACCAAGTCAACCCCTTAACCCATATGAACCTAAACTATCCAAATTACAACCTAAGACTAATCCCTTGAAACTAATGATTCATACCAAATCAAAATAAATATTTGAATATACCTTGACTTTTAATTGAGTCAAACCAAACCCAATTGGCCCTTTTGAGCCAAGTTGACCCAAATTGGCCTAAAAGAATAAATTAGGTCAAATCAAAATATAAACCAAATTGATTGCAACCAATAATAGCTCAAGTTCATTCCAAATTTATTATTGAACGTGACCAAAGCCATGTTTGGATCGAATTAAACCTAATTGACTTACTTAGCCCAAATTGACCTAAAGGTTCAAGTTGGCATAAGTAAAACTAAATCCAAATTAATTGAAACCAAAGCCTACAATCATATTCAATTGGTCAACTAAAACCAAACCAACACCGAATCCAAGCCAATTTGACCAATTTGGTCAAATTGGTGAACTTAACCCATTTGACACATATGAATTCAAATAAGCCAAAATAAAATCTAAGCCAAACTAAACCAAACCAATTGAACCAAAATATCCCAAATGATCATATCAACTTGACCCAACCTAGCCCAATTTGGCCTAAATGAGTCAAATTGAGCCAAACTTATCCAAATCAACTCCAATTGACTTGAAATTTGGGCAAACCCACTTTTAGCTCATTTTAAATTTGCCAAAATCAAATCCCATACCAAATGATCATTCTACCCTTATTTCAAGGGCATCACATGAGACAAATCACTCATGAAAGTGGTCGTTTTCATTCCTTGGCCACTTGGTACTCTCCCAATGGTCCACCTAGGCATCTAGTACACTGCCCAAACTGACCCAAAGGGTGGTTGGGTCGGCCATGATCGATGGGAGGTGAAATCACCTCATCCTCCCCATTGGAGTATTTGAAACCCAAAAGACACCCATGATTCTTCCTTGGTAGCCACCTCCACACCTTCAACCAACAAGCCGAGCCAACACACCTTCTCCTTGCCACCCATAACTCCTTGAGAAGGTTGGATGACCATTAGAAGCCAAACCTGATCCCACCATCTAATCAAGATGAAGGGAGGGAGGGGGGGGGTATACACCCTCTCATTTCCAGTAAAACACACATAAAAATCATTCCTCAAATCCCTAGCTACCCAAGATAAGCCATTAGAGCCATTCCCTAAGCTTCCAAGCTCATTCCTCAATCAAAAAAAGCCATTCCCGCCCATCCCAAAATAAGACACTCCCATTTTTGAGATACTTTCCTCATTTCTTTGTCAAACTCAAATTAACTTTGTATGCACCTTCCCTAGGCCTCGTCGAGCAAGAATGAATCATCTCCAAAGATTCCTGAGCATTGGAGGTAGGAATTTGGGCAAAAGTTGAGCTCCAAATCATTGGTTCATAGCCTTTCAAGCAAACATTAAGGAATTGATCCAATTGCGCTCAATAAGGCTTCGTCTCCACTCGATGAAGCTTCCTGAATTGTTCGAGCCACTGGTCTTGAGATCCGATGAGGTATGCTTCCAAAATTGATCTTTAGGAAAAAATAAGTTGGAGCATCTTGAAGAAAACTTGCATCTCATGTGATCTTGACCGTTTGATATCCTCCAATCGATGTCATGAAGGTTTGGGATCCTTTTGGAGTTGATCTGAGCTAGGGTAAGCTCAGATCAAGTGAGCAATGTTGGATGGACACCATTCTCTCTCACTCACATGATGTTAGATCACACACTGTCCATTCTTCTTGATCAGAATGGATGGTCGTTATTAGAACCGCTAGATTGATCTGATTTAATCCTATTAAGTTGTGGGATTAATTATAGTCATCTGATCTTAGATCGAATGGCAGACGAGAAAGCACATCCTCTGCCACCATGTAACGCTGAGTTGGATAAGTTTTAAGCAGCCAATCTTGCAATACCACATGAAAAGCATACCGCATCAGTGTGCTACGTGGTGCCAATAGGATTAGGCTTTAACTAGGCTTAATTATTAATTTTTAATGGCTAAAAATTCTAAAAATCATAAAAAATCATAGAGAAATAAAAAAATTCAAACAAATACTCATTTTAAAGGTATTTCATAGGAGAATTAAATAAAAATGATCTTTACTAATTTTGAATAGTAATTAAGGTTTAATTAAGGTTTAATTATAAAAATTTATTGGCTTAATTACTCCTTAATTCCTTGAGCAATTAATCCCAAATTTTGTGGGTAAATTTAATGGGATAACTTCTACCTCCCATAATATTTTTGGGATTTATTACTCACATAATTAGGAAAACTTACTAATTAAACCTTAACTACTATTTTAAGTTAATTAATGATTAATTAATCCCATGAATAGTTACAAATTGGTTAATTAAGTTTATTAATCATTATTCAATAGTAAGTGAACTAAGGAATAGGGTTGGGATGCCTTTCCGTATGTTCATTTCACCCTTTTTAAAATGAAATTAATTAAGATTTAATTAATTAATTAAATTACTTAAACAAATTAAGAGCACAATCACATCAGACCTTAATTAATTAAATCATGAGGTAGATCTTTAGGTGTTTAATAACCTAAAGGATTTTAATGAAATTATGGTTAGTCCACATGGGTGGGAAAACCATAAGAGTAATTAATTAAGTCTCTTAATCTAATTAACTATTAATCATGTGCCAAATGAATTAGGCCCCTTTTATTTCCTAGGATCATTACAAGTTTATTTTCCATGCATATCATGTTGGCTCATAATTATCTAGTTAATTACTTTAATATGACATAAGTAAGGGTAATTAATTCATCTAATTAAGGGTTCAACTTAATTAACCCATAAAATTAACTTAATTACATTTCCTTAAATTAAATCAAATCACTAATGTGGGAATGGGTTTGAAACAACAAGTGATGATTTCTCTTCTCCTCTTTAAATCAAATCAAATCCAAAACTTAATTAATAAAGAAGCTTTGGTTTGCTTTAAATAATCTTATTTGATTTGATTATCCTTAGGAACTAGTTTGGTTGAATTAATCACATGCATATATTTGATTGTCCTCTTTCCAATCATGTTAAATTTGGTATGTCATTTGAATTCATGCATCCATCTTTTCAAAATCAAGTAAAATAAAATGGATCTTATTTATTTAATCTTTCATGTGTTGATTTAATATAATATATGCATGGCTATTATCACTATTAAATCCAAAAGAATTTTTTCAAAGCTTATAAATGAATAATAATATGTGTTACGATGCTACTTTTAAATACATAAGAAATGCATGTGCTTATAGCCTAAGTGTATGAATGTTGAGTTCTCTTTCCTCTATTCATGTGTTGATTTATATAAGATTGAATGGTAATGGATATATAGTTTGGACATCATGGGAGCACAAGGCTTTAGCTAGTCCTAAGGAGGTCATTTGATTACCTCACTTCTCTAGTTTAATAACGGCACGTACCCAATTTATTTCATTCTTATGTTTTTCAACATTTAAATTTGGATAGAGTTTTAATTCATATATATAAATGATTCAATAAAAAAATATACAATCTTTGCATGGTCTTCTTTTCCTCATTTATGTATACATCCATGTGTGTCCATGAAAAGCAAGTATATAGTCTAGAGATCCTATGAATATGAGGCTTTAGTTAGCCCCAAGGAGGTCATTTGATTACCTCACTTCCCTGGCTTAACAATGACACGTACTTGCCTATATCTTTGTACGTGTATATGTATATGTGATTAGTGAATGAAAATCCCATTTTGCATTAAAATTGGATGCATTCATAATTGACTAAGTGGTTGAATTAATTAGCCATATGATTTGGAGCTTACTTCCTATGTTCATGTAAAGGAATTTACATATGTTTGAATGCAAATGAGTATATAGTCTAGACATTTCGAGAATATGAGGCTTTAGTTAGCTCAAAGGAGGTCATTTGATTACCTCACTTCCTTGGTTTAACAATGGCACATGCCTATTTAATTTCATTCTTATGCCCTTTTTGTATTAGAATTTGGATAAAGTTTTAAATTAATATTTTTAACTTGGTCAATCAAATAAAATATAAATTCTAAATATACACATACATTCATCATTTAAGTGTGCTAAAACATGGGTGGGAAAACCATAAGAGTAATTAATTAAGTCTCTTAATCTAATTAACTATTAATCATGTGCCAAATGAATTAGGCCCCTTTTATTTCCTAGGATCATTACAAGTTTATTTTCCATGCATATCATGTTGGCTCATAATTATCTAGTTAATTACTTTAATATGACATAAGTAAGGGTAATTAATTCATCTAATTAAGGGTTCAACTTAATTAACCCATAAAATTAACTTAATTACATTTCCTTAAATTAAATCAAATCACTAATGTGGGAATGGGTTTGAAACAACAAGTGATGATTTCTCTTCTCCTCTTTAAATCAAATCCAAAACTTAATTAATAAAGAAGCTTTGGTTTGCTTTAAATAATCTTATTTGATTTGATTATCCTTAGGAACTAGTTTGGTTGAATTAATCACATGCATATATTTGATTGTCCTCTTTCCAATCATGTTAAATTTGGTATGTCATTTGAATTCATGCATCCATCTTTTCAAAATCAAGTAAAATAAAATGGATCTTCTTTATGTAATCTTTCATGTGTTGATTTAATATAATATATGCATGGCTATTATCACTATTAAATAAAAAATTTTTTTCAAAAGCTTATAAATGAATAATAATATGTGTTATGATGCTACTTATAAATACATAAGAAATGCATGTGCTTATAGCCTAAGTGTATGAATGTCGAGTTCTCTTTCCTCTATTCATGTGTTGATTTATATAAGATTGAATGGTAATGTATATATAGTCTGGAGATCATGGGAGCACAACTCTTTAGCTAGTCCTAAGGAGGTCATTTGATTACCTCACTTCTCTAGTTTAATAACGACGCATAATTTATTTCATTCTTATGTATTTCAACATTAGAATTTGGATAGAGTTTTAATTCATATATATAAATGATTCAATAAAAAATATACAATTTTTGCATGGTCTTCTTTTCCTCATTTATGTATACATCCATGTGTGTCCAAGAAAAGCAAGTATATAGTCTAGATCCTATGAATATGAGGCTTTAGTTAGCCCCAAGGAGGTCATTTGATTAACTTCCTAAACAATGACATACTTGCCTATATCTTTGTACATGTATATGTATATGTGATTAGTGAATGAAAATCCCATTTTGCATTAAAATTGGATGCATTCATAATTGACTAAGTGGTTGAATTAATTAGCCATATGATTTGGAGCTTACTTCCTATGTTCATGTAAATGAATTTACATATGTTTGAATGCAAATGGGTATATAGTCTAGACATTTCGAGAATACGAGGCTTTAGTTAGCTCCAAGGAGGTCATTTGATTACCTCACTTCCTTGGTTTAACAATGACACATGCCTATTTAATTTCATTCTTATGCCCTTTTTGTATAAGAATTTGGATAAAGTTTTAAATTAATATTTTTAACTTGTTCAATCAAATAAAATATAAATTATAAATATACACATACATTCATCATTTAAGTGTGCTAAAATATGTTGTGTGTATAGATACACTTAGGATTAAATCATATGCATGTTACATGTGATGGGAAAGAATGATTTAATATATGTCATGTGGTAGAACATCAGTTAAATTAATATTATGATGCCTTTCATTTTGAATAGGATTATTTAAAGTGAACCTAAACTTAGGATTAATTAAATCATTTAATAAGCCATTCACTAAAGAGAACTAAATCAAATTAATATACTTTGGAAAGTGACTTAAGGTAGGGATGAAAGAGGGCAATCCTCTTTTCCTCTCTTTATAACACTTAGTTGCTAAGTGTAATCAAAGGAAACAAAAGAAAACATAAACTAAAATTCTCAAATCAATTAAACTACTCCAAACAAAATCAACCTTTCATGTTAAATTGAATCCTTCAACACCTAGAAAATACAACACAAATGCGTAACAAGACTTACCAAACAAGCCTTAATACACACATTAGAATTAAGTCACCACTTCTAGCTCTAAGTTAGGACAGTGTAAGATGTGATGTATGCTTTTTTTATGATGCAATATTTTAGATTGGATGTTATGGTGTATGCTTTGTAGGCTAGATGATATACCAATATTAGCCTAATCTTATTTTTTGCAGGGGATTATGCCTAAGGGATGCTTAAAAATAAATGTGAATACTCTTTTTGCAGGTTGCTTAAATCCTTAAGCATAATCTAAGTTAGGACAGGTGGGCATAGTTACCCATGTGTAGTGTGCTAAGTCTAAATTATAAATACAACTGCTTGTGATTTTATGTATATTTAGCTAACCGCTATTTTGCAGGTGTAGCTTGATTTAATTTTCCTACATAAATGTAATTTTTATAATAGGAATTAGGATTAGTGCTATGGGGATTAGGATGAGCATTGGCCATAAAGCTTTGTCTTGGGGTGCCCTATGATACCTTTGAAGCAAGCACCATCCAAATCAAAGAAGGAACCAAATAAGAAATGTAGACATGATGAAAGAAGACCCCCATAGAATTTAATACAATTATAATTATTCTTTCATATTTCAGGTTGTATAAGGGTAGAGCTCGGCTACCCATCTTTTCTCTCTTTGGGTTGTATGATGGTACCTGACCGCCTTTTATTCTTGTACGATTGTTTATATAATTGTTTGAAGTTATGTTTACATTATGCATTAGGATGGATGCTTTTCATAGTTTCTTAAATGATTGATGCTTTAATGTCTGGCTTGTATATGATTAGGCTCTTAGGATAAAAATAACTTTTCTATCCAACTAATCACTCATAACTATATTTTAGACAACTCATAACCTCATCATAAAGCTTAATACATAAATAAGATAATTAAAAGATTTAGTAACCCCTTAGTTATATGGTTTTATGTTTCACATCATGCATGAATATTCTTTCTCTCATGAACATGAAAGATCTCCATCCTTGCACAATAAATAAATGCTTGACCTGTGAGGGCATCCTATGTGGTGGAGAACACTTTCTTCTAACTGATTTGACCCATAACCTATTTCATCATGCATTTAGGGATAAGAAATCCTAAAGCCTCTATCAAAATGATGTGTCTAAAATGAAAGAAATTTGAAAATATTTTGCATCTATAGATTAAGTCATATGCTCATACCACTCATGCTCTAGTCTCTTAGGGAGTGTGTTTAGGACTTTAGTCTCTTTCTAATTCAATAACTACCATAGCTATCTTGTAATTCATAAAACTGACTACATGGTTTTAAAATCATAGGTGGAGTTAGCTGGCAACCACTCTAGCCTGTTATAAGTCCAGAAGTCGGACAATTTATTCTCTCTTATGAAGGTAAACCCTTATGTCCACCTATCGCTTAGATTTAGGTTATGCTTTAGCCCATACTAAAGCTCCCTAGATTTAAGATCCTAGGTAGCTATTTTCTTCAGACTTCGAACATAAATCATCACCTCTTAGGCATTCCCATAACCTTATGTTGGTGGATTATAAGCCCTAGTAATCAAATTAAATTTTAACTCAAAACATATAAATCTCCTCAACTTTAATATTATAAAGCCCAACCAAAGATAGATTGGAATGCTCACTAGGCTTCTGAGTATCTTGAGCATTTCCTACTTATTTTGTTTGGACTCCAAAAATAAGTCTTCTCCTTGAACTTTCCCAATTGATTTTCCAAATACAACCAATCTTGTGATAGTCTAAGCTTGAAATCTTGGAGATGATAATTATCTACTTTAATCGAGAGTATTCTTATCATTTCCTAAGATGTAATTATCTATTGAGGCTTGCTTCCATAGGGAACTTAAGACCCTGATTTAATATAAACCCTACTTTATTCATCCATGTAAAGTACGAGATAAATCTCTGGTACATTCCAAGAGCCATCATGCCTTAGGAGTCATTATTATGTGATTAGGCCCATTATAGGGTGATGCCTCTATCTTTCAAGATAGTACATCATACTACAATGTTATACCAGATCACCTCAAAAAGTATCCCCCCCTATTATCTGGGTGGTGTTCGCCCCCCCGCCCTCTCCACCCCCATACATTGAAAAATAAACACCACAATGCCCTCTTTCCTTGTTCATTGAATCCTCTCAACATCATCCTTTCTTTTTGGAGATCTAGAGGATAGCTTGTATCTACCAACATCCACTATAATGTAAAGAGGTAGTTATGCTGGGTTATCCCTACGGGTAAGTCTTCATCACTGAATGTAACTCCTAAGATGTCTTTCGAATGACATGCCTCCTCTTTAGTAGTGGTCAATTGAGCTAAGCATATCTCTAGATCAAGTAAGGCCTTGATTAGGGATTCCATCATCTCTTTGGATAAGACAAGGGCATCGCATATGGTTAACTTAGCTGGAAACTTTCTAAGGTGAGCTAGGATATTGTAATCAACTCTGGCTTAGTCCTCCACAAGCATATCCTTGGTTGAAGCATCCTATGGAGGGGCTATCTGCTCATTGGAACCAATGACTTGCTTACGCTTATCCTAAGGTGCTACCCTTTGAGGGAAAACTTTGCCACTTTATAAGTTAACTTCTTGGAATGATGAGCTTCTAGAAAGTTCTACCTTCTCATTGGGCATACCTACAGCTTCTCCTATGGGATCCTTAGAGTCAGTTGACTCCAAGTCAATCTCAAGAGGTGAACCACATTGATTCAGAAAAGGTTAGTCCAACTCTGAATCATAAAGAAAATGGATTGGAACTACTAGAGCTATTATTTTTATTTAGACTCGAAGAGCTTTCAATAGAAATAAAATCAAGAGCATCAGAAGTAGACAATATATAAGTAGAATCAGCTTTCTTCATTAATTTCTTTTTGGGTGGAAGTACATGATAGAAATCAAGTAAAGTAAGTGGTGTAAGGAATTTAGTGCCCTTATCCGTAGATACAATGCTCCTGCTAGTAGAAGAGGAGCTAATAAAAGAGGTGGTAGCCATAACAGTGGAGGGAGTACTGGACTCGGATGGTGGCTACGCTATTGGACTATCCCGAGCAAGTATGGTGAGCTGCTGGTGAGCTATCACCCTCCTCGAGTTATCCTTTGCAACTAGCAAACCTTTCTTGGTGTTGGAGGTTTGAGCTACTCCAAGCACCTGCAAGGAAAACTTCTTGATCTTAGAAATTATCTTCTTAAAGGTTCGAGATAGGTAGATATCCTAACCTTCTTTAGTCTTAAGAGGATCACAAGTATCCCCAAGGATTACTCTAATAGAACTGGATAGTTGTTCTAATAAGTATTCATTAGGGATAGCTATGGCTCTCAACTTGTAGGTGTGCTCAAACTAGTCCTTAAAAGTGATATAATCCTCTAAGACATGGCCTAACATGCAGTGGTAGGGGAAATAGCTAGGATCATTGCTCCTGCCACTTCCTCCGGCCTCTTAGGCTCTTGCAACTAAAAGTTAGGTTTTTTTAAGAGATTCATAAAGATTTTCCTAACTATCTCCCTCTTGAATGAATATGGCTTATTCAATATATCATCCAAAGTAGGTGGAAAGTAGCTACCTAGTGATGGATATGAATACACGCTGGGTAGTCGAGGTGGTGAAATGGTCATTGTTGCTGCGGTGGCTGATGATGGCCAACGTGGTGGAAAAGGAGGTCAAAGAGGCTGAGCTCGACTCTCTCATATTGAACTCGGCTAGCTTCCGTCCACACAACCCTGGCTTCTAATCAAACACCTTGCGCTTGGGCCTAGATGATTGGTTGAGAATGGGCAACTATTTGGTTTCCTCTTGTAGCCACCTTGTTGATTAATTTCTTTTGAAAATTAGGCCATGGATATTCTTGAGAAGAATCTCAATGGCATGTATTAGATACCGGTTCAGATTTCATGCTCGTTGCACCGAGAGAATGTAATCAACAAAGGTTTCGTTGAGTTTTTATTTCTCTACAATGAGGTCGCCTGCAATCACCCTCTACTGAGCTCCATCAAACCTCTTGAAGAAGAGGTGCTCCAAGTCAACAAAAGTCATCATCAAATCATTGGACAATTCGCATTAATCAAATGCAACACCGATGATTTACAATGAAAAGGGAAGAGAAGATGAGTGTGTACCACGATATTGCAATAGCCGACTCTAAAGTGTGCAATGTGTTATCATGTGTTCCCCCTGCCATCAAAGATCCTGAAGGATGATGGATAAAAATTCTAAATAAAATAAAAACTAAATAAAAACCTAAACCTAAAAAATAAACCTAAAAATAAAACCTTAAAAAAAAGCTAAACCCTAAACTAAAAAAAACCTAAACCTAAAATAAAGAAAATAAAATAAACATAAACCCAAACTAAAATAAATTAAAAAATAAAACCTAAACCTAAAACTAAAATAAACTAAATCTAAACCTTAAACTAAATAAAATAAAATAAACTAAAAAAAAAACTAAACTTAAACTAAAAAAAAACCTAAAAATGAAACTAAAATAAAAACCTTAAACCTAAACGTAAAAAAATAAAATAAAAACCTGAACATAAGCTTAAAAATAAAAAATAATACCTAAACCTAAAAAATAAAATAAAAGAAAACTAGACTAAAAATAAACATAAACCTAAACCTATGCCTAAAAAAAATAAATAAAAACCAAAACTAAAATAAATAAAATTAAGATATATAAACTAAACTAAATAAAAAAAATAAACCTAAATACAAATAAAATAAACTAAAATAAACTAAAATAAATAAGAAATAAATTAAACAAACCTATACCTACCTATTTACTTATTTTTTTTAAACAAACACAAAACCTAAACCTTAAAACCTGATCCATAAATCCTAAACACTAAACCCTAAACACTAAACACTAAACATTAAACCCTAAACCTACAACTCTAAATATACAACCCTAAACTAACCCTAAACCCGAAACCCTAAACCCTAAATCTTAAAACCTAAACCCTAAACCCTAACCCTAACCTTAAACCTTAAACCCTAAACCCTAAACTAACCTTAAACCCTAAAGCCTAAACCTTGAAAACCCTAAACCCTAATCCATAAACTAACCTTAAACCCTATGCGTACCGTAAATGCTAAAAACCCTAAACCTTGAAGTCTAAACCCTAAAGCCTAAACCCTAAACCCCAAACCCTAACCTAAACCCTAAACCTTAAACCCTAAACCCTAAACTTAAACATAAAGTAACTAAATAAATTAAAAAATAAACCTAAATGCTAAAACCTAATAAACCTAAACCTAAACCTAAACTTAAAACCTAAGAAAAGTGAACCTTGACAGGAACATCACGCCAACTAGCTACCTAGATCTAAGATGGAGGCAAGGCGAGGCACGTTATCGCAGTGGTGGGGGGATCGAGTGTTGGTGGATATGGTGGTGGTGGTCAACACAGTGGTGGTTATGGAGGCGGGAGGAGCGACGAAGGTTACAATTGTGGAAGCGATAGAGGGAGAGATCGAGGATATGATGGTGGATCCCACTCTTCGAGAGGCCGGGGTGGTTTTGATTGGAACTGGAGAAATTGAAGAATGGCCGATCTGATTTAATGCTTATGGAACTATGTCTTTATAGTAAAGACGATTCTAATTATCTAAGGTTTTTGATTTGGTCTATGCATGCTCATTTTTTACCTTAGTCGTCGCTTGTGTCTTAGAATATTTAGTGTGTTACTTGGTTGATGAAATCAAAAAAAAAAGAAAGGTTGAATATGAATTTCTTCTCAATTAAAAAAATAACCAAAAACCCTAAACACTAACCTATAACCAGAACCCTAAAGCTAAAAACTAAACCCTAAACCCTAAATCCTCAAAATCGTAAACCTTAAACCTCAAAGCCTAAAACCTAAAATCCTAAACCCTAAAACCTAAACCCTAACCCTAACCCTAAACTTAAACATTAAACCCCAAATCCAAAACCCTAAAACCCTAAACCCTAAACACTAAACTAACCCTAAACCATAAACCCTAAACCCTAAAAACCCTAAACCTTAAAGATCAAACCCTAAACCATAAACCCTAAATCCCTAAAATCTAAACTAAATCCAAACTAAACCTAAAAACCCTAAATAAACAAAAACTAAACCCTAAACTAAACCCCTAAACCCTAAACTCTAACCCTAAACCCTAAACCCTAAACCCTAAACACTAAACTATAACCCTCAACACTAAACCCTAAACCGTAAAATCGTAAACCCTAAACGACAAACCCAAAACCTAAAACCCTAAACCCTAAAAATCTATAAACCTAAACCTAAGGTAAATAAAACCTAAAATTAAAATAAATAAAAAAACCTAAAACTAAATATAAATAAATAAATAAAATAAAAACCTAAACTTAAACCTAAAAATAAAATATAAGAAAAATAAAATAAGTAAAATAAAATAAGTAAAACCTAAACTAATCTAAAATTTAAATAAACCTAAAAATAAAAAAAAAAATAAAAATAAAATAAAATAAACAAAAAATAAAACTAAATAAAAAAACCAAAACCTAAAAAAATAAACCTAAAAAATAAATAAAATAAAACCCAAACCCTAAACAAAAAAATAAAAACTAAACCTAAAATAAAAAATAAAATAAACAAAATAAAATAAACCTAAACCTAAACTAAAATAAACTAAACTAAAATAAATAAAACCTAAACCTAAAATAAACTAAACCTAAAACATAAACTAAATAAAATAAAATAAACTCATAATAAACCATAACCTAAACTAAAAAATAAAACCTAAAAATAAACCTAAAATAAAAACTTAAGACCTAAACCCTAAACCATAAGCCCTAAAGCCTTAAAAGCTAAAAACCTAAACCTAAACTAAATAAAACTTATAAATAAAATAAATAAATAAACCTAAATAAAAATAAAATGAAAATTAAACAAATAACAAAAATAAAATAAAGCTAAAATAAAACAAAATAAAAACTTAAACCTAAATATAAACCTAAAAAAAGAAAAACCTAAACCTTAAACTAAAAAAAAACCTAAACCTAAAATAACCAAAATAAAATAAACTTAAACCTAAACTAAAACTAAAATAAATAAAACCTTGAGCTAAACCTAAAAGAAACCAAACATAAACCCTAAACTAAATAAACTAAAATAAACTAAAACTACACCTAAACCGAAACTAGAAAATAAAACCTAAAAATAAACCAAAAATTAAAACCTAAAACCTAGACCTAAAAAAATAAAATAAAAAAATAAACCTAAACCTAAAAAAAAACATATACCTAAAAAATAAAATAAAAATAAAACTAAACTGAAAAATAAACATAAACCTAAACCTAAACATAAAAAAAATTAAAATAAAAAACCTAAACAAAAATAAATAAACCTAAACTAAACTAAATAAAAATAAAAAATAAAGCTAAATATAAATAAAAAATAAAATAAACTAAAATAAATAAAAAATAAACTGAAAAAAAAAACCTTAACCTACTACTAAATTTAAAAGAAACCCTAAAACCATAAACCCAAATCATAAACCCTAAATCCTAAACAAAAACTAACCTAAACCAAACCTAAACCCTAAACCCTAAACCTAAACATTAAAACCCTAAACCTAAATTAAAACCTAAACTAACCCTAAACCCTAACCCTAAACCTAAACCCTAAACCAAATAAACTTTAACCCTAACCCTAACTATAACCCTAAACCCTAAAACTAAACCCAAAAAACTAAACCCTAAACTAACTTTAAACCATAAACCTTAAACCCTTACAATCCTAAACCCTAAACCATAAAAGCCTAAAAATTTAAAGTAGATAAAACCTATAAATAAAATAAATTAAAAAACTTAAACCTAAATAAAATAAAAATATAAAATAAAATAAAAACTTGAACTAAAACCTAAAACTAAACATAAAAATAAAATATAATAAAATAAAATAAAACTAAAATAAAATAAATAAAACCTAAACTAAACGAAAAAAATAAAACAAACCTAAGAATAAAAAACCTAAATAAAATAAAAACTAAACGTAAAGTAAAAATAAAATAAACTTAGAATAAAATAAAATAAAAACTAAATAAAACCCTAAACAAAAAAAATAAACCTAAAAATAAATAAAAAATAAAACCCAAACCATAAACTAAAATAAACTTAACCTAAAATAAAAATAAACAAAATAAAATAAACATAAACCTAAACTAAAATAAACTAAACTAATGTACATAAAACCTAAACCTAAAATAAAATAAACCTAAACCCAAAATTATATAAAATAAATTAAACTAAAAATACACCTAAACCTAAACTAAAAAAAACCTAAAAATAAACCTAAAATAGAAAGCTAAAACATAAACCCTATACCTTAAACCCTAAACCCTAAAAAACCCTAAACCCTAAACCCTAAATGCTAAACTGTAAATCCTAAATCCTAAACCCTAAACCATAATCCCTAGCCCTAACTGTACACTATAAACCATAAAGCCTAAACCCTAAAACCTTAAATCCTAAAGCCTAAACTCTAAACTAACTCTAAACCATAAACCCTAAAACATAAAAACCTTAAACTCTAAAGCCTAAAGCCTAAATCGTACATCCTAAACCCTAAACCCTAAACCCTTTAAACCTTAAAGCCTAAAGCCTAAACACTAAACCCTAAACCATAAACCCTAAACCATACCATAAACACTAAACTAATACCCTAAACCATAAACCTAAAACTAAAAACCTAAACCTATAGATAAAACCTAAAATAAAATAAATAAAATACCTAAACCTAAATAAAATTAAAATATAAAATAAAATAAAACCTAAACTAAACCAAACCTAAACTAAAAAAAAGAAAAATTAATAAAACTAAAATAAAATAAATAAAAACCAAAACTAAACTAAAAAAAATAAACCTAAGAATAAAAAACCTAAATAAAATAAAAACTAAACATAAAATAAAAATAAAATAAACCATAAATAAAATAAAATAAAAACTAAATAAAAACTTAAAAATAAATAAATAATAAAATCCAAACCATAAACTAAAATCAAAAACTAAACCTAAAATAAAAATAAAATTTACAAAATAAAATAAACCAAAACCTAAACTAAAATAAACTAAACCAAAGTAAATAAAACCTAAACCTAAACCTAAAATAAACTAAACCTAAACCCTAAACTAAATAAAAAAATAAACTAAAAATAAACCTACACCTAAACTAAAAACTAAAACCTAAAAATAAAACAAAAATAAAAACCTAAAACCTAAACCCTAAACCTTAAAAAGCTAAAAACCTAAACCTAAATTATATAAAACCTAAAAATAAAATAAATAAAAAACCTAGATAAAAATAAAATAACACAAATAAAATAATAACATAAAGCAAAACCTAAACCTAAACTTAAGCCTAAAAAGAAAATAAAAATAAAAATAAAAATGAAACTAAAATAAAACAAATAAAAGCTTAAACTAAACTAAAAAAATAAAAAATTTAAAAAAATTTAAAACTAAACCTAAAATAAAAATAAAATAAACCTAAAATAAAATAAAATAAAACTAAATAAAAACCTAAACCTAAAAAATAAACCTAAAAATAAATAAATAAAAAAAATCCTAAACCCTAAACTAAAAAAAAAAACTAAACCTGAAATAAAAATAAAATACAACTAAATCTAAATTAAGATAAAGTAAAGTAAAATAAATATAACCTAAACCTTAACCTAAAATTAACTAAACCTAAAACTAAACCTAAACTAAATATAATAAAATAAACTAAAAATAAACCTAAACCTAAACTAAAAAAGAATACCTAAAACCTGAAAACCTAAGGTAAAAACCTAAAACCTGAACTTAAAAAATTAAATAAAAACCTAAACCGAAAACTAAGAAATAAAACCTGAACCTAAAAAAAACTTACTTAAAAATTAAACCAAAACCAAAACCTTAACCTCAACCTTAAAAATAAACTAGAATAAAAAACCTTAACTATAAGAAGTAAACCTATAAAATATAAATTCAACTAAATAAAAATAAAAAATTAACCTAAAAAAATAAAAAATAAAATAAACAAAAATAAATAAAAAATAAACTAAGTAAAGCAAATAAACCTAAATTTACTAGTTTACTTAATTTTTTTAAAAAAATGTAAACCCTAAGTACTAAACCCAAAACCTTAAACCCTAAACCTACAATCTTAAACCTTAAACTTATAACCCTAACCCCTAAACCATAAAAAAGAGACATATTGAATCTGAATTTGTTCACTATTTAAAAAAAACCAAAAAGCCTAAACTAATCCTAAAAAGCTAAAAATCTTAACCTAAACTAAATAAAACATAAAAATAAAAAAATAAAAAATTGAAACAAAAATAAAATAACAATATAAAATAAAATAAAAACATAAACTAAAACTTATACTTAAAACTAGAAAAAAAATAAAATAAAAAATAAAAACTAAACTAAAATAAAATAAATAAAAACCAAAACTAAACTAAAAAATAAAAAACCTAAAAAAATAAAAACTAAACCTAAATTAAAATAAAACAAACCTAAAATATAATAAAATTAAAACTAAATAAAAACCTAAACCTAAAAAAGAGACCTAAAAATAAAACATAAAAATAACTAAAAAAATAAAACTTAAATCCTAAAGTAAAAAAAAAAAACCTAAACCTAAAATAAAAATAACATAAACTTAAACTAAAACTAAAATAAACTAAACTAAAATAAATAAAACCTAAACCTAAATGTAAAATAAATTAAACCTAAAGCGAAACCTAAACTAAATAAACTAAAATAAACTAAAAATAAACCTAAACCTAAACTAAAAAATAAAACCTAAAAATAAACTTAAATAAAAAAAAACCTAAACCTAAAAAAAGTAAAATAAAAAAAAACTTAACCTAATAGATAAAATAAATATAGAACTAAACTAAAAAAATAAACATAAACTAAAATATACTAAAAATAAACTGAACCTAAAAAATAAACTAAAATAAAAGACATAAACTAAAATAAAAAAAAACCTAAAATAAATTTATTAAATAATATAAAAATAAAAATAAACCTAAATAAAATAAAAAATAAAATTAAACTATAATAAATAAAAATTAAATTAAATAAACCTAAACTTACCACTTTACTTAATTTAAATAAGCAAATAAAAAAACCTAACCCCGAACCCTAAACCCTAAACCCAAACCCTAAACCCTAAACTCTAAAACCCCAAACCCTAAACCTTAAACCTTAAACCCTAAATGCTAAAGCCTAAAACACTAAAACCCTAAACCCTAAACCCTAAATCCTAAACCTACAACTCTAAACCCTAAGCCCTAAACCCTAAACCCTAAACCCTAAACCCTAAACCCTAAACCCTAAAAAGCTAAAACCTAAACTCTAAATAAATAAAACCTAAACTAAACCTAAACTCTAAACCCTAAACCCTAAACATAAGTAAAATAAACCCTATACTTAAACTAAACCCTAAACTTAAATAAACTAAACCCTAAACCATAAACTAAAAATAAATCTAAATAAAACTAAACTAAAATAAACTAAAATATAAACTTAAACCTAAACTAAACCCTAAAAAATAAACTAAAGGCTAAACTCTAAAAATAAACCCTAAGTTAACCTAAACCTAAACTAAGCCCTAAACTAAACTAAAATAAATTAAAACCTAAACCTAAATCATAAAATAAACTAAACCAAAACCCATAAATAAACCCACTAATCCCTAAAATAAAAAAATTAAAAATAAACCCAATAAACTAAATAATCCTAAACTAAACCCTAAACTAAACCCTAAACCCATCAACAAAATAAACTAGACCAATAAACTAAACCTAAACCCTAAACAAAAAGAATATAAACTAAACTCTAAACCTAAACCCTATAACCTAAACTCTAAACCTTAAACCATAAACCTGAAACATAAAAAGAAACTAAAATAAGCCTAAACCCTAAACCTAAACCCAATAAACTAAATAAATAAACTAAACCTAAACTAAAATAAACCCTAAACTAAACCTAAAACCTTAATAAACTAAACTAAATAAATAAACCTAAACCCAAATAAACTTCTAAAACCTAAACCATAAACCTAAACCCTAAACCCTAAACCCAAATAAACCTAAACCCAAATAAACCTTAAACCTAAACCCCAAAAACCCACCCCTCCTCCTCCGAGCGCTCTCTCATCTTTGGCAATTTTCGAATCTGCCTTGGTGGTGCTCCCCCTACTTGGGATTTTTGTGGCTTTGGCTTCGATTTTTACTAATTTCAATGGTTTGAATGGAATCTGTTCATTTGCGTGATGTTTGGTCATTGACCATGACTGTGGTGTGTTCTATTCCTTGGGTTCCACATCAAAATTTGGATGTTTCGGCTAGGGAATCTAACATTTTGGGGATTAGCGACCCTAATCCTGCATCTATTAAATATTTTAAGGAAGCTCTGTCTGGTAAGATTTCTCCCTCTATTGATTTGCTTAATCTCATTTTGATGTCTTTTAGAGGTTTGCTGACCGTAATGTACTCTGATGTGGATGTTGAAAAGTTGGCAAAATCCTTTGAAATTTCTCTTGTCGATAAATTTTCTTTTCATCATCCAAATTTGGATAATATCTACTCTGTTTTCCATAATCTCAAGCTTACGGGTGCCTTCTCGATTAGTTTTATTGACCCTCGGCATATCTTGATTCAAGTTTTTAATGATCTGGATTATTCACTTATTTTTTATATCATTCTTATTTCATCTTTAATTATCAAATACGTTTGCTAAAGTTGTCACCCTTTTTGACATTACGGAGGAATCTCTTATTATGCCTGTGTGGTTTTCTCTTCCTAATATGCGCATTCATTTTGTTACCCATCATGTGCTTTTGCTATCGAGGCTTTATTTGGTTGGCTTTAGCAACTCGACCAAGCGACCACTGAGTCATCTCGCCCTTCTATGGCTCAGATCCTCATGGAATTAGACATAACTAAAAAAATAGCTTAAGGAAATTTGGATAGGCTCTAAAAATATGGGTATTTGCAAAAGGTTGAATTGAAGAACCTTCCGATTTTTTGTTCCCATAGTAAAATACACGGTCATGACAATTCAAAATGTTTTATTCTCCATCCCCAATTAAAAAAATGAATTCCTCCTGAAGAAAATGTTGTTTGTACCCATAAGTCGATTCTTACTTATGTTCAGAAATCAACCTTGGATCTTAAGGTTGGTATGAAGGCTATTATTGAGGATGATTCTTTGGATATCAGGGTTAATCCTATTGAACATGTTTCGGCTTCTGAAGTTGGTAGGGATTTGGCCGATATTCAAATTGGGACGGATGATTTACCTCTTATTCCTTCTTTGAATTTGAATATTTCTAATGTGGAGAATAATAAATTCACTAAGTTATTAGAAGAAGATTCTATTTTTTCTGATTTATTCCTACATTTATGCTGACTTTAATCGATGAAAATGAGGCTTTTAATGAAGATTTAAATGATGTTGAGCATGCTGAAAAGATTTTTGATCCATATTTTACTACTTGTGCTTTAAATGGTTCTAAATCATCACCATCTCTCATTTTGAATATTGATATTCATGTTAATCCTACTTTTCAACTAAATATGGATTTGGAAGAAGGTGAAGTCCCCTCCAAACACTTGGAGATTTCTCTTAAATCTATGGCCAATGTTACTAAATCTTACTCAGATGACAACTCTAGGTGAAAATAAAATGGTTTCCAAACTTATCATGCTAAAAGAAAAAAAGTTAAAAATTTCCCTCCCAATTGTCCAAAAACACTAGATCTACTTTGGCCTCTCACTCCTCTCTTAATTAACCTTTGCTTAACTCACCTTTTTTATTTTCCTTATGTTTAATTTTCTTGTTTGGAATGTTAGAGGGATCAGTCCCCTCTCTATTCATAATCATATTAGAAATCTTTTTCACATTCATAATATTTCTATTCTTATTATTCTGGAGCCTCTCATTCATGCTAATAAAAATAACCATGTTGCTAGAATGATCGATTTCAATAAACTTTTCTCTAATGTTAGTAATAAGATTTTTTTATTTTTGGAATAATTTCATTGAGGTCTCTATTCTTGATGACTTGCATCATGTTGTTAATGCTAAAACCTCTTATGATGATTATTGTGATTTGGGCTCTTTTATTTTTGCATCTTATTATAGATCTGGTAGAAATCTTCTTTGGGATAATTTAAGGAATTTTGCTACCTCTGTCAACAAACCTTGGTTTGTTGGTGGTGATTTCAACACCATTTTATTCACTTTTGAATGAAGTTGTGGTTACTTTCATTCCATGGAAGATTTCTCCAATATGACCCTTGATTATAATTTGATTGATATTGGCTTTAAGGGCTCTAATTATACTTGGCAAAACTCTAGCCTTTGGCAAAGGTTGGACCGAATTCTTTTTAATACTCATTGGATTACTCAATGGACTATTACTTTTGTTGACCATTTAAGAAAAACCTTGTCGATCATGCTCTTACGGTTTCTATTAAAGAGAATTCTAATAGACTAAAAAATCCCACTCATTTTAGATTTCAAAACACGTGGATTCAGCATATTGATTTTTTAATGTTGTGGCTAATAATTGGGAAGCTCCTTTACATCTTGATAATTCGATCATGGGCATGAATAAACTTTGGTTTAAACATAAAATACTTAAACAAAATTTGGGCTGGTGGAACAAGAATTATTTTAAAAACCTTTTTGCTAATATTAAGGATATGGAAAATATGGAAAATTTGGTTTGTGATTTTAAAGTCTCTATTTTGTCTGATCCTTCTAAAGTTACAAACTTGACTGAGGCGAAAGATAAACTTGTTAACTTCCAAAATATGGAAGAGACTTATTGGCATAAAAAAGCTGCTAATAAACATAATGCAAATGGTGACAAGAATACTAGGTATTTCCATGCTTTCGTTAATAAAAAGAGAGCTTTAAATAATATTCAAAAAATTAAAAATGACAATGGAGATTGGATTATGGAGAATAATGATATTAACTAATCAGTTATTAATTACTTTAGAAATATGCTTCATAAGAATTTCTCTTATGAAGCTATTTCTCAATCGCACTTGATTCCTTATATTATTACTAATGATGATAATGATTTGCTTACCATTGTGCCTAATGAAGATGAAATTTTCAAAGTTCTAAAATGCATGAACCTAGATTCTGTTGCTAGTCCGGATGGTTTCACTACTCAATTTTTTCAAAAATGTTGGTTTATCATTAAAAATAATTTGATTGAGGCTGTGATTGATTTTTTTACTGGTAATCCTTTTTGAAGATATTTTTCTAGTACTTCTATTATTCTCAAACCTAAGAAAGATAATCTAGAATATTGGAGTGATTTTAGATCTATTAGTCTTTTCACCTTCTTCAATATGCTGATTTCCAGAATTCTTACCAATAGACTTAGTCCTTTTATTGGAGGTAGATCCATTTCTGATGATATTTTACTTGTCCAAGAATTAATTCATGATCTTGATGTCAAGACTAAAGGTGGAAACATTCTTTTCAAATTAGATATTAACAAAGCTTTTGAGAACATCTCTTGGATTTCCTTTTCCATATTATGAATTTATTTAGGTTCACTAAGAAATTTATTTTTCTTATTAAAATTGTATTAATAATTCCAAGTTTTTGATTTTGCTTAATGGAGAAGCCTTGGGTTTCTTTCCCTCTTTCCATGGCTTATGACAAGGGGATCGTTTATCTCATACTTTATTTATTATTGTTGTTGAGTACTTATCTAGGAGCATTGATGATTTTTTCTTAAACAATCCTAGTATGTACTACATAACTCTTGGTGGTCTTCTTATTTCCCATTTAAGTTTTGCAGATGATTTTGTTATTTTTTGCAATGCTTTTATTCATCACATCAAGCATCTCAAGTCTTTTTTAAATTAATTTGGTAGAGAAAGTGGCCTTTCTATCTATGACAACAAAAGCTATTTTATCACTTCCTCTAGTATCTCCAATAATAAAATCAATCAAATCATGCATATCACTAATTTTAAATATCAACACTTACCTCTTAAGTACTTGGGGTGCTCCGCTCATTAAAGGCCCAAGATGTTCTCATCTCTTTGATGAGTTAATTCAAAAAATTTCAAATAAACTTTTTTTTGGGAATTCCATTTACTTTCCTTTGGTATTAGGCTCACTATTCTTGAAAGCACTCTTAACTCAATGCCTCTTTATTTGATTCAAACTATTGTCCCCACTAATGCTACACTTATAAGAATTGATCATTTGCTTAACAAATATTTTTGGGGTTCCAATAATTCTACCAAAAGAATGCTTTAGACATCTTGGTATAAATGTTGTGGTCCTTTGGGAGAAGGTGTTGTTGGTTACAAGCCTAGTCATGAAGCTATCACTGCCTTCTCTCATAAGCTATGGTGGAATTTTAAAAATAATGATATCTTTTGGGCTAATTTTTTGATGGAAAAATATTACGAAGGTAAACATCCCCTTAACTGTGCTTATAAAGTTGGTGACTCTTTGGTTTAGAAAAGGCTTTGCTCCATTAAATGGGTTGCCGAATCATTAATATCTTGGGGTATTCAGTTGGGCTCTTCTTCTTTTGGCAAGACAATTGGATTGGCAATGGCTCTATTGACACCCATTTATCTACCCACTTTACTGCTGCTATCAAAGTTAATTCTTTTTAGCTTAATAACAATTGGAATGAAAGAAAACTTGAGAATTATATCCCTATTTGTCATTTTAACAACTTTAGAAATATCCCAATTTCTTCTAATAAACCTAGCCAAATTCTTTTTAATCTTTCTTATAATAGAGACTTTGTTCTTACAAAAGGTTTGGAATTTTATTATAGATATACAAAACCCCTCTAATGTTTTTATTAAACTTTAGAATAATATCATTCCATTTCCTATTTAGTTTTAGCTTGGAGGATTTTGAATAACTTTATTCATGTGGAGTCTTCACTCTAGACTAAAAGGGTTTACTTATCTTTAAAGTGCTATTGTTGCTTTCATATTGAAAATTTAAATCATGTTTTGTCAATGGTGCTATTTCTTCTAAATTAAGGTTTTGGTATGATGATTTATTTAATACCAACTATTTTCAAAGTTATCTTTCTTTATATCAACGTTGTGAAGTCTGTTTATAAAATACAATGAAAGGTCATATTAAATTTTTAATTGCTTTTACCCGTATCTGGTTCATCTAGATGGATATAAATGATGCTAAAAATATCGTGGTATTCCTATGAACCATAAAAGAATACTGGCTAGAACTATAGAAAATATTCAAGCACTTTTTAATGCCATCCTTATTAGTAATATTTATTTTAGAAGTTATAAATTTATGGCTAAAAATTTGGGTATCATTTTGCCTGAGTTTGACTCTTATAAAAGTGCTAGGATTATCCATTGGATCAAACCTAAACATAATTTGATTAAAGTGAATACGGATGGTTCTATTGCTTCTAATAAATACAGCTATGGTGGTATCCTTAGGGATTCTAAAGGTACTGTCATTTGTGCTTTTGCCTATCCTCTCAAAACCTATTTGGTTAATTTTGTTGAGCTTATGGTTCTTAATAAAGCTATTCAAATTTATTTGAATAGAGGTTTCCTAAACATCTGGATTGAAGTTGATGCTCTATTGCTTCTTGACATGCTTAATTTCAATAGAAATGGGAATGCTGAATTATTTTATCTTCTTTAAAAATCTTACTTCTCAAGTTTGTTTTAAAATTTCCCACATCCTTTGTGAAGGTAATGCTTGTGCTGATTACTTGGCTAACTTTGGAGCCAACTTAACTGAGTTCACTTTATTTGACAACCAAACTTTGCCTAAACTATTAAGAGGTTTGGTTAATCTGGATAATACTGGATTGCCTTATCTTAGATTATAAATTCATGGCTTGGTTTTTTTTATATTGGTTTTGATGATATTTTGCTTTTCGTTGTCCCTTGTTAAACCCTCTTTGGGTTGTGGTTTTCTACTTATTATCTATCTTTGTCCTGAGCTGGGTTATGTTTTTGATCTCTTACTTTTAGATTGGCTTGGTTTTTGCTACCTGGTGGTTATTGTAAGTGCAACCTGGGCTATTTTGGTTTTTTCAACTTGGTGGCTGCTGTTTGTCTGGCTGGGTGTTTACCATAATTTTGCCTTAGCTATTTTTTATATCATCCTTTCAGCTTATGGCTATGGCTGTTGTAGGTTTTTCTTTCTGTATGGGTTTTGCCTCTTTTCTGGGCTGCTTGCTAACTTACTTGAGTTGGATCTGCTGCTGTGGTGGTTGACAGGGTGGCTTTGTTGGCTAGCTGGTTTGGCTAGTTGGGTTGGTTGTATGGCTAGCTAGTTTAGCTATTTTTTCATTTTCTGTTGGTGACTGGTCTGGGGGATTGTTGGTGGTTTATCTCTGGCTTGATTTTGGCATGGTGGAGGTTGTTGGTTGGTTGTTATTTTCTCAATTTTATTGACTGAGGCTTGGTGGCAGGTTTTGCTAGTTTTGTTTTGTTTTTTTTTGGTAATGGTTTTGACCTCCTCTTTTGTTGGCCTTCCTCTCATGGCTACAATAGCTTTGGGTTTGGGTCTTGTTCCAGATTGGCTGGTTGAAGGATATTTTGGGGATGTTAGTTGGCCTTGGGTGCTGGTGGCTTGGTTGGGTGCCTTTATTGCTGATGTTCTTGTTTGTTGGCTTGTAGTTTGTCTTACTAGGCTTTGTACCTTTTCTTCTTTGGCTGGCTATTCTACTTACCTGGATTGAATTTTCTTTTTCCTTTGGTTGGGTATGGTTGGTGTTGTCTACTTCTTCTCTTTCCCTAGCTATCTTGGCTGATTTTAGCTTGATGAATGCTGTTGGTCTTCACACTGACTTGGGTCTTCTACTACTATGGTGGTTGGCTAGAAGGATATGTTGGCTAGCTAGTTTGGTAGTTTGTATTGGCTGGCTGGGTTGGTTGGAGGGGTGGCTATTTTGGCCAATTTTTCCTGCTCCTTTGGTGACTGTTCTGGAAACCTACTGGTGTTCTTTCTGTGACTTATATTTTTGGTTTCCACCTACTTTGTTTTTTTCTCTCTTTGCTGCAGTTGACCCCCTCTTTTCTTTTTTAGATGGCAGCCTTACTGGCCACCACTTTTGTAATTAGGCTAGGTGTTTTTACTAGCTCTTTTTTCTGCTTTGTTGGTGGAGGATATGAGCACTTGTGTTTTTCTTTTTTGTTTTTGTTTGTCTCTAGTTTGTGTTGTTACCCCTACCATGATGCTTGCTCCCTTCGATTTTGTTATTCCTTTTTGGTGGTGGCTTTGGTGGTGCTATCCCCGATGGTTGGTTGATTATCTGCCTTATTGGGCTTGGTTGTTCTGGTGGCTTGGTGGTTTGCTATTATGTTTGCTTTTTAAAGGATTTTACAGCCTTGCTAAATGATAGACTTTAGATGATGGGCTACACGAGGCATGCTAGAGATGATGGCCTTGATGTTTTCCACTCTTTCTTCTTTTGGCTGGTCAGGCTATATTTAATTATAACCCTTCTCCAGAAGTTTGGATGCTTTCATATAGTGTTACTCCTTGAGATGATTGCAATAGAGACTGAGCCTTTTCTTTACTTTACTCTTTTTATTTGTTCTTACTTTTTATGCTAGCTTAATTATACTCATCCTTTCAACAGTATGTTGCAAATATCTTTTATAGGTTGGGAGAGTCTTTTAGGTGGATCTTGATGGTATCTGATGGACCAATTGATGTTTGTTGCTGCTCACATGGATTTTTTGTTGTTGATTTTTTGGTTTTTCTTTTGCTTTTGTTCCTTCATTATTGTAATAGTTAGGGGGTTTATGTCTTTAGGATTTATTGTAGCTCGAGCATTAGCTTAGACATTTACCCCCTCTAAGGACTTTGTACTTTTTCTTGGTGGAAATAAAATTTCCCTAATTTTCCTATAAAAAAACTCTAAACCCTAGACCCTAAACCTTAAACCCTAAAACCCCAAACCATACACCCTTAACTCTAATCCCTAAAATCTACAACCTTAAACCCTAACCCTAAACCTTAAACCCTAAACCATAAACCCTAAACCCTAAAAACCTAAAAACCAAAACCTAAAAATAAAATAAATAAATAAAAACATAAACCTAAATAAAATAAAAAAATAAAATAAAATAAAAACCTAAACCAAAACCAAAAAATATAATAAAATAAATAAACACCTAATGTAAAAAAATAAAATAAACTAAAGAATAAAAAACCGAAATAAAATAAAAACTAAAGGTAAAATAAAAATAAAATAAACCTAAAATAAAAGAAAATTAAAACTAAATAAAAACCTAAACCTAAAAAATAAACCTATAAATAATACCTAAAATAAATAAAAAATAAAACCTAAACCCTAAATTAAAAAAAAAACTAAACCTAAAATAAAAATAAAAAAACCTAAACCTAAACTAAAATAAACAAAACTAAATTAAATAAAACCTAAACCTAAACCTAAAATAAACTAAACCTAAACCTAAACCTAAACTAAATAAAATAAAATAAACTAAAAATAAACCTAAACCTAAACTTAAAATTAAACCTTAAAATAAACCTAAAATAAAAACCTAAAACCCAAAAAAAAAAATTAAATAAAAACCAAAACCTAAACCAAAAACTAAAAAATAAAACTTGAACATAAAAAATAAAATAAAAATAAATCTAAACTAAAAAATAAACCTAAACCTAAACCTAAACCTAAAAAAAATAAACAAAAATAAAACTAAATAAAATAAACTAAACTAAATAAAAGTAATAAACCTAAATAAAATAAAATTAAAATAAACTAAAATAAACTAAAACAAATTATATAAATTGAAACCTACTTGTTTACTTAATTTTTGAAAAAACCATAAACCCTAAATCCTAAACCCCTAAACCCTAAATCCTAAACCTACAACCATAAACCCTAAATCCTAATAAACTAAATAAACTAAATAAACCTAAACCTACTAATTTACTTAATTTAAAAAAAATAAAGAAATAAAAAAATAAAAAAAACCCTAACCCTGAACCCTAAACTGTAAAACTAACCCTAAACATAAACCCTAAATCCTAAAATCCTAAACCCTAAACCGTAAACCCTAAACCCTAAACCTCTGTAGCCTAAACCCTAAACCCCTAATCCTCTAAACCTAAAACCTAAATCCTCTCATAAATAAAAAATAAAATAACTCTAAATAAACTAAATCTCTAAACCTAAATAATAAAACTAAATAAATAAATAAATTATAAACTAAACAAACTAAACCAAATAAAACTAAAAATTAAACCTAAATAAAATAAATAAAATAAACTAAATAAGTAAAAATAAACTAAATCAAACAAAACTAACCCCAAACACTAAACCCAATCATAAACTCAAAACTAAACCACTAACTGACCCTAAACTAAACTCTAAACCTAAACCCTAAACTCTAAACCTTCCAACCTAAACTCATGACTCACTAAACTTACCACTAAAATAATTCCAAATACCAAACTGACCCCTAAACTCTAAACCTCTACCCAAACTAACTCCCTACCTAACCCACCTTACTAACCCAAACCCAAACTCTTAACCTCCAAAAACCTCTAACCTAAAACCTGACTAAACCCTCTCTAAAGTAAAACTTAAAACCCTAAACTTAAAATAAATCTAATAAACTAAACTAAAATTAAACTATTAAACTAAACTAAATTAAATAAATAACAAATAAAGAAAATAATTAAACATAAATACTAAATAAACTATAAACTAATAAAAACTTTGCTTTGTTTTTTTAAATTCTAAATCTCCCTAAACCAAACCCAAAACCTAAACACTAAACCCTACTACCTAAACCCCACCCTAAAAACCTCCTAAACTTTAAATAACCCTAAACCTAGAAAAATAAAAAATAAAATAAAAATCAACTAAAATAAAAAAACTTAAACTTAAAAAAACCAACTAAAATTAAACAAAAAATAAATAACTAAACTAAAATAAATAAACCTAAAATAAATAAATGACACTAAATAAAATAAATAAAATAAAAAGAAAGAAAATTATAATAAAATAACTAAAAAATAAACTAAGTAAACTAAATAAACATAAACCTACCAGTTTACTTTATTTTTTTTAAAAGAAACCCTAAACCTAATTCCTAAACTAAACCCTAAATAACCATAAACTAACCCAAACCCCAAACCTACAACAAAACTTAAATCAAACCCAAAACTAAACACCTAAACCCTAAAACCTACCTAAAAACCTAAAGCATAAACCCTAAAACCTAAATAAACCCTAAACTAAGCCAAATTATTGATGGCAACATCATAATCAAACTACTAGATCTAAAAGTGGGAGATGGCAAATTATCGTAGTGGTGGTTAAACTAGGTTGTGGTGAGCGGCTGGTTATGGAATAAATTACTACTATGGTGGTGGTAAAGATCGAGGATATGATGGTGGATCCCACTACTCAGAGGCGGGTGGTTAATGAACTAAAGAATGGTTGACTTTGCTTATAAAGTGTCTTTATAGAAGAGATGGTTCTAGTTATCTAGAGTTTTTGATTTGCTCTGTGCATGCTCATTTCTGATCTATGTCATGGCTTCTGTCTTAGAAAACTTGGTGTGTTACTTGGTTGATGAAATCAAAAAGAAGAAAGGCTGAATCTGAATTTTTTCTCTTTTAAAAATAAATCCAAACACCCCAAACCCTAAACAAAATCATGAACCCTAAACCTAAAACCTAAACCTTAAACCCTGAAAATTAAAAAAATAAAAAATATTAAAAAGAATTTTAACCCTAAACCATAGACCCTAAACCCCAAACCTAAACCACAAGCTAACCCACAAACCTAAATCTTAAATCCACAACCCTAAACCCTAAACCCTAAACTACCACCTAAAATCTTAAACCCTAAATGACTAACCATAATACCTAAACTGGCCTTAAACTATAAAAAAAATATAAGGCTAAACCTAAGATAATGGGCTAAAGACCTGGGTGATGGGCCCTGGATCCCAGGCTGGAGCCCTAGGCACATGTGACCATGATCCTGGGCCACAGGAAGGCCCTGAGTAAAGAACAGGCTGACCACACCTAGCCTGGGCCAGGCCTGGGCCCTGGCCCTGGGCCCTGAGCCAGGCTCTGGCCTAAACCAAAAAAAAATAAATGAGTAGCTCAGTAAAGATAAACTCCAACCTAAAATAAATAGATAAAACCTGATAATATAAATAAACAAATTAAATAAAAAATATTACTAAAATTAAATATAACTAATAAATAAATAATAAATATAAACTAAATCTTTAAAAAACCCTTAACCCTAAAGCTAACTCTAAACCCTAAACCCTAAACCCTAAATCTTAAACCCGAAAAAACCTTAAACCCTAAACCCTAAACCTTAGACCCTAAACCCTAAATCTAACCCAAAACACTAAACTATAACCTTAAAATCTAAATCTAAACCCACTAAACCCCAACTAACACTAAATCAACTAAAACTTAAACTCTAAAAGCATAAACCCTAAAACCCTAAACCATAAACCTTAAACTCTAAACTGTAAACCTAAAACCTAAGAATGGGCAAAACCTTGATGGCAGGAACATCACCATCAACTAAAACCCAGATCTGTAGTGGAGGGAGAACAAACGTGTGGGATCTATAGGTGTTGTTGGATATGAAGGTGGTGGTCGAAGCAGTGGTGGTTATGGATGCGGGAGGAGCGAGAGAGGTTACTGCCATGATGGTGGCGGAGGGAGAGATTCGGGATATGATGGTGGATCTTGCTACTCGAGAGGTCAGGGTGGTTAATGGGAACTAAAAGCGAAAAAAAAATCTAAAAATGTCTTTATAATATTAAGATATCTAAGGTTTTGATTTGCTCTATATGCTCATTTTTATCTATGTTGTCGTCTTAGAAAACTTAGTGTGTTACTTGGTTGATGAAATTAAAAAAAGAAATGTTGAATAAATATTTCTCTTAAAAAAAAAAAACAAATATCTAAAACTTAAACTTAACTAAAACCTAAAACCTAAACCTAAACCTTAAAACAAATAAATTAAATAAATTAAAAAACCTAATCAAACCCTAAACCTAAACCCCCAAACTCCAACCCTAAACCCATAACCTTAAACCTACTAAACCATAAACTAGACCTAAACCTAAACCTTAAATCAACTCACAAACCTAACTACCCTAAACTCACAAACCTAACCCCAAACCCTAAACCCTAAACCTTAATCCTAAAACTTAAAATCTAAAAATGTAAACCTAAACTAAATAAAACCTAAGATTAAAACCTGACCACTGACTTTAAAAGAGGCCTTCCCACCTGGGCTGCACTGCAATGATCACAGGCCATCCTGAGGCTGCCTGGGCCCAACCAGACAGAGGCTGAGAAGATAGCCAAGACCACTGGCCCTGAAAGGTTGTCTGGTGGACCTGGGCTGACCTGAGCCAAGCATATGATCTGGCCCAGGCCCAGGCCATGATGGGCCCTGGGCCTGCGCCTGGGCCCTGGGCCTGGCCACTGGGCCCTCCCCAACCTGGGCCTGGGCCTACCAAAGATGGTGGACCACTGAGCTTTGTGGTAAAGACAGGAGGCTAATAAATCAGGCTAAAGATCTAAAATGAGCTAGATAAAACTGACTAATGAAATAAATAAAAGAAATAATATTCCTAAATAAAATTAAACTAATAAATAAAAAATATAAAATAAAAAAATCTTAACTTTTGGTTTGCTTAATTTCAAAAACCATACAAATTCTAAATCATAAACCCAAAAACTCCCTAAACCTAAACATAAACCTACACTAAACCTGCAACTAAAATAAAACTCTAAACCCTAAACTCTAAACCCTAAACCCTAAAACTAACCTGAAACCTATAACACTAAATTTATAACCCTAAAACCTAAACCCTAAAAAACCTTAAATAATAAACCCTAAAAAACCCTAAACCCTAAACACTAAACCCTAAACCCTAAAATCTAAACCCTAAACCTTAAAACCTAAACCCTAACCCTAAACCTTAAAATATAAAACCATAAACCCTAAAACACTAAACCATAAACCCTAAACCTCAAACAAAAACTCCAAGAACTTTGATGGTTAAACATCAAATACCTATCTAAATTTGGCGATGGAAAAAAGCGAAAATTATCATAGTAGTGTGTTGGGACCAAGAGGTGTTGGTAGATATGGAGGTGGTGGTTCGATGTGATTATGTAGTAGGACGGCGAAGGTTCTCGTGGTGGTGGTGGACGGAGATATTGGGGATATGATGGTGAATCCCGCTACTTGAGAGGCCAAGGTGGTTCTAATAAGACCTGGAGAAACTGAAGAACTGTCAATCTGATCAGCTGCTTATGGAACTATGTCTTTATAGTATAGACAGTTCTAGATATCTAGGGTTTTCAATTTGCTCTATGCATGATCATTTTTGATCTATGTTATCACTTGTGTCTTAGAAAACTTGGTGTGCAACTTGGTTGATGAAATCAAAAAGAAGAAAAGTTGAATAAAAATTTTTTCTCTCTTAAAAAAAACTAAAAAATAAAAACCCTAAACTAAAACTTGAATCTAAACCTAAAACCTAAACCCTAATCCCTAAACCCTAAAAATAAAAAAATAAAAATTAAAACCTAACCTAAACATAAGACCCTTAAACCTTAACTTAAAACCTAAACCTGACTAAACCCTAAATCTTAAACCCAAATCCCAAAAACCCTATACTAAAACCCCACCCACAAACCTAAACCCTAAACCTAAACCAACCTAAACTGACCCAAACTACCCAAACTGATCTAACCAAATCTAAATATAAACCTAAGGCTAATAACCAAACTCTAAACCATAAATGCTAAACTGAGCCACTGACATGCCTGGGCCTTGTGCGGGACCACAGGCCCTGAGCCAGGCATAACCAAGGCCTAGCTGAGACCAAGGCCCTAGTCTGCCACAGGCCTGGGAGCCACTGAGTGGAGCAAAGATCTTGCGCCACAGGCCAAGCCACAGGCCTGGGCCACCTGAGATCATGAGCCACAAGACCTAAAACTACTGGGGCCAGCCCTGGGTTGTAACAAGGCACAAGTGTGAGCTGAAATAAGATAAAGAATAAGGCTCGGCTAAAGATAGGCTGAGCTGGGCACAAATTAATTAAGATATAACCTACTAATATAAATAAAACTAAATAAAATAAAAAAATAAACTAAATAATAAAATTTATTATGTTAAAAATAAATAAAACTAAACTAAGTGACTTTATAAACCTAAACTTGTCGGGTTTACTTAATTTAAAAAAAAATTTAACCTTAAATCCTAAACCCTAAATCAAAAACTAACCTAAACCCTAAACTCTAAACCTAAACACTAAACCTACAACCCTAAACCCAAAGCCTTAAACCCCAAACCTAACCCAAACCCTAAATCCAAAAAACCCACAAACCTACCAAACTTAAACTCTAAAAAACCTAAACCTAAACCATACCTAAAAAAATTGTAAATCGTAAACCCTAAAACCTAAACCCTGACCCGAAACCTTAAACTCTAAAAGCATAAACCCTAAAACTCTAAACCATAAAACCTAAACCTTAAACCCAAAACCTAAACCCTAAGAATGGGCAGAACCTGGATGGCAGGAACATCACCATCAACTAGGCACAGTCTAGATTTAGTGGAGGAGGAGAATGCGGAGGCGGCAGTTGTCGTAGTGGTGGTTGGGGATCTTGAGGTGTTGGTGGACATGGAGGTGGTGGTCAGAGCATAGGTAGTTATGGAGGTAGGAGGAGCAAACGAGGTTACAATCATGGTGGTGGTGGAGGGAGAGATCGAGGATATGATGGTGGATCCCACTACTCGAGAGGCTAGGGAGGTTCTGATGGGAACTAGAGGAATTGAAAAATGGTCGTTCTGATCTGCTGCTTATGGAACAGTGTCTTTATAGTAGAGATGGTTCTAGATATCTGGGATATTTTATTTGCTCTATGCGTGCTCATTTTTTACCTATGTCATTGTTTGTGTCTTAGAAAACTTAGTGTGTTACTTGGTGTGTTACTTGGTTGATGAAATCAAAAAGAAGAAATATTGAATATGAATTTTTTCTTCATTAAAAAAAAAACCAAAACTTGAACTCTAAATCTAAACCTAAACCCTAAACCCTAAACCTTAAATTAAAAAAACAAAAATAATAAAAAATAATAAAAAAACCCTAACCCTAAACTTTAGACCCTAAAACTAACCCAAAATCCTAAACCCTAAACCTAAACTGACCTAAACCCTAAACCCCACCACAACCTACACTCCACCAAACTCTCTAAACCTGACTCCACCCTAAACCCCTGATTCTAAACCCAAATAAATGTGACTAAACTATAAACTTAAAATAAAAATAAACCCTAAACCTACCCAAACCTGGGCCACACCCTGACCACTGGGCTATGTGACCTATCAGGCCACTGACCTGACCCAGACTAAATGGGCCATCACTACTGGTAAATCTGGAGCCATGAGGCAAAACTGAGCCCTAGGCCCTGGGCACTGAGCCTAAACACTAACAAGATCTAAACCCTGGGTTATAACTAGAGCTCACAAACAAAACCCCAACTGAGGCCTAATAAAATAAAAGTAAAACTCAACTAAAAAAAGTAGCAAAACTCCCTATAAGAATCACTTGACTACTCTTGAGTTGATATAAGTCTCCGACATTCTTAGTACTAAGTCGGTTGATTTATTGTCTACCAATGGGTCATGGTTGTTCCCTACTTTTGAAGATGTAAGTCTGCTACGCCTTCTTCTTAGCATAGTCATTGCACATCAAAAGGCAACCCCTTAGGTTGTCTAGATCTACCCCATGGCTAATAGACTATCCATTTGGATTTGTAAATTCAAGATAGGATAAGTCCAATATAGCCCCTTCTCAGTGGGTCTATTGCACACCGACATGGTCCATAAATTAAATCGATCAAATTTGATCGAGCTCACATCCCTAGCGGATATGCCCTCAATTTGAAATTAAACTAAACTAAATAAACCATATCAAATCACATGAAATTAAGATAAAATTAATTCTGACTACTTTTGAGTTGACATAAGTCCCCAGCAGCATTCACTCAGTAGTCGCCCTAGGTTAGGTTCAATTTTTTATGCATCTAACAGGTCACCTCAGCGGTTGCTCCTTGCTTTCAAAGATGTAAGTCTACTACACCTTCTTCCTAGCACATCCGTTGCACACTGAAAGGCAATCCCATAGGTTTCCTAGCCCTACCCCACAGTCGGTAAACTATCCCTTTGGATTTGTAAACCTGAGGTAGGTCAAGGCTAATATAGCCCCTTCTCAATGGGTACATCGCACACCGATAGGGTCCATACATTAACTTAGATTAAATCTAACCCAATATAATTAACCCTAGTGGAGTTAAATCACACTCTTCTCCCTAGTGGATCCCCAAATCATTTATAAGTAAGTCAAGAAAACAAATCAAATTTAAAACCAACCTCCCTAGTGGAGCCAAATTAAACCAACTCCCCAAGTAGAGTATAAATCAAAGAAATCCAACCAAACTCTTATTCCCAACAGACACATCCCCAAGTAAATCTATGAAATCAAACTCAAATCCTAATCCATAGATAGCCTGAACTTGCTTCTCTAGTGGAAGGTTCATATACTAATCCTAACTTGAGCTATCTGCAGATATTCCTCCACATTAACTAAAACAAAAATAATTATAATCGATTCGATCTTAATCCCTGGTGGATTATAGATTATTATCCTCAATATCTTCTTTCCATAAATCATATAATCAAATCAAATTCAAACCTTATCCCCAACAGATTTTTTTCTTCTATTCCCTCGACATACCCCTCACATGTCATGTCCAATGCATGTGTGATCCCCTAGGGGATCTCCCTCGATGTCCTTGACATGGAATTCTCATCAAATCTTATTTCTTCTTTTATGCACACCTTTAATACTTCAACCAAAAGCCTAACAATATACTCGTTCAAATAACATCATTTTAACATTGTAATCAACATTTTATGATTTGTGCTGGTGCAAGCTCAAACTAACTACACAATATCATGCTAAACATATTAAAGTGTGAATTAACACACTATATTATATTATAATATATGATGATATATTATAATCTGCTATAACATAATATATTGTCTAACATTACACCTAATTAGAATCACTTAAAAGGAACAAATAATAAAACTTTCTCAAAATATGAAGTGTTCATTTTGGATGTTAAATTGTTATTTTTCTATTAGAAATGGTACAAAATGGCATAATTTTGGTGTTGCTTCTTGGAGTGTGCCGTGAATTTGGCTAAATTCATCCACCTCAACCTTGAAATTAACATTTTTTGTGAGTTTTGACCCAATGTATTATTACAAAAATAAAACATACTAAAATGTACAATAACATTTAGTAACACACCACCACATTCATATATATGTGAAGTTATATTGTTATGTACATTATATTTTAATATGATTTAATATAATATATTATCTTACATTACAACTTAAAATGAATCAGTTTAAGCAAAAAATTTATTAAATTTTATTGAAAAATGAATATTGATTTTGGATGCAAAATTCCATTCTTTTGATTAAATGACACACCATAGCACTCCCCCAATGATGTTCCCTAATGCTTACTCTAAATTTGGCCAAATCCCATCATCTCAGCCTATAAATCAGCATTTTTATGAATTATACCAATACAAATTCTACTACATCATACTATAACAAACTAAAATAAGCTAAACAACAAGTAGTAATACACAATAGTATGCTATAATGCATAATGCTACACTATGTTATGGCATCCTATATTATAATACACTATAACATATTATATTATATTATATTATAATGCATATTACATCAACAGGGATTTCTTAAGATAAAAAATCATAAAATTAGTCTAAATAATAAAATACTATATATTTTAGTTGTATCACTTACATAATTTTAAATGGAACAATATATTATGATGCCATGCTCTACCTATTATCAATTTGGCCAAATTCCACCATTTTAAAGTCTAAATCAACATTTGTATAAGTAATACTAGTGTAGGCTTAACTGCATGATTGTAAAATACTAAAAGAATTTAAAATGAATATAACAATATATTATGATATACGATGTTATACTATGCTACAACAAATAATATTTATTTTGAACATAAAATCTTACTTTTTAGACAATAAGTGGTGTAGCACTCCTTTGGTACTACAACCTAATTCCCACTTAAATTTTAATAAATTTCATCATCTGATTTTTTAAATCAATATTTTTAGGATTTATATTAATATAGACTATAGGGTACAATACCATAATATATTAAAACATTTCAAAACATCTTATAACATCCAAAAACACATCACTACATGCTCAAATATATGATTTTATACTATATATGGCATTATAATATAATTTAGGGTTGGGGTTAAGGGTATTTATATCTCTAACAGTCAAGGGAAAGTCTCTTGAAGACATTTTCTTTAGCTACCATAATTATGTTAGGATTAGGTCATTCTTTAGATCTTTTCATAATGACATCTTTATTCAAGGTTTAGTGTTAGGGCTTAGGGTTAGTTTAGAGTTTAAGGTTTAAGGTTCTATGTTAGTTTAGGGTTTTGGGTTTAGGGTTTAAGGTTTGGGGTTTAGGGTTGTAGGTTTTAGGGTTTAAGGTTTAGGGTTTTAGGGGTAGGTTTTAGGTTTAGTCTTTAGGGTTTATGGGTTTAGGATTTAGGGTTTAGGGTTTAAGGTTTAGGGTTTAGGGCTTAGGGTTTTTTTATTATTAAGTAAACCAACAGGTTTAGGTTTATTTAGTTTATTTTTTATTTATTTGAGTTTATTTTATTATTTATTTTCATTTAGGTTTATTTTTTATTTTTGTTTAATTTAGTTTATTTATTTTAGGTTTTTTTATTTTAGTTTAGGTTTTCCATTTTAGTTTACTTAGGTTTAGTTGAGTTTTTTTTTTAAGTTTATGTTTACATTTTATTTTAGGTTGTTTAGGTTTTCATTACTTTATTTAGGTTTATGCTTTTGGTTTTTTATTTTAGGTTTATTTTAGGTTTATTTTACTTTATTTTAGTTTAGGTTTAGGTTTAGGTTTAGCATATTTTAGGTTTACGTTTAGGATTTATTTATTTTAGTTTAGTTTGTTTTATTTTAAGACTAGATTTATTTTAAGTTATTTATTTTATTTTTATTTTAGGTTTAGGTTTTATTTTTTATTTATTTTTTAGTTTTATTTTTTGGTTTATTTTTTATGTTTAGGTTTTTATTTAGTTTTTATTTTATTTTATTTTAGGTTTATTTTATTATTATTTTAGGTTTAGTTTAGTTTTTATTTGTTTATTTTTTTTAGATTTTGGTTTATGTTTAGGTTTAGGTTTTAGTTTATGTTTTTATCTTATTTTATTTTTGTTTAGGTTTTTCTATTTATTTTATTTTATTTTTTATTTAGTTTTTATTTAGGTTTTGAGCTTTTAAGGGCTTAGGGTTTAGGGTTTAGGGTTTAGAGTTTATGGTTTAGGGTTTAGGGTTTAGGGTTTAGGGTTTAGGTTTTAAGTTTAGGGTTTAAATTTTAGATTAGGGTTTAGGGTTTAGGTTTTAAGGTTTTTTTTAATAGAGAACAAATTCATATTCAATATTTCTTCTATTTGATTTCATGAACCAAGTAACTCCCAAAGTTTTCTAAGACACAAGCGATGACATAGATAAAAAATGAGCACCCATAGAGCAAATCAAAAACCCTAGATAAGTAGAATCATCCCTACTATAAAAACATAGTTCCATAAGTAACAGATCGAATAAGCCATTCTTCAGTTTCTCCAGTTACCATCAGAACCACATCCACATCTCGAGTAGTAGGATCTGCCATGATATCCCCTAACTCTCCATCCGCAACCACCACGGTTGTAACCTTCGTCGCTCCTCTCACCTCCATAACCACCACTGCTCTAACCACCACCTCCATATCCACCAGCACTTCCAGATCCCCCACCACCACTATGGTAATTGTCGCCTACACCTTCACCTCCACCGCCAGATCTAGACTGAACCTAGTTGATGGTGATGTTTCTACCGTCAAGGTTCTGCCCATTCTTAGGGTTTAGGGTCAGTTTTGGGTTTAATGTTTAGGGTTTAGGGTTGAGAGTTGAAGGTTTTATGGTTAAGGTTTAGGGTTTAGGGTTTTAGGGTTTAGGGTTTAGCATTTAGGGTTTAGGTTTAAGTTTTAGGGTTTAGGTTTTAGGGTTTAGGGTAGTAGGTTTAGGGTTTAGGGTTTAGGGTTAGTTTTAGGGTCTATGGTTTAAGTTTTAGGGTTTACGATTTATGGTTTAGTTTTTTTTTTATAAAAATTAAGTAAACTAGTAGGTTTAGGTTAATTTAGTTTATTTTTATATTTATTTGAGTTTATTTTATTTTTTATTTTTATTTAGGTTTATTTTTTATTTTTAGTTAGTTTAGTTTATTTATTTTAGTTTAGGCTTTTATTTTAGTTTATTTTTTAGGTTCAAGTTTATTTTTTTAGTTGAGTTTTATTTTTATTTTACATTTTAGGTTTAGGTTTATTTTTCTTTTAGATTTAGGTTTAAGTTTTAATTTATTTTTCTAGGTTTTGGTTATAGGTTTTTATTTTAGGTTTATTTTTAGGTTTTATTTTTTAGTTTAAGTTTAGGTTAATTTTTAGTTTATTTTATCTTAATTAGTTTAGTTTTAGGTTTAGGTTTAGTTTATTTTAGATTTTATTTATTTTAGTTTAGTTTATTTTAGTTTAGGTTTAGATTTCTTTTATTTTATTAGATTTATTTATATTTTAGGTTTAGGATTTTTTTTAGTTTAGGGTTTAGGTTTTAATTTTTATTTATTTTTAGACTTTATTTTTAACTTTATTTATTAGGTTTAGGTTTTATTTAGTTTTTATTTTATTTTGTTTAGGTTTATTTTATTCTTATTTTAGGTTTAGTTTTTTATTCTTAGGTTTAACTTTATTTGTCATTCTACATTTAGGGTTTAGAGTTTAAGGTTAGTTTTAGGGTTTGAGGTTTTGGATTTAGGGATTAGGGTTTAAGGCTTAGGATTTAGGGGTTTTTTTTTAAATTATGTAAGTTGGTAGGTTTAGGTTTATTTAGTTTATTTAGTTTATTTTTTATTTATTGTAGTTTATTTTATTTATTATTTTTATTTTATTTTATTTTTTATTTCGTTTAGTTTATTTATTTTAGGTATATTTATTTTTGTTTAGGTTTTTCATTTTAGTTTACCTTTTATGTTTAGGTTTAGGTTTATGCTTATTTTTTAGGTTTAGGTTTTAAATTTTATTTTTAGGTTAAGTTTTAAGCTTTTATTTTATTTTCTTAGGTTTATGTTTTAGGTTTTTATTTTAGGTTTATTTATAGGTTTTATTTTTTAGTTTAGGTTTAGGTTTATTTTAGTTTATTTAATTTTATTTAGTTTAGGGTTTATGTTTAGTTTATTTTAGGTTTAGGTTTAGGTTTTATTTATTTTAGTTTAGTTTATTTTAGTTTAGGTTTAAGTTTATTTTATTTTGTTTATTTTAGGTTTAGGTTTTCTTTAGCTTAGGGTTTAGGTTTTATTTTTTATTTATTTTTAGGTTTCTTTTTTAGGTTTAGGTTTTTATTTAGTTTTTATTATATTTTATTTACGTTTACTTTATTTTTATTTTATGTTTATTTTTTTATTTAGGTTTTTGATTTTTAAGTTTGTTTTATTTTTTAGTTTAGTTTAAGTTTTTATTTATTTTATTTTACTTTAGTTTTTATTATTGGTTGTATTTTATTTTTATGTTTACATTTAGGTTTAAGTTTAGGTTTAGGTTTAGGTTTTAGTCTAGCTATTTATTTATTTTAGCTTAGTTTAGTTTTTAATTTTTTATTATATTTTATTTTTAGGTTTACGTTTAGGTTTAGGTTAAAGTTTTAGTTTAGGTTTTTATTTTATTTTATTTTATTATTTTGTTTAGGTTTAAGTTTTTTATTTATTTTATTTTTAGGTTTTATTTAGTTTAGGTTTATGTTTTTAGGTGTTTAGCATTTAGGGTTTAGAGTTTAGAGCTTGGGGTTTAGGGTTTAGGGTTTAGGGTTTAGGGTTTAGGGTTTAAGGTTTTAGGTTTAGATTTTAGGGTTTAGGGTTAGTTTTAGTGTTTAGGGTTAGGGTTTCTTTTATTTAGTGTTTATGGTTTAGGGTTTAGGGTTTAGGGTTTAGGGTTATTTTAGGGGTTAGGGTTTAGGATTTAGGCTTTAAGGTTTAGGGTTTATTTGTTTATAAAAAAAAGATTAAGTAAACTTTTAGGTTTAAGTTTATTTAGTTTATTTTTTATTTACTTTAGCTTATTTTTTATTTAGCATTATTTTTTATTTATATTTAGTTTAGTTTATTTATTTTAGGTTTATTTATTTTAGTTTAGGTTTGTTACTTTAGTTTTTTTTAGGTTTGGTTTTATGTTTATTTTTTACTTTAGTTTTATTTTAATTTTATTTTTTAGGTTTAGGTTTTATTTTTTTTTGGTTTTTAGGTTTCAGTTTAGGGTTTTCTGTTAGTTTTTTAGGTTTAGGTTTTAGGTTTTTATTTTAGGTTTATTTTTAAGGTTTTTTTTAGTTTAGGTTTAAGTTTATTTTTAGTTTATTTTACATTTTTTAGTTTAAGGTTTAGGTTTTGTTCATTTTAAGTTTAAGTTTAGGTTTTATTTATTTTAGCATAGTTTATTTTAGTTTAGGTTTAGGTTTATTTTATTTTGTTTATTTTAGGTTTAGGTTTTTTTTAGTTTAGGGTTTAGGTTTTATTTATTTATTTTTAGGTTCTATTTTTAGGTTTAGGTTTTTATTTATTTTTTATTTTATTTAATTTTTTGGTTTATTTTATTTTTTAGCTTAGTTTAGGTTTTTAGTTATTTAGTTTATTTTTTATTTTTTATTTTATTTTATTTTATTTTAAGGTTTAGGTTTATGTTTAGGTTTAGGTTTAGGTTTTAGTTTTGGTTTTTATTTTATTTTATTATCTTCTTTAATTTAGGTTTTAGTTTCTTAATTTATTTTATTTTTAAGTTTTATTTAGTTTAGGTTTAGGTTTTTAGGTTTTTAGGGTTTAGGGTTTAAGGTTTTAGGGTTTAGATTTAATGTTTAGGGTTTAGGGTTTAGTGTTTAGGGTTTAGGGTTTTTTGGTTTAGGGTTTAGAGTTTAGGGTTTCAGGGCTAGGTTTTAGGGTTTAGGGTTTAGAGATTAGGGTTTATGGTTTTAGGGTTTAGAGTTTAGGGTTTAGGGATTAGGGTTGTAGGTTTAGGGTTTAGGGTTAGTTTTAGGGTTTATAGTTATGGTTTTATTTATTATTTATTATTTTTGGGTTTAGGGTTTAGGGTTAAGGTTTTATTTATTTATTTTATTTTGGTTTGGGGTTAGTTTCAGGATTTAGGGTTTAAGGTTTAGGATTTAGGGTTTAGGGTTTAGGGGTTTAATTTTTAGGTTTTTTATTTAAATTAAGAAAACTAGTAGGTTTACGTTTATTTTATTTATTTCATTTTTTTATTTATTATAATTTTATTTATTTTTTACTTTTATTTGGGTTTATTTTTTATTTTATTTTGTTTAGTTCATTTATTTTAGGTTTATTTATTTTTGTTTAGGTTTTCTATTTTAGTTTATTTATTTGCTATAGGTTTAGGATTATGTTTTAGGATTAGGGTTTAGGTTTTTGTTTAGGGTTTTTGGGTTTAGGGTTAAGGGTTTAGAGTTTAGGGTTTAGAGTTAGGGTTTTTGGGTTTGTTTAGGGTTTTAAGATTTAGGGTTTAGGGATAGTTTTAGGGTTTAGGTTTTAGGATTTAGGGTTTGGGGTTTAGGTTTAAGGGTTTAGGTTTTTTTTTAAAAAATTAAGAAAACCATAAGGTTTGGTTTATTTAGTTTATTTTTTATTAATTTATGTTTAATTAATTTATTTATTTATTTTAGGATTATTTTAGTTTAGATTTTTTAATTTAGTTTATTTTTTAGGTTTAGGTTTACGTTTATGTTTATTTTTTAGTTTAGTTTTATTTTTATTTTATTTTTTAGGATTTAGTTTTATTTTTATTTGTACGTTTAGTTTTATATTTTTATTTTAATATTTTTTAGTTTAGGTTATAAGGTTTTATTTTAGGTTTATTTCTAGGTTTTATTTTTTAACTTTGGTTTATGTTTATTATTAATTTATTTTATTTTATTTAGCTTAGTGTTTAGGTTTAGTTTATTTTAGGTTTAGGTGTAGGTTTATTTAGTTTAGTTTAGTTTATTTGTTTAGGTTTAGGTTTATTTTATTTTGTTTATTTTATTTTTAGGTTTTTTTAGTTTAGGGTTTAGGTTTTATTTTTTATTTATTTTTAGATTTTATTTTTAGGTTTATTTTAAAGATTTATGTTTTTTACTTAATTTTTATTTTATTTTATTTTAGGTTTATTTTATTATTATTTTACATTTTGGTTTTTTTATTTAGGTTTATATTATTTTTTAGTTTAGTTTAGGTATTTATTTATTTTATTTTAGTTTAGTTTATATTTTTTAATTTATTTTATTTTTAGGTTTAGGTTTAGGTTTAGGTTTTAGTTTATGTTTTTATTTTATTTATTGTATTTTATTTTTATTTAGGTTTAGATTTTATTTATTTATTTTATTTTAAGGTTTATTTAGTTTAGGTTTAGGTTTTTGGGTTTTTAGGGTTTAGGGTCTAGGGTTTATGGTTTAGGGCTTAGGTTTTGGGGTTTAGGGTTTAGGGTTTAGGTTTTAGGGTTTAGGGTTTAAGGTTTAGGTTTCAGTTTAGGGTTTAGGGTTTTTGATTTTTTTTTTAAGAAAGAATAAATTTAGATTCATCAATTCTTCGTTTCGATTTCATTAACCAAGTAACACACTAAGTTCTCTAAGATACATGTGATGACATAGATAAAAAATTAGCACCCATAGAGGAAATCAAAAACACTTTCTTATGGTTTAGGTTATTAGGTTTTAAAGTTTAGGTTTATTTTTAATTTATTTAATTACTTTAGGTTTAGGATTAGTGTTTGGGGTTTAGGGTTAGGGTTTAGGGTTTAGGGTTTAGCATTTAGGGTTTAGGGTTTAAGTTTTAGGGTTTAAGGTTTAGGGTTTTAGGGTTTATGCTTTTAGGGTTTAGGGTTTAGGGCTAAGGTTTAGGGTTTAGAGTTCAAGGTTTAGGGTTATGAGTTTAGGGTTTAGTGTTAAGGTTTTAGGGTTGTAGCCTTAGCATTTATGGTTTAGGCTATATGGTCTTTTTTATTGTTTTTTAAATTAAGTAAACTTGTAGGTTTAGGTTTACTTAACCTATTTAGTTTATTTTTTATTTTTATTTTGGTTTAGTTTTTATTTTTATTTAGATTAGTTTATTTATTTTAATTTAGGTTTTTTTATTATAGTTTATTTTTTTGGTTTAGGTTTAGATTTATTTTTAGGTTGAGTTTTTTCTTAGGTTTAAGTTTTATTTTTATTTTTATGTTTAGGTTTAGGTTTTTATTTTATTTTTTTTGGTTTAGGTTTTGTTTATTTGAGGTTTAGGTTTAGGTTTTATGTATTTTAGTTTAGGTTTAGGTTTATTTTATTTTGTTTAATTTAATTTTTTTAGGTTTAGGGTTTTTTTTAGTTTACGGTTTAGGTTTTATTTTTTATTTATTTTTAGGTTTTATTTTTGTGTTCATTTGTTAGGTTTAGGTTTATATTTAATTTTTATTTTATTTTAGGTTTATTTTATTTTTATTTTACATTTAGTTTTTATTTTGTTTAGGTTTTTTATTCTTACATTTATTTCCTTTTTTAGTTTTGTTTATGTTTTTATTTATAAATTTTTAGTTTATTTTTATGTTCTTATTTTATTTTATTGTTAGGTTTAGGTCTAGGTTTTAGTTTAGGATTTTATTTTATTATATTTTTTACTTCATTTAAGTTTAGGTTTGTTATTTATTTAATTTTTAGGTTTTATTTAGTTTAAGTTTAGGTTTTTAGGTTTTTAGGGTTTAGTGTTTAGTGTTTAGGGTCTAAGCTTTTAGGGTTTAGGGTTTTAGGGTTTAGGGTTTAGGGCTTAGGGTTTAGGCTTTAAGGTTTAGGGTTTAGTGTTTAGGCTTTAGGGTTTAGTGTTTTTAAGTTTTAGGGTTTACGGTTAAGGGTTTGGGGTTAGCTTAAGGTTTAGGGTTAGTTTAGGGTTTAGGGTTTATGATTTAGGGTTTAGGATTTAGGCTTTGGGCTTTAGGGTTTAGGGTTTTTAGGATTTTTAGGGTTTAGGGTTTAGAGTTAGTTTAGAGTTTAGGGTTTATGATTTTAGGGTTTATGGTTTAGGGTTTAGGGTTTAGGGTTTACGATTAGAGTTAGGGCTTAGGGTTTAGGATTTATGGTTTAGGGTTTAGGTTTAAGGTTTAGGGTTTACGGTTTTAGGGTTTAGGCTTTAGGGATTAGGGTTGTAGGTTTAGGGTTTGGGGTTTAGGGTTAGTTTTAAGATTTAGGTTCTGACTTTTTTTAATTTTTAATTTTGGTTTTAAATTAAAAAACTAGTATGTTTTTTGGTTTTAGTTTATTTAGTTTATTTTTTATTTATTTTAGTTTATTTTATTTTATTTTTTTGTTTAGTTTAGTTTATTTATTTTAGGTTTTATTTTAGCAGGTTTTTTATTTTAGTTTATTTTTTATTTTAGGTTTAGGTTTATGTTTTCTTTAGTTTAGTTTTATTTTATTTTATTTTTTTTTAGGTTTAGGCTTTATTTTGGGTTTAGGTTTAGGTTTTTATTTTATTTTATAGTTTTAGGTTTTAGGTTTTTATTTTTTGTTTACTTTTAGGTTTTATTTTTATGTTCAGGTTTAGTTTTTTTTTTAGTTTATTTTATTTTATTTAGCTTAGGGTTTAGGTTAAGTTTATTTTAGGTTTAGGTTTAGGTTTTATTTATTTTAGTTTATGTTTAGGTTTATTTTATTTTTATTTTAGGTTTAGGTTTTTTGTTTAGTTTAGGGTTTAGGTTTATTTTTAGGTTTATTTTTTAGGTTTAGGTTTTTATTTAATTTTATGTTTATTTTATCTTAATTTAAGTTTACATTTTATTTTATTCTGGTTTTTTATTTTTTAGCTTAGTTTAAGGTTTTACTTATTTTATTTTAGTTTAGTTTTTATTTCTTATTTAATTTTCATTTTAGGTTTTTATGTTATTTTATTATTTTTTATTTTTTTGGTTTAAGTTTTTTATTTATTTTATTTTTATGCTTTATTTAGTTTAGGTTTAGGTTTTTAGCTTTTAAGGGTTTAGGGTTTAGGGTTTATTTAGGGTTTAAGGTTTTGGGTTTTGGGTTTAGGGTTTGGGGTTTAGGGCTTAGGGTTTAGCATTTAGGGTTTAGGGTTTAGGATTTTAGGGTTTAGGGTTTAGGGGTTTGAGTTTTTAGGGTTTAGAGTTTAGGGTTTAGGGTTTAGGTTTTAGGTCTAGGGTTTAGGTTTTAGTTTAGGGTTTAGAGTTTTTTTTTAACAGAGAATAAATTCAAATTCAACATTTCTTCTTTTCAATTTTATCAAACAAGTAACACACTAAGTTTTCTAAGACATAAGCGACAACATTGATAAAAAATGAGCACGCATTTAGCAAATAAAAAACTCTAGATAACTAGACTCGTCTCTACTGTGAAGACACAGTTCTATAAACAACATATCGGTTCGGCTGTTCTACAGTTTCTCTAGTTCCCATCAGAACCACCCCAGTCTCTCTAGTAGTGGGATCCATCATCATATCCCGATCTCTCCCGCCGCCACCACCACAATTGTATCTTGTCTCTCCTCCCGCCTCCATAACCACCACTGCACCGACCACCACCTCCAAATCCACCAGCACCTCCAAATCCTCCACCACCACTGTGATAACCACCACCTTTGCCTTCGCCTCCACCCTCTAGATCTTGACTGAGCCTGGTCAATGGTGTAGGTTCTGCCCAGTCTTAGGATTTAGGTTTAGGTTTAGGTTTATTAGGTTTAGAGTTTTGGTTTATTTTTTAATTTATTTACATACATTAAGTTTAGGTTTAGGGTTTGGGGTTTAGGGTGTAGGGTTTTGGGTTTAGGGTTTTAGGGTTTTAGGGTTTATGCTTTTGGCATTTAGGGTTTAGGATTAGGATTTATGGTTTAGGGTTTAGGGTTTAGGGTTTTTTATGATTTAAGATTTAGTATTTAGGATAGTAAGTTTAGGGTTTAGGGTTAGTTTTTGGGATTAAGTTAGGGTTTTACATTTAGGGTTTATGTTTCTTTATTTTTAAAAAAAATTAAGTAAATTGGTATGTTTATGTTTATCTAGTTTATAATTTTTTTAATTTTCATTTATTATAATTTTTATGTTTAGGTTTATTTTTTATTTTTATTTAGTTTAGTTTGTTTATTTTAGTTTTATTTATATTAGTTTTGATTTTTAATTTTAGTTTATTTTTTAGATTTTGATTTAGGTTTATGTTTATTTTTTAGTTTAGTTTTATTTTTTTTATTTTTAGGTTTAGGTTTTATTTTTGATTTTTAGGTTTTGGTTTAGGTTTTTATTTTATTTTTTAAAGTTTAGTTTTAGGTTTTTATTTTTGATTTATTTTTAGGTTTGATTTTTTAGTTTACGTTTAGGTTTGTTTGCAATTTATTTTATTTTAATTGCTTTAAGGTTTAGGTTTAGGGTTTAGGGTTGTAGGTTTAGTGGTGTAGGTTTAAGGTTTAGGGTTTTAGGTTAGTTTTAGGGTTTAGTGTTTAGGGTTTAGGGTTTAGGGTTTAGGATTTAGTGTTTTGGTTTTTTTTTTTAAAAAAAAAGAATTTAAGTAAACTAGTTGGTTTAAGTTTATTTAGTTTATTTAGTTTATTTTTTATTTATTTAAGTTTATCTTATTTTTATTTATATTTAGGTTTATTTTTTATTTTTATTTAGCTTAGTTTATTTATTTTAGATTAGGTTTTTTATTTTAGTTTGATTTTTAGGTTTATGGTTATTTTTCAGTTTAGTTTTATTTTTATTTTAATTTTTAGGTTTAGGTTTTATGTTTTATTTTTAGGTCTAGGTTTAGGTTTTTATTTTAGGAATGTTTTTAAGTTTTATTTTTTAGTTTAGGTTTAGGTTTATTTTTAATTTAATTTATTTTATTTAGTTTAGCTTTAGGTTTAGTTTATTATAGGTTAAGGTTTAGGTTTAGGTTTATTTTATTTTATTTATGTTAGGTATATGTTTTTTTTAGCTTAGTGTTTAAGTTTTATTTTTCATTTATTTTTAGGCTTTATTTTTAGGTTTATTTTTTAGGTTTATATTTTTATTTAGTTTTTATTTTATTTTATTTTAGGTTTATTTTATTTTTATTTTAAGTTTAGTATTTTTTTTATTTAGGCTTTTTATTTTTAGGTTTATTTTATATTTTAGTTTAGCTTAGGTTTTAATTTATTATATTTTAGTTTAGTTTTTATTTTTTATTTAATTTTATTTTTAAGTTTAGGTTTAGGTTTAGGTTTAGATTTTAGTTTAGGTTTTTATTTTATTTTATTTTATTTATTTAATTTAGGTTTAAGTTTTTTATTTATTTTATTTATAGGTTTTATTTAGTTTAGGTTTAGGTTTTTATGTTTTTAAGGTTTACAGTTTAAGGTTTATGGTTTAGGGTTTGGGGTTTAGGGTTTAGGGTTAAGGGTTATTGGTTTTAGGGTTTTAGGGTTTAGGTTTAGGGTTTTGGTTTTTTTTTTTTTTTAGGGGAATTCCCATGTAGGGGTATTTTATTTCCACAAAAAGAGGGTTACCAGGTCCTTGAAAGAGGGTAAACTCCAAAACTACTGCTCAAAGAGTTACAATTAGCCTAAGGAGTAAATCCCCTATCTAAGTACATCCAAGAGTAAAAGAAAGCATAAAAACAATCAAAAGAAGATGATTAACATAATAAGCTAAAGTAAGATTAAAACCAATGCTCGGAGGATGTGGGAATGCATGATAATCAGGCGAACAAAAGAAGAGAGAATCACAAAGTTATAATAAGAGGGATATTAGAGCAGTTAAGGTAATCTGAGACAAAAGTTAGAGGAAAATAACATATATGAGTATGTTAGTAAGGAATTGTGATAGAAGGCTGGGGCTCAATCACATCTTGTTGAGGCGGATGCAAGTATGAGCATCCAAACTTAGAAGGGTTACATCACATGAGCTACTACCAATAGGGGAGATCATCACATCATAATAGAACGTGAGAAGGTAGCACCAGGTTGTTGATATTCTTGTGAGCTTTATTTCCTGCAAACCTAAGCAAAATCATATCTAAAATATATAGGTAATTGCTAAGAGCTGAAGGATAAGGAGTTTCATTCAAGAAAAATATCATCAATATAGTCATCTTGACATGAGAATACATAAACATAAGTGAGTGAGCCATCTTAGCCAAAATCTCATGAATAGCCATATTCAGGAAACAAATTAGTTCAACATATAATCCCTCCATAAGAAAATTACAGAGGAGACAACTTGGTGAAAACACGTTAAAGTCAAGATGCTTATAATTAACACCATCCCAATCACATGATATGTAAATGAATCTTTCAGTGCAGAAAACAACCTAGGAAACAATCCCCTTATTAATGTCCTGGAGAAAGCAATAGTAAAGGAAGATAGCAAAGCTCAACACAGGGAATGAACTTCAACCAACCAAAATAAGCAGTTAGAGCGGCTCAATAGCGAGGGCCTCCATTGGATAATCATCAACAATCAATCAGAGAACAAGATAGCAAAAGGCAACAACATCCAAGATAGGAAGGGACTAAATTGGCTATAATACCATTCTTTGAATAAATTGCTCATTAAACCAACTAGTCGAAATGAGGTAGCGGTGATGCATCGGAAAAAAATAGGAGATAAATTGCACAGCAATCGAAAGCCAACATAGCCAACTAATACAACATTGGAACGCCATAAAAAAACAACAAGTGAATTGAAATGAGTCTCAACATTAAAATCCAAAAAATATAGATTAAGATGGCAACATCAAGATAGGATGATAACAAATTGGCCATAAAACTCCTCAATCGAGTAGACATGGCAATAATAGATAAACAAATAAATAAAGCATAAAAGCAGTTATCTTGAAGGCAAATCGGGGAAATCACCAAAACCCTCACCATCGGGACGACATAAGAGCGACCTTGGGGCATGAGACCACAATTCTACAACCAACAAGAAGAAGCCAAGCGAGGTGACAAGGTAAAACAAAAGGTAAATCTCCAAGACAAGAGACAACCAAAATAGCAAAAACCGTTAACTTGCCATGATACCACTCATCCGGTATAATCAAAATAATAGATACAAGTTTGATAGAAAAGGATGAAGTAACGATGCGAAAAGGTAGATCAATGAATTCCAATGATAGGTATAAAATAAACCGGTAAGGTGGTTCAAAGCAAAATCTACCAAGCAATCAACTTCAATAGAGACTTTTGTACAAAATAATCCAAAGCCCAGGCGATGGGTGGGTATTGATCGGATCAAACAAGATTAAAACCAACAAGGTCCAAGATTCCACCCATAAACATATATAGGTAAAGGAAAGGATAGATAATGAATAGCTCCCCACCATAAGCCTATCCGGTAAGTGACATTAATCGGTCGTCGGGATGCTTATTCACCCAAAAGGGTAATGACAATAATAACCGTGGGTTTGTCAATAACCCAATTATGCATATAAGATAAATCATTGATTAATTCCAAGCATAACAAAGAAATGTGCTTCAGTTGTACATGTTCCAATCATAGCATAGGATGGGAGAACAAAGGAAAAGCAACAACATCCTGAGTGTTAGCATCAAAAAATAAAAGAAAAATAAAGAGAATTTGCTGGGCAAGGAAATCAGCAATCCAAAAAATAGCAGCATGGATAATTTTACTGTTAACACTCCCATTAGGAAAAGGAAATATTACTAAGAAGGATATAAAGTAAAAATTGTATGAGTTCAAGGATTTTCCACTAGAGTTAGCAGTGCCCACAATCTCAGTAGATGCATAATGATAATCCCTTGAAGAACTCCAAACCTGCTGATCATGGGAAGCAAGACCAGTAACAACAAGACTAGTATTGAAAAAAATAACACAATTCCATTCACGAGAGATATTAGTGTAGAGATGGGATATCCCAATCGACAAAATATGACAAAGAAAATTGCAACCAATAGGTGCTCAATAGCATCTAAGAGCAAAAACATTCGATGAGTTGCTTTGTCACATTAAGCCAGTATTGCCAAGGATATTGATAGTCATAATCAGTAGGCATATAGGATAGACCATTGGTTACATATAAGCAGAAGAGTAGAATGGTCTTCAGGATTTTCATGATCTCCTCAAAGCATGAAGTGTGAAAACAATTAGTAAGTCCAACATCCAAAAATGATAACAAGCGAAAATGAAACAAAAGAGGAGGGTAAACAGAACCAAAAGGAGCGACCAACATGGAAAACCATTCTGAGGGATAGAAGAAGACATCATTACCAAGTAGGAATTTTAAGACAATAAAGGTCCAAAACCGAACTTGCTAAAAGGATAGCAGCAAGATGGCAAAAGGCAAGAGGAAAACTTGGAGAAGCAGTGAAAAATCTGCGGCAGAGAAAGGGATTAAAAAACCAAACCAACAAACAAATCAACAAACAACCATGGCGAAACCTCCAAAACCCAAAAGTAATTAAGCCCAATCCATTCCGTACAAGGATTTTGGACCAAAATAACCATTAAAAGAGACCAGATATTATAATTTCTTCCCTTGCGGAAAGCATCTTGAGGTTAGGCATTATATAAGCAAGGACAGTATGAGAAAGTCTGAAGCCCAACAACCAAAAATCCTTTGACATAAGTGTTGAAACCTTTATGAATTAGGCCTTTAAGGAGGAAAGAGTCCCAAGGAATGTAAGCATCGATAAAGAAATGCTATAATCATCAAAATAAAAGCGCCTTGACATAATGCACACTAATCCGTTGCCTAGAAGCAACATAAATAGTAGCAATGCTCCAAGCCATATTGTCAGAGAGAAAAAATTGGTAAAAGAAGTTAGTACTAAAATCTAAGCCCATCAAAATAGATAACTTCCTCTAGCAATGGTTAATTCTTTTAGGTTTAGAAATGAATGTATCAATGAAATTAAAGTCCCAAGTGGTATTGCAGTTATAAAACCAGTAATAGTAAACACAAGGCTCAACTAGGTTCCAATTGAAGATATTGATGTGCATATAGTTCAACATCTGCCCCATAATATTGTAAATGCCAAAAACAGAATTCTTCCAACTAAAGGAGAAGGGGTAAAGGCAGCAAGTCATGGCAAAGAGCACAAGACAAAAATGATATCTATGAGGAGTATCCATAAAGAACATAAGGAAACAAAACTAGAAAAAGGGGAGGCGAGAGAATTAGATTACGAGGTAAGGAAGCCAATTGTCCAAGTTAACGGACAAGTATTTGGGTAATGTGATCAAAGAAGATGATACTAATCTAGCACCCGATTTGCAAGGTAATCGACAGTTACCTTCATGCCAAACATGAGTGATGGTAAAATTCGGTTGAGAGAGAAGAGCCCTAGTTTGCTTGAGGAGGTAGTACAAACAAGCATTGCTCATATTGGTAGAAGTCAAAAGGTCAATCAGTAGAAGAGCGTCCACCTCTATCCAAATATTGAGCCGACCATTCGAAGATAAATTTCTAGAGCTTTGTGGGCGCCATAAGCTCGGTATAAGGGATCTTTGGAAATAAGGGGATAAGCAAATTCACATAGGACTATACCCTTAGAATCCCACGAAAATGCCTCCATAACCGAGCCATTATGAGAGAGATCGATTAATTTTAATAATATGATCAAGTGGTTTTCTAAAACCATTCTATCATTCGATAGTAAGGAGTGCGGAAGGTTGAGGCCCAGTTTATTGGCTACAGATTTATAACTTTAAAATGTTTGTGATGAATTAAATTGGCTTTAAATAAGTCACAAATTTTGTTTTTAGTTCTAGCAATAATCCTCATGTGATTCATACGAATCCCATGATGTTTAGCTTCATTTCGGTCCATCCATATGAACTAAATAAGAGTAATGGTGATTATGATTTTAATATGATCTTTAATTGCATTGTTGAAGTAAACTTCAAGAAGTTGATATAAAGTAAAAGAATAATTAAAATTGACAGTGTTGAATAGATCGTCATACCAAATCCAAATTTTAGAGGCAATAGCCCCATTAACAAAAACATGGTTAACATTCTCAATATGAGAACAACATTGACATTTAGAGGGTAAATAAAACCCTTTACCCCACAACAAAGAGTCCATAGGAATAAAGTTTTTTAGGATATGCCAAGTTAAGATAGAGTAAGAAGAGGGGATATTGTTATTCCAAATTTTGGAGAACACAATAGAAGAATCCTGAGTGTCTTTAGTGTGAAGCCACACATTTTTAAGGTTGAAATCCCCATTATGAGATAGCTTAAAGATAATCTGATAATGATTGTTAGGAGTGATAGGAATATTAGTAATCATATTTAAGAAAGTGGAAGGAATAGAATAATCTTACTAGTGTTCCACTTGTGGTTTTAGCGAATGAATTAACTAATAGCGGAAGTGGGTGAGTGTAGAGTAAGTCATCAATGGATCCACAACCACTCAGGTTGTCTTGCCAAAAGAAGGAATTGTCGAGTTTATGCCCCAAAAAAAGGATTCATCCCATTTGACAAAACAAAGTGTTCTCCGCACAGGAGAATCACCCGATTTAAACGGACAAATGAAAGGATGTTTACCCTGGCAATATTTAGAAGTCATGAAATTCACCCAAAGACTATTTTTGCTCCTAAAATTCCACCAAAGTTTGTAGGAGAAGGCATTGATAACTTCTTTGATGGATTTACATCCCAGACCTCCCTCTTTTACAATTTTAGACCAAGATGACCATTCTTTTAGAGGAGGTATTAGTTCCCCAGAAAAATTTGTTTAAGAGACGCTCAATTCTATTGATGGTAGAGTTGGTAGGCACAATGGTTTGAAGAAGGTATATAGGCATTGAATTTGGAGTGCTCTTGATCAAGGTAAGCCTACCACCAAAAGAGAGTAAATGAAATGCCCAAATTGAAATTTTGTTAGAAATTTTCTGAATTAGATCATCAAAAAGGTGTGATCTTTTTTGGCCTTTATAAAGCGGAGCCCCAAGGTAATTAAGAGGGAGTTGATTTTGCTTAAAATTAGTAATTTTGGATATTTGGTTAAGTCTATTAAGAGGAATCTTAGTTGAAGGAATAAAATTGCATTTTCCTTCATTAAGAAAAAGACCACTAACTTTACCAAAATCATTTAGGAGGTTCTTAATGGTTTTAACATGTTGAATGGAGCCGTTGCAGAAGATAATGAAATCATCTGCAAAGCTAAGATGAGAAATAGGGAAACCACCATGAGTTTTAAAAGACATATTAGGATTATTAGCGAAAAGATCGTTAAGGCTCCTTGACAGGTATTCAATAGCGATAATAAAAAGAGAAGGTGATAGTGGGTCACCTTGCCTAAACCATGGCTAGAAGGAAAGAAACCTATGGACTCACCATTCATGATAACCGAAAACCAGACATTTGTGATACACCTTTTTATAATCTGGATAAAATTATCAGAAAAACTAAACAAATTCAGGATTTGAAAGAGAAAATCCCATGAGAGATTGTCAAAGGCTTTAGCGATGGCTTTAGCGATGTCCAGTTTGAATAAGATGTTGCCTCCTCTAGAAGGGACATCAATGTCATGAACCGGCTCTTGAGCAAGAAGAATATTATCTGATATTACTCTATGTTTAACAAAACCAGTTTGATTTGGGGAGATGATTTTAGGAAGCAAAGGGCTAAGCCTATTATTTATTAATTTAGCAATGAGTTTTTGAAAAAGGTGCAAAGACTAATCGGTCTAAAATAAGATTGATTGTTAGTTTTGTAAATAAGGACAATAGAAGTGCTTGAAAAGTATTTGGGAATAGGATTGCCATCAAAGAAATCAATAACAGCATCAACTAAGTTAGTTTTAATAAATGGCCAACAATGCTGAAAGAAGTGGGTCGTATAGCCATCGACAAGAGTGTGTTCATGTTTTTAAGAGTATTACTAATCTCCTCTTCGGAAGGACACATAGTGAGTAAATGATTATCCTCACTGTTAATCAAAGAAGGGATAAGATGGGAGTTTGATAAAGTTCCCAGCAATGGATTAGAATTTAATAAGGTATGGAAATGATGTATGACAGAATCCTTAATATCATTGTTATCGGTTATCCATTCACCATTAGAGTTCTTAAATTTTTTAATCGAATTTAAGGCTTTCCGTTTATAACAAATGGCATGAAAATACCTGGTGTTTCTGTCACCATCAGCAATATGTTTGCTTGCGGCTTTTTGACGCCAATAGGTTTCTTCCATGCTTTGATAATTAACCAAGTTATTCTTAGCAATGTTCAACTCCTCAAGTTTAGCCGAGGCAGCGAAGGTGCGTAAGTGATTCCAAAGGATGTTCCTACCAGCTCTATTACAAGAAGCATAGATAAAAGATCCAAAAGCCGATAAGTCACCTAAGGAGATTTTGACATTAACCAATTAGTCAAGATCATCAAGGATGGAAATGGTGATGGAGTTGTGCCAAAAGCACCAAATTTAATTATTAAGATTGAAGAAGAAATTATGTAAACCAAGGGATCTAGTGACAAAAGCAATCTTAGAAGAATTAATGAAAGGTTCAATAAGTAACTTGATATTATGAACACGACAAAGACTCCTAAAATGATTGCGGACGGGAAGAGACCCAAAACCGGATATTCCAAATAAGAAAATTAATCATAAGGGACAACCAAAAGGTAAAAGGAAAAAGAAAGGAAAGAGAGGAGAGAAATGATGACACATTACTTGTGTGGGGTGAAAGAAGCGAGTGGTTCTAGTGAAGTTATTATTAGAAAATTTTGCTTTGTAGGGTTTTATTTTTTAACAATTTGAAAGGGTCTATCGAATCCAAATTATCTCCATCGAAAGTGATTGATTTTTGGGTTAGAATAGTAGAAGAATCTATCAATGTTTTAGAAGGGGATTTCACCTTCTTCCATATCGGATAGAGTGTGAAATTGTGTTCAATTGATTATCACTCTGAAGGGAAATAGATGGGGAAGTTCTGGCACCATTCGTAATACAAATATCTTTCTCAATATATTTTGAAGCTATAGGGTCATCATTATTTTGGTCCATTATATGCTTCCCATTCAAATTGTTTAATTGGGTGTCCAATATAAGGCTACCATTCTGATTTTTAGTAGGATTTAAATGAAGCAAAGAGCTATCGTGGAAACCGATTATTACTAGCAGGGTGAGGTTAGGTAAATTGCCATTGGTATCGCCACACCCTCAATGGCTATTTTAGTACCAAGGTCAGAGTGTTTTCCACTAGACTGATCAAGAGGAGGTGTAGGAGAGAGGTTCTTTTGAGTATATTTAGGCACATATGCTAGAGTATTGGTTTTCCCAGTTCCATTATTGGTATTCATATTTTGTGGTAAATTTTTTTGAGATTAGGATGAAGCACAAAGCATTCTGAGTGATCGTGCCCGTGAATCTTACAGTGAGTGCAAAAGACAGGAAAATTTTTGAATTCAACTTTTTGACTATATCCAAATTTTTTGGAGCCAATCCAAACCTCTTTGGGATATTTTTTTGTGATGTCTATCTCAACGAGAATATGAGTGATAGATGGCCTAGATCCAGTGGCCGTTGCTTGGTCGATTTGGAGAGGCCTACCAAAAAGACCGCTAACAGTAAACAAAACTTGATGAGTGACATAATGTATTCGCATGTTAGGAAAAGCAAGCCAAAGAGGGATAATGGGAGATTCCTCTTTGACATCAAAGAAGGGCGACCATTTCAATAGCCGTATTTGACAATTTTGCACAAAGTAAGAATGACGAGCGAAAACCCGCGAGTAATCTAAATCATTTGAGAGTTGAATAAGAATGTGACGAGGATCGATCAGCCCGATAGAGAAAGTACCTGATAATTTTAAACTATGAAAGAAAGAGCGAATATTATCAAGAGTCGGACGTCTAAGGGAGAATTTACCCACCAAAGCGAACTCGAAGGGCTTAGAAAGTTTCTCAACATCCTGATCTGAACACATTACTGCCGGCAATCCATGATAAGATGTCAAAATGAGATTAACTGAAGCATTTTAGCTAGGGATCTTACTAGATAAAGCATCTTTGAATGATTTAACAACAGGTGCATTAATAGGAGCAATTGAATCCGTAAAACCCAGAGTCGAGAGCAAAGCGGTGCGCGTGCGAGGCGACGGGCGATTCGCAGAGACCGAGCCTCGCCATTGTTCTAATCCAAGGATGTCACATCTGGAGCGCCAGCGAGAGAAGTGCACAGAGAAGCGACCAATTACCCGAGAACGGCCAATCCATCGAGGGGAACACAAAATCGCCAGAGAGGGAGCACAGCCAAGAGGGAGGTTATTGGTTTAGTGTTGGTTTAGAGTTTTGGTTTAGGGTTTAGGGTTTCAGGGTTTAGGGTTTAAGGTTTAGGGTAGTAGGTTTAGGGTTTAGGGTTTAGGGTTAATTTTAGGGTTTAGGTTTAGGATTTTTTTTTTTAGTTTTAAATTTTTTTTAAAACTAAATAGACTCGTAGGTTTAGGCTTATTTAGTTTTTTTAGATTATTTTTTATTTATTTTAGTTAATTTTATTTTTAAATTTTATTTAGGTTTATTTTTATTTCTATTCAGTCTAGTTTATTTATTTTCCTTTAGTTTTTTTTAGCTTATTTCTTAGGTTTAAGTTTAGGTTTAGTTTTTATTTTATTTTTATTTTTATTTTATTTTTTAGATTTAGCTTTTATTTTTTCTTTTTAGGTTTAGGTTTAGGTTTTTGATTTCTTGTATTAGTTTTAGGTTTTTGGTTTATTTTTAGGTTTTATTTTTTAGTTTAGGTTTAGCTTTATTTTTAGTTTATTTTTATTTTATTTAGTTTAGATTTAGGTTTAGGTTCAGTTTATTTTAGGTTTAAGTTTAGATTTTATTTATTTTAGTTTAGTTTATTTTATTTTAAGATTAGGTTTATTTTTTTTATTTTATGTCTAGGTTTTTTTTAGTTAATTGTTTATGTTTTATTTTTTAATTTATTTTTAGGTTTTATTTTTAGTTTATTTTTTAGGTTTAAGTTTTTATTTAGTTTTTATTTTATTTTATTTTAGGTTTATTTTGATTTTATTTTAGGTATAGTTTTTATTTTATTTAAGTATTTTTTTATTTAGTTTAGGTTTTTATTTATTTTATTTTTATTTAGTTCTTATTTTTTATTTTATTTTCATTTTTTAGGTTTAGGTTTAGTTTTAGGTTTTATTTTATGTTTTTATTTTATTTTAATTTTTTATTTTATTTTGGTTTATTTTTTTTATTTATTTTACTTTTATGTTTTATTTAGATTAAGTTTTGGTTTTTAGCATTTTAGGGTTTAGGGTTTAGAGTTTATGTTTTATGGTTTGGGGTTTAGGGTTTAGGGTTTAGGGTTTTGGGTTTTTACTATTTAGGATTTAGGGTTTAGGGTTTAGGTTTTAGGTTTAGGGTTTGGGGGGTTATGGTTGGGGTAGTTAGGGTTTAGGGTTTATGATTTAGGGTTTAGAATTTCAGGTTTAGGGTTTAGTGTTCAGGTTTTAGGTTTAGGGTTCATGTTTTAGTTCAGGGTTTAGGGTTTTGGTTTCTTGTATTTTAACAGAGGTCAAATTATGATTCAACATTTCTTCTTTTTGATTTAATCAACCAAGTAATACACCAAGTTTTATAAGACATAAGTGGCGACATAGATAAAAAATTAGCACGAGTAGAGAAAATCAAAAACCCTATATAACTAGATCTATCTCTGCTATAAAGACACAACTCCATAAGCAATAAATCAGATCTGTTGATCTTTAGTTTATCCAGTTCCCATATGAACCACCCCGGCCTCTTGAGTAGCGAAATCCACCGTCATACCCCCGATCTCTCCCTCCGCCACCACCACGCTTGTAACCTCTGTTGCTCCTGCCACCTCCATTACTACTAATGCTCTAACCTCCACCTCGATATCCACCAACCAGATCTAGACTGAGCCTGGTTGATTATGATGTTCCTGTTGTCAAGGTTCTGCCCATTCTTAGGGTTTAGGTTTAGGTTTAGGTAATTAGGTTTTAGGATTTAGGTTTATTTTTTAATTTATTTAGTTACATTAGGTTTAGGTTTAGGGTTTGGGGTTTAAGCTGGGGGTTATGAGGTGGTGAGCAATTTTTTAGGGTTTATGCTTTTAGGATTTAGGGTTTAGGTTTAGGGAGGTAGTTGTGGTTTTAGGGTTTAGTGTTTAGGGTTTAGGATTTAGGGTCTAGGGTTTAGGGTTTACGATTTAGGGTTTAGGTTTGTATGTTTAGGATTGTAGGTTTAGGGTTTAGGGTTTAGGGTTTAGGATTTAGAGTTTATGATTTTTTTTAAATTAAGTAAACCGGTACGGATAGGTTTATTTAGTATATTTATTTTAGTTTTTATTTATTTTAGTATACTTTATTTTTTTATTTTTACTTAGGTTTATTTTTTATTTTTATTTAGTTTAGTTTATTTATTTTAGTTTTGGTTTTCCATTTTAGTTTATTTTTCAGGTTTGGGTTTCGGATTAAGTTTATGTTTTAGTTGAGTTTTATTTTTATTTTACTTTTTAGGTTTAGGTTTTATTATTATTATTGTTATTTTAGGTTTAGGTTTTCATTTTTTTTTACATTTAGGTTTTAGGTCTTTATTGCTTGCTATCCATCCAAATGAACCAATTTATGGTAATAGCAATTAAAACTTTGACATGGCCTTTCACAATTTTATGGAAACAAACTTCAAGAAGTTGATATAATGAAAGAGAGCCGTGAAAATAGTTAGTCTTAATTCAATCATCATACCATATCCAATGTTTGGAAGCAATAGCACCATTGACAAAAACATGATTAACATTTTCAGTATGAAAGCAATAATAGCACTTAGCAGGTAAGTAAAACCCTTTAAACTAGAGCAGGGAATCAACTGGGATGAAGATATTCAAAATCCTCCAAGCTAAAACTAAATAAAAAATGGGAATGATATTGTTCTGAAGTTTAATGAAAATATTAGAGGTGTACTGTTTATTTCTAATAAAATTCCAAACCTCTTTAAGAATGAAATCACCATTGTAAGAGAGCTTAAAAAAGATTTGACCTGGTTTATTAGAAAAGATAGCGATGTTGCAAAACTTGTGAAAAATAGAAATAGGAATGTAGTTCATAAGTTTGTTTTCATTCAAATTATTATTACGCCAGGTTATAGGTTTAGTGTTGTAGATTTAGGGTTTAGGGTTCTAGGGTTCAAGGTTTTTTTTAAAATTAAGTAAATTGATAGGTTTAGGTTTATTTAGTATATTTAGTTTAGTTTTTTTATTTATTTAGGGTTTAGGGTTTAGGGTTTAGTGTTTAGGGAATAAGGTTTAGGTTTTATGGTTTAGGGTTTAAGAATTAAGGATTTTATGGTTTAGGGTTTAGGGTTTAGGGTTTAGGTTTTAGGTTTAACATTCAGGTTTTAGTTTAGAGTTTAAGGTTTTTGGTTCTTTTTAATAGAGAACAAATTCATATTCAATATTTCTTTTTTCTAAGACACAGGAGACAACATAGATAAAAAATGAGCACCCATAGAGCAAATGAAAAACCCCATATAACTAGAACCGTCTCTACTATAAAGACAAAGTTCCATAAGCGGTAGATCAGATCAGCCATTTTTTAGTTTCTACAGTTCCAATCAAAACCACCCCGGCCTCTCGAGTAGCGGGATCCACCATCATATCCCCGATCTCTCCCTCCGCCACCACCACGGCTGTAACCTTCGATGCTCCTCCCACCTCCATAACAATCACTACTCCGACCACCACCTTAATATTCACCAGCACCTCCAAATCCCCCACCACCATTGTAATAACTGTCACCTCTGCCTTCGACTCCAACTCCAGATCTAGATTGAACCTGGTTAACAGTGATGTTCCTAATGTCAAGCTTCTGCCCATTCTTAAGGTTTAGGTTTAGATTTAGGTTTATTAGGTTTTATGGTTTAGGTTAATTTTTTAATTTATTTAGTTACTTTAGGTTTAGGTTTAGGGTTTAGGATTTAGGGTTGTGTTTCGGGTTTAGGGTTTTATGGTTTATGCTTTCAGGGTTTAGGGTTTAAGGTTAGGGTTTAGGGTTTAGCGTTTAGGGTTTACGGTTTAGGGTTGTAGGCTTAGGGTTTAGGTTTTAGGGTTTAGGATTTAGTATTTAAGGTTTATTTTCTTAAAAGAAATAAGAAAACCAGTAGGTTTAGGTTTTTTAATTTATTTAGTTTATTTTTTTTATATATTATAATTTATTTTAGTTTTTCAATTTTTTTAGGTTTATTATTTATTTTTATTTAGCTTAGTTTATTTATTTTATGTTTATTTTTTTTAGTTTAGGTTTTCTTTTTTACTTTATGTTTTAGTTGAGTTTTTTTTAATTTTTTAATTTTTTAGGTTTATGTTTTATTTTTTATTTTAGGTTTAGGTTTAGGTTTTTATTATATTTTTTTAGGTTTAGGTTTTAGGTTTTTATTTTTGGTTTATTTTAGGTTTTATTTTTTTTAGTTTACGTTTAGGTTTATTTTTAGTTTATTTTATTTTATTTAGTCTATGTTTAGGTTTAAGTTTAGTTTATTTTAGGTTTAGGTTTAGGTTTTATTTATTTTAGTTTGGTTTATTTTAAATTAGGTTTTGGTTTATTTAATTTTTATTTTAAGTTTAGGTTTTTTTATAGTTTAGGGTTTAGATTCTATTTTTTATTTATTTTTAGGTTTATTTTTTAGGTTTATGTTTTTATTTAGTTTTATTCTAGGTTAATTTTTTTTATCTTACATTTTGTTTTATTTTATTTAGGTTTTTTATTCATAGGTTTAATTTATTTTTTAGTTTAGTTTAGGTTTTTATTTATGTTATTGTAGTTTAATTTTGCTTTTTTATTGTGTTTAATTTTTAGGTTTAGGTTTAGGTTTAGGTTTTAGTTTAGGTTTTTTTTATTATTATTTTATTTAGGTTTATGTTTATTTATTTATTTTATTTTTATATTTTATTTAGTTTAGGTTTAGGTTTTTAGGTTTTTAGGTTTTTAGGGTTTAAGTTTTAGGGTCTAGGGTTTAGGGTTAGGGTTTAGGGTTTAGGGTTTAGGGTTTAGTGTTTAAGTTATAGGGTTTAGGATTTAGGGTTAGCAGTTTAATATTAGTTCAGGTTTAAGGTTTAGTTTAGGTTTAGGGTTTTTTAGTTAGAATTGGGGTTTAAAGGTTTAGTTTAAGTTAGGGTTAGGGTTTAGGTTTAGTTTTTGTTTAGTTTTAGTTTAGTTTAGGTTTAGTTTAAGTTTAGTTTAGGTTTTAGGTTTAGGTTTAGGTTTAGGGTTTAAGTTTAAGGTTTTTGAGTTTAGTTTTAGGTTTAGATTTAGTAGGTTTAGTTAGGTCATTTAGGTTCATTTAGGGTTTTTGGTTTAGGCTTTAGGGTTTTTAGGGTTTAGGGTTTAAGATTTAGAGTTAGCTTATGTTTAGGGTTTACAGTTTAGTGTTAATATAGGGTTTTGGGTTAAGGGTTTAGGGTTTAGGGTTTAGGGTTAATTTAGGGTATAAGGTATAAGGTTTAAGGTTGAATATTTAGGGTTGTAGGTTTAGGGTTTAAGGTTTAGGGTTTTTTTATTAAATTAAGTAAATTGATAGGTTTAGGTTTATTTAGATTATTTAGTATATTTTTTATTTATTTTTGTTTATTTTTTATTTTTATTTAGTTTAGTTTTTTTTATTTTAGGTTTTCTATTTTAGTTTATTTTTCTTGGTTTAAGTTTAGGTTTAGGTTTATGTTTATATTTTAGTTTAGCTTTATTTTTCTTGGTTTAAGTTTAGGTTTAGGTTTTATTTTTTATTTTTAGGTTTAGGTTTAAGTTTTTATTTTTTTTAGGTTTAGGTTTTAGGTTTTTATTTAAGTTGTATTTTTTGGTTTTATTTTTTAGTTTAGCTTTACTTTTATTTTTAGTTTATTTTATTTGATTTAGTTTATGGTATAGTTTATTTAGGTTTAGGTTCAGGTTTTATTTATTTTAGTTTAGGTATAGGTTTATTGTAGGTTTAGGTTTTTTTTAGTTTAGGGTTTGGGGTTTGGGGTTTATGGTTTAAGTTTAGGCTTAGTTTATTTTAGGGTTAGCTTTTGGTTTTATTTATTTTAGTTGAGGTTTAGGTTTATTTTATTTTATTTATTTGGTTTAGATTTTATTTTTTATTTATTTCGAGGTTTTATTTTTAGGTTTGGATTTTATTTAGTTTTATTTTATTTTATTTTATGTTTATTTATTTTTATTTTACATTTAGCTTTTATTTTATTAAGGATTTTTATTCTTAGGTTTATTTTATTTTTTTACTTTAGTTTAAGATTTTATTTATTTTATTTTAGTTATTTATTTGTTTATTTAATTTTAATTTATTTTTAGGTTTAGGTTTTTATTTTATTTTATTTAGGTTTAGGTTTTTTTATTTATTTTATTTTTAGGTTTTATTTAGTTTAAGCTAAGGTTTTTAGGTTTTTAGTGTTTAGGATTGGGGGTTTGGAGTTTAGGTTTAGGGTTTAGGGTTTAGGGTTAGGGTTTAGGGTTTAGAGTTTTAGGGTTTAGGGTTTTAGGGTTTAGGGTTTAGGGTTAGGGTTTAGGGTTTAGGTTTAAGTTTTAGGGTTTAGGGTTTAGGGTTAGCTTAGGGTTTATGGTTTAGTGTTTAGAGTTTAGTCTTTAGGGTTTAAGGTTTTTAGGGTTTAGGGTTTAGGTTTAGATTGGGGTTTATGGTTTAGTGTTTAGAGTTTAGTCTTTAGGGTTTAGGATTTTAAGGGTTTAGGGTTTAGGGTTTTAGGGTTTAAGGTTTAGGGTTTAGGGTTTAGGATTTTTAGGGTTTAGGGTTTAAGGTATAGGGTTTAGGGTTTAGGTTTTAAGTTTAGGGTTCAAGTTTAGGGTACAGGTTTAAGGTTTTAGGTTAGTTTAGGATTTAGGGTTTAGGGTTAGGTTTTCTTTATTTATTTATTTATTTTTATTGTTAGTGTTTAGGGTTTAGGTTTTAGTTTAGGGTTTTTGGTTTTGGGTTTTTTTTAACAGAGAATAAATTCATATTCAACATTTCATCTTTTTGATTTCATTAACCAAGTAACACCCTATGTTCTCTAAGACATAAGTGATGACATAAATCTAAAATGAGCACACATAGAGCAAATAAAAAACCTTATATATCTAGAATTGTCTCTACTGTAAAGACACGGTTCCATAAGCAACAAATCGCATAGATCATTCTTCAGTTTCTCTAGATTCCATCAGAACCACCCCAACGTCTCGTGTAGCGGCATCCACCATCATATCCCTGATCTCTCCCACCTTCTCCACCGCGTTTATAACCTTTGTCACTCTTCCTGCCTCCATAACCACCACTGCTCAGACCACCACCTCCATATCTATCAGCACCTCGAGATCCCCAACATCCACTATGATAATCGCCGTCACCACCTTCGCCTCCACCGCTAGATCTAAGCAGAGTCAAGTTGACGGCGATGTTCCTGTCGTCAAGGTTTTGCCCATTCTTAAGGTTTAGGTTTAGGTTTAAGTTTATTAGGTTCAAGTTTATTTTTTTTAATTTATAGGGTTTAGGGTTAGGCTTTAGGGTCTAGGATTTAGGGTTTAGGGTTTATGGTTTTATGGTTTATGCTTTTAGGGCTTAGGGTTTAAGGTTTTGGGTTTTTTTTAGGGTTTAGGGTTTAGTGTTTAGGGTTTAGGGCTGTAGGTTTAGGGTTGTTGGTTTAGGTTTAGAGTTTAGGGTTTATGCTTTTAGTGTTTAGGGTTTAGGGTTAGGGTTTAGTGTTTAGAGTTTAGGGTTTAGGGTTATAATTTTAGTGTTGTAGTTTTAGGGTTGTAGGTTTAGTGTTTAGGGTTTAGGGTTTAGGGTTTAGGATTTAGGTTTAATGTTTTAAAAAAAAATTTAAGTAAACTGGTAGGTTTAGGTTTATGTAGTATATTTAGTTAATTTTTTACTTATTTTAATTAAGTATATTTTTTATTTTTATTTAGGTTTAATTTTTATTTTTATTTAGTTTAGTTTATTTATTTTAGGTTTATTTATTTTAGTTTAGGTTTTTAATTTTAGTTTATTTTTTAGGTTGTGGTTTATTTTTTAGTTAAGCTTTATTATTATTATTTTTCAGGTTTAGGTTTTATTTTTAATATTTAGGTTCAAGTTTAGGTTTTTATTTTATTTTTTTAGGTCTTTATTTTTGTTTTACTTTTAGGTTTTATTTTTTTTTGTTTAGGTTTCACTTTATTTTTAGTTTATTTTATTTTATTTAGTTATATTTAGTTTATTTTAGATTTAAGTTTAGGTTTTATTTATTTTAATTTAGTTTATGTTAATTTAAGTTTAGGTTTATTTTATTTTGTTTATTTTATTTCTATTTTAGGTTTAGGTTTTTTTAGTTTAGGGTTTAGCTTTTATTTTTTATTTATTTTTAGGTTTATTTTATTTTTAGATGTTATTAAGTTTAGGTTAAAGTTGTTTAGGTTTTTAGGGTTTAAGGTTTAGGGTTTAAGGTTTAGGTTTTTAAGGTTTATGGTTTAGGGTTTTGGGTTTAGTGTGTAGGGTTAGCTTAGGGTTTAGGGTTAGATTAGGGTTTAGGGTTTAGGGTATAGGGTTTTAGGATTTTTGATTTTAGGGTTTAGGGTTAGGGTTTAGAGTTAAGGGTTTAGGGTTTCTTAGGGTTTAGCATGTAGGGTTTAGGTTTAGGGTTTAGGATTTAGAGTTTAGGATTTAAGGTTTAGGATTTAAGGTTTAAGGTTTTTTTTCAAATTAAGTAAACTGGTAGGTTTAGGTTTATTTAGTATATTTAGTTTATTTTTTATTTATTTCAGTTTACTTTATTTATTTCTTTTTATTTTTGTTTATTTTTTATTTTTATTTATTTTAGTTTATTTACTTTTGGTTTATTTCTCTTAGCTTAGGTTTCTTATTTTAGTTTATTTTTTCTGTTTAGGTTTAGGTTTAGGTTTATTTTTTAGTTGAGTTTTATTTTAGGTTAAAGTTTTATTTTTTATTTTTAGGTTTAGGTATAGGTTTTTATTTTTTTTTTAATTTTAGGTTTTAGGTTTTTATTTTAGGTTTATGTTTACATTTTATTTTTTACTTTAAGCTTAGGTTTTCTTTTAGTTTTTTTTTATTTTACTTAGTCTAGGTTTAGGTTTTGGTTTAGTTTATTTTAGGTTTTATTTATTTTAGTTTAGTTTATTTTAGTTTAGGGTTAGGTTTATTTTAATTTTTTTTATTTTAGGTTTATGTTTTTTTTTTTACTTTTATGTTTAGCTTTTATTTTTTATTTATTTTTAGGTTTATTTTTTAGGTTAAGGTTTTTATTTAGTTTTTATTTATTTTAGGTTTATTTTATTTTTATTTTACGTTTAATTTTACATTTAGTTTTTATTTTATTTAGGTTTTTTATTCTTAGGTTTATTTAATATTTTTAGTTTAGTTTAGGTTTTTATTTATTTTATTTTAGTTATTTTATTTTATTTTTAGGTTTTTGTTTAGGTTTTTATTATAATTTATTTTAATTTTATTTAGGTTTAAGTTTTTTATTTATTTTATTTTTAGGTTTTAGTAAGTTTAGGTTTAGGTTTTTTAGGTTTTTAAGGTTTAAGTTTTTAGGTTTTTAAGGTTTAGGGTTTAAGGTTTAGGGTTTGGGGTTTTAAGGTTTAGGGATGTAGGTTTAGGGTTATAGTTTTAGGGTTTAGGATTTAGAGTTTAAGATTTTTTTTAAATTTAAGTAAACCGAGTGGTTTTGGTCTATTTAGTATATTTAGTTCAGCTTATTTATTTTAGGTTTATTTATTTTAGCTTATGTTTTTAATTTTAGTTTATTTTTTAGATGTAGGTTTCGGTATAGGTTTATTTTTTAGCTGAGTTTTATTTTTATTTTATTTTTAAGGTTTAGGTTTTATGTTTATATTTTAAGTTTATTTTTAGGTTTTTTTTTCAGTTTAGGTTTAGGTTTATTTTTAGTTTATTTTATTTTATTTAGTTTAGGTTTAGGTTTAGGTTTAGTTTATTTCAGGTTTAAGTTTAGGTTTTATTTATTTTAGTTTAGTTTTAGGTTTATTTTATTTTGTTTATTTTATTTTCATTTTAGGTTTAGTTTTTATTTTTTATTTAATTTTATGTTTTACTTTTCAGTTTATTTTTTAAGTTTAGGTTTTTATTTAGTTTTTTTTATTTTATTTTAGTTTTATTTTTTTTTTTACTTTTTAGTTTTTACTTTATTTAGGTTTTATATTCTTTGTTTCATTTTATTTTTTTTATTTAATTTAGGTATGTATTTATTTAATTTTAATTTTTTTATTATTTATTTTAATTTATTTTTAGTTTAGGTTTATATTTTATTTTATTTTTTATTTCATTTAAGTTTAAGTTTTTTTAATTATTTTATTTTAGCTTTTTTATTTTTTATTTTAATTTATTTTTAGGTTTAGGTTTAGGTCTTACTTTAGGTTTTTTATTTTAATTTATTTTTTATTTTATTTAGGTTTAGGTTTTTTTTATTTATTTTATTTTTAGGTTTTATTTAGTTTAGGTTTAGGGTTTTAGGTTTTTAGGGTTTAGAGTTTAGGGTTAGTTCAAAGTTTAGGTTTTAGAGTTTTAAGGTTTAGGGTTTAGCATTCGGGGTTTAGGGTTGAGGTAAGTGTTTAGAGTTTAGGGTTTGCGATTAGAGTTTAAGGCTTAGGGTAGAGGGTTTAGGGTTTAGGGTTTAGCGTTAGTTTAGGGTTTAGGGTTTTTTAGGGTTTAAGGTTTAGGGTTTAGGGTTTAAGGTTTAGGATTTAGGATTTAGGGTTTAAGGTTTAGGGTTTTTAAAAACAAATTAAATAAGTGATAAGTTTAGTTTAGGATTAGGTTTATTTTTAGATTATTTTATTTTATTTAGTTTTGGATTTAACTTTAGTTTATTTTAGGATTATGTTTAGATATTAGTTATCTTAATTTAGTTTATTCAAGTTTAGGTTTAGGTTTATTTTATTTTATTTATTTTAGGTTTAGGTTTATTTTTATAGTTTAGGGTTTAAGTTTATTTATTTTTAGGATTAGGTATTTAATTAGTTGTTATTTTATTTTATTGTAGATTTATTTTATTTTTGTTTTACATTTAGGTTTATTTTATTTTTTTAGTTTAGTTTAGCTTTTTATTTATTAATTTTTAGTTTTGTTTTTTATTCTTTTATTTTATTTTTTTAGGGTTTATTTTGTTTAGGTGTTGGTTTTTAAGTTTATAGGGTTTAGGGTTTAAGGTTTAGGGTTTAGGGTTTAGGGTTTAGGCTTTAGGGTTGTAGGTTTTAAGGTGTAGGGTTTAGGGTTTAGGGTCATAGGGATTAAGGTTTAGGGTTTAGGGTTTTTGGGGTTTAGGGTTTAAGATTTAGTGTTTAGGTTTTTTATTTTATTTTTCGTTTAATTATTTTTATTTATTTTATTTTTAGGTTTTATTTAGTTTTGGTTTATGTTTTTGGATTTTTAGGGTTTAGGGTCTAGGATTTTTTTTGGGTTTAAAATTTAGGGTTTAGGGTTTAGGTTTTGGGGTTTAACATTTAGGGTTTAGAGTTTTAGGGTTTGGGGTTTAGAGTTTAGGGTATAGGGTTTAGTTTTAGGATTAGGGTTCAACTTTTAGTTTAGGGTTTAGGGTTTTTGGTTTTTATTTTTGTAAACTGTGAACAAATTCAGATTCAACATTTCTCATTTTTGATTTTATCAACTAAGTAACACTCCAAGTTTTCTAAGACACAAATGGTGACATAGATCTAAAATGAGCACACATAGAGCTCATTAAAAACACTATATAACTAGAATCTCTCTGAAACAGTTCCATTAGTGCAGTCGGATCTGTTCTTGATTTCTCAAGTTCCCATCGAACCTCCCTAGCCTCTCAGTAGTGGGATCCCCATCATATCCCCGATCTCTTCCTGCCACCATTACATTCTGTACCCGCACTCCTCCCCTCCATAACCACCATTGCTCCGACCACCACCTCCATATCCACCAGTACTTCCAAATGCCCCACCACTATTTCGATAACTACCATCTCCGCCTTAGCCTCCAATGCCAGAACTAGACTGAGCCTGGTTGACAGTGATGTTCTTGCCGTCAAGGTTCTACCCATTCTTAAGGTTTAGATTTAGGTTTTTATTTATTAGGTTTTTGGGTTTATGTTTATTTTTTAATTTATTTAGTTACTTTAGGTTTAGGTATATGATTAGGATTTAGGGTTAGGGTTTAGGGTTTAGGGTTTATGGTTTTTGGGTTTATGCTTTTAGGGTTTATGGTTTAGGGTTAGTGTTTAGGGTCTAGGTTTTTTAGGGTTTAGGGTATAAGGTTTATGATTTAGGCTTTAAGGTTAGGATTTTGGGTTTATGGTTTTTTTTAAATTAAGTAAACCGCTAGGTTTAGGTTTATTTAGTTTATTTATTACTTATTTTAGCTTATTTTATATTTTATTTTTATTTACTTTAGCATATTTATTTTAGTTTAGGTTTTTTAATTTAATTTAGATTTAGGTTTATTTTTTAGTTCAATTTTATTTTTATTTTGTTTTTTAGGTTTAGGTTCTATTTTTTATTTTTATGTTTAGGTTTAGGCTTTTATATTATTTTTTTAGGTTTTGGTTTTAGGTGTTATTTTAGGTTTATTTTAGGTTTTATTTTTTAGTTTAGGTTTAGCTTTAGTTTATTTTAGGTTTTTGTTTTGGTTTTAATTATTTTAATTTAGTTTATTTTAGTTTACGTTTAGATTTATTTTATTTTTATTTTAGGTTTTGGCTTTTTTTTAGTTTTGGGTTCATGTTTTACTTTTTATTTCTTTTTAGGTTTTATTTTTAGGTTTATTTTTTAGGTTTAGGTTTTTATTTAGTTTTTATTTTACGTTTAGTTTTTATTTATTTAGGGGTTTTATTCTTAGGTTTATTATATTTTTTTAGTTTAGTTTAGGTTTTTATTTAATTTATTTTAGTTTATTTTTATTAGTTAATTTTATTTTATTTTTAGGTTTGGGTTTAGGTTTTGACTTAGGTTTTTATTTTATTTAGGCTTAGGTTTTTTTATATATTTCATTTTTAGGTTCTATTTCATTTAGATTTAGGTTTTTATGTTTTTAGGGTTTACAGTTTAGGGTTTAGGGTTTAGGGTTTTAGGATTTAGGTTTTTGGTGTTTAGGGTTTAGGGTTAGGGTTTAGGGTTTAGGGAATAGTGTTTAATAATTAGGCTTTAGGATTTTGGGTTTAGGGTTTAGGGTTTTTAAGGTTTAGGGTTTAGGGTTTAGGATTTAGGGTTAGCTTAGGGTTTAGGGTTTTTTTTTAAAATTATGTAAATCGATAGGTTTAGGTTTATTTTGCTTATTTAGTTTATTTTAAATTTTTATTTATGGATATTTTTTATTTACTTTAGTTTCTTTATTTTATGTTTGTTTATTTTAGTTTAGGTTTTTTATTTTAGTTTATTTTTTAGTTTAGTTTTAGGTTTATGTTTATTTTTTTAGTTTAGTTTAATTATTATTTTATTTTTTGGATTAAGTTTTATTTTTTATTTTTAGGTTTACATTTAGGTTTTTAATTTATTTTTTTAGGTTTAGGTTTTATGTTTTATTTAGGTTTATTTTTAGGTTTAATTTTTTAGTTAAGATTTAGGTTTATTTTTAGTTTATTTTATTTTATTTAGTTTAGGTTTAGTTTATTTTAGGATTTTGTATAAGTTTTATTTATTTTTAGTTTAGTTTATTTTAGTTTAAGTTTAAGTTTATTTTATTTTTATTTGAGGTTCGAGTTTTTTTTTAAGTTTTGGGTTTTTTTATTTTAGGGATTATTTTTTAGGTTTAGGTTTTTATTTAGTTTTTATTTTATTTCATTTTAGGTTTATTTTATTTTTATTTTACGTTTAGTTTTTATTTTATTTAGGTTTTATTTCTTAGGTTTATTTTATTTTTTAAATTTAGTTTAGGTTTTTATTTATTTTATTTTAGGTTAATTTTATTAGTTTATTTTATTTTATTTTAAGGTTTATGTTTAAGTTTTTTTTTTAGGTTTTTATATTATTTTATTATTTTATTATATTTAGGTTTAAGTTTTTATTTATTTTATTTTTAGGTTTTATTTAGTTTTGGTTTTGGTTTTTAGGTTGTTAAGGTTTAGGATTTAGGGTTTAGGGTATGAGGTTTATGGATTTAGGGTTTATGGCTTTAGGGTTTAAGATTTAGGGTTACAGTTTAGGGTTTAGTGTTTAGTGTTCAGGATTTATGGTTTAGGGTTTTTATGATTTAGGGTTTAGGGTTAGTTTATGGTTTATGATTTAGGGTTTAGGGTTTAGGATTTAGGGTTTTATGGTTTAGGGTTAGTTTAGGGATTAAAATTTATTATTTTAGGTTTAGGGTTTAGGGTTTAGGGTTAGGGTTAGGGTTTAGGGTGTAGGGTTTAGGGTTTAGGGTTTAGGGTTATCTTAAGGTTTAAGGTTTAGGCTTTAGGGTTTAGGGTTATCTTAAGGTTTAAGGTTTAGGCTTTAGGGTTTAGGGCTTTTAGTGTTTAGGGTTAGTTTAGGGTTTAAGGTTTAGGTTTAGGTTGAAGTTTATAGTTTACGTTTTATAGTTTATAGTTTAGGTTTAGGTTTAGGTGAGTTTAGGTTTAGGAGTTTAGGAGTTTAGGGTTTAGGGGTTAGGGTTTAAGTTTAGGTTTAGAGTTTAGGGTTTAAGTTTAGGTTTAACAGGTTTAGGTTAGTTTAGGGTTAGCAAGTTTAAGGTTAGTTTAGGGTTTAGCTTTAAGGTTTAAGTTTTAGGGTTTAGGTTTAGGGTTTAGGGTTTGTTTAGTTTAGGGTTAGTTTAGGGTTTAAGGTTTAGGGTTTAAGGTTTAAGGTTTTAGGATTTAGGGTTTAGGGTTTAGGGTTTATGGTTAAGCTTAGGGTTTAGGGTTTAGGGTTAGTTTAGTGTTTAGGATTTAGGATTTTTTTGGGTTTAGTGTTTAGGGTTTAGGGTTTAAGGTTGTAGGGTTTAGGGTTTAGGGATTTGGTATTTTTTTAAACTATGAACAAATTCAGATTCAACATTTCTTCTTTACGATTTCATCAACCAAGTAACACACCACATTTTCTTAGACACAAGTGGCGACATAGATCTAAAATGGGAATGCATAGAGCTCATCAAAAACCCTATATAACTAGAACTGTCTCTACTGTAAAGACAGTTCCATAAGCAGCATATCAGATTTATCGTTCTTTAGTTTCTCAAGTTCCCATGAGAACCTCCCCAGCCTCTCGAGTAGCGGGATCCACCATCATATCTCTGATCTCTCCCTCCGCCACCATTACGGTTGTAACCTCCGACACTCCTCCCCCCTCCATTACCACCATTGCTCTGACCACCACTCCATATCCACCAGCACCTCCAGATGCCCCACCACTATTCCGATAATTGCCATCTCCGCCTTAGCCTCCACTGCCAGATCTAAATTGAGCCTGGTTGACAGTGAAGTTCCTGTCGTCAAGTTTCTGTCCATTCTTAAGGTTTAGATTTAGGATTTTTTTTATTAGGTTTTTGGGTTTATGTTTATTTAGTTATTTTAGGTTTAGGTTTAGGATTAGGGTTTAGGCTTAGGGTTTAGGGTTTAGGATTTAGGGTTTTGGGTTTATGCTTTTAAGGTTTATGGTTTAGGGTTAGGGTTTAGGGTCTAGGCTTTTTAGGGTTTAGGGTATAGGGTTTATGATTTAGGCTTTAAGGTTAGGATTTAGGGTTTATGCTTTTTTTAAAATTAATTAAACCACTAGGTTTAGGTTTATTTAGTTTATTTATTATTGATTTTAGCTTATTTTATTTTTTTTATTTTTATTTAGTTTAGTTTATTTATTTTAGTTTAGGTTTTTTACTTTAGTTTAGATTTACGTTTATTTTTTAGTTCAATTTTACTTTTGTTTTATTTTTTAGGTTTAGGTTCTATTTTTTATTTTTAGGTTCAGCTTTAGGTTTTTATATTATTTTTTTGGGTTTAAGTTTTATGTATTATTTTAGGTTTATTTTTAGTTTTTTATTTTTTAGTTTAGGTTTAGATTTAGTTTATTTTAGGTTTTTGTTTTTTGTTTTAATTATTTTAGTTTACGTTTAGATTTATTTTATTTTTATTTTAGGTTTAGGCTTTTTTTTTAGTTTTGGGTTCACATTTTATTTTTTATTTCTTTTTAGGTTTTATTTTTAGGTTTATTTTTTAGGATTAGGTTTTTATTTAGTTTTTATTTTACGTTTAGTTTTATTTTATTTAGGTTTTTTATTCTTAGGTTTATTATTATTTTTAGTTTAGTTTATGTTTTTATTTAATTTATTTTAGTTTCTTTTTATTAGTTAATTTTATTTTTTTTAGGTTTAGGTTTAGGTTTTAACTTAGGTTTTTATTTTATTTAGGTTAAGGTTTTTTTATATGTTTCATTTTTAGGTTCTATTTCATTTAGATTTATGTTTTTATGTTTTTAGGGTTTAGGGATTAAGGTTTAGGGTTTAGGGTTTTAGTATTTAGGTTTTTAGTGTTTAGGGTTTAGGGTTACGGTTAAGGGTTTAGGGTTTAGGATTTAGTATCTAGGCGTTAGGATTTAGGGTTTAGGGCTTAGGGTTTTTAAGGTATAGGATTTAGGGTTTAGGATTTAGGGTTAGCTTAGGGTTTAGGGTTTTTTTAAAATTAAGTAAACCGATAGGTTTAGGTTTATTTTATTTATTTAGCTTATTTTAAATTTTTATTTATGCATATTTTTTATTTACTTTAGTTTCTTTATTTTATGTTTATTTATTTTAGTTTAGGTTTTTTATTTTTGTTTATTTTTAAGTTTAGGTTTTGGTTTATGTTTATTTTCTTAGTTTAGTTTTATAATTATTTTATTTTTTAGGAGTAAGTATAATTTTTTATTTTTAGGTTTACAATGAGGTTTTTATTTTATTTTATTATGTTTAGGTTTTAAGTTTTTATTTTAGGTTTATTTTTAGGTTTTATTTTTTAGTTGAGATCTAGGTTTATTTTTAGTTTATTTTATTTTATTTAGTTTAGGTTTAGTTTATTTTAAGATTAGGTTTAAGTTTTATTTATTTTAGTTTAGTTTATTTTAGTTTAGGTTTAAGTTTATTTTATTTTTCTTTGAGGTTTGAGTTTTTTTTAGTTTTTGGTTTTTTATTTTAGGGATTATTTTTTTAGGTTTAGGTTTTTATTTTATTTCATTTTAGATTTATTTTATTTTTAGTTTACATTTAGTTTTAATTTTATATAGGTTTTTTATTCTTAGGTTTATTTTATTTTTTAATTTAGTTTAGGTTTTTAATTATTTTATTTTAGGATAATTTTATTAGTTTATTTTATTTTATTTTAAGATTTAGGTTTAAGTTTTTTTTTAGGTTTTTATTTTATTTTATTATTTTATTATATTTAGGTTTAGGTTTTTTTATTTATTTTATTTTTAGGTTTTATTTAGTTTAGGTTTAGGTTTTGAGGTTTTTAAAGTTCAGGATTTATGGTTTAGGGTATGAGATTTATGGTTTTAGGGTTTAGGATTTAGGGTTAGGGTTTAGGGTTTAGTGTTTATTGTTTAGGATTTAGGGTTTAGGGTTTTTATAGTTTAGGGTTTTTATAGTTTAGGGTTTAGGGTTTAGGGTTTTAGGGTTTAGGATTTAGGGTTACGGTTTAGCATTTAGTGTTTATTATTTAGGATTTAAGGTTTAGGGTTTTTATAGTTTAGGGTTTTTAGAGTTTAGGGTTTAAGTTTAGGTTTAGGTTAACAGTGTTTAGGTTGATTTAAGGTTTAGAGTTTAGATTAGGTTTAGGTTTTAGTTTGGTTTAGGGTTAAATTTAGGTTTAAGTTTATTATTTTAGGTTTAGTTTAGATTTAGGTTAGTTAGGTTTAGGTTTAGGGTTTAGTTCTGTTTATAGTTTTAAGTTTAGAGTTTTAGGTTAAAGTTTAGTTTAATTTAGGGTTTAAGTTTAAGTTTAGGTTTAGTTTATAGTTTAAACAGGTTTATGGTTTAGGGTTTAGGTTATATAAGTTAGGTTTAGAGTTTAAGGTTTAGTTTAGGTTAGGTGGAGTTTAAGGTATAGGTTTAGGTTCAGGTTTAAGTTAGTTAGTTTAATTTAGGTTTAGTTTAATTTAAAGTTTTATAGTTTAGGTTTCAAGGTTTAAGTTTACTTTAAGGTTTAGATAGGTTTAAGGTTAGTTTATGGTTTAAGTTTAGGTTTAAGTTTAAGTTTTAGATTTAGGGTTTAGATTAGTTTATAGTTCAGGGTTTAGGTTTAGGTTAGTTTAGGTTTTAAGATTTAGTTTTAGGTTTAGTTCAGTTTAGGGTTTTGGGTTAGTAGGTTAAGGTTGTTTTAGGTTTAAGTTTAGATTTAGGGTTTAGGAGTTTAGGGCTTTTAGGGTTTAGGTTTAGTTTAAGGTTCAGGTCTTAGGGTTAGTTTAGGGTTTATGTTTTAGGGTTTTTAGGATTTAGGATTTAGGGTTTAGGGTTAGTTTAGGGTTTTAGGGTTTAGAGTTTAGGGTTTAGGTTTAGGGTTAAGGTTAGGGTTTAGTAGGGTTCAGGGTTTAGGGTTTAAGGCTTAGGGTTTAGGGTTTAAGGTTTAGGGTTTAGGGTTATGGGTTTAGGATTTAAGGTTTAGGGATTATGATTTTTTAGGGTTTAAGGTTTAGGATTTAGGGATTTCTTTTTTTGTTAAGTAAACTGGTAGGTTTAGGTTTATTTTGTTTATTTTTTAATTATTTTAGTTTATTTTATTTTTTATTTTTATTTAGGTTTATTTTTTATTTTTTCTAGGTTAAGTTTTTTATTTTAGTTTATGTTTTTGGATTAAGTTTACGTTTAGGTTTAGGTTTATGTTTATTTTTTAGTTTAATTTTATTTCTATTTTATTTTTTATTTTTAGGATTATTTTTAGTTTGTTTTATTTTATTTAGTTTAGGGTTTAGTTTTAGATTATTCTAGGTTTAGCTTTAGGTTTTATTTATTTTAGTTTAGTTTATTTTAGTTTTGGTTTAGGTTTATTTTATTTTATTTATTTCATTTTTATTTTAGGTTTAGGGTTTTTTATTTTAAGGTTTATTTTTTAGGTTTAGGTTTTTTATTTTATTTTTTTTTAGGTTTATTTTATTTGGTTTTTTATTCTTAGGTTTATTTTATTTTTTAGTTTAGTTTAGGTTTTTATTTATTTTACTTTTGTTTATTTCTATTAGTTTATTTTTTTATTTAGGTTTAAGTTTTTGTTTAGGTTTTTATTTTATTTAATTATTTTATTTTATTATTTTATTTTATCAAGATTTAGGTTTTTTTATTTATTTTATTTTTTGGTTTAGGTTTTTAGATTTTTAGAGTTTAGGGTTTAGGGTTTTAGGATTTATGGTTTTAGGGTTTAGGGTTTAGGGTTATGGTTAGGGTTTAAGTTTAGGGTTTAGTGTTTATGACTTAGGATTTAGGGTTTTTAGGGTTTAGGGTTAGCTTAAGGCTTAGGGTTAGTTTAGGGTTTAGAGTTTAAGTTTTAGGGTTTTAGGGTTTATGGTTTAAGGTTTAGGGTTTAGGGTTTAGGGTTTAGGGTTTAGGGTTTAGGGTTTAGGGTTTAGGGTTTAGAATTTAGGGTTTAAGGTTAGCTTAGGGTTTATGGTTAGTTTAGGGTTAGCTTAGGGTTTAGGGTTTGTTTAGGGTTTCTTTAGGGTTTAGGGTTTTTATGGTTTAGGATTTTGGGTTTAGTGTAGTTTAGGGTTAGTTTAGGGTTTAAGGTTTAGTGTTTTAGGGTTTAGGGTTTATGTTTAGGGTTAGAGTTTTTTTTTAGGAGACCCACGGAGAGAAGAATTTTATTGCCATAAAGAAAGGAGTACAAGGTCCTTAAGATGGGATAATTCTCTTAACTACCACTCAATAAGCTACATTCAACCTATAGAGGAAAATCCCCTATCTAATACAACAAAAGCAAGGAAATAAAACTTAATGAAAATAAATAAAAGACCAAAAAATAACTAAGCAACAACATAGGAAACAAGACGAGCAGTAGAATCCCACTAATAGAATCAGAACTCTTTGGAGAGTTGCACAATCCACATCGAGGATCCGAAACCTACAAATGACCTGAAAGAAATCCTGTAAGCAACTAGAAGATGTAATTAGTACAACTAGAGAAAATCAAGCTTAATCATATAATAAATAGCATTATAAGAGAAAAATTCAATTTAGGCTCTGGCTCAGTCCCTCATCTAAAGGAGCAACCACAAATGTGAGCATCTAGACTTCAAAGAAGGGTTACAATCACAAATGCTGCTACTAGCAACAAGATAATAAGAAAATCATCCCAGCCATCATAGCCCACTTACATCGATGAAGGCAATCCGCTAGAGAGTGAAAGTTAAGAATTCTCTAGTACCTGTAGCCCAAATAACAGAAATAGCTGGCCCACAAATCACCCAACCGACTAAAGGCCATCAAGCTTGAAAGGAAATAACATTAATAGAACCACCACAGCCCAAATGAGAGGACAGCTGCTAAAAATTCACCCAGGAAGCAAAGCCACCATGGATAAGAGCCATACCACAAGTGTTACTAGATAACCACAAGCAATAGCCCAAAACCAAAATAGCAACCTATAGCTGGCACCAAGAAACCAGCAATTCCAAACCAGATCAATGAACAAGGCAAACACTAACAGCAACCACCAGTCCAACCTAGACAACAGAGGCAAGAAATAAGAAGGCAGGCGCAATGCCTCCATCAGAAATAGAAAAATAGTCACGAGAAAATAGCAGCACCAGAGAGAGGAAAAAACCATTGAGGAGACTAAAGGGAAATCCAGAAAACACCAGAGAATCACCGCCAAGAATAGCTAGGAGAGAAACCAAACCATCGAACCAATCAAGAGGTAAGACACAGGAAAAAAAGGAGCTATAGAAACCAAAAGTAGTTTAAATCCCTAGCAAAAAATAATAAAATAATAGTACTAAAGGAAAATAGTAACCATCCAAGCGTAAACAATGTAACCAACAAACAACCACTAGAAGGCAAGACCAAAATAGAGAAAAATTTCCAAAAGGCAATCCAACTAGTTAACAATAGATTAGAAAGAAAACCAAAAAGAAAGCCAACCAAACCAGCCAGCATAACCAACCAAACCTGCCAGCCCACAAGACCACCTAGCTAAATAACAAAGTAGCAGATGAGCCAACTCTGATAAGGAAGCAGGCAGTCCAAAGGGGAGGGCATAGAGACAAACCAATAGGAGGTCCAACAGGAAACCACCAAAAATAACCTAGAAACCAAGGGTAAACACCGCACCAGACAAAAAGCTACAGCCTGGGAGGTCCACCCCACCACCAACAACCAACCAGAGTGAAGAGGAAAATCTCCTTCCAGACTCTAGGGATCAAAAATCTAGTACTATAGGGAAAACAAATTAATAACGACCACCAATCAGCACCTTTCTATCCACAAGGTAAAGGGAGAAAACAACAAACAAAAGCCACCAAGCCTAAAAGGGATGAGGATACCAAAACCACCAAAAAGCACAAAACAAAATCAAAAGTGAAAGGATCAACAACAGTCATCAAATAATAGCCCCCCAAGATAGTCAGGTGGAGGATAGTAGAAAATAGCAGCACCCACCAGGCTCAAAAATAGTAGCAGAAAGACCTTCTAAAGTAAGGAAATAGCCAGCCACAACCAAAGGCAAAACCAGTACCAATTAAGAGAAGGGAAAATCCAAAAGTAGTTCGAGGCATAATCCAAAAAGAGGCCACCACAAGACTAAGGAAGCACTTGAAGTGGTAACATTGATCCTAAATAAAATAGTCAGATGAGAACACCTCTCCAATAGAGGTTGAACAACCGACCACCCCTTTAAAGATATCTCCCAAGTAATGCGGCACAAATGAGACAAGAGAGTGAAACAACCAGAAGAATGCACAAAATGAAAAAAGCACACAAAGAAAAACATAGAAAACCTAAAAAACACATTAAAATTAATTTCAGAGATAAGGTAATTCAATGTTATCCAAATTAACCAAGCCTCTCAATTATCTACGTAAATTAAGATAATAAAAAGAGTTAGATCATTTAATTTAGCTCTTATATTAGCCAGGAAATTTGCACAGGCATTTCCTTCATGCCAAATATGAAAAATTTTTAAGCATACTTGAGAGATGACTGTTCTAGTGTGATTAAGAAGATATAATAAATCTGCATTTCCCATCTTTGTTGAAGTCAGCATGTCAATGAGTAAAAGAGCATCAACTTCAATCCAAATATTGAAGAAACCTTTTTGAAAATAAATGTCAATAGCTTTGTTTAAAGCCATTTATTCAACATAGATAACCCAATATGCTTTAAGAGGATAAGCAAAAGCACAAATGACATTTCCTTTAAAATCGCTAAAAATACCTCCATAACCAAATGTATTCTGAGAGATAGAGCCATCTTTATTAATTTTAATGATATTATTATGAGGTTTTATCCAATATATATTTCTAACTTCTTTACAGAAGGTGATCTTAGGCAGATAAAGACCCAATGTTTTGGCCTTAAATTTGCATCCTCCAAATTGGGTGTTAATAATTAAATTAGCATTAAATAGAGCATGAATTTTTTTCTTTGGTTCTAGCAATAATCCTTTTATGATTCATAGGAATACCATGATATTTAGCGCCATTTCTATCCATCCATATGAACCTAATAAGGGTAATGGCAATTAAAACTTTGATATGACCTTTAACAATTTTTTGGAAACAGGCTACAAGAAATTTATATAAAGAAAATAAACCATGAAAATGATTTGTATTAAAAAGATCATCATACCAAAGACATAATTTGGAGGCAATAGCACCATTGAAAAAAACATGATTAATATCTTCGATTTGAAAACAACAGTAACATTTAGAAAGCAAATGAAAACTTTTATCCCAGAGCAAAGTAAGAACAGAATAAGAGATAGGGATAAAATTATTCCAAAGTTTAATAAATACATTAGAAGAATTTTGATCATCTCTAATATAGTTCCAAGTCTCTTTAAAAATAAAATCACCATTATATGACAGCTTAAAATGAATTTGATCAGGCTTAATAGAAAGTATAGGAATATCACTAAATTTATCCAAAAGAGAGATAGGAATAACTTCGCTAAGTTTACTATCATTCCACTTGTTATTAAGCTAAAAGGATTTAACTTTAGTAGCAGCAATACAGTGGGTAGATAGAAAAGAATCAATAGAACCACCACCAATCCAGATGTCTTGCCAAAAGAGAGTAGAGCATGAATTTAAACCACAGGATATCAATGATTCAGCCTCCCATTTAAGGGAGAAAAGCCTACTCCAAATCGAAGAGTCACCAACTTTATAAGTATAGATTAGAGGGTGCTTATCCTGGCAGTATTTAGCTATCATAAACTTAGCCCATAGGCTATCTTTTTTTCCAAAATTTCACCAGAGTTTATGGGAGAAGGCAGGAATAGCTTCATGAACCAAGCCCACCTTCACCCAGAGGTCCATAGCATTTATGCCAAGAAGTCCAATGCATCTTTTTAACCAAATTAGTAGAGCCCCAGAATAATTTATTAAGAAGCCGATAAATTAAATTTAAGATAGAATTAGTAAGGATAATGGTTTGAATAAGGTATAAGGCATGGCAATTAAGTACTCATAAGAAAAGTAAGCACGCCACCAAAAGAAAGTAAGTGAAATTCCACACCAAAATTTTATTAGAAATTTTTTGTATAAGTTCGTTGAAAAGATGGGATCTTTTTTAACCTTTGAAAAGAAGAGCACCCAGATATTTAATAGAGAGTTCTTGGTGTTTAAAGTTAGTGATTCTCAAGATATGATTGATTTTGTCATTAGAAATTATAGAAGAGATAATAAGTAGCTCTTGCTTTCATTATTAGAAAGACCACTTTCTCCACCAAAATTAGTTAAAAATTTCTTAAGTATTTTGAAATGATGAAAGGAAGCATTACAAAAGATAATGAAGTCATCAGCAAAGCTAAGACGAGAAATAGGGATACCACCAAGAGTTTTAAAGTACATGCTAAGATTGTTATCAAAAAGTTCATTTAAACTCCTAGATCGGTATTCCACAACAATAATAAACAAAGAAGGGGACAAAGGATCTCCTTGTCTCAAACCATGAGAAGAAGGAAAAAATCCTAAAGCTTCACCAATAAGAAGAATAGAAAACTAGGTATTATTAATACAATTTTTAATAAGATTAAGAAAATTTTCAGAGAAACTAAATAAATGCAGGATATTAAAATGGAAATCCAAAGAGATGTTATCAAAGGCTTTAGAAATATCTAATTGAAAATGGATGTTACCACCTATAGTAGAAACATCCAAATCATGAATAAGCTCTTGAGCAAGAAGAATGTTATCAACTATAGATCTCCCTCTAACAAATCTAGTTTGGTTGAAAGAGATAATTTTTTCAAGGACTAAGTCTATTAGTAAGAATTTTAGAGATCAATTTATTAAAGAAAGTGCAAAGACTAATAGGTCTGAAATCACTCCAAGAATCTAGATTATTATTTTTAGGTATTAGAACAATGGAAGTGCTAGAAAAATATTTATTGAGAGAATTACCACTAAAAAAATCAACAATAGCATAGATTAAGTTGTGCGTAATAATAGACCATGAATTTTATCGGGATGTTGCCATAGCTTAAAGTTTTGCCAAGTATAATTAGAACCTTTAAAACCAATGTCAATAAGATTGCAATCAAAAATCATATTAGAAAATTCTTTCATATAATGAATATTAGGAGAACAACCACCCTTCTTTTAGATGAATACAGAATAGTGTTTCCCACAACCAATCTAGGTTTGTTAACAGAAAGAGCAAAACATCTCAAATTCTCCCAAAGAACATTTCGGCCAACTCTATTATAAGAAGCATAAACAAAAGAGCCAAGCACATAATAATCACCAAAAGAAATTTGAGCATTGACAACTTGTTGAAGATCATCTAAAATTAAAACATTTAAGAAGTTGTTCCAAAATCACCAAATTTTATTACTGATGTTAGAGAAAAAATTACTGAAACTAAGCATTCTAGCAACATGATTGATTTTATCAACATGTATAAGAGGTTTATTAACAATAAGTAAAGAATTATTGTTGATTCTGGAGAGATTTCTAATATGATTATGAACAATGAGGGTACCAATCCCTCTAACATTCAAAATAATTGAATTAAACATATATAAAATTATAAGTGGAGATTAAATGATAATAATAAAGAAAGAGGAAAATAATAACAAATCCTCTCTTAAGCTAAAAATTGAAAATACACATTATTTATGGGAAGAGGATCTATATCTAGTAGATCTGGCAAGATTATGAGGTTTCATCTTAGAGTTCTTAGTTTTCTTTTTAAAAATAGTTTGGAATTTTTTATTTTTATCAAAAATGTCACCATCATAAGGAGATTGATTAGGAATATTATTAATAGGATAAAGATCATCAAGAACATCTCTAATCACAACTTCCCCCTCTTCCAAATCAGTATTTTCTTGAAAGGTGGGATTAGAATGAAGATCAATCTTGGAATTAGGGGAAGGAGAAGAAATTATACCATTCAATGCACAATTACCAATATTGAAATCAGAGTTTTGCTCGAGAATTTTAGCCACATTCAAGTTATCATTCAAATGATCATTTAAAACCTCATTCTCATCAATTAATGTTGGCAAAGAAGTAGGAATAGACTCATTAGAGAATGAATCATCATTTTTTTAGCCTCTTTGAATTAAGAGTTAGCCATAATAGGCATATTCTCATGTAAATAAAGGTTGGAGGACAAATCATCTTTTTCAACATTATTAGTACCTTTATCATGGTCAAAATATAAACCAGAAACAACAATTTTTTGAACAATAGAAGATTCCAAAGAATCTGACCTAATATCAATATTTAAGTTATTTTTAAGCACAAAAATAGCTTTATTAACTTTATGAGTGGCTAATTTAGAGTTAAGTTCATTTAAAATTTTCTTTTTAAGATGCGGGTGAAGAACAAAACACTCTGAATTATCATGACCATGTATCTTGCAATGGGAATAAAAATCCAAAAAATTTTCAAATTTGACCTTTTGTAAATAAGTAAACTTTTCATATCTAATTCAGACATCATTATGATGTTTTTCAGATATGTCAAGTTCAACCAATATCTGAAACAGCAGGACGGGATATCTCCGTTGCACGATCGATTTGGAGTAGCCTATTGAAAAGAGCCTCGACGGCAAATAAAACCTGGTGGGTAACATAATGGATTCTCATATTTGGAAGAGCTGACCACATATGGACAATAGGTGATTCCTCCTTTATATCAAAAAGGAGAGACCACTTCAACAAACGCATTTGTAATTAAAGGAAAAATAAGATCGACGTGAGAAAACCCTTGAATAATCCAAATTATTTGCAAGTTGAATCAAAATATGTCTTGGATCGATCAAGCCAATAGTAAAAGCACCCAAACGTGTAAGGTTATGAAAAAAATATCGAATCTTATCCAAATTTGGTCGGCACAAAGGAAATTTTCCAATCAAAGTAAATTTGAAAGATTCTGCAAGCTTTTTGACATCAAGATCTAAACACATAATTGCATGCATACCTCAAAATAAAGTTTAAATTAGATTCACCAAGCCAGAATAGGTAGAGCTCTTACTAGAAAGTGCATCATTAAAGGATTTAAAAGCAAGAATGGCATTAGGTTCAAGAATCCCCATAGAATTGGATTCCCTAGCCAGATCATCCAAAATGGGAGAAATAAACTGCAGGTTCGATGTCACCATAATTAGAAGAGACACATCACACGAAGAGAAAGAGAAAACTCTAGAAATGGAAAAAGAAATCCAAATGATGAAGTGGAAAATGAAAGTACAAAAAATCACAGAGAGGGAGAGCTTTTCTTGGTTAATTAGTTGGTTAGTGGTTATGGTTGAGTTATGGTTAGTTAGTTAGTTTGGTTAGTGGTTATAATTTTAATTAGTTAGTTGAATTTAGTTAGTAGTTATAGTTGGTTGTTAGTTGGTTATAGTTTTAGTTGGATATGGTTATGGATATGGTTAGGTTGGTTAGTTGGTTATGGTTTGGTTAGTGGTCATAGTTATGATTATAGTTGAATTAGTAGTTAATTAGTTAGTTGAATTAGTAAGTTGTAGTAGTTAGTTAGTTGTTGTTGTGTTAGTTAGTTGTTAGTTAGTTATCGTTATAGTTGAATTAGTTGATTATAGTTATAGTTATAGTTGTTGTTAGTTATAGCAATGAATTCTGAATAATTAGTTATAGTTAGATTTAGGAGTTTAAGTTTAGTGTTTAAGTTTTAGTATTTTAGGGTTTAAGTTTTAGGGTTTAGGGTTTAGGGTTTAGGGTTTAAGGTTTAAGGTTATAGGTTTAGGTTTGTAGTATAGGTTGTTAGAGGTTAAGGTTCAAATTTAGGTTTATAGTTTAGGTTTAGGTTTAGGTTTAAGTTTTAGGTTGAATTTATGATTTAGGGTTTAAGGTTTAAGATTTTAGGGTTTAGGGTGTTAGAGTTTAGGGTTAGGGTTCATAGTTTATTTAAGGTTTAAGTTTAGGGTTTAGGAGTTTAGTTTAGAATTTAAGGTTTATAGTTTTAGGTTTAAAGTTTAGTATTTAGTTCAAGGTTTAGGTTGTTAGTTTAGTTTAGAGGTTAGTTAAGGTTTAGGTTTAATATTTAAGGTTAATATTTTAAGATTAGTATGATTTAGGTTTAAGGTTAGATTAGAGTTTAAGGTTTAGGTTTAGGTTTAGAGTTTAGGGTTTAAGTTTGTTTTAGGTTTTGGTTTTAGGTTTTGTGTTTTAGGTTTGTTAGGAGTTTAAGTTTAGGTTTAGTGTTTAAGGTTGTAAGTTTAAATTTAGGTTTAAAGTTCATTTAGGAGTTTAAGGTTTAAGTTTAAAATTTAGAGGCATAGTGTTGAGTTTTATAGTTTAAGTTGAGGTTACAGGTTTAAACAGTTTAGGTTTAGTTTAAAACTTTATAGTTTAGGAGTTTTAGGGTAAGGATGTTTAGTTAGGTTTAAATTAGTTTTAAGTTTAGTTTAGTTTAGTGGGTTAGATTAGGTTTAGGGTTTAGGATTTAGGGTTTAGGGTTTATGGTTTAGGGTGTAGGGTTAAGTATTTAGGGTTTAGTGTTTTATGTTTAGGGTTAAGGGTTTAGGTTTTAGGGTTATTTCGGGTTTAGCATTTAGGGTTTATGGTTAGTTTAAGGTTTAGGGTTTAGGGTTTAAGATTTAGGGTTTATGGTTCGGGATTTATGGTTTAGGGTTTAGGGTTTAGGGTTTAGGGTTTAGGGTTTAGGGTTTAAGATTTAGGGTTTAGCTTTATTTAGTTTATTTTTTATTTTTTTTAATTTAATTTATTTTTTATTTTTATTTAGGTTTATTTTTTATTTTTATTTATTTTAGTTTATTTATTTTAATTTAGGTTTTTTTATTTAGTTTATGCTTTTTTCGTTTAGGTTTAGGGTTAGGATTATGTTTCTTTTTTACTTTAATTTTATTTTTATTTTTTTTAGGTTTAGGTTTTATTTTTTATTTTTATTTTTTGGCTTGGGTTTTTATTTTATTTTTTTATGTTTTAGGTTTTCATTTTAGGTTTATTTTTAGGTTTTATTTTTTAGTTTAGGTATAAGTTTTTTTCAATTTATTTTATTTTATTTAGTTTAGGGTTTAAGTTTATTTTATTTTAAGTTTAGCTTTAGGTTTGATTTATTTTAGTTTAGTTTAGATTTATGTTTATTTTATTTTGTTTATTTTATGTTTAGATTTTTTTTCAGGTTTAGGAGATATTTTTTATTTATTTTTAGTATATATTTTTAGGTTTTATTATTAGGTTTATTTTTTATGTTTAGGTTTTTATTTAGTTTTTATTTTATTTTAGTTTATGTTTATTTTATTTTTATTTTACGTTTAGTTTTTATTTAATATAGGTTTTATATTTTTAAGTTTATTTTTTTAGTTTAGTTTCAGTTTTTATTTATTTTATTTTAATTTTGTTTTTATTTTTTATTTTATTTAATTTTTAGGTTTAGGTTTAGGTTTAGGTTTTTATTTTATTTTATTTATTTATTTTATTCATGTTTAGGTTTTATTTATTTATTTTATTTTTAGATTTTACTTAGTATAGGTTTTCCCTTCTTTAGGGTTTAGGGTTTAGTTTAGGGTTTAAGGTTTAGGTTGTAGGTTTTAGGTTTAAGTTTAGAGTTTAAGTTTAGGTTTAGGGTTTAGTTTAGGGTTTAGGGTTTTAAGTTTAGTTTAGGTTTAGGTTTAGGTTTAGGGTTTAGATTTGAGTTTAGGTTTAGTTTAGTGTTTAGGTTTAGTATTTAGGTTTAGGTTTAAGTAGGTTAAGGTTTATTAGGGTTAGTTTATTAGGGTTTAGGTTTAGGTTAAGTTTATGATTTGGTTTAAGTTAGGTTTAGGTTTAAAGGTTATTTAGTGGTTTAAGGTTTAGTTTGTTTAGGGTTTGTTTAGGGGTTTAGGTTAGGGTTAGGGTTTAGGGTTTAGGGTTTTGGGTTTTTTTTAGGGAAATTAGATAAATTTTGTTTCCACAATAAAAAGGTACAAAGCCCTAAGAGGGGGAAAATCTCTAAGCTAATGCTCAAAGAGCTACAAAAGGTCTTAAGGAAATAAGCCCCCTAGCTAATACAATAGTTAAAGAAAATAAGCAAATAAAAGAAACATAGATCCACCAAAATAATTCCATGAAATTAGTAGGAAACTTCCTCTACTCCTTTTGTAACTAGTACAATCCAGTAGCAAAAGTCTCCCAACCTGTACTAAAGATCTACAAGAAGCTTGTAAAGGGATGAGTACAGATAATGAAATACTTAATTAAGCAAAAGAAATAAAAATAGATAGAAATAAAAGGATAAAAGGAAGGCTCGGGCTCAGTTAAATTCATCTCAAGGAGCAGCACCATATGTAAGCATCCAGACTTCAAGAGAAGGGTTACAATTACATATGGCACTATGAGCCAAAAGAAACAGTGGGGAACATCACGACCATCATGGACATGTAGAAACTAGAAGAGGAATGGGAAGGAGCGTTCCATACATAGACTCAAAAAGATCAAGAAAATTATAATAATGTAAACACTCTTTTACCCAAACTAGCCATCTAGAGCACCCAATCCGAATAGCCAACAAGGCAAGCCACCCTTCGATCCACCAAGGCAACCAAGGATTCAATTCATTAACCTTAGAACCATCAGGGTAAAACATAGAAAGGGTCATCTAGTTACAAACATCAAAATTATTCCAAAGGAAAGCCATAGAGGAAAAGCCATAAATGAAAACCAATCCCAATCGGGATAGGAGTTAGGCTGAAACAACTAAATAGACAATGAAAAGTACAAAAGCCTTTGGGATCAAAAAATAGTCCAACAACTAGATCTACAACAACAAGAACCCCAATAGAGTCATCATAACCTTCAGGTTTAGCACTCATAAAACATAACCCCGGACTTAGAGGTAAGAAATATTCAAGAAATATAATAAATTAGAAGCATCCAGCCTTACACTCATCTAGAATAGCAGAGAAATAATGATAAAAAGCTGCAGAAAATAAGACTCTAAGCACAACCAACACACAAAGAGCCCTCAAGGCCACACAACTCCTCTTAACAACAAGAGCAAAAACCATAAAAACATAATTGCCCATCATCATCGGAGACATCCTAAAAGACCCACACCAAATACCACAAGTAAAATCAGGAAACAAATGGGAATGGTGAGAGCTAAGAAAGAATAGACAACCAAAACCAATTGAAAACCATCCTAAATAGAGAACAACAAAGAAACATCTAATGAAGGAAGGTCACAAAAAATAGCATTAACACTCATAAAGGGAAAAAACCCACGACAGCGACAAATAACCAACCATAAAATCCAAAATAAACAAAACAGACTACAGAAAGATCCAACAAAAAAGGAAAACCACACCAACTAGAAGACAAGTAAAACCTTGCCGCCTCCACCTGCTTTAAACACCTTTGCCAGGTTGGGAGTAAGAACACACTAGAAAACAAAATACAGCAAAAAAACTAGGAAAAAGTAGGACAACCCCAACCCATCCAAAGAATGGGAAGAAATCAAACAAGAAAATAGAAATAAAGTTAGGTGAGGAAAGAAAATAAGACCAAACCAACAAAGGAAATAACCAAAAAAAATAAAAAACAACAACAAGGGGAAAGCCAAAGCCCTAAAGGAGAAAACAAAAAAGCTCAACATTTCTAATATAAGGCAAACTAGTTTTATCAAGATTCACAAGACCCCTTAAAAGAAAAGGAATGTCATCATTAGAGAACATTTGCATAGAAGAAGACTTGGCCCCCAAATTGGCAAGAAATTGACCTGAGTTGGCTTCCCTATAAATATGAGAGAAATGAAAAATCTTGGTTAGCAAGAAGCCTCCTAGTATGGTTAAGTAAATAATACACTTTAGCATTTCCATGAGCATCAGAATTGAGTAAATCTAAAAGAAGGTGAGCATCAACTTCACACTAGATCATCTGAAAACCTTATTGTAAATAGATAGAAATGTCATAATGAATGACTTTAAGCTCAGCAAATAAAATAGAATAGGGCTCTAAAGGAGCAGTAAAAGCAGAAATAACCTTGCCATTATGATCTCTTAAAATCTCACCAAAACCATAGTAATCATTAGAAATCGAGCCATCAGTGTTAACCTTAATGTAATGATAATTAGGTTTACTCCAATATATAGTTTTGGTGGGAGACCTTCCATGTGAGAATGTTAATTCAAAATTCAAGGCCATGGACTTGCACCCTTTAAAACTAGAAAGAGTAAGAATATTGGCTTTGAAAAGAGACAAAATTTTATATTTGGTTCGAGAAATAATATGATGAGAATCATAGAAATATTATAATGTTTAGCATCATTTCTATCCATCCAAATGTACCAAAGATTAGTAATAGCTAACACAATTTTAACATGCCCCTTAGAAACATGAGAGAAACATGCTTCAAGAAGTTGCATAATAGAAAGAGAACCATTGAAATGGAAAGTATTAAAAATATTATCAAACCAATTCCACATTTTGGCGACAGAGGGCATTCACAAAAACATGATCCATACTTTCTATGTGATAGCAAGTGACATTTAGAGGGAGATGGAAGCCTTTTTTAGAAGCGAAGCATCCAGGGATATAGTGCTTAGAATGCCAAGTTAAAATTGAGAAAGAAGTAGGGATACTAATATTCCAAATTTTTGGTAAAAACCAAGGACTCTTGATATTTAAATCTGATGTAATGCCAAACATCCTTAAAAATAATGTCTCCAGAAGAAGAATTTTTTATGAAAATTTGGTCGAATTCATTAGGGTAAGGACAAATTTTAAGGATTTTATCAACGATCACATTAGGAACAAGGATATTCAATTTTGCCACATCCAACTTAATTATTAATAATTCGATTAATCATAAGCATCACATTGGGTGAGTGAGAAGGGAATTAATAGAGCCTTGCTAGCCAATTGTCTTGACAAAGAAAGTGGAACCTAAATTGACAAGAGATTAAGTTCTCATTCCATTTCCATTTGATATTACAAAGTCTTCTCCACGGTAGAATCCCCAGATTTGAAAGCACAAATGAGAGGGCATTTTCCTTAACAATACTTAGCATGCATAAACTTTGACCAGTAACTATGTTTATTTCTAAAATTCCACCACATTTTATAGGAAAAGTAGTTAATATAATCCTCTAATGTATTGCAACCCAAACCACGTTCATTACCAGCACCATAATAGTTGTGCCAACTAGCCCAATATAATCATTTGAAAGATAAGTTAGAACCCCAAAAAAATTTATTAAATAGTCTATTTATCCTTTTTGATAATAGAACAAGTAGGAACAATAGTAGATAAGTGATATAATGGTAGAGAGAAAAGAGTACTTTTAATCTAGATAAGTCCCACACTAAAGGAAAGTAAATGAAATTCCAAAGAGGAAGTTTTTGTATTTATTTTATGAATAACTTCATCAAATAAAGAAGATCTTTTCATTCCTCTATATAAGGGAGTCCCTAGATACTTCATAGGGAGATTTTGATACAGAAAATTGATAATATTCTTGATAACATTGATCTTAGGTAAGGAAATAGATGAGCTAGTAATAAAACAACTTTTATCAAGATTGATATTGAAGCCACTTTCCCTACCAAAAAGAGTTAAGAACTTACACAATTTTTTAATATAAAGAGTAGAAGCATTGCAAAATATAATGAAATCATCAACAAAACTAAGATGTCAAATGGCAAAGACACCAATGGTTTTATAATACATGTTAAGCATTCTACTAAACATCTTTTCAGTACATATAAAAAGATATTCCACCATACTAATGAAATGGGTAGGAGAAAGAGGGTCTCATTTTCTAAGCCCATGAGAAGAATAGAATAAACCATGCACTTCACCATTAATAAGCAAAGAAAACCAAGAATTCTCAATCCCATTCTTAACTAAAGCAATAAAATGAGTAGAGAATCCAAATAAAGCTAAAATTTTATAAAAGAAAGCCCAACCAATATTATCATAAGCTTTCAAAATGTCAAGCTTAAAAAGCAGGTTTCCATCGTGAACTTTGGCATTTAAATCATGGATCGTCTCTTGGGCTAGAAGTACATTACTAGAAATGGATCTCCTTTAACAAAACTATTTTGATTTGGGAGAAAAAAAGGAAGCAATCAACCTTTTAGCCAAAATCTTAGAAATTAGTTTGTTAAACAAGGAGCAAAGACTGATCAGCCTAAGATCCCTCCAAGATTTGGGATTATCTTTTTTAGGGATTAAGACAATGAAGGTGCTAAAAAATTTTATGGAAGGCTACTACCCTTAAAAAAAATAAGGATAGCTTTAATCATGTTCTCTTTATTAATATTCCAACATTTTTGGAAAAATAGGGTAGTATAACCATCAGGACTAGCAATGGAGTCTATATTCATACTCTGCAAAATTTCAATAATTTCATACTCAGAAGGTAAGGAAGAATGCATATATTTGTCATCATCAGAAATGAGATTAGGAATAACTTTAGGCCAAGAAATATTATCATAAGCAACTTTTTTATTTAAAAGCTCTTTATAAAAAGAAACAGCAAAGTCAATAAGTTCCTTTTATCCGAACACCGAACTCCATCATTAATTTTCATTTTATGAATGTCATGTATCACCTATTTCTTTTTAACCATGGAGTAGAAATATTTAGTATGGCAATCACCATCAGAGATCCGTTTCATAGAAGCTTTTTTCATCCAATAGGTCTCCTCCATGTCTTGATAACATGTTAACCTATCTTTAGCTAACCAAGTAAATTTTCCAGAAGTAATAAGATGACGTAGCATGTTTGAAAATTATTTGCGTTTCTGATCGTTTTGTTAATGGCCGATAAAAAAGGTCTTGATAATGTTTATTCCACCATAAAGGGCATTATGTTTTTTTTGTTTGAACCCACTCATCATCCCAAAAATAATCATCGATGGAGAGGTTCACCCAGTTACTAACAGCATCTCAAAAAATCTATCACTCATAAGCCACATATTTTGGAAGCAAGGGAGAATGGTTCAAAAGGGGTAGGAGAGGAGGGTTTATTAGCATTAAAGTTCACATTGATAAGCAAGGGAGAATGGTTCAAAAGGGTTCTACTTAGGTGCTCCACAAAAGTACTAGGGAGAAGATTAATGCATAGATGATTCAAAAGAATCCGATCGAGCATTTGCTATAGCCTGTAATTGTTCCGAGTAAATTGGGACCCACTAAAGTCAATGTCATTAAGATGATAATCAAGGATCATGTTATTAAAATCTTCCATAGAAAATAAGTTTGGAGCATTACCACCAACCCATTCCAAGGAAGAAGAGATAGTATTAAAGTCCCCACCCACAAACCAAGGAGCATCAATAGAAGAAGAAAAATTGATAAGATCCTCCCAAAGAAACTGTCTACTATTCCTATTACAAGAAGAATAAACAAATGAACCAAAATAACACCAATAATCATAAGTAATCTTAACATTCACAACTTGGGATAGATCATCCAAAACCTACAGAACATAAGGACTATTCTAAAAAAATCCAAATTTTATTGCTCAAGTTAGCAAAATGATTACCAAAGCCAATCATTCTAGCAACAAAAGGGATGTAAGAAGAAAGAATAAAAGGTTCTAAAATCGCCAAGAATGAAATGTTATGGGTATGAACTAAGTTACTAATTCTATTTCTAATAGAGATGGTAACAATCCCTCTCACATTCCAAATTAAGAAAGAAACCATTTGTTTTTTAGGTATAGGAGCCAGATCTAGTAACTCTTGGAAAATTAGGAGATTTAGTTTCAAGAGTTTTATTTTTCTTCCTGAAAACTATTTGAAATTTATTAGTCATATCCACAACATCACCATCTGATAGAGATTGATCGGGTATGTTTGGAATAAGGTTACACATTTAAAACATCATTGCATGCCACTTCACCTTCTTCCAAGTCATTATTATGTTGAGGTATCGGATTAGGAATCTGTTCAACATTAGATGAAGAAGCAGGAGAAGGATTAGAGCCATTTAAAGCATAAGTGCCCAAAATAGGATTATGATTTATATCATTAGTATGCTCACCTTTAGATCCCTCATCAGGAATGAAATTTTATATAATTAAAGGTGGAAAAGAAGCAGGGATGGCATCATTTGAAATAGAATCATCATCCATAAGTTTCAAAAACCTATTATTTTCCATATTATTAACATTATCAGACGAATTCAAATGTATAGGCCCATTAAATGGTAATGCATTATTATTAACATGATTGAGATACAAAGGCTGATTAGGCCTCAAAACCATAGAAATATCCAAAGGAGTAGTGGGAGGATCTAGATGATGACCCTCAGCATCAAGTAAGGAGTTATCCATACGAATAGCTTTTTTTGGTTTAACCGAGGGGACCTTAAGAATGGGAACCAAGTTATTTTGAATGGTTTTGGTTTTCTTAAGGTGAGGATGAACTATAAAGCAATCCAATATTCCATGACCATGAATTTTGCAATGGGAACAAAAAATAGGAAAATTCTCAAAATCCACCTTTTTAAAATAGCCATATTTATTTGATCCTAGCCAAATTTCCTTTGGAAATTTTTAGTTATATCCAACTCAACTAGAATCCGAGGAATAGATGTCTAGGTATTAGAAACAGTCTCTTGATCAACTTGAAGAGGAAAACTGAACAACACATCCATAGCAAAAATAAACTCATGATTGATGAAATGGATGTGTAAATTAGGAAGAGAGATCCAAATCAGCACAATAGGAGATTCCTCTTTAATATTAAAGAGAGGGGTCCATTTCAATAATTGCATCTAACAATTGAAAACAACATACGAGCAATGAGAAAAAACCTGAGAATAATCTAATTTGTTCAAAAGCTGAATCAATACATTACGAGAATCGATCAATCCAACAGAAAAAATTCCAGAGAATTTGAAGCTGTGGAGAAATGATCGAATATTATCCAAAATAGGATAATGCAAAGAAAATTTATCAACCTGCATAAATTCAAAGGGTTTCGCAAGCCTTTCCATAATGGAATCAGAATACATTATCGTGGGCACACCCCAGAAAGAGGTATAGATAAGCTCGACGTAATTGGCCTTACCAGTAAGAACCTCCTTGAATGATTTCAAAGCCATCGATGGATTAGATCTAGAGACTCCCAAGGAGTCAGTGACCTTGACAGAAGCACCCGTAATCTCTAGATTTCCCCATGGGGAAGCAAAAAAAGCCACCATGATCAATAGTAGCCCATGATAGGAGAAGCCAAGAGCCAAGTAAAGCCATTAAAAAGGAAACAACAACCAAAATGTCCATAGGAAAAGCAACAAAAGAGAGGCAGCTCCATAGGGGAAATGAAATTCGCTAGAGCACTAAGGAAACAGAGGAGAGAGAAGATGCTCAAATGAATGGGGTTTGGGTTTAGGGCATAGGGTTTAGGGGTTAGGGTTAAAGGTTTTGGGTTTAGGGTTTAAGGCTTAGGGTTTTCTAAGGTTTAGGGTTTAGGGTTTAGGGTATAGGATTTAAAGTTTAGCGTTTAGGATTTAGGGGTTTTTTTAATTAAGTAACCCACTAGGTTTAGGTTTATTTAGTTTATTATTTATTTATATTAGTTTATATTATATTATATTTTTTTATTTTTATTTAGGTTTATTTTTTATTTTTATTTAGTTTAGTTTATTTATTTTAATTTATGTATTTGGTTTAGGTTTAGGTTTAGGTTTATGTTTGTTTTTTAGTTCAGTTTTATTTTTATTTTATTTTTTAGGTTTAGGTTATATTTTTTATTTTTTGGTTTAGGTTGAGGTTTTTATTTAATTTGCTTATGTTTATGTTATAGGTATATTTTTACGTTTTATTTTTTAGTTTAGGTTTAGGTTATTTTTAGTTTATTTTGTTTTATTTAGTTTAGGTTTTAGGTTTATATTATTTTAGTTTTAAGTTTAACTTTTATTTATCTTACTTTAGTTTACTTTAGTTTAGGATTAGGTTTATTATATTTTATTTATTTTATTTTTATTTTAGGTTTAGGTTTTTTTGTGTTTAGGGTTTTTCTATTTTAAGGTCTATTTTTTAAGTTTAGGTTTTTATTTAATTCTTATTTTATTTTATTTTATTTTAGGTTTATTTTATTTTTATTTTACGTTTAGTTTTTATTTTATTTAGGTTTTTTATTCCTAGGTTTATTTAATTTTTTAGTTTAGATTAGGTTTTTATTTACTTTATTTAATTTTTTTGTTTAGGTTTATGTTTTAGTTTAGGTTTTTATTTTATTTTATTATTTTATTTTATCTAAGTTTAAGTTTTTTAATTTAATTTATTTTTAGGTTTTATTTAGTTTAGGTTTAAATTTTTAGGTTTTAGGGTTTAAGGTTTAGGGTTTAGGGTATAAAGTTTAGGGTTTATATTTTATAGTTTTAGGGTTTAGGGTTTAGGGTTAGGGTTTAGGTTTTATTATTTAGGGTTTAGGATTTAGTATTCAGGATCTTGGGTTTAGTGTTTTTAGGGTTTAGAGTTAGCTTAGGGTTTTAGGTTAGTTTAGGGTTTAGGGTTAAGGGATTAGGGTTTAAGCTTTAGAGTTTATGGTTTTTAGTGTTTAGGGTTTAGGGTTTTAGGTTAGGGTTAGGGTTTAGAGTTTAGGGTTTAGGGTTTAAGGTTTAGGGTTTTAGGTTGAGTTTAGGTTAATAATTTAGGGTTGCAAGGTTTAGGATAGTTTAGGGTTGGTTAAGTTTAGTTTTATTGTTTAGTTTATAGTTTAGGGTTAGTTTAGGGTTTATAGGTTAGGTTTTAGTTTAGGGTTTTAGGCTTTAGGGTTTTAGTTCTTAGTTTATAGTTTAAGGTTTAGGGTTAGTTTAAGTTTAGGTTTAAGTTGATTGTTTAGGTTTAAGGTTTAAGGTTGGTTATAGGATTTAGTTTAGTTTAAATTTAGGTTTAATATTTAGGGTGTTTAATAGTTTAGTATTTAGTGTTTAGTTTAGTTATCAATTTTGGCTTAAGGTTTTAGTTAATTTTATAGTTTAGATTTAAGTTTAGTGTTTAGCATTTTAGCTTTCTTGAGTTTAGTGTTCAGAGTTAGCTTAAGGTTTTGGGTTTGTTTAGGGTTTTTGGTTTAGGCTTTAGGGCTTACAGTTTTTAGGGTTTAGGGTTTAAGGTTAGTTTAAGGTTTAAGATTTAGATTTTTAAGGATTATGATTTAGAGTTTTGGTTTAGGGTTAGTGTTAGGGATTAGGGTTTAGGGTTTAGGGTTTAAGGTTTAGGGTTTAGGCTTTAGTGTTTATGGTTTAGGGTTGTAGGTTTAGGGTTTTAAGTTCAGGGTTAGTTTTAGGGTTTAGTGTTTAAGGTTTAGGGTTTAAGATTTATGGTTTAGGGTTTAGGGTTTAGGGTTTAGGGTTTAGGGTTTTTAGGGTTTAAGGATTAGGATATAGGGTTTAGTGTTATAAGTTTCTTTAGGTTTTATTTTAGGTTTAAAATTATAGTTTAGGTTGTTTAAGGTTTAAAGTTTAGGTTTTAAGTTTAGGTTGAGTTTAGGTTTAGGTTAGGGTTTACAGTTTAGGGTTTAAGGTTTAAGATTTAAGTTTAGGTTTAAAGTTTAGCATTTTAACTTACCAGGTTTTAGTGTTCATAGTTTACTTAGGTTTTAGGTTAGATTTAGTTTGTAGTTTAAACTTTAGGGTTTAGGTTTTAAAATTTAGAGTTTAAGGTGGTTTAAAGTTTAAGATTTGATTTTAAGTATAGTTTAGGGTTTTAGTTTCAGTTAGTGTTAGGATTAGAGTTTAAGGTTTAAGTTTAAGTTTTGGTTTATAGTTAGAGTTTAAGGTTTAGTTTAGAGTTTAAGTTTAAGATTTTGTAGTTTAGGTTTAGTTAGGTTAAGTTGGATTAGGGAGTTTAAGGTTTATGATTTAGAAAGTTATATAGTTTAAATTTAGGTTTAGGGTTTAGGTTCAGTTTAGGGTAGGTTTAGGTTAGTGGTTAGTTAGGTTTAGTTTAAGGTTTAGGGTTATTTGAGTTTAGGTTTTAAGATTTGATTTAGGTTTAGTGTTTAGGCTTATAGTTTTAATTTAGTTTAAGTTTAACTTTAGGTTTAGCAGGTTTAAGTTTTAGGTTTTAGTTAATTTTGTGTTTAAAATTTAGATTTTAAATTATTTTAGTTTAGTTAGATTATAGATTTAGAATTTATAGTTTAGAGTTTAGGTTTAGGATTAGGGTTTAGGGTTTAGTTTAGGTTTAGGTTATAGTTTTAGGTTAATTATAGTATAGGGTTGTAGGTTTAGGGTTATAAGTTCAGGGTTTATGGTCTAGGGTTAGTTTTAGAGTGTAGTATTTAAGATTTAATGTTTAAGATTTAGGGTTTAAGTTTAGAATAGGTCAGTTTAGGTTTTGAGTTTAGGATTAGGGTTTAGTGTTTAGTGTTTACTTAAGGTTTAAACTTTAGGTTTAGATTTAAGTTTCTGATTTAGTGTTTAAGGTTATTTTAAGGTTTAAGGTTTAGGGTTTTAGAGTTTAGGGTTCATGGTTTAGGTTTAAGGTTAGGGTTAGGGTTTAGGGTTTATGGTTTAGGGTTTAGGATTTAGGGTTTAGGGTTTAGGGTTTAGGGTTTAGGGTTTAAGGTCTAGGTTGTAGGGTTAAATATTTAAGATTTAGTGTTTAGGGTTTGTTGTTTAGGCTATAGGGTTCTTTAGGGTTAAGGGTTAAGGGTTTAGGATTATTTTTTGGGTTTAGTGTTTGGGGTTTAGGGTTTAAGATTTAGGGTTTAGGGTTTTGGGTTTTAGGTTTTTGTTTTAAAAATTAAGTATACCTGTATGTTTAAGTTTATTTAGTTTATTTTTTATTTAATTTAGTTTATTTTATTTTATATTTTTTATGTTTATTTTTTTCATTTAGTTTTGTTTTTTATTTTAGTTTAGGTTTTATATTTTAGTTTATGTTTTTGGTTTAGGTTTATTTTTTAGTTTAGTTTTTTATTTTATTTTATTATTTAGGTTTAGGTTCTATTTTTTATTTTTTAGGTTTAGGTTTTATTTTTTTAGGTTTAGGTTATAAGTTTATTTTTAGGTTTAACGTTTTAGTCTAGGTTTAGTTTTATTTTTAGTTTATTTTATTTTATTTAGTTTAGTGTTTTGGTTTAGTTTATTTTAGGTTTAGGTTTAGGCTTTATTTATTTTAGTTTAGGTTTAGGTTTATTTTATTTTGTTTATTTCAGGTTTAGGTTATTTTTTAGTTTTGGGTCAATGTTTTATTTTTTATTTATTTTAGCTTTTTATTTTAAGGTTTTATTTTTAGGTTTATTTTTTAGGTTTAGGATTTCATTTAGTTTTTATTTTATTTTATATTATGTTTATTTTATTTTTATTTTACATTTATTTTTTATTTTATTTAGGTTTTATATTTTTAGGTTTATTTTTTTAATTTCAGTTAGGTTTTTATTTATTTTATTTTAGTTTAGTTTTTTTTTTTTTATTTGATTGATTTTTTAGGTTTAGGTTTAGGTTTTAGTTTTAGTTTTTATTTTTTTTTATTTTATTTAGTTTTATTTAGGTATAGTTTTTTTATTTATTTTATTTGTGGGTTTTATTTAGTTTAGGTTTTCTTTTTCTTTTTAGTGTTTAGGGTTTAGGGTTTATGGTTTGGGTGGAGTTTAGGTTTAGGGTTTAGGGTTGTAGGTTTTAGCATTTTGGGTTTAGGGTTTACAGTTTAAGGTTTAGGGATTATGGTTTTAAGGTTTAGGGTTTACGGTTTTGGGTTGAGGTTTAATTTTAGGGTTTAGGATTTAATGTTTAGGGCTTATCATTTAAGGTTTAGGGTTTGTTTAGTGTTTATGTTTTAAGGTTTAGGATTTAGGGTTTAGGGCCTTTTAGGATTTATGGTTTAGGGTTTTAGGTTTAGGGTTTAGGGTTTAGGGTTAAGGTTATTTATAGGGTTTAGAGTTTAGGATTTAAGGTTTTGGATTTAGAGTTTAGAGTTTAGGGTTTAAGTTTAGGTTAGTGAGGTTTAGGGTTAGTTTAATGTTTAGGGTTTAGAATTTAGTTTAGGATTTTAGGATTTAAGTTGGGTTTAGGTTAGTTTAGGGTTTAAGTTTAGGTTTAAGGTTTAGTTTAGGTTTAAGATTTAGTTTAAGTTTATAGTTAGGGTTAGGGTTTAGTTTAGGGTTTAAAGTTTGGGATTTGGGTTATTTAGGGTTTATGGTTAAGTTTAGGCTTTAGTGTTTAGAGCAGGATTTTTTTAGGGTTTAGGGTTTTAATAATATGATAGGTTTAGGTTTATTTAATTTATTTTTAATTTATGTTAGTTTATTTTATTTTTTATTTTTATTTAGGTTTATTTTTTATTTTTATTTAATTTAGTTTATTTATTTTAATTTATGTTTTTATTTTAGTTTATGTTTAGGTTTAGGTTTAGGTTTATGTTTATTTTTAGTTTAGTTTTCTTTTTATTTTATATTTTTGGATTAGGTTTTTTTTTTTATTTTGAGGTTTTAGTTTAGGTTTTTATTTTGTTTTTTTTTAGGTTAAGCTTTTAAGTTTTCATTTTAGATTTAGTTTTAGGTTTTATTTTTTAGTTTAGGTTTAGGTTTATTTTACTTTATTTTATTTAGTTTAGGGTTTAGGTTTAGATTATTTTAGGTTTAGGTTTAGGTTTTGTTTATTTTAGTTTAGTTTATTTTAGTTTAGGTTTAGGTTTATTTTATTTTGTTTATTTTATTTTTATTTTAGGTTTAGGGTTTTTTATTTTAAGGTTTATTTTTTTAGGTTTAGGTTTTTCTTTCTTTTTTATTTTATTTTATTTTGGATTTATTTTATTTTTATTTTACAGTTAGTTTTTATTTTATTTAGGCTTTTTATTCTTAGGTTTATTTTATTTTTTAGTTGGTTTAAGTTTTTATTTATTTATTTTAGTTTATTTATATTAATTTATTTTATGTTATTTTTTTGGTTTAGGTTTAAGTCTTATTATAAGTTTTTATTTTATTTTATTATTTTATTTTATCTAGGTTTAGGTTTTTTAATTTATTTTATTTTTATATTTTATTTGGTTTGGGTTTAGGTTTTTAGGGTTTAAGGTTTAGGGTTTACTGTATATGATTTATGGTTTTAGGGGTTAAAGTTTAGGGTTAGGGTTTAGGGTTTAGTGTTTAGGATTTAGGATTTAGGGTTTTTAGGGTTTAGGGTTAGCTTAGGGTTTAGGGTTAGTTTAGGGTTTAAGGTTAAAGATTAGGTTTAAACTTTAGTTAAGTTTAGGTTTAGTTTTAGTTAAGTTTAGTTTAGGTTAGGTTAGGTTTTAAGTTAGTTAGGTTTAGAGTTGTTTAAAGTTTAAGTTAATTTAGGTTAGTTTAGGTTTAGGGTTAGGAGTTTAAGGTTTTAGGTTTAATTTAAGGTTTATAGTTTAGGGTTAAGTTTAAGGTTATAGTTTTAAGGTTTAAGGTTTAAGGTTTAAAGTTTAAGTTTTAAGGTTTAGGATTAGTTTAGGGGAAGGTTTTAAGTTTAAGGTTTAGGAGTTAGTTTATAGTTTTTAAGATTGATAGTTTAGGATTTAGGGTTTAAGGTTTAGGTTTAAGTTAGTTTATGGTTTATTACTTAGGTTATAGTTTAGGAGTTTAGTTTTAGGAGTTTTAAGTTTAAGGTTTTAGGGGGTTTAAGGTTTAAGGTTTAAAGTTGAGTTTATGGTTTAGGGTTTTAAGGATTTAGGGTTTAGGGTTTAGGGTTTAGGTTTTAGGTTTAGGGTTTAGGTTTTATTTTATGGTTTACGGTGGTTTTTGGGTTTTTTTTTAATAGAGAACAAATTCATATTTAACATTTCTTCTTTTTGATTTCATCAACCAAGTAACAAACCAGGGAAGTGAGGTAATCTAATGACCTCCTTGGGGCTAGCTAATGCCTCGTGTTCTCGGGATGTCCAGACTATATGCACATTACCATTCAATCTTATATAAATCAACACATGAATAGAGGAAAGTGAACTTAACTTTCATACACTTAAGCTCTAAGCACATGCATTTCTTATGTATTTATAACTAGCATCATAACACATATTATTATTCATTTATAAGCTTTAGAAAATTACATTTGGATATAATAATGATAATAGCCACACATATATTAAATTAAATCAACACATGCAAGCTTATATAAAAAAAATCCATTTTTTTTACTTGATTTTGAAAAGATGGATGCATGAATTCAAATGACATATAAAATTTAACATGATTGGAAAGAGGACAGTCAAATATAAGCATGTGATTTATTCAACCAAACTAGTTCTTAAGGACAATCGAATCAAATAAGATTATTTAAAGCAAATCACACAAGATTATTTAAAGCAAACTAAATCTTCTTTATTATTTAAGTTTTGGATTTTATTTGATTTAAAGAGGAGAAGAGAAATCATCACATGTTGTTTTAAACCCATTCCTACATTAGTGATTTGATTTAATTTAAGAAAACATAATTAAGTTAATTTTGTGGGTTAACTAAGTTGAACCCTTAATTAGATGAATTAATTACCCTTATTTATGTCACTTTAAAGTAATTAACATAATAATTATGAGCTAACATGATATGCATGGAAAATAAACTTGCAATGATCCTCAGAAATAAAAGGGGCCCAATGCAATTGGCTCATGATTAATAGTTAAACAGATTAAATGACTTATTTAATTACTCCTATAGTTTTCCCACACATGTGGACTAACCATAATTTCATTAAACTCCTTTAGGTATGTGATCTAATGTCACACGAGTGAGGGAGAATGGAGTCCGTCTGCCATTGCTCACTTGATCCGAGCTAACCCGAGCTTGGATCAACTCTAAAAGGATCCCACACATTTACAACATCGATCGGAGGGGATCCAATAGTCAAGATCACACGAGATGCAAGTTTTCTTCAAAAAGCTCCAACCTATTTTTGCCAAAAGCTCAGTTTTAATGGCATACCTCATCGGAGCTCAAGATCGGTGGCGTAAAGGATTGAGGAAGCTTCATCTAGTGGAGACGAAGCCCTATTGATTCAATTGGATCGATTCAACGATGTTCATTCAGAAGGCTACAAACTGATGATTTGGAGCTAAGCTTTGATCGAAGTCCCACCTCCGGTGCTCGACAAGCTTGGAAGATGATTCATTCTTGCTTGATGAGGCCTAGAGAAGGTGCGTGCAAAGTTAATTTGAGTTTGATGGAGAAATGGGGATGTTAAGTCAGAAATGGGAGTGTCCTATTTTTGGATGGACAGGAATGGAATTTTTTGATCGAGGAATGAGCTTGGGAGCTTAGAAAATGGCTTTAGAGGTACGTCTTGGGTAGCTAGGGCTCTGAGGAATGATTTTTCTGTGTGTACGAGTGGGTGTATACCACCTTCATCTTGATCGGATGGTGGGATCGGGTCTGGCTTCTAGTAGTCGTTCGGCCATCTTAGTGAGTCATGGGTGGCAGGGAGGAGGTGAGTTGGCTCTGCTTGGTTGGCTGAAGGTGTGGAAGTTACTGCCGATGAGGAATCATGGGTGTCCTATGGGTTTCAAATGCTTCAATGGGGAGGGTGAGGTGATTTCACCTCCCATGGGTCATTCCTAACCTAACCACCCCTTAAGTCAGGTTGCTTAGTGTCCTAGGTGCCTAGGTGGACCATTAGGAGAGTACTAAGTGGCCAAAGAATGAAAATTATCACTTACATTCCTAATTTGTCTCATGTGATGCCCTTGACCTAAGGGTAGAATGATCATTTAGCATTGGATTTGATTTGGGCAAATTTGAAATGAGCCGAATGTGGGTTAGCCTAAATTTTAAGTTAATTAGAGTTGATTTGGTTAGGTTTGGCTCAATTTAGCTCATTTAGGTTGGGTCAAGTTGACCAATTGATCAAATTGGGTCAACTTCATATGATCATTTGGAATGTTTTGGTTCAATTGGTTTGGTTTAGTTTGGCTTCGATTTGATTTTGGCTCATTTGAATTCATTTGGGTCAATTGGCTTAAGTTGACTAATTTGACCAAATTGGCCAAATTGGCTAGGGTTGGCTATTGGTTTGGGTTTAGTTGACCAATTGAAGATGATTGTAAGCTTTGGTTTCAATTAATTTGCATTTGGTTTTGGTTTAGGGCAACTTGAACTTTTAGGTCAATTTGGGCTAAGTAAGTTAATTGGGTTCAATTGGGTCCAATCATGGCTTTGCTCAAGTTCAATAATCAATTTAGAATGAACTTGAGCCATTGGTTGCAATCAATTTAGTTTATATTTTGATTTGACCCAATTTAGTGTTTTAGGTCAATTTGGGTCAACTTCGGTCAAGAGCCCAATTGGGTTTGGTTTGACTCAACTGAAGATCAAGTCATATTCAAATATTGATTTTGATTTGGTATGAATCATTGGTTTCAAGGGATTTAGCTTAGGTTGCAATTTGGCTAGTTTTGGTTCATAAGGGTTAAGGGGTTGACTTGCTCAAATGACCAAGTTGACTTAGTTTGACCCAATTTGTGATAATTGATCAACGTAAGGTGATCAACAATAATGATGGGAGGTTATGATGGGCTTGGTCCAATTCAATTTAGGTAGGATTAGAACTTAGCTCAAATAGGTCAAACTAGCAACTTTGGGTCAAGTAGAGCAATTAGGTTAAGTTGACTTGATTTTGGGTTGAGTTAGATTTAGTTGAGTTCATATGAATTTGGGATTGATATATAAATTCAATTGACATTGGTTTGGGTTCAAATGGGTTTTGGTTCATTTGAACATTTCAAGTCAAAAGGGTTAAGTTGGGTTTATTTTGGATTGGCTTGATGATTGCTGATTTCATTTATATTTGTGAATATGATTGAAGGTATGATTGATTCATGAGAAAATCAATTGAATTTAGATTTTGGAATGATGGGATTTGGTTAAGTCCATGGAGTTGGGTTATGTGGCTTAGGTATTGATTTTGATTTGGTTTGATTTAGTTTTGATGATTTAAATGTACATTTCATTTAAATTTGTGAAGATGATTGAAAATATGATTGATTTGTGAGAAAATAAATTGAGTGTGACTTGATTTGGATTAAGATTTGGCTAAGTCCATGGGATAGGTCATATGGCTTAGGAAGGGTTTTGAATTAATTTAATTTATTTTTGATTATTTCAATGTAGATTTGATTTATATTTAGGAAGATGATTGAAGATATAAATTTATTATGAGAAAATCAATTGATTTTGGATTGATTTAGATTTGGCCAAGCCCATGGGATAGGTCATATGGCTTAAGTGTTTCAAGTTTGGATTTGAGCATTGGCTTCAATCATTTAGTTTTGGAATTTGGGTTTGGATTTGGATTTGGATTTGAATTTGATGTTTGAATTGAACTTGAGGTTTGGTTTGAGAAGGTGAACATGGATTGGATTTGGGTTGTAGGGTAGGTGGATTAACCTAATCCCTAAGGCATAACCTAATTCTATTGTTAACCCTTCTAAGTCTTTAGGCTTAGGTTATTTGTTTACTTAATTATTAGAAGTATCTTATGACTAGGGAAGTCTTAGTGTCTAGAAGACTCCTAAGTCTAAGATGGAAAGATTGAATCCGCACTCCAAATGTGAGGTCAACAGGCCTTAGGCTCCATAGTGTTTTCCATAGACATAGATGATTGGAAGACCAAGGCCAAGTTTCTCATTATAGACTTAGATGCACCTTTCAATGCTTTTTTTGGGAGACCATGGATACATGAGAAAAATATAGTTCCATCCTCTCTACATTAGTGTATGAAATTTGTGAGAGGTGGGATCGTTTACTGTATCAAAGGAGATCTCAAGCCATTTACAGTTCACTAGGTCGACATATATGAGGATGTGGCTTACTACCTCCTTGAAAATCAACATGTCTATTCTTGCGAACTTGTCCAAAGTTTAAAAATAAAATAGAAAAGATAAAGAAAAAGAAAAAGAAAGAGAAAAAAGAAAAGAAAAGAGAAAATGAAAAAGAAAATAAAAGGGAGCGGAAATAGACTTTGAAGAGGAAGTGGAGCCTGATATTAGATTCCACCCACAGTTCATTACTCCATTCCAACATATGGGTAGGATGACCTGACCTCCACCAGGAAGAGGAAGAGGCCAGTTCAGAGGAAGTCCAAGGGGTGGAAATCCTCATTATTGGTCACACAATAGAAGATATGTCCCAGCTATCAGGAGTACACTTGCTATCCATATAGACTTAGAATCTAGTTCATAGGATGAGTCTTATATGGTTAGCACACCAGCTAACTCTTCTCAGCCATAGATTCTCTAACTCCACTTTCCTCTCAAAAAACTAAGGGTTTGGTAGTTAAGGAAGCCCCTAAGTCATTCACAGGTGTGAAGACTCAGAGGTTCTTTCTGGGAGCATCATCCTCATGTTAAGAAGTTGATGCAGAACTTGAGGATGGTTCATATAAAGATTTAATAGAATTACCATTTGATTTTTACTTTCCTTGTGTTCATAATTTAGCAAAGAAAGGGTTAATCCCATATACTTGGTCAAAGCACAAGTCAGACTACTTCAAAAGAATATGGAAGAACAAATGCAAAAGCTCTCAAACAAGACTGGCACTAAGATTTTGGTACAGTGGGTCTAGTCGATGATGATGATTACTGCTTAGTCCTCACCAATCATTTGGAATATAATAGGTTCTTTTCAAATCACATTAACTCATATGAGAAGCCGTGCTTAGAAACTTCATGATGGAGGTGGGCATTTTTTCTTTTGATGAGATTGAGAGAACGTGGGTATTGGAGGTGAAGGAAGAAGATATGTTGGATAACTATCGCTCCCACCAAGGATTGCCAAGGTTTGGCCACCAAGCTCTCAAACCACAAGAATAACTCAAAAATTTGTAATTTCCAAAAGATCTCCTTCATTCTAATAAGAGGGGCTATTTATAGCCATTACAAGCATCTTTCAAAAGAAAAGAATTCAAAACATGGAGGGAAAGGTTGGTGGCCACATTAATGTGAAGCATTAAATTGCCTCATTATTTTATACCATCCACCCATTTCACATGATATTATTTTATGTGGATTCAACCACCTTACATGTCATGCTTTGAATTTTTAAATGCAAAATTTCAAACATGGAGTTTCTAGAAGAAAATTAAAAATTACATAAATAAAAAAGATGAAATCATAAAATGGGCCTTAGCAAGCTAATGGGCTAAGTATTCTTCTTTCTTGAATTTTCTTGGGCTTTTGCTTGAGATCTTGTAAATGGGCCTTGAGCTCTAATTTTTTGATCCTCATGATGTTCTACATCAACTCCCCTGGGCTCAATTGAACTCTGCTCCATAGAGTTGAAATCTAAGAAGTCTTCTACTAATTATGGGGCTAAAGTCTCCAAATCAGTACGGGTCAACCATGTGTCTTCAGCTGGTGGCTTATTCTTCCAATGAATTAGAAAATGATGTTCAGAAGCTGGATTAATGGGTGCTTCCTCGGTGATAATATAGTCAACTTCAAAGGAAAAGGGCTTCACAAATGCGGTGCTATATCTCCGCTAAAGAGTTAGGCTGAACAAGTGGAGGTTTTCTAATTCCTTCATATGATAGAATATCTTCAATATTAATAACTGGATGAATGAACATATCAGCAGGCAAATCAAGGTGATAAGCATTAGTTCCAATTTTCTTGATAATTTTAAATGGACCACAAGCTCGTGCATGTAATTTCTAATATCTAGTAGTTTGTTAATGCTCAGGGTGAATGCGAATCAATACATAATCACCTTCTTTATATTCTTTCATTGAATGATTATGATTTGCCTTAAAAGCATAATTATCATTACTTATAGTAATTTTCTTTCTTATATCTTCATGAAGGCTTTTAAAATCTTTAGCAAATGAGAATGATGCATCAGAAAATACATGAGATGGTAGGTTTTCTACATCTATTGGTCGTCGTGGGTTTTGACCATAGTCTATCTCAAATGGTGATTTTTTTGTAGTTCTAGATATAATACTATTATAGGCAAATTCAGAGGTTGGTAAATGTAAATCCCAATTTCCTAAACCTTTACCTACCAAATATCTAAGCAAATCTCTTAAGGTACGATTAACTACTTCAGTTTGTCCAGCAGTTTGTGGGTGAAAGGCAGAAGAGAATTTTAATTTGGTACCTAATAATTTCCATAATATTTTCCAAAAATATGAGACAAACTTAACATCTCTATCCGAATCAATGGTTAAAGGGAGACCATGGAGTTGCACTATTTCCTTAAAAAATAATTTGGCTATATAAGAAGCATCATTTGTTTTTGAACAAGGTAAGAAATGAGCCATTTTTGAGAACCTATCCACTACAACAAAAATACTATCATGTCCTCGAGCTATTCTAGGTAATCCTAGAATAAAATCCATTGATAGGTCTTCCCAAGGCCTATAAGGAACAGGTAAGGCAGTGTATTGTCCAGACCTTTGTTTGATAGTTTTAGCTTGTTTACAAATTAAACATTGAGCCACTAATTTTTGAACATCTCATTTTAATGAAGGCCAATAAAATTTATTTTTTAATAATCATATGGTTTTATCCTTTCCAAAATGACCAGCTACACCCCCAGCATGTAGCTCAGTGATAAGGAATTCTCTAAGAGAAGATCAAGGAATGTATAATTGTTTTCTTTTATATAAATATTAATTTGTTATCAAGAATGTCCCTTGTAAAGTTATTGGTTTATCTAGGTGTTCAAGATAAATTAGGTGAAAGTCAGGGCACACAATATAATCATCTTTAATTCTATTAAATCCTGGGATTCTCAATTCTAAAGAGGAAACCATTAGGTTTACCCAGGATAAAGCATCAACAGGCTTATTCTCAATTCCAGGCTTATGCTTTAGAACAAAAGAGTAGTCCTGTAAAAATTCAACCCATTTTACATGCCTATGACTTAATTTTCGTTAAGTATTAATAAATTTTAATGCATGATGATCAGAATTAAGTATAAATTCTCTATGTAAGAGATAGTGTAATGCATGCCTTAAGGATTGAATTACGACATAAAACTCTCTATCATAAGTGGAATTTCGTTGTTTAGCTTCATTTAACTTTTCACTAAAGAATGCTATAGGATGATTCTCTTGACTTAAAATTTCACCTATCCCAATTCCTGAAGCATCACATGTCACTTCAAAGGCTTTAGAAAAATTAGGAAGCCTAAGGATTGGTGCAAAAGTGATAAGAACTTTAATTTTCTCTAAGGGATTTTGTACATTAAAAGTCCAACAAAATTTATCTAATTTTAGTATATCAGTTATTGGAGCAACAATGGTACTAAAATTATTAATAAATCTTCGATAAAAAGTGGCTAAACCATGGAAGCTTCTAACTTCAGTAAAACTTTTAGGTGGTGGCCAATCTATGATTGCTTTCACTTTAGAAGGATCTAGTTTAAGCCCGTAGTGGATATAATAAAGCCTAAAAGATTACCTCGACTTGCAAAAGAAACACTTTTAAATTAATGTATAATTTCTCTTGTCTAAGTAGTTCAAAGACTTTTTGTAGATGTTGTAGATGTTCATTTTCACATGGACTAAAAATTAGAATATCATCAAAATACACCACCAAAAATTTACCTATATATTGTTTAAGAATAGTATTCATTAATCTCATAAATGTGCTAGGAGCATTTGAAAGTCCAAAGGGCATGACAAGCCATTCATAAAGTCCATCGAGGGGTCTTAAAAGGCGTCTTCCACTCATCTCGATCTAATCAATTTGATGATATCCACTTTTAGATCAATCTTTGAAAAAAAATTTGCTCCTGAGATTAAATCTAACATATCTTCTAATCAGGGAATAGGAAACCTATATTTGATAGTAATTTTATTTATTGCTTGATTATCAACACACATTTTCCATGTTCCATCTTTCTTTGGAGTTAATAATGTTGGGACTGCACAAGGGCTAAGACTCTCTTGAATAAAACCCTTTCTTAATAATTCCTCAACTTGTCTTTTAATCTCAACACGCTTGGTAGGGTTCATCCTATAATGTGAAAGATTAGAAAGTTGAGAACCGGGTAAGAACTCAATAGCATGTTGAATTTCTCTTAGAGGAGGTAGCTCATCAGGAAGCTCATCAGGTGCAATATCGTTAAAATCAGAAAGAAGAGAAGAGACCACAGTAGGTATGTGAGTCTCATTAGAGTCTGGTATGACTTCTTTTACATGTAATATGTGAAGAAGAAATGGATCAGAAAATTCTTTCCGTAAAGCGCCAAAACTTATTATTTCTATCTTTGGGGTTAAAGGAGAAAGAGTAGGTGTTTTAAAGCAAGGATCAGAAATGATAGTGTTAGGCCTAACAGTAGGATTTTCTATGATAATTAATTGAAGTTTGGCATTTTTCTTCAATAGAGGCTTAGGTTGCAAGTCAGAAGTTGTTTTGTGTGGTGTTATGGAGGGTGTTTTTTCTATTGTCTTTATTGGTAGGAGTTTAATAATCTTATTATTATTTTTAAAAACATAAGTATTTTCCCTACCATAATGAATAACATTCATATCATATAGCCAAGGTCATCCTAAGAGAATATGAGCAATGTCCATAGGGAGAACATCACACCAAATTTGATCCTCATAGCTTCCTATTTTAATAGAACTAAACAAATTGGTGATGGGAAGAGATGTATGATTTACCCAACTAACATGAAATGGTTTAGGGTGAGGTTCAAATTTTAGGTTGGCTCGAGTTAAGGTATGTGTTGAAATGACATTCATAGCACTCCCTCCATCTATAACTTACCTACATCTCTTTTCATTACACAAAACATACATGCTAAAAATGTTCTTTCTCCTCCAATCATCTGTCTCATTTTTTATTACAGTAAGACATCTCATCACATTAACATGAGGGTCATCAGTTAATTCCAATTCTTCATCAGATAATGGGGTGTCATCATAAACTTCTTCTAGATTATCATCTATTGGATTTTCAACTTCTTCTAAAAATAAGATTTGAGCTTTACATTGATTTTGCATATGACCTTTTTTATGACATTTAAAACATATTACTTCTCTAATTTTCTTAGAGCTCCCTTCAATTGAAGTTTTAGGCAAAGGGGATGGTCCATTTGGATGGGCTGGTCTAATAGTAGATCTATGGGATGAATTGGAAGGTACTTGACTTTTAATTTTAGAGAGGGAGGCGGATTTTTTTTGTTGTTCAACCAATAATTCATAATGAAATGCTTCCTCTAAAGATTGTGGGTCAAATAATTTAACTTCATTTCTAATGTCAACCCTAAGTCCAATAACAAATTTATTGGCTAATTGCCAATCTTTATCGATGTCGGTTCTAGAAACTAGATCTTCAAAAGTGTTCAAGTATTGGTTACAAGATAATTACCTTTTCTCAAAGTTAATAATTGACTATGTAGCTTCTTATCATGATGCCTAGGACAGTACTTTGCTCTTAACTTTTCTTTCATTTCTATCCAAGTGAGGTTTGTCCTTCCTAATCTTCGTTCTTTAGCTAAAGTATTGTCCAATAAATTTTAGCATGCCCTATCAATTTCATTTTAGCAAAAGTAACCCTTTGGTAATCATCCATTTTATACCAATCAAAGAAGTCATTCATTTGAACTAACCAATCGAAATTTATTTGGATCATGTATACCATCATAAGTTGGGGCTTCTACTTTAACTCTTGAGATGGATCATTAGAGTCTTCTATAGTCTTAAAATAATTTTCTCCCCTTCCACCATTTCTAGCAATTGATTATCTTCTAAGTGGTTGATTTTCTATGGTTTGGATATGAATCTTCTTCATCTATCCCTATTGGCACGTCGAGTAGGTATTGGAGGAGGAGTTGGTACTCTATTATTTTGTAGATGCACTAAAAGAGTTTGCATTTGTTGTTTAAGTTTTTGCATTTGATTCTTACTTTCTTCTAATATTTGTTGAGTTTTTAATTCATTGTCTTGGATCCTAAGATCTAAGGCATCAACTAATCTAGTCAAATTTTCAACTTGATCTTGAGAGATAGATTTTGGTGCCATGAGATTTTTTTTAAGGAAGAAAAGAAAAGATATATGAAAAGGGACCAACAAAAAAAAATGAAAAAAATAATAAATAAGTATAATATAATTGTGCAATCAAAGCAAAATTTTAAGCTAAGAGAACTTCCAACTGAGGAGGGAGGTACAAGACCACTTAAATCTCAAGCTCTCCTTATATAGTTTAGGTCTTCTTGACAAAGTTCTATTTAGCTTCCAAAATCACCAAGTTTAACACACTTATGTTATTATGCATGCATATTTTTTTATATATATTTTTTAATGCAATGAAATAAAAATGCTCAAATTTATCAAGCCTCTTTTTTCTTTTTAAGAAAGCGAGTTATCATAAGTTAATCAAAGAAACTTTTAAAATTAACTATAAACAATAACAAAGATAATAAAGCAAGTAATTAGATTTTGATTTGCACTAATGGCTAGGTTGCTTTAGGTGATGAACTACTTCACTAAGGTACTCTCTTAATTTTTTTCCCTTTTTTTAGGAGGGGAGGGGGAGGGGGTGCGCACGTTCACACAATTGGAAAATGGCTAAAATATATGATGGAGCTTACTAATTGAAATTTTATGCTATCACCATAAACTTGCAAGCAATATATAACTTTCCAAGCTACTAATATGCTTTTAAACTATCACATAAAAAAATTAATTAACCTCACAAGTCTAAGAAAAGCTCACAAGTTTGAAGACAAGTCCAACACTTGAGTTGATCCCTTTGTTGAAGCAGACTTTTGATCAAATTTGTAATTGCCAAAAGAACTCCTTCATTCTAATAAGAGGGGATATTTATAGCCATTACAAGCATCTTTCAAAAGAAAATAATTCAAAACATGGAGGGAAAGGTGGGTGGCCACATTAATGTGAAGCATTAAATTGCCTCATTATTTTATGCCATCCACCCATTTCACATGCTATTATTTTATATGGATTCAACCACCTCACATGTGATGCTTTGAATTTTTAAATGAAAAATTTCAAACATGGAGTTTCTAGAAGAAAATTAAAAATTACATAAACAAAAAAGATGAAATCATAAAATGGGCCTTAGCAGGTTAATGGGCTAAGTCTTCTTCTTTCTTGAATTTTCTTGGGCTTTAGCTTGAGATCTTGTAAATGGGCCTTGAGCTCTAATTTTTTGATCCTCATAATGTTCTACATCACTTCATATGATTTAGATGATTTTAAAGTCAAAGTTACACAACCAGAGTTTGAAGAGGAGATCAAGTCAACCATTGATGAGCTCAAGGAAAACAACTTGGAAACTAAAGAAGATCCACGGCCGATATACATCAGTTCTTATTGAATGAAATTGAAACCAATGACTTAGTTAGGCTATTGACTGAGTTTAAGGACTGCTTTGCATGGAGTTATGAAGATGTGTGGATTGGCTCCTAACATAGTGATCTGGAAACTAACAATAGAGCCTACTGCTAACCTTATCAAGCAAGCTCCTAAACGCATGCGATTAGATATAGAACAACAAGTCATTTCCAAAGTCAAGAAATTGATCAATGTTGGCTTCATCTGGGAAGAAAAATACTCTACCTGGTTAGTCAGCGTCATCCCAGTCAAGATAAAGAATGGCCAAATTCACATATGCATTGATTTTAGGGATTTAGATAAGGCATGTCCAAAAGATGAATTTTTACTACCAATCCCAGAGCAGATGGTGGACATTGCCTCATCTCAAGCAGTCTCCTATTTCATGGATGGATGATCTGGATATAACCAAAGAAAGATGGCCCCTGAAGATGAATGAAACACTACTTTTAGAACCCCAATCATAATTTACTGCTATTAGGTCATGCCTTTTAGCCTTAAAAATTTTGGTGCTACATACTAGAGGGTTATGACTCGAATCTTCGATGAACTCATTCATCATCAAGTCAAGTGCCATGTCGATGATCTTATGGTCAATAGTAGAGGAAAGAAAGACCATCTCTTTGACTTGAGAGTAATTTTTGAGCAGTTAATAAAATTTAACCTCAAAATGAACCTCCTGAAGTGTGCATTCATAGTAGCTTCAAAGAAATTCCTTAGGTTTCTTATTCAACACCAGGGAATCAAAATTGATCCGGAGAAAATCAAGGAGATATTAGAATTGACACCCCCTAAAAGTTTAACTTAACTCAAATCATTCCAAGGGCTGTTGACATATCTAAGATGCTTTATATCCAACCTATCAAAAAGATGTCTGCCATTCTCAAGACTTATCAAAAAGGATGCCAAGTTCAAGTTGGATGATAAGTGTGAGCATGCCTTAGAAGACATCAAGCATTACCTGATGATGTCACTTATTCAAGCAGCCCCTATCCCAAGCAAGCCTCTCATACTTTACACTACTGTGTTAGATGACTCCTTTGGTGCTTTGTTAGCCCAAGTCAATGATGAAGGGAAGGAAAACACACTCTACTACTCAGCCGTCTCTAATCCCTGCTGAGGAAAATTATCTACCTATTAAAAAGCATTGCCTAGCTTTAATCTTTGCATCCCTAAAGCTACAACACTACATGTTTCCTCATAAGGTGAACTTAATCTCTAGGATGAATCCACTACAGTATCTCATGACACCATCGATGCTATCCAGACGGTTGGCACGACGGTCCCTGGTCCTCTCGCAGTTTGACATTACCTTCGTACCCCTCCATGCGATCAAAAGACAAGCGCTAGCAGATTTCTTAACGACACACTTACTTCCTATTGACTTTTCTCTTAGTGATGATCTCCTCGATGAACAAATCATAAACTTAGGAAATACTAGCATTCACTGATAGGAGATTTATTTTGATGGTGCGGCTTCTCCTCAAAGAGGAGAAGAACCATAATCTACTATTCTAGGAAAGGTAGGGGTAAGAATAGTTCTCTTAACTCTAAACCATGATGTGATGAGATTCTCATAACGTCTATCCAATCCTTACACCAACAAAAAGCCTGAATATGATGCTCGGATTGCCAATCTAGAGTTAGCCATTACTCTAAGCATCAAGAGCATCAACATCTTCAGGGATTCTTAGCTAGTTATCAACCAAATTGTTGGATCCTATAAGGTTATAAAGCCCAAGCTCCATCACTACCATAAGTACACCATGGAGTTGTTGGTCTAAATCCCAGAGGTTACCATTTAAAAGATTCCTCTAGGAGAGAATGTCATAGCATATGTTTTAGCTAAGCTTGCCAAGGAGTTGCATGTCTAGAGGATGAGTCCATACAAATAAAGGTCCAAAATAGACAAGTATTATCCCTTATTGATATTGAATTCATCATAAACTACTCTCTTAAAGGGGACATTGCCATTGCCAAGAAGGATGAGGAGTTAGATTGAAGGAAACCATTCATGGATTACCTAAATAAAGATAAACTACCTAAAGAGAAGTCCAAAGCCCATCAGATGAAGCAGAGAGCACTTTTTTATGCTCTTATGGATGGTGTCTTGTACTAGCGATCTTTTGATTATAAGTTCTTACATTATTTAGACAAGCATGAAGCCCGTAATATTATGACCAAGGTACACTCAGGATTATGTAGAGCCAACCAATCCAGTCCGAAGATTAAAGCATGATCAAGAGACTAAGATACTACTGGCCATCGATAATTAAAGATTGCATGGATATGACCTTTTTCCATGGCCTACCAAGGAGGATCTTATCAGCTTATTAATCATAAGGAAGAGAGCCCAATTCTTTCAATCAATGGGTTCTACTTAAATAAATATTGTAAATCATGTTTCAAAATAATTATCATCTATGAAAATTCTATTTTGAATTCAATCTCTTTCATGTTGAAAGTATTCTTTTTTATGAATCCACCATGATGTGTTTATGGTAGGTGTAAGGAACCTGAGTGGCGTCCTATCCTTCTTCAACACAACACAAATACAAACTACACACAAACATATAAAATAAATGCATATCTTTTGTCTCAGGCTACTCTGAGTTGAGATAACGCCACCAATAGCACTCACTCAACAGCTGCTCTAGGCCAGGCTGACATGCTACACTACTAGGGTGTCACCCCAGTGGTGTTCTTGCTTTGGATGATGTAAGTCTACCATAATTTCCTTCCTTACTTGGCCACTACACACCGATGAGTGCCTTGTTAGTTTGGCAAGCCTTACTACATGGCCGGCAAGCTACATCATGTTTACTTTGTTTAAGAGGATGTGAGTCTGCTACACTTTCTTCTTGGATTAACCTTCATGCACTGATTGGGTCAAGTATATTTTAGGTTTAGGATAAGTCCCTTAGTGGCTCCTTCCCTCATGACTACTTCAAGTTTAGGTCTAGTTCTTCCTCGGGGCTCCTCGCTTAGTAGTCACTCTAGGTCAGGTAGCATCTATACCATCAATGACAGACTATCCAGATGATCAGTTATACTTGGAAAGTTGTAAGCCTGCACACTTTCTTTCCAAATTGATCGTTACACACCGACGGGCACCTTCTGTTCGTTAGTTTTCACTGTGCTAATGGATACACCACTCATGCTGATGGATACGCCTTAGGTTAGTTGGTTCTCACACCTTAGGATACACCACTCATGGTAGATGTAAGTTTGCTATGCTTTTTTCCTTGAGTTGGCCACCGTACACTTATAGGATTTTTTTTCCAGGGCTCAGGATAATGCCCCTAGCAGCACCATCCCTGTGGGAACTATATTTCATTCACATCCTTTGCGACCCCATTTGGACATTATCCAGGTTACTAATATATTTGACAACTCCCCTTTCCTAGTAACCACCCCTATGGTTGGAAAATCCATCTTGTGGATGTGTAGATTCTCCCTTGGTCCAGTAAATCTGAGATAGGTCAAGGTCTACATAGCCCCATCTTAGTGTGGTCTCTCGCACACCAACAGGGTCCATGCAAACATATAAATAATATATATATTCACTTGTGATTTAAGAGGACACCCATAGCGGTACATTTTCCCAAGCATGTATCTTATCTTTAGGGTAGTGTCAGCAAAACTTCCTATAGGAATCGTGTGACTACTTTTGAGTTGATATAAGTCCCCAACAGCATTCACTCAGTAGTTTCCCCTAAGTCAGGTTTGATTTATTTTGCTACCAATAGGCCACCCTAACAGTTGTTCCCTGCTTTAGAAGATGTAAGTCTACTATGCCTTCTTCCTAGCACAACTGTTGTACATCGAAAGACAACCCCTTAGGTTGGCTAGCTTTACCCCATGACCAGTAGACTATCCCTTTGGATTTGTAAATCTGAGATAGGACAAGTCTAATAAAGCCCCTTCTCAGTGGTTCCATCACACACCGACATGGTCCATAAATTAAATCTATCAAATTTGACTAAGCTCACATCTCCAGCAGATATGCCCTCCATTTGAAATCAAACTAATCCTAATTAACCATATCAAGTCACAAAAAATTAAGATAAAATTAATCCTGACTACTTTTGAGTTGACATAAGTCCCCAACAGAATTCACTCAATAGTCACCCTAGGTTAGGTTTGATTTTTTGTGCATCCAACAGATCACCCCAATGATTGTTCCTTGCTTTGGAAGATGTAAGTCTATTATGCCTTCTTCTTAGCACAATCGTTGCACACCGAAAGGGAACCCCTTAGGTTGGCTAGCTCTACCCCATAGCCGGTAGACTATCCCTTTCGATTTGTAAACCTGAGCTATGTCAGGACTGATATAGCCCATTCTCAGTGAGTCTATCGTATACCGAAAGGGTCCATACATTAACTCAGATTAAATTAAACCTAATATGATTTTCCCTAGTGGAGTTAAATCACACCGTTCTCCCCAATGGAGCTCCAAATCATATATAAATAAGTCAAGCAAACAAATGAAATTCAAATCCAAACTTTCTAGTGGTGCCAAATTAAACCAACTCCTCCATTATAGTCTAAATTGAAGAAATCCAACCAAACTCTTATCCCCAGCAGATACATCCCTAAACAAATATATGAAATCAAAGTCAAATCCCAATCCCCAGCGAATAGCCTGAACCTGCTTCATTAGTGGAAGGTTCATATACTTGATCCTAGTGGACTCGAGCCCATATCTTTAGCAGATAAGCCTCCAGATCAATTAAAATAAAACAAATTAAAGTCAATTTAATCTTAATCTTTGGAGGAATATAGATTATTATCCCCAGCGGTTCTTCTTTCCATAAATCATATAATCAAATCAAATTCAAACCTTATCCCCAACAGATTTTCTTCTTCTATGCCCTAGACATAGACCCCTCACATGTCATTCCATGTCCTTGTCATGGAATTCTCATAAAATCTTATTTCTTCTCTTATGCACACCTTTAATATTTTAACCAAAAGCCTAACAATGTATTCATTCAAATTACATCATCTTAACATTGTAATAAACATTTTATGATTTATGATGGTTCAAGCTCAAACTAACTGCACAATATCACGCTAAACATATTATAATGTGAATTAACACACTATATTATATTATAATATATGATCTTATATTATAATTTGCTATAATATAATATATTGTCTAACATTATACCTCATTAGAATCACTTAAAAGGAACAAATAACAAAAAAATTTCAAAATATGAATAATGTTCATTTTGAATGTAAAATTGTTATTTTTTTTATTAGAAATGGTACAAAATAGCATAATTTTAGTGTTGCTTCTTGGTGTGTTCCATGAATTTGGCCAAATTCTTCCATCTCAACCTTCAAATCAACATTTTTTGTGAGTTTTGAGCTAATGTATTATAACAAAAGTAAAGCATACTAAAATGTACAATAACATTTAGTAACACACCCCCACATTTATATATATGTGAAGTTATATTGTTATGTACATTATATTTTAATATGCTTTTATATAATATATTAGCTTACATTAAACCTTAAAATGAATCACTTTAAGCAAAAAAATTATAAAATTTGGTTGAAAAATGAACATTTATTTTGGATGCAAAATTCCATTCTTTTGATTAAATGACACACCATAGCACACCATAATGATGTTACCTAAAGCTTACCATAAATTTGGCCAAATCCTATCATCTCAGTCTATAAATCAATATTTTTTTGAATTATTCCAGTGCAAACTCTACTACATCATACTATAACAAACTAAAATATGCTAAACAATAAGTAGTAATACACAATAATCTACTATAATGAATGATGCCACACTATGATATGACATCCTATATTATAATACACTATAACATATTATATTATATTATATTGCATATCACATCACATGGGATTTCATAAGATAAAAAATCATAAAATTAGTCTAAACAATAAAAAATTATATAGTTTAGTCATATCACTTACATATTTTAAATTGAAATAATATATTATGATGTCATGCTCTACCTATTATAAATTTGGCCAAATTCTACCATTTTAAAGTCTAAATCAACATTTTTATAAATAATGCTTGTGTAGGCTCGACTGTATGATTGTAAAATGCTAAAGAACATAGAACAATATATTATGATATATAATGTTATACTGTGCTACAACATATAATATTTATTTTGAACATAAAATCTTATTTTTTAGACTACAAGTGGCGTAGCACACCTTTGGTACTATAACCTAATTCCCATTTCAAATTTAACAAATTTCATCATCTAATTTATTAAATTAATATTTTTATGATTTGTACTAATATAGAATATAGGGCATAATACCATAATATACCAAAATATTTCAAAAACATCTTATAACAACCAAAAACACATTACTACATGCTCAAATATATGATGCTACATTATACTATAATATATGGTATTATAATATGATTTAGGGTTATGGTTTAGGGTATTCAAATCTCTAATAGTCAAGGGAAAGTCTCTTGAAGACATTATCTTTAGCAACCATAACTATGTTAAGATTAGGTCATTCCTTAGATCTACTTTTAATGACATCTTTATTGAAGGTCTAGGGTTAGGGTTTAGGGTTAGTTTAGGATTTAAGGTTAGTTTAAGGTTTAAGGTTTATGATTTAGGGTTTAGGGTTTGGGGTTTAGGGTTTAGGGTTTAGGGTTTAGGGTTGTAGGTTTTAGGGTTTAAAGTTTATGGCTTTATGGTTTTGGGTTTAGGGTTTAGGATTTTAGAGTTTAAGGTTTATGGTTTAGTGTTGAGGGTTTATAGTTTAGGATTTACAGTTTGTGGTTTAGGGTTTAGTATTTAGGGTTTAGGGTTTTTATGGTTTAGAGTTTAGGGTTTAAGGTTTAGGGTTCAGGGTTTAGGTTTTAGGTTTAGGGTTTAAGTTTTAGTTTAGGGTTTAGCATTTAAGGTTTTTTTAATAGAGAACAAAATCAAATTCAGCATTCCTTCTTTTCGATTTCATTAACCAAGTAGCACACCAAGTTTTCTAAGACACAAGCGATGACATAGATAAAAAATGAGCACCCAAAGAGCAAATCAAAAACTCTAGATTAGTAGAACCATCTCTACTATAAAGAAATAGTTCCATAAGTAGTAGATCGGATCAACCATTCTTCAATTTTTCTAGTTTCCATCAGATCCTGCCCTACCTTCGAGTAGCAGGATCTGCCATCATATCCCTGATCACTCCCTCTACCACCACCACAACTATAACCTCCATCGCTTCTCCCACCTCCGTAACCACCACTACTCCGACCACCACCTCCATATCGACTAACACCTCCATATCCCCCACTACCATTACGATACTAATCGCCTCTGCTTCGCCTCTACCTTCACCTCCACCGTTATATATTGATTGAACCTAGTTGACAGTGATTTTCCCGCCGTCAAGGTTTTGGCCATTCTTAGGGCTTAGGGTTAGTTTAGGGATTTGGGTTAGTGTAGGGTTTAGGGTTTAGAGTTTAGGGTTTGGGGTTTAAGGATTAAGGTTGTAAGTTTTAGGATTTATGGTTTAGGGTTTAGGGTTTTATGTTTTAGGGTTTAGCGTTTAAGGTTTAGGGTTTTAGGGTTTAGGGTTAAGGGTTTAGCATTTAGGGTCTCAGGTTTAGAGTTTTAGTGTTTAGGGTTTAGGGTTTAGGGTTGTAGGTTTAGCGTTTAGGGTTTAGGGTTAGTTTTTGGGTTTAGGGTTTCGGGGTTCAGGGTTTAGGATTTAGGGTTTAGGTTTTTTTAAAAAAATTAAGTAAACTAGTAACTTTAGGTTTATCTAGTTTATTTTTTATTTATTTGAGTTTATTATATTTTTTATTTTTATTTAGGTTTATTTTTTATTTTTATTTGGTTTCATTTTTTTATTTTAGGTTTATTTATTTTAGTTTAAGATTTTTATTTTAGTTTATTTTTTAGGTTTAGGTTTACTTTTTAGTTGAGTTTCACTTTAATTTTATTTTTTTAGGTTTAGGTTTTTTTTATTTTGGGTTTCGGTTTAGTTTTTTATTTTATTTTTTTAAGTTTAGACTTTAGGTCTTTATTTTAGGTTTATTTTTAGGTTTAATTTTTAGTTTAGGTTTAGGTTTATTAGTTTATTTTCTTTTATTTAGTTTAAGTTTAGGTTGTTGTTTAGGTTTAGGTTTTATTTATTTTAGTTTAGTTTATTTTAGTTTAGGTTTAGGTTTATTTTATTTTTATTTTAGGTTTAGGTTTTATTTTTTTATTTATTATTAGGTTTTTTTTAGGTTTTGGTTTTTATTTAGTATTTATTTTATTTTATTTTAGGTATATTTTATTTTTATTTTAGGTTTAGTTTTTACTTTATTTAGGTTTTTTATTTTTTAGTTCAATTTAAGTTCTTGTTTATTTTATTTTTATTTAGTTTTTATTTTTTATTTTATTTTGTTTTTTGCTTTAGGTTTAGGTGTCGATTTTAGTTTATGTTTTTATTTTATTTTATTTTTTATTTTATTTTTAGGTTTTATTTAATTTAGGTTTAGGTTTTTAGCTTTTTAGGGTTTAGGATTTAGGGTTAGTTTACAGTTTAGGGTTTAGGGTTTAGGGTTAGGGTTTTTTATATTTATTTATTTTTTTTTTAATTTTTATTAAATTAAGTAAACTCATACATTTAGATTTATTTTATTTATTTTATTGATTTTAATTTAATTTATTTTTTATTTATATTTCTGTTATTTTTATTTAATTTAGTTTAATTATTTTAGGTTTGTTTATTTTAGTTTAGGTTTTTTATTTTAGTTTATTTTTTAGGTTTAGGTTTAGGTTTTGGTTTATTTTTTTGTCTATTTTTATTTTTTTAGGTTTAGGCTTTAATTTTATTTTATTTTTGAGTTTTAGGTTTTATTTTTTATTTCTTAGTTTAGGTTTATGTTTTTAATTTATTTTTTTAGGTTTAGGGTTTAGGTTTTTATTTTAGGTTCAGCTTTATTTTAGGTTTATTTTATTTTATTAAAGATTTAGGTTTAAGTTTAGGTTTAAGTTTAGGTTTTATTTATTTTAGTTTAGATTTAGGTTTATTTTTATTTTAGATTTTGGGTTTTTTTAGTTTAGGGTTTAGATTTCTTATTTTTTTATTTTTAAGTTTATTTTTTATGTTTAGCTTTTTATTTTTGTTTTATTTAGGTCTTTTATTTTTTAGTTTACTTTAGGTTTTTATTTATTTTATTTTAGTTTAATGTTTATTTTTTATTTTATTTTCTTTTTAAATTTAGGTTTAGGTTTATGTTTTAATTTATGTTTTTATTTTATTTTATTTTTTTTATTTTTTTTGTGTAGGTTTCTTTATTTATTTTATTTTTAGATTTTATTTAATTTAGGTTTATGTTGTTAGCTTTTTAGGGTTTAGGGTTTTGGGTTAGTCGAGGGTTCAGGGTTTACAGTTTGGGATTTAGGGTTTAGGGTTAGTGTTTAGGGTTTAGGGCTTAAGGTTTAGGTTTTAGAGTTTATAGTTTAGGGTGTAGGGTTTAGAGTTTAGGGTTTTAGGTTTTTAGTGTTTAGAGTTTAAAGTTTAGGGTTTAGGTTTTAGGTATATGGTTCTAGTTTTAATTAGGATTTAGGGGTTTTTGTTTTTGTTTTTTTAATAGAGAATAAATTCAGATTCAACATTTCTTCCTTTCAATTTTATTAACCTAGTAACACGCCAAGTTTTCTAATACAAAAGCAATGTCATAGATAAAAAATTAGCACGCATAGAGCAAATCAAAAACCTTAAATAACTAGAACCATCTCTATTATAAAGATACAGTTATGTAAGTAGCAGATTGCATCGATTATTCTTTAGTTTCTCCAGTTCCCATCAGAACCACCCCTGCCTCTTGAGTAGCGAGATCCACCATCATATCCCTGATCTCTCACTCCACCACCACCATGGTTGTAACCTCTGTCGATCCTCCCACCTCCATAACCACCATTGCTCTGACCACCACCTTCATATCCACCAGCATTTGCAGATCCCCCACCACCACAATGATAATCAATGCCTTCACCTTCCTCCCATGAGGAAACGGTTGATGGTGATGTTCCTGCCATCAAAGTTCTGCCCATTCTTAGGGTTTAGGTTTAGGTATAGGTTTATTAAGTTTTAGGATTTAAGTTTATATTTTAATTTATTTAGTTACTTTAAGTTTAGGTTTAGGTTTTGGGGTTTAGGGTTTAGGGTTTAGGGTTAGGGTTTAGGGTTTAGGGTGTAGGGTTTAGGGTGTATGATTTAGGGTTTAGGATTTAGGGTTTTGGGGTTAATACTTTTAGGGTTTAAGGTTTAGGATTAGGATTTAGGGTTTAGGTTTTAGAGTTTAGGGTTATTGAGGGTTTAGGGTTTTGGGTTAATTTTAGGGTTCAGGGTTTAGGGTTTAGGGTTTATGGTTTATGGTTTAGGGTTTTGGGTCTAGGGTTAAGGATTTAAGGTTTAAGGTTTAGGGTTTAAGGTTTAGGGTTAGTTGAGGGTTTAGGGATTGGGGTTTAGGTTTATTCTGATTTAGGGTTTAGGGTTTAAGGTTTAGGGTTTTTAGGGTTTAGGGTTAGGGTTTTTTTTATTTTTTTATTTTTATTTTTATTTTTAGGGTTTAGGGTTTAGAGTTTAGGTTTTAGGTTTAGGGTTCAAGTTTTAGTTTAGGGTTTAGTATTTTTAGTTTTTTTAACAGAGACCAAATACAAATTCAATATTTCTTCTTTTTGATTTCATCAACCAAGTAACGCACTAAGTTTTATAAGACACAAGCGATGACATAGATAAAAAATAAGCACGCATAGAGCAAATTGAGAAACCTAGATAACTAGTTATATCTCTACTGTAAAGACACAGTTCTAGAAGCAGCAGATCAGATCGACCGTTCTTCAGTTTCTCTAGTTCCCATCAGAACCACCCCATCCTCTCGAGTAGCGGGATCCACTATTATATCCCCGATCTCTCCCTTCATTGCCACCATGGTAGTTACCTTCGATGCTCCTCCTGCCTCCATAACCACCACTACTCCGATCACCACCTCCATATCCACCAGCACCTCCACATGGTGAGGGTTTAGGGTTTAGGATTTTGGGTTGTAGGCTCGACTGCATGATTGTAAAATACTAAATGAATTTAAAATGTGCATAACAATATATTATGATATATGATGTTATACTGTGCTACAACATATAATATTTATTTTGAGCAAAAAATTTTACTTTTTAGACTATAAGTGACGTAGCACACCTTTGGTACTACAACTTAATTCCCACTTCAAATTTAACAAATTTCATCATTTAATTTATTAAGTCAATATTTTTATGATTTATATTAATATGGACTATAGTCCACAATACTGTAATATACTTAAACATTTCAAAACATCTTATAACATCCAAAAAATCATCACTACATGCTCAAATATATGATGCTACATTACACTACAATATATGGTATTATAATAAGATTTAGGGTATTCAAATCTATAATAGTCAAGGGAAAGTCTCTTGAAGACATTTTCTTTAGCTACCATAACTATGTTAATATTAAGTTATTCTTCAGATCTACTCTTAATGACATCTTTATTCAATGTTTAGGGTTTAGTGTTACTTTTAAGGTTTAGGGCTTAGGTTTTAGGGTCTAGGGTTTTGGGTTTATGGCTTAGGGTTGTATGTTTTAGTGTTTAGGGTTTATGGCTTTAAGGTTTAGAGTTTGGGGTTTAGGGTTTATGGTTTTAGGGTTTAGAGTTTAGGGTTTAAGGTTTAGTGTTTAGGGTTTAGGGTTTTAGGGTTTAGGGTTTAGGGTTTAGGGTTTAGGGTTTAGGGTTTAGGGTTCAGGGTTTAGGTTTTAGGTTTAGGTTTTATGTTTAGGGTTTAAATTTTAGTTTGGGGTTTAGGGTTTAAGGTTTTCTTTTAATAGAGAACAAATTCAGATTCAACATTTCTTCTTTTTGATTTCATCAATCAAATAGCACACTAAGTTTTCTAAGACATAAGAAACAACGTAGATAAAAAATGAGCACCCATAGAGCAAATCAAAAACCCTAGATAAATAGAACCGTCTCTACTATAAAGACATAATTCCCATCAGAATTGCCCCCGCCTCTCGAGTAGCAAGATCTGCCATCATATCCCCTATCTCTCCCTCCACCACCACCACGGTTGTAACCTCCGTCGCTCCTCCCAACTCCATAATCACCACTATTCCTACAACCACCTCCATATCCACCAGCACCTCCAGATCCATAAGCAGTAGATCATATTGTTTTAGGTTTAGGTTTAGGTTTTAGTTTAGGCTTTTTTATTTTTATTTTTATTTTATTTAGGTTTGGTTTATTTATTTATTTTATTTTTAGGTTTATTTTATTTAGGTTTAGGTTTTTAGGTTATTAGGGTCTAAGGTATAGGGTTTAGTGTTTAGGGTTTAGTGTTTCAGGGTTTAGGATTTTAAGGCTTAAGGTTTAGGGTTATGATTTGGGGTTTAGGGTTTAGGGTTTAGGGTTTAGAGTTTAGGGTTTAGGGTTTAGTGTTTAGGCTTTTGGGTTTAGGATTTTAGGGTATAGAGTTTAGGGTTAGCTTAAGGTTTAGGGTTAGTTTAGGGTTAAGATTTAGGGTTTAGGGTTTAGGGTTTACGGTTTATGCTTCATGGTTTAGGGTTTAGGGTTTATGGTTAGGGTTTAGAATTTAAGATTTAGGTTTACGGTTTTTTAGGGTTGTAAGTTTTGGGTTTAGTGTTTAGGGTTAGTTTTAGGGTTTAGAGTTTAGGTTTTAAGGTTTAGGATTTAGGATTTAGGGTTTTTTCTTAAAAAAATTATTAAGTATACTAGTAGGTTTAGGTTTATTTAGTTTATTATTTATTTATTTTTAGTTTATTTTATTTTTAATTTTTATTTAGGTTTATTTTCATTTTTATTTAGTTCAATTTATTTATTTTAGGTTTATTTATTTAATTTAGGATTTTTATTTTAATTTATTTTTTAGGTTTTGGTTTTTGTTTATGCCTATTTTTTAGTTTAGCTTTTTTTTCTAAGTTTAGGTTTTATTTTTTATTTTTAGGTTTAGGTTTAGGTTTAGGTTTTTATTTTATTTTTATAGGTTTAGGTTTTAGGTTTTTATTTTAAGTTTATTTTTAGATTTTATTTTTAGTTTGAGATTAGGTTTAGTTTAGTTTATTTTATTTTATTTTGTTTAGGGTTTAGGTTTAGTTTCTTTTAGGCTTAGGTTTAGGTTTTCTTATTTTAGTTTAAGTTTAGGTTTATTTTATTTTATTTATTTTAGGTTTAGGTTTTTTTTAGTTTACGGATTAGGTTTTATGTTTTATTTATTTTTAGGTTTTATTTTTAGGTTTATTTTTTAGGTTTAGGTTTTTATTTAATTTTTATTTATTTTATTTTAAGTTTATTTCATTTTAATTTTACATTTAGTTTTTATTTTATTAAGGTTTCTTATTCTTAATTTTATTTTATATTTTAGTTTAGTTTAAGTTTTTCTTTAATTTATTTTAATTTATTTTTATTTTGAATTTTATTTTATTTTTAAATTTAGGTTTATGTTTAGGTTTTAGTTTTGGTTTTATTTATTTTATTTAGGTTTAGGTTTTTTTTATTTAATTTTTAAGTTTTTAGGCTTTAGGATTTAGGGTTTAGGGTTTAGGATTTAATGTTTTAGGGTTTAGGATTTTAAGGTTTAAGCTTTAAGATTAGAGTTTATGGTTTAAGGTTTATGGTTTAGGGTTTAGGCTTTACAATTTAGGATTTTTAGTGTTTAGGGTCTAGGGTTTAGGGTTTAGGGTTTAAGGTTAGATTAGGATTTCTGATTTAGGGTTTAGGGTTTTGTGTTTAGGCTTTAGGGTTTTAGTTTTAGGTTAGTTTAGGTTTAGGGTTTTAGGGTTTAGGGTTTAGGATTAGGGATAGCATTTAGGGTTTAGGGTTTAGGGTTAAAGGTTAGATTAGGATTTACGGTTTAGGGTTTAAGGTTTTGTGTTTAGGCTTTAGCATTTTTAGGGTTTAGGGTTAGTTTATGGTTTAAGGTTTAGGGTTTTAGGGTTTAGGGTTTAGGTTTTAGGGTTTAGGGTTTAGGATTAGGGATAGCATTTAGGGTTTAGGGTTTAGGATTCATGGTTTAAGGCTTAGGGCATAGTGTTTAGGGATTTTAAAAAAAACAAATTAAGTAACCTAGTAGGTCTAGGTTTATTTTATTTATTTCTTATTTATTTCAGTTTATTTTTTAAAATTTTATTTAGGTTTATTTTTTATTCTAGTTAGTTTTGTAAATTTATTTAAGTTTATTTATTTTAGTTTAGGTTTTTTATTTTAGTTTATTTTTTAAGTTTAGGTTTTGATTTATGTTTACTTTTTAGTTTTGTTTTATTCTTATCTTGTTTTTTAGGTTTATGTATTATTTTTTATTTTTAGGTTTAGGTTAGGTTTTTATTTTATTTTTTTAGGTTTAAGTTTAAGGTTTTTATTTTAGGTTTATATTTAGGTTTTATTTTTTAGTTTAGGTTTAGGTTTATTTTTAATTTATTTTATTTTATTTAGTTTAGGAATTAGGTTTAGTTTATTTTATGTTTAGGTTTAGGTTTTGTTTATTTTAGTTTATGTATAGGTTTATTTTATTTTATTTATTTTAGGTTTATAATTATTTTTGGTTTAGTGCTTTGGTTTTATTTTTTATTTATTTTTAGGTTTATTTATTAGGTTTAGGTTTTTATTTAGTTTTTATTTTAGTTTTATTTTAGGCTTATTTAATTTTTAATTTATGTTTAATTTTTATTTTATTTAGGTTTTTTATTTTTAGGTTCATTATATTTTTTAGTTTAGTTTTTATTTATTTTCTTTTAGTATAGTTTTTATTTTTTATTTTATTTTATTTTTAGGTTTAGGTTTAGGTTTTTATTTTATTTTTTATTCAAGTTTAGGTTTTTTTATTTATTTTATTTTTAGGTTTTATTTAGTTTAGGTTTAGGTTTTTAGGTTTTTAGGGTTTAGGGTTTTGGGTTTAGCGTTTAGGGTTTAGGGATTGGGGTTTAGGGTTTAGGGCTTAGGGTTCTAGATTTTAGGGAATAGGATTAAGGGTTTAATGTTTGTGGTTTAGGGTTATACAATTTTGTTTTTAGGGCTTAGGGTTTAAGGTTGTAGGTTTAGGGTTTAGGGTTTACGGTTTAGGGTTTAGGGTTTACTTTTTAGTGTCAAGGTTTAGGGTTTAGGGTTTAAGGTTTAGGTTTTATTTTTAGGGTTCAGGTTTTAGTTTAGGGTTTAGGGTTTAGGGTTTAGGGTTATACGTTTAGGTAGGGTTTAGGGTTAGTTTTAGGGTTTTGAGTTTAAGATTTAGTGTTTAGGTTTTTTTTTAAAATTTAGTAAATCGATAGGGTTAGCTTTATTTGGTATTTTTATTAAATTTAGAGTATTTTATTCTTTATTTTTATTTATGTTTATTTTTTATTTAGTTTAGTTTCTATATTTTAGTTTAGGTTTTTTATTTTAGTTAATTTTTTAGGTTTAGGTTTTATTTTTTATTTCTATTTTTAGGTTTCAGTTTAGGTTTTTATATTATTTTTTTAGGTTTAGGTTTTAGGTTTTTATTTTAGGTTTATTTTTAGGTTTTATTTTTTGAATTTAGGTTTAGGTATATTTTTTGTATATTTTATTATATTTTATTAAGTTTAGGGTTTAGGTTTAGTTTATTTTAAGTTTAGGTTTGGTTTTATTTATTTGGGTTTAGCTTATTTTATTTTTGGTTTCAATTTTTTTTATTTTTATTTTAGGTTTTTTTTAGCTTAGGGTTTAAGGTTTAGGGTTTATGGTTTAAGGTTAGGCTTTTTTATTTTATTTTTTGGATTTATGATTTAGGTTTTAGGTTTAGGGTTCAAGTTTTAGTTTAGGGTTTAGGATTTTTGGTTTTTTTTTAATAGAGAAGAAATTCAGATTCAACATTTCTTCCTTTTGATTTCATCGACCAACTAACACACTAAATTTTTTATGAAACAAGCGATGACATAGGTCAAAAATGAGGACACATATAGCAAATCTAAAATACTAGAAAACTAGAATTGTCTCTACTATAAAGACACAGTTCCATAAGTAGCAGATCGAATCAGCCGTTCTTCAGTTTCTTTAGTTCCCATTAGAACCACCCCAGCCTCTAGAGTAGTAGGATCCACCATCATATCCCCAATTTATCCCTCCACCACCACCACGGCTATAACCTCCATCACTCCTTCACCTCCATAACCACCACTGCTCTGACCACCACCTCCATATCCAACAGCACCTCCAAATCCCACACCACCACTACGATAATCGTCGCTTCCACCATCGACTCCACCGCTAGATCTAGACTGAGCCTGGTTGACGGTGATGTTCCTGCCATCAAGATTTTTCCCATTCTTAGGGTTTATGTTTAGGTTTAGGTTTATTAGGTTCTAGGGTTTAGGATTATTTTTTAAGTTATATAGTAACTTTAGGCTTAGGTTTAGGGTTTGGGGTTTAGGGTTTACTATTTAGGGTTAGGGTTTAGGGTTTAAGGTTTAGGGCTTATGGTTTTAGGGTTTATGTTTTTAGGGTTTAAGGTTTAGGGTTTAGGGTTATGGTTTAGGGTTTAGCATTTAGGTTTTAGGGATTAGGATTTAACATTTTTTTCTTAAAAGTAAGTAAACTTATAGGTTTAGGTTTATTTAGTTTATTTTTTATTATAGTTTTTTTATTTTTATTTTTATCTAGGACTATTTTTTAATTTTTATTTAGTTTAGTTTATTTATTTTAAGTTTATTTATTTTAGTTTAGGTTTTTTATTTTAGTTTATTTTTTAGGTTTAAGTTTATTTTTTAATTGAATTTTATTTTTCATTTTATGTCTAAGTTTTTAGGTTTTTAGGGTTTAAGGTTTAGGATTAGTGTTTAGGGTTTAGGATTTAGTGTTTAGGATTTAGGGTTTATGGTTTTTAGGGTTTTGGGTTTAGGGTTTTGGGTTTTGGGTTTTAGGTTTTGGGTTTTGGGTTTTGGGTTTAGGTATGGTTTAGGTAGTTTAGGGTTTAGGGTTTAATGTTTAGGCTTTAGGGTTTAGGGTTTTGGTTTTGGGGTTTATGGTTTTAGGGTTTAGAGTTAGGGTATAAGGTTGTATGTTTAGGATTTAGGGTTTAGGGTTTAGGTTCAAGGGTTTAGGTTAGGTTTAGTTAGGGATTAGGTTTAGGGTTTATATTTTAGTTTAGACAGATTTAGTTTAGAGTTTAGGTTTAGATTTAGTGTTTAGTTTAGGTTTAGGGTTTATGATTTAGGGTTAGGATCTTTTAAAATTAATGGGTAGGATTCGTTTATTATTTTAGTTTATTTTATTTTTTATTATTTTTTAAGTTTATTTTTTAAGTTTATTTAGTTTAGTTTATTTGTTTTAGGTTTATTTATTTTAGTTTATTTTTTAGGTTTAGGTTTAGGTTTTAGTTTATTTTTTAGTTGAGTTTTAATTTTATGTTATCTTTTTTGTTTAGATTTTTAGGTTTTTAGGGTTTAAGGTTTAGGGTTTATGGTTTTAGGGTTTAGGGTTTCAAGTTAGGATTAGGGTTTAAAGTTTAGGGTTTTAGTGTTTAGGGTTTAGGGTTTTTAAGGTTTAGGGCTTAGGGTTTAAGGTGTAGGGTTTAGGGTTTTGGATTTGGGGTTTAGAGTTTTAGGTTTTAGGGTTTAAGGTTTAATGTTTTGGGTTTAGGGTTTGGGGTTGTAGGTTTAGGTTTTTTTTTTCGTTTAGGTTTTAGGGTTTAGGGTTTTAGCATTTAGGTTTTAGGGTTTATGGTTTACGGTTTAGGGTTTAGGGTTCAAGGTTTTTTTTATTTGTTTTTATTTTTTTTATTTTTTCATTTTTTTAAAAATGATGTAAGCTAGTTGGTTTAGATTTATTTAGTTTATTTAGTTTATTTTGTTAGTTATTTTTATTTAGGCCTATTTTTATTTTTATTTAGTTTAGTATATTTATTTAAGGTTTATTTATTTTAGTTTTTTTTAGGTTTGGGTTTAGGTTTAAGTTTATTTTTAGGTTACTTTTATTTTTATTTTATTTTTTACATTTAGGTTTTATTTTTTATATTTAGGTTTAGGTTTAAGTTTTTATTTTATTTCTATAGGTTTAGGTTGTTGGTTTTTTTTTTATTTTGGTTTATTTTTAGTTATTATTTTTTAATTTAGGTTTAGGTTTATTTTAAATTTAATTTATTTTATTTAGTTTAGGTTTAGGTTTAGGCTTAGTTTATTTTAGATTTAGGTTTAGGATTTATTTATTTTACTTTAGTTTATCTTAATTTAGGTTTAGGTTTATTTTATCTTTATTTTAGGTTTAGGTATTTTTTTAGTTTAGGGTTTAGGTTTTATTTTTTTTATTTTTAAGGGTTTTTTATCTTTTTTTTAGGTTTACATTTTTATTTGGTTTTATTTTATTTTTATTTTAAGTTTAGTTTTTATTTTATTTAGTTTTTATTACTTTTAGTTTAGTTTAGGTTTTTATTTATTTTACTTTAGTTTAGTTTTTATTTTTTATTTTATTTTCTTTTTAGGTTTAGGTTTAAGTTTATGTTTTAGTTTATTTTTTTATTTTAATTTATATTTCCATTTTATTTTGGTTTAAGATATTTTATTTATTTTATTTTTTGGTTTTATTTAGTTTAGGTTTAGGTTTTATTTAGTTTAGGTTTTTTAGGTTTTTAGGGTTTAGGGTTTAGGGTTGAGTTTAGGGTTTATGGTTTTAGAGTTTAGTGTTTAGTGTAAGGGTTTAGGGTTTAGGGTTTAGGGTTTTTAGGGTTTAGGGTTTAGGATTTTGGGTTTAGGTTTTAGGGTTAGCTTAGGGTTAATGGTTAGTTTAAGGTTTAAGGTTTAGAGTTTTTAGGGTTTAGGGTTTATGGTTTAGGGTTTGTTTAAGGTTTAGGGTTTGGAGTTTTAGAGTTTAGGGTTTATGGTTTAGGGTTTAGGGTTAGGGTTATTTAGGGTTTAGGGTTTCGAGTTTAGGGTTTAGGGTTAGTTTAGGGTTTAGTGTTTTTTAAGGTTTAGGGTTTAGGGTTGAAGGTTCAGGGTTGTATGTTTAGGGTTCAAGGTTTAGGGTTAGTTTTAGGGCTTAGGGCTAAGGGTTTAGGGTTTAGGATTTAGGGTTCAGGGTTTACAATTTAAGGTTTATGTTTTTTTTTTAAATTAGGTAAACCTGCAAGTTTAGGTTTTTTTTTTGTTTATTTTGTTTATTTTTATTTTGGTTTATTTTTTATTTTTATTTAGCTTATTTTATTTATTTTAGGTTTATTTATTTTTGTTTAGGTTTTTTGTTTTAGTTTATTTTTTTTGGTTTAGGTTTAAGTTTATGTTTATGTTTACTTTTTTTTAGTTTATTTTATATTTTATTTTTTATGTTTAGGTTTTATTTTTTATTTTTAGGTTTAATTTTGGGTTTTTATTATTTTTTATTTTTTTTGGTTTAGGCATTAGGTTTTTATTTTAGGTTTTATCTTTTAGTATCTATTTAGGTTTAATTTTAGTTTTATTTTATTTTATTTTATTTAGTTTAGGGTTTAGGTTTTGTTTATTTTAGGTTCAGGTTTAGGTTTTATTTATTTTAGTTTAGTTTATTTATAGTTTAAGTTTAGATTTATTTTATTTTGTTTATTTTAGGTTTAGGTTTTTCATTTAGTTTAAGGTTTAAGTATTTTTTATTTATTTTTTAGGTTTATATTTTAGGTTTAGGTTGTTATTTTGTTTTTATTTTATTTTTATTTAGGCTTATTTTATTTTTATTTTTCATTTAGTTTTAATTTATTATAATTTTTAATTTTTAGGTTTATTTTATTTTTTGGCTAGATTTTTATTTATTTTATTTTAGTTTTATTTTTATTTCTAATTTTATTTTACTTTTAGGTGTAGGTTTATGTTTAGGTTTATATTTTAGTTTAGGTTTTTAATTTATTTTATTATTTTATTTTATTTAGGTTTAGGTTTTTTATTTATTTTATTTTTAGGTTTTATTTAGTTTAGGTTTAGGTTTTTAGGGTTTAGGAATTAGGTTTTAGGGTTTTGGTTTTAGGGTTTGGGATTTAGTGTTTAGGGTTTTGGGTTGTAGGTTGAAAGTTTAGGGTTGTTTGTTTAGGGTTCAGGGTTTAAGGTTAGTTTTAAGGCTTAGGGTTTAGGGTTTGGGCTTTAGGATTTAGGGTTTAGGGTTTATGGTTTAAGGTCTAGGGTTTTTTTATTTAAATTAAGTAGGTTTAGGCTTTTTTTAATTTATTTAGATTATTTTTTTATTTTAGTTTATTTTATTTTTTATTTTTATTTATGTTTATTTTTTATTTTTAATTTAGTCTATTTTATGTTTATTTATTTTAGTTTAGGTTTTTTAATTTGGTTTATGTTTAGGTCTATGTTTATTTTTTAGTTTAGTTTTTTATTATTTTTTTATTTTTTAAGTTTAGTTTTTATTTTTTATTTTTAGGTTTAGGTTTAGATTTTTATTTTATTTTTTAATGTTTAGGATTTATATTTTTATTTTAGGTTTATTTTTAGGTTTGATTTTGTGAGTTTAGGTTTAGCTTTATTTTTAGTTTTATTTTATTTTATTTAGTTTAGGGTTTAGGTTTAGTTTATTTTAGGTTTAGGTTTAGGTTTTATTTATTTTAGTTTAGTTTATTTTAGTTTAGTTTATTTTAGTTCAGATTTAGCTTTATTTTATTTTTTTATTTTAGGTTTTTTTTTAATTTAAGGTTCAGGATTTATTTTTTAGTTGTTTTTAGGTTTATATTTTAGGTTTAGGTTTTTATTTAGTTTTTATTTCATTTTAATTTAGATGTATTTTATTTTTGTTTTTCATTTAGTTTTTATTTTATTTAGGTTTTTTAGGGTTTAGGGTATATGGTTTCAGGTTTAGGGCTTAGGGTTTTAGGGTTTAGGGTTTTAGAGTTTAGGGTTTAGGGTTTAGGGTTAAGTTAGTGTTAAGGGTTTAGGGTTTAGTGTTTAGGCTTTAGGGTTTAGGATTTTGAGGGTTTAGGGTTTAGGGATAGCTTAGGGTTTAGGGTTTAAGCTTTATGGTTTAGTGTTTTTAGGGTTTAGGGTTTAAATTTTAGGGTTAGTTTAAGATTTTAGTGTTTAGCATTTAAGGTTTAGGGTTTAGGGTTTAGGGTTTAGGGTTTAGGGTTAGGGTTAGGGTTTAGGGTTTAGGGTGTAGGGTTTAGGGTTTGTTTAAGATTTAGTGTTTAGGGTTTAGGGTTTAGGGTTTAGGTTTGTAGGTTTAGGGTTTATGGTTTAGGGTTTATGATTTAAGGTTTAAGGTTTAGGGTTTAGGGTTTAGGATTTTTTTTAAATTAAGTAAATCGGTAGGTTTAGGTTTATTTAGTTTATTTAGCTTTTTTATTTATTTACTTTTTTTAATTTTATCTTTGTTTAGGTTCATTTTTTAATTTTATTTAGTTTAGTTTATTTATTTTAGGTTTACTTATTTTAGTTTAGTTTTTTATTTTAGTATATTTTTTAGGTTTAGGTTTTATTTTATTTTTTAGGTTTAGGTTTTATTTTTTATTTTAAAGTTTAGGTTTAGGTTTAGTTTTTAGTTTATTTATGATTTAATTTTAGGGTTTATTTTATTTTATTTTATTTTAGTTTAGGTTTTTATTTCTTTTATTTTAGGTTATTTTTATTTTTTGTTTTATTTTATTTTTAGGTTTAGGTATTAATCTAGGTTTTTATTTTATTTTATTTTTTTATTTTATTTAGTTTTAGGTTTTTTTATTTATTTTATTATCAGGTTTTATTTAGTTTATGTTTAGGTTTTTAAGTATTTAAGGTTTAGGGTTTAGGGTTTAGGGTTTTAAGGTTTAGGATTTAGGGTTCAGATTTAGGGTTTAGGGTTTCAGGTATAATGTTTAGGCTTTAGGATTTAGGGTTTTGTGGGTTTAGGGTTTACGATTTAGGGTTAGCTTAGGCTTTAGGGTTAGTTCAGGGTTTGCAGTTTTGGATTTAGGATTTAGGGTTTTTAGGGTGTAGGGTTAGGGTTTAGGGTTTAGGGTCTAGGGTTTAGGGTTTTGGGATAGTTTAGGGGTTAGGGTTTTTTAGGGTTTAGGGTATAGGGTTTAGGGTTGTAGGTTTAGGGTTTAGGGTTTAGGGTTTTTTTAAAGTAAGTAAACCAGTAGGTTTAGGTTTACTTAGTTTATTTAGTTTAATTTTTATTTATTTTCATTTATTTTATTTTAGGTTTATTTATTTTAATTTAGGTTTTTATTTTAGTTTATTTTTTAAGATTAGGTTTAGGTTTATGCTTATTTTAGTTTAGTTTTATTTTTATTTTATTTTTTAGGTTTAAGTTTTATTTATTATTTTTAGGTTTAGGTTAAGGATTTTATTTTATTTTTTTAGTTTTAGGTTTTTAAGTTTTTAAGGTTCAGGGTTTAGGGTTTTAGGGTTTAGGGGTTAGGGTTAGGGTTTAGGATTTAGAGATTAGGGTTTAGTGTTTAGGCTTTAGGCTTTACGGTTTAGGGTAGCTTAACGTTTACAGTTAGTTTAGGGTTTAGGGTTTAGGGTTTAGGGTATAGTTTTTAGGGTTTTAGGTTTAGGGTTTAGGGATTTAGGGTTAATTTTAGAGTTTAGGGTTAATTTTAGAGTTTAGGGTTTAGGGTTAGGTTTTTTATATTTTTTATTATTTATTTTTTTATTTAGGGTTTAGGTTTTAAGGTTTTTTTATGTTTAGGGTTTAGGGTTAAGGGCTGTAGGTTTAGAATGTAGGATTAGTTTTAGGGTTTAGGGTTTAGGGTTAGTTTTAGTGTTTAGGGTTTAGAATTTATGGATTAGGATTTAGGTTTTTATGTTCAGGGTTTTTTTTTAAATTAATTAAACTGGTAGGTTTTGGTTTGTGTAGTTTATTTAGTTAATTTTTTAATTAATTAATTTTTTTATTTTTTTATTTAGGTTTATTTTTAATTTATATTTTGTTTATTTTATTTTAGTTTAGGCTTCTTATTTTAGTTTATTTTTTTGGTTTAGGTTTAGGATTATGTTTAGTTTTTAGTTTAGTTTAATTTTTAATTTATTTTTTAGGTTTAAGTTTTATTTTTTATTTTTAGGTTTATGTTTAGGTTTTTATTATATTTTTTTAGGTTTAGGTTTTAGATTTTTATTTTAGGTTTACTTTTAAGTTATATTTTTTAGTTGAGGTTTATGTTTATTTTTAGTTTATTTTATTTATTTAGTTTAGGGTTTAGGTTTAGGTTTTATTTATTTTAGTTTAGTTTATGTTAGTTTAGGTTTAAGTTTATTTTATTTTATTTATTTTAGGTTTAGGATTTTTTTTAGTTTAGGGTTTAGGTTTTATTTTTTATTAATTTTTAGATTTTATTTTTAGGTTTATTTTTTAGGTTTAGCTTTCTATTTAGTTTTTATTTTATTTTATTTTAGGTTTATTTTATTTTTATTTTACATTTAGTTTTTATGTTACTTAGGTTTATTTTAAATCGGTTGGTTTTGGTTTATTTAGTTTATTTTATTTTGTTATTTTTATTTAGGGTTTTTTTATTTAGTTTAGTTTATTTATTTTAGGTTTATTTATTTTAGTTTAGGTTTTTTATTGTAGTTTATTTTTTTAGGTTTTGTTTTAGGTTTATGCTTATTTTTTAGTTTAGTTTTATTTCTTTTTTATTTTTTAGGTTTAGTGTTTATTTCTTATTTTCAGGTTTAGGTTTATGTTTTCATTTTATTTTCTTAGATTTAGGTTTTAGGATTTTATTTTAGGTTTATTTTTAGGTTTTATTATTTAGTTTAGGTTTAGGGTTATTTGTAGTTTATTTTAATTTATTTAGTTTAGGGTTTTGGTTTAATTTATTTTAGGTTTAGGTTTAGGTTTTATTTATTTTATTTTAGTTTATTTTAGTTTAGGTTTAGGTTTATTTTATTTTGTTTATTTTAGGTTTAGGTTTAGGTTTTATATTTTATTTATTTTAAGTTTATTTTTTAGGTTTATATTTTTATTTAGTTTTTATTTTAATTTTATTTAGGTTTATTTTATTTTTATTTTAAGTATAGTTTTTATTTTATTTAGGTTTTTTATTTTTAGGTTTATTTTATTTTTTGGTTTAGTTTAGGTTTTTATTTATTTCATTTTAGTTTAATTTTTATTTTTTTATTTTACTTTTACTTTGAGCTTTAGGTTTAGGTTTTAGTTTAGGTTTTTGTTTGATTTTATTTTTTTATTTTATTTAGGTGTAGGTTTTATTTGTTTATTTTATTTTTTGGTTTCATTTAGTTTAGGTTTTAGTTTTTAGGTTTTTAGGGTTTAGGGTTTAGGGTTTAGGGTTGTAGGTTTTAGGATTTAGGGTCTAGGGTTTAGGGTTTAAGGTTTAGGGTTTAGGGTTTAGGGTTATAGGTTTAGGGTTCAGAGTTTAGGATTTAGGGTTAGCTTTTGGGTTCAGGGTTTAGGGTTAGGGTTTTTTATTTTCTAATTTTGTTTTTTTAAAAATTAAGTAAACTCATAGGTTTACGTTTATTTAGTTTATTCAGTTTATTTTTTATATAGTTTAGTTTATTTTATTATTTATTTTTATTTTGGTTTATTTTTATTTTTATTTAGTTTAGTTAATTTTTTTTAGGTTTATTTATTTTATTTTAGGTTTTTTTTAGTTGATTTTTTAGATTTAGGTTTAGGTTTAGGTTTATTTTTATTATATTTTTTTAGAGTTAAGTTTTATTTTATGTTTTTATGTCTAGGTTTAGGTCTTTATTTTATTTTTTTAGGTTTAAGTTGTAGGTTTTTTTTTTAGGTTTATTTTTACGTTTTATTTTTTAGTTTAGGTTTTAGTTTATTTTTAGTTTAATTTATTTTATTTAGGGTTTAGGTTATTATTTAAGTTTAGTTTATTTTAGGTTTAGGTTTAGGTTTTATTTATTTTAGTTTAAGTTTTGCTTTATTTTATTTTTATTTTAGGTTTTGGTGTTTTTTTAGTTAAGGGTTTAGGTTTTATTCTTTATTTATTTTTAGGTTTTATTTTTAGGCTTATTTTTTAGGTTTAGATTTTTATTTAGTTTTTATTTTATTTTATTATAGGTTTATTTTATTTTTATTTTAGGTCTAGTTTTTATTTTATATAGGATTTTTATTTTTTAGTTTAGTTTAGGTTTTTATTTATTTTATTCTAGTTTAGTTTTATTTTTTATTTTATTTTCTTTTTAGTTTTAGGTTTATGTTTTGGTTTTTATTTTATTTTATTATATTTTATTTTGAATTAGGATTTTTTTAATTATTTTACTTTTAGATTTTATTTAGTTTAGGTTTAAGGTTTTTAGCTTTTAAGGGTTTTCATTTTAGGGTTTAGGGTTAGTTGAGGGTTTAGGGTTTGGGGTTTAGGGTTTAAGGTTTAGGGTTTAGGTTTTAAGGTTAAGGGTTTAGGGCTTAGGGTTTAGGTTTTCGATCTACGATTCTGGTTTTAGTTTAGGGTTTAGTGTTTTTCATTTTTTTTAAAATAGAACAAATTCTCATTCAGCATTTCTTCTTTGCAATTTCATCCACCAAGTAACACACCAACTTTCTAAGACACAAGAGATGACATAGATAAAAATTATTCATACATAGTGCAAATTAGAAACCCAAGATAACTAGAACCATCTCTATTGTATAGAAAGTTCTATAAGTAGCAGATCAGATCGGCTGTTGTTCAGTTTCTCCAGTTCCCATCAGGACTACCCCGGCCTCTCGAGTAGTGGCATCCACCATCATATCCCCAATCTCTCCCGCTGCCACCACCACGGTTGTAACGTTGGTCGCTCCTCTTGCCTCCATAACCACCATTGTTCTGACCACCACCTACATATCCACCAGCACCTATGGATTCCCCACCATCACTATGATAACCACCGCCTCCGCCTTCGCTTCCACCCTTGGTCGAGGCAGCGGTTGTGATGTTCACGTCAAGGTTCTCCCCACTCATAGGGTTTAAGTTTATTGGGTTTTAAGGTTTATGTTAATTTTTAATATATTTAGTTACTTTAGGTTTAGGTTTAGGTTCAGGGTTTGTGGCTTAAGGTTAGGGTTAGGGTTTATGGTTTAGGGTTTAGGGTTTAGGGTTTTAGGGTTTATAATTTTAGGGTTTAGGGTTTAGGGTTAGGGTTTAGGGTATAAGGTTTTAGAGTTTAGGATTAGGGTTTAGGGTTTAGGGTTAGGGTTTAGGGTTTAAGATTTAATGTTTAGGCTTTAGGGTTTAGGGTTTTGAGGGTTTAGGGTTTTGAGGGTTTAGGGATTAAGGTTTAGGGTTTAGGATTAATTTAAAGTTTAGGCTTTAGGCTTTAGGGTTTAGGCTTTTTAAGGTTTAGGGTTTAGGGTTTAAGGTTAGGGTTTGGGTTTAAGGTTTAAGGTTTAGGGTTTAGGGTTTAGGGTTTAGGGTTTATTTTAGGGTTTAGGGTTTATTTTAGGGTTTAGGGTTTAAGCTTTTTTTAAAAAAAAATTAAGTGAACCAGTAAGTTTAGGTTTATTTAGTTTATTTTTTACTTATTTTAGTTTATTTCATTTTATATTTTTATTTAGGTTTATTTTTTATTTTTATTTAGTTTAGTTTATTTATTTTGGGTTCATTTACTTTAGTTTAGGTTTTTTATTTAACTTTATCTTTTAGGTTTACGTTTAGGTTTTTGTTTGTTTTTTTAATTTTGTTTTATTTTTATTTTATTTTTGATTTTTAGGTTTAAGTTTAGGTTTTTATTTTATTTTTTTAGGTTTAGGTTTTAGGTTTTTATTTTAGGATTTTTATAGGTTTTATTTATTAGTTTAGGTATAGGTTTATTTTTAGTTTAATTTATTTTATTTAGTTTAGGGTTTATGTTTAGGTTTAGGTTTTATTTATTTTAGTTTTGTTTATTTAGTTTAGGCTTAGGTTTATTTTATTTTATTTATGTAGGTTTTGGTTTTTTTTAGCTTAGGCTTTTTTTAGTTTAGTGTTTAGGTTTTATTTTTATTTATTTTTAGGTTTATTTTTTAAGTTTACCTTTTAATTTAATTTTTATTTTATGTTTATTTTATGTTTAGTTTTTATTTTATTTATTTAGGTTTTTTCTTTTTTGGTTTATTTTATTTTTTTAGTTTAGTTTAGGATTTTATTTATTTATTTATTTTTAGTTTAGTTTTTATTTTTTATTTTTTTATTATTGTATTTATGTTTAGGTTTTATTTATTAATTTTATTTTTAGGTTTTATTTAGTTTAGGTTTAGCTTTTTAGGTTTTTTTACAGTTTAGGGTTTAGGGTTTAGGGTTTGGAGTTTCAGATATAGGCTTTAGGTTTGCAGATTTTAGGGTTTAGGGTTTAAGGTTTAGGATTTCAGGGTTTAGGGTTTAGGGTTGTAGGTTTAGGGATCAAGGTTTAGGGTTTAAGGTTAATTTTAGGGTTTAGGGTTTAGATCTAAGGTTTTCTTTTAAATTTTTTTAATTTTTTTTAATTTTTTAAATTAAGTAAAATCGTAGGTTTAGGTTTATTTAGTTTAATTTTTTATTTATTTTTATTTATTTTATTTTTTCATTTCATTTAGGTTTATTTTTATTTTTATTTAGTTTAGTTTGTATATTTTAGGTTTATTTATTATAGTTTAGGTTTTTTATTTTAGTTTATTTTTTTAGGTTTAGGTTTATTTTTTAGTTTAGTTTTATTTTTATTTTATTTTCTTAGGTTTAGGTTTTATTTTTTATTTTTAAGTTTAGGTTTAGGTTTATGTTTTATGTTTTTAGGTTTAGGTTTTAGGTTTTTATTTTAGGTATATTTTTAAGTTTTATTTTTTAGTTTAGGAATAGGTTTATTTTTAGTTTATTTTATTTTATTTAGGGTTTAGGTTTAGGTTTAGGTTATGTTTATTTTAGGTTAAGGTTTAGTTTTGTTTATTTTAGTTTAGGTTTATGTTTATTTTAATTTTATTTTAGGTTTAAGTTTTTTTTTTAGTTTTGGGTTTAGGTTTTATTTTTTATTTCTTTTTAGGTTTTATTTTTAGATTTATTTTTTAGGTTTAGGATTTTATTTTTTATTTTATTTTATTTTTGGTTTATTTTATTTTTATTTTAGGTTTAGTTTTTTTTTTATTTATGTAAAACTTCTCAAATTAATCATGACATGAATCGTTTAAAACATTGTGTTAATTCTAGGGAGTCCCGTGGAAATGACTCATTATATGGCCTGAATATAGTGAAAAATGTGCAAGGGCCTCTGCATCGACGCCTGGGTGCAGTTTTAAATAAGCAAGGGTTCCCGTATTATGGATGGATGATGGCAAAGAAGTTAGTCCATGAAACTAGAATTAGGTTAGAAAGTTGGAATATAGGTACTCTTATAGGTAAACTATTGGAATTAATAGATATTATGGTTCATAGGAAGATATATATTTTATGTATTGAAGAAACTAAATGGGTTAGGGAGAAAGCCATGGAGATTGATAGTTTAGGTTTTAAACTTTGGTATTTAGGTAGAAGTCGAATTAGAAATGGCGTAGGTGTGATTATAAATAAAAGTTCGAAGGATAATGTTATAAATATTAATAGATGCAGAGATAGAATTATAGCTTTAAAGATTATTGATACTAAGATTATCAATGTCATAAGTGTTTATTCTCCCCAAGTAGGTTTGGATGTAGGCTCAAAAGAAAAATTTTGGAATGAATTAGAGGGATTAATACAAAAGATACCTCTTAAATAAAAAGTATTTATTGAAGGATATTTAAATGGACATGTTGGTAGAGTGGTAGATTTTAAAAGTATTCATGGTGGTTATAGATTTGGAGTGCCTAATGAAGAAGGTAGGATTATATTAGATTTTTCTTTAGCCTATAATTTTGTAATTTCTACTACATTATTTAAGAAAAGAGATGAACATATTATTACTTATAAAAATGGATCTAGTAAAACACAGATTGGTTATTTTCTAATAAGAAAAATAGATTGTTTAGATTGTAAAGGTTGTAAGGTCATTCCAAGTAAAAATTTAAATACCCAACATCGATTATTAGTCTTAGATTTTAAGATGAAAGATTGGAAGATAAAAAATAAATCAAATTATTATCCTAGGATTAGATGGGGGCACTTAAAGAGCATTAATAAAAATATTTCTAAGAGCAAGCTACAAGAGCTTAAAATTTAGGATATTCATAAGGAAGCTAATGTTATGTGGGAAAATGTAGCAAGTGAAATTAAGTAAGTTCTAAAAATGTGCTTGTAGAATCAAAAAGAAAAGCTTCTTTTAATTAAAATAGTTGGTGGTGGATTTAGAATATGCAAGAAAATATAAAAAATAAAAAGTGTTGTTATAAAACTTGGTTTAGATGTAAAAACTCAATGAATTTGGGAAAATATAAAGTGGCATGTAGAGATTCTAAGAAAGTAATATATGATGCAAAAAATTTAGCTTTTAGTGTTTTATACAATAGATTAGATACCAAAGAAGGTGAAAGATCTATGCATAACTTAGCTAACCAAAGAGATAGGAGAAGTAAAGATCTAGCTCAACTGAGGTGTACTAAGGATGAAAATCATAAAGTGCCTTTCTTAAAAAAGAATATTGAAAATAGGTGGATGAGGTATTTTGATAAACTTTTCAATGGAGGATCTGAAAATACGATTGATTTTAACAACCTTAATACTTTAAACAAAAATAGATAATTTAATTTTGTCATCATATTAGTAAATATGAAGTTAGTGAAGCGTTAAAGAAAATGAAATGTGAAAAAATAGTAGGACCTGATGAAATTCCAATAAAAGTGTGGAAATGTTTAGGAGATCAAAGAATTTCTTGGCTTACAAATCTTTTTAATGTTATTTTAAAGACTAAAAAGATGTCAGATAAGTGGAGAAAGAGATTGTTGATTCCTATATTTTATAATAAAGGTGATGCACAAGAGTGTGAAAATTATAGAAAAATTAAGTTAATGTGCCATACATTAAAATTATGGAAGAGAGTAATTGAGCATAGGTTATGATGTGATACAAAAGTTTCTCACAATCAGTTTGGTTTCATGCCAATTAGATATACTAAAGATGCTATACATTTGTTAAGAGGTTTGATGGAGAAGTATAGAGAAAGCAAGGAGGATCTACATATGATATTTATTGATTTAGAGAATGGTTATGATAAAGTTTGAAGAGTTGTTCTTTGGAGAGTTCTAGAAAATAAAGTAGTTAATATAAGTTATATTCAATTCATTACGGATATGTATACTAGAGCTATTACTTGTGTCTAAACACAAGGAGGATTGACAAAATATTTTCCTATTTCAGTTGGATTACATCAAGGATTAGCTTTAAGCCCTTATCTTTTTGCTTTAGTTATGGATGTTCTTACTAGGCATTTACAGGAAGATGTATCTTGGTGTATTCTTTTTGCTCATGACATTCTTCTTATTGATAAGACTAGAGAGGGAGTCCAAGAGAAACTTGAATTATGGAGGTCAACCTTAGAGTCTAATGATTTTTGTTTAAGTAGATCAAAAATTGAATATATGGAGTGTAATTTTAGTTTTAGAAGTTATAGTGGGAGTGTTGTGCATTAGGTGAACAAGTCATTAAAATGAGAGAGCGATCTAGATATTTAGGCTCTATTATTCAAAATGATGGTAAAATAAATGGAGATGTTATTAGTAGAATTCAAGTTGGATGGTTGAAGTAGAGGAATGCATCTGGCCTATTGTGTGAAAGAAAAGTACCACCTAAACTTAAGGGAAAATTTTATAAGATGGTGGTAAGACCTGCAATAATTTACGGTGCAGAATGTTGGCCAATAAAAGAGAAGCATGAGACTAAGTTAAGTGTTGCAGAGATGAGGATGTTCAGGTGGATGAGTGGCTTTATCTTAGAGATAAAATGGGAAATGAGTATGTTCGAGAAAAAGTTGAGTAGCTCTAGTGTGATAAGATTAGAGTCACCTTAGATGGTTTGGCAATATAAATCGTTGACCGTCCAATTACCCGGTTAGGAGAGTAGATGCATTAGATTTGCCTTATGTTAAGAAAGGTAGAGGTGGACCTAAAAATACATGGTTAAGATGTATAAAAAATGACCTTAGTATACTTGAATCAAATGAGAATTTGACACATAATAGGACACAATGGAGACAAAGGATTCACGTAGGTGACCCCCCATGATTGGATAAAGGCTTGTTGTTGTTGTTCTTATTGTTGTAGGTCTTTTATTTTTGAGTTTAGTATATGTTTTTATTTATATATTTTTTGTTTAGTTTTTATTTCTTATTTTATTTTATTTTTTAGGTTTAGGCAGGTTTAGGTTATTATTATTATTATTTTTTTTTTATTTTGGTTTAGGTTTATTTATTTATTTTATTTTTAGGTATTATTTTGCTTAGTTTTAGGTTATTAGCTTTTTAGGGTTTAATGTTTAGGGTTTAGGGTTTAGGGTTAGTTCAGGGTTTAGAGTTTAAGGTTTAGGTTTTAGGGTTTAGGGTTTAGGGGTTTGGGTTTAAGGTTTAAGGTTTAGGGTTTAGGGTTTAGGTTTTAAGGTTTAGGGTTTAGGGTTTTATGGTTTAGGGCTTAGGGTTTAGGGCTTAGGGTTTAGGGATTAGGGTTTAGAGTTTTTAGGGTTTAGGGTTTAGGGTTTTTGGTTTTTTTTAACAAAGAATAAATTTAGATTCAAGATTTCTTCTTTTCAATTTCATCAACCAAGTAACACACCATGTTTTCTATGGCATATGTGATTACATAGATAAAAAATGAGCATGCATAGAGCAAACCAAAAACCCTAGATAACTAGAACCATCTCTACTGTAAAGACACTGTTCCATAAGCAGTAGATCGGATCGATCGTTCTTCAATTTTGTCGCAATCGAACCACCCCTCTCGAAAGGATCCACCATCATATCCCTGATTTCTCCCTCCGCCACCACCATGACTGTAACCTCCATCATTCCTCCCACCTCCATAACCACCACTGCTCAGACCACCACCTCAATATCTACCATCACCTCCAGATTCCCCACCACAACTATGATAACCACCGCCTCCGCCTTCACCTCCATTGCTAAATATAGACTAATCTTGGTTGACGATGATGTTCCTGCCGTCAAGCTTCTACCCATTCTTAGGGTTTAGGTTTATTAAGTTTTAGGGTTTAGATCTATTTTTAATTTATTTTGTTACTTTAGGTTTAGGTTTAAGGTTTGGGGTTTAGGGATAGAGATTAGATTTAGGATTAGGGTTTAGGGTTTAGGGTTTAGGGTTTTAGGGTTTATGCTTTTAAGGTTTACTAGGTTGGGGGTTTGTTTATTTTGTTTAGGCGTAGGGTTTATGGATTGAGATAGGGTTTAGGTTTAGGGTTTAGTGTTTTCAGCTTTAGGGTTTTCGATTTAGTGTTTAGGGTAGGGGTTTAGGTTTCTTTAGGGTAGTGTTTAGTCTTTAGGTTTACAAATTATGGTTTATTTAGCTTTAGGGTTATTAGGGGTTTAAGCTGTGGTTTATAGTTTAGGGCAGATCTAGGGCCCAGGTCAAGGAGTGTTTGCTGTCAGACAGGATTTTAGGTTTAAGGGCCTTTAGGGCCTGTTTAGGGCCTAAGTTTTAAGGTTTTGGTTTAGGGTCATTTAAAACTCTGTTTAGGGTTTTTTAGGGTTTAGGGTAGGGTTGTAAGTTTTGAGTTTTAACGTTTTGGTTTGTGGTTTAGGGTTTTTTCAAAAAATGCAAACCAGCAGGTTTAGTTTATTTAGTTTATATTTTATTTATTTTAGTTTTTTTATTTTTTTTATTATTTTGGTTTATTTTTTATTTAGTTTAGTTTATTTATTTTAGTTTAGGTTTTTATTTTAATTTATTTTTTTGGTTTAGGTTTAGGTTTATGTTTATCATTTAGTTTAGTTTTATTTTTATTTTATTTATTAGGCTTAGGTTTAATTTTATATTTTTAGGTTTTTATTTTATTTTTTTAGGTTTAGGTTTTAGGTTTTCATTTTGGGTTTGTTTTTATGATTTATTCTTTAATTTAGGTTTATATTTATTTTTAGTTAATTTTATTTTAATTAGTTTTTTGTTTAGGTTTAGGTTTAGTTTATTTTAGGTTTAGGTTTAAGTTTAATTTATTTTAGTTTAGCTTATTTTAGTTTAGGTTTTGGTTTATTTTATTTTGATTTTAGGATTAGGTTTTTTTTAATAGATTTTATTATTAAGTTTAAGTTTTTTGCAGTTTTTATTTTATTTTATTATAAGTTTATTTTATTTTTATTTTAAGTTTAGTTTTCAATTTATTTAGGTTTTTTATTTTTTTTAGTATAGGTTAGGTTTTTATTTATATTATTTTAGTTTAGTTTTTATTTATATTCTTTTAGTATAGTTTTTAATTTTTTAGTTTTAGGTTTAGGTTCACGTTTTAGTTTATGCTTTTATTTTATTTTATTATGGTTTAGTTTTTTATTTGTTTTATTTTACGTTTATTTAGTTTAGGTTTAAGTTTTATCTTTTTTTTTTTTTATTAATTTAGGGTTTTAGAGTTTAGGGTTTAGAGTTTGGAGTTTATTGTTGGCTTTAGTGTATTTTGGGTTTAGTGGATTTAAGGTCTGTGGTTTGGGTTTTAGGGTTTAGGGAGTTTAGGGTTTAGGGTTTAAGGTTTTAGTGTTTATGATTTAGGGTTCAGGATTTAGGGTTTAGGATTTTTAGGGTTTAAGGTTTAGGGTTTAGGGTTTAAGTTTTTGGTTTAGGTTCAAGTTTTAGTTTAGGGCTTAGGGTTTTTAGTTTTTTTTAACATAGAACAAATTCAATTTCAACATTTCTTTTTTTTATTTCTTCAACCAAGTAACACACCAAGTTTTCTAAGACACAAGAAATGACATAGATAAAAAATGAACACTTACAAAGCAAATCAAAAACCCTAGATAACTAGAACCGTGTCTACAGTGAAGACATAATTCTATAAGCAGCAGATCGGATCAATCGTTCTTCAATTTCTCTAGTTCCCATCAGAACCACCACGACCTCTCAAGCAGCGAGATCCACCATCATATCCCTGATCTCTCCCTCAACCACCACCACTGCTATAAATTCCATCACTCATCTCACCTCCATAATGACCACTGCTCTGACCACTGCCTCCATATCCACCAGCACCACTAGGTCCCCCACCACCATTGTGATATCCTTGACCTCTGCCTTCGCCTTTATCGACAGATCTAGACTAAGCCTGATTGATGGTGATGTTCTTGCGGTCAAGGTTTTGCCTATTCTTAGGGTTTAGGTTTATTAGGTTTTAGGGTTTAAATTTATTTTTTAATTTTTTTGTTACTTTAGGTTTAGGTTTAGGGTTTTAGGGTTTTAGGGTTTAGGGTTAAGGGTTAGGGTTTAGGGTTTAGGGTTTAGGGCTTACGATTTTAGGGTTTATGCTTTTAGGGTTTAAGATTTAGGCTTTAGAGTTTAGGGTATTTTAGGGTTTAGGGATGTTGGTTTAGTGTTTAGGGTATAGGATTTAGTGTTTATGGTTTTTTTATTTAAGTAAATCGATAGTTGTAGGTTTATTTAGTTTAAATTTTATTTTTATTTAGTTTAATTTATTTATTTTAGTTTACCTTTTAGGTTTAGGTTTATTTTTTAGTTGAGTTTTATTTTTATTTTGTTTTTTAGGTTTAGGTTTTATTTTTTATTTTTAGGTTTAGGTTTAGGTTTTTATTTTATTTTTTTATGTTTAGGTTTCAGGTTTTATTTTAGGTTTATTCTTTAGTTTTATTTTTTATTTTAGGTTAAGGTTTATTTTTAGTTTATTTTATTTTATTTTGTCTAGGTTTAGGTTTAGGTTTAGGTTTTATTTATTTTAGTTTAGTTTATTTTAGTTTAGGGTTAAGTTTATTTGATTTTATTTATTTTATTTTTATTTTAGATTTAAGTTTTTTTAGTTTAATTTTAAATTTATTTGATTTATTTATTTTTAGGTTTAATTTTTATTTTATTATATTATAGGTTTACTTTATTTTTATTTTACTTTTAGTTTTTATTTTATTTAATATTTTATTCTTAGGTTTATTTTTTAGTTTAGTTTAGGTAATTAATTATTTTATTTTCATTTATTTTTATTAGTTTATTTTATTTTATTTTTAGGTTTAGGGATAGGTTTAAGTTTATCTTTTTATTTTATTTTATTTTCTTATTTTGTTTAGGTTTAGGTTTTTTATTTATTTTATTTTTATTTAGGTTTAATTAGGTTTAGGTTAGGTTTTTTTTTAGAGTTTAGGGTTTTAGAGTTTAGGGTTTATAGTTAGGGTTTAAGGTTTAAGGTTTTGGCTTTAGGGTTTAGGCTTCTTAGGGTTTAGGGTTTATGGTTTTGGGTTTAGGGTTTAGGGTTAGCTTAGGGTTTAGCATTAGTTTAGGGTTTAGGGTTTAGGGTTTAAGGTTTAAGATTTCTTAAGGTTTAGAGTTTAGGGTTATAGGTTTAGGGTTTAGGGTTTAGGGTTTTAGGTTTTAGGTTTTGGGTTCAAGTTATAGTTTTGTGTTTAAGGTTTTTAGTTTATTTTTAATGGAGAACAAATTTAGATTCAACATTTTTCTTTTTGATTTCATCAACCAAGTAACACACCAAGTTTTTTTAAGACACAAGTGATGCCATAGCTCAGAAATGAACACGCATAGAGCTAATCAAAAGCCCCAGATAACTAGAACAGTCTCTATTATAATGAAATAGTTGGATAAGTAGCGGATTGGATTGGATGTTCTTTGGTTTCTCTAGTTCCCATCAGAACCTCCTTGACATTTCGAGTACTAGGATCCCCCATCATATCCCCGATCTCTCCCTCTACTAGAACCACTACCGTAACCTCTCAGCTCCTCCCACAGTAACCACCACCACCACCACCACCTCCATATCCACTAGCACCTCCAGATCCCCCACCACTACTACGATAATCGCTGCCTCCACCGCCAGATCTAGACTGAGCCTGATTGACGGTGATGTTCTTACCGTCAAGGTTCTACCCTTTCTTATAATTTAGGTTTAGAGTTTGGAGTTTACTGTTTAGGTTTTAGGGTTAGGGTTTAGGGTTTAGGGTTTTAGGGCTTTTGCTTTTAAGATTTAGGGTTTAGGTTAGGTTTAGGGTTGGGTTTAAGGTACTTTTCGTTTAAAGTTTAGGTTTAGGGTTTGGGGGTTTAGGGTTTAGGGTTTAGGATTGTAGGTTTAGTGTTTTAGGTTTAGGGTTTAGGGTTTAGTGTTAGTTTTAGGGTTCAAGTTTAGGGTTTGGGGTGTAAGGTTTATGGTTTAGTATTTAGGGTTTAAAGTTTTTTTAAATTAAATAAACCGGTTGGATTAGGATTTATTTATTTTAATTTATTTTATTTTTTATTTTTATTTCATTTAGTTTATTTATTTTAGTTTAGGTTTTTTATTTTAGTTTATTTTTTAGGTTTAGCTATAGGTTTATTTCTTAGTTGAGTTTTTTTTAGGTTCAATTTTGTTAGGTTTTCAAGGTTTAAAGTTTAGGGCATATGGTTTAGGGTTTAAGGTTTAGGGTTTTTTGAGTAGGGTCCAGTGGCCTGGTATAGGGGTAGACTTTAGGGTTTTATTTTAGCCCAGGGTCACGATTTTAGTTTGTTTAGGGTTTAGCATTTTGAGTTTTTAGGGTTTGGGGTTTAAGTTTTGGGGGTTTTATGGTTTAGTTAGGGTTATAGCCTGGTTTAGGGTTTAGGGTTAGGATTTTCTTTGTTTTAATGGTTTATAGTTTAGGGTTTAGGTTTTAGTTTGCTGTTGTAGTGTTTAGGGTTTGTTTTTTAGGTTTAGGGTTTAGGATTTAGGGTTTGGGTTTTAAGGTATGTGGTTTAGGTTTTAGGTTTTGGGTTCAAGTTTTAGTTTAGGGTTTAGGGTTTTTGGTTTTTTTTTAAATAGAGAATAAATTTTGATTCAATATTTTTTTCTTTTTGATTTCATCAACCAAGTTACACACCAAGTTTTCTAAGACACAAGCGATGACATAGATCAAAAATTAGGACACATAAAGAAAATAAAAAACCCTAGAAAACTAGAATTGTCTCTATTGTAAATGCACAGTTCCATAAGCAGTAGATTGAATTGGCAGTTTTTTAATTTTTCTAGTTCCCATAAGAACCACCCCAACCTCTCGAGTTGTGGGATCTACCATCATATTCGCGATCTATCCCTTCACCACCACCACAACTATAACCTCTATCGCTCCTCTTGACTCTATAACCACCACTGCTCTGACCACCACCTCTATATCTACCAGCACCTCCAGATCCCCCACCACCACTATGATAACCGCCACCTCGGCCTTCGCCTCCACTGTTCAATCTAGATTGAGCTTGGTTAACGGTGATGTTCCTACCATCAAGGTTCTACCCATTCTTAGTGTTTAGGTTTAGGTTTAGCTTTATTAGGTTTTATTGTTTAGGTTTAGTGTTTGTGGTTTTAGATTTAGGGTTTAAGGTTAGCATTTAGAATTTAGGATTTAGGATTTAGGGTTTAGGTTTTTTTAGGGTTTAGGGTGGGTTTAGTGTTTTAGTGTTTATGCTTTTATGATTTAAAGTTAGGGTTTAGGGTTTAGGGTTTAGTTTAGGGTTTAGGGTATAGGGTGGTTATTTAAGGTATTTTAAGGTTTAGATTTTAGGGTTTAGGGTTTAGGGTGTCTTTCAATTTGGTTTATGGTTTTAAAAATTTAAAAGTGGTAGGTTTATTTAGATTACTTAGTTTATTTTTATTTATTTTCATTTACTTTATTTTATTTTATTTAGGTTTAATTTTATTTTATTTTGTATAATTTTTTTATTTTATTTATTTTATTTTAAGTTTTTATTATAGTTTATTTTATAAGTTGAGGTTCAGGTTTAGGTTAATTTCTTAGTTGAGTTTTTTTTTTTATTTCATCTTTTAGGTTTAGGTTTTTAGGATTTTAGGGTTTAGGGTTTAGTGTTTATTATTTAAGTTTTGGGATTAGGGTTCTTAGGGTTTGGGGTTTAGGGCTTAGGGTATAGTATTTAAGATTTAAGAGAGTTTAGTGGTTTATGGTTTTGGGTGGTTTAGTTTTAGGGTTGTAGGTTTAGGGTTTAGGGTTAGTTTTAGGGTTTAGGGTTTAGGGTTTAGGGTTAAGGTTTTTTATTTTTAATCTATTATTTTATGGTTTAGGATTTAGGGTTTAGGTTTTAAGTTTAGGGTTTCGGTTTTAGTTTAGGTTTATTTTTAAATTAAATAATTTGGTAAGTTTAGGATTTTTTTTATTTATTTTTAGGGTTTAGGGTTTAGGATTTAGGGTTAGCATTGGGTTTAGGTTTCTTTTTTCAAATTAAGTAAACTGGTAGGTTTAGGTTTGTTTTGTTTATTTTTTATTTATTTTAGTTTATTTTATTTTATTAATTTTTTAGTTTAGTTTATTTATTTTAGGGTTATTCATTTTAGTTTACATTTTTTATTTTAAATTATTTTCTAGGTTTAGGTTTAGATTTTATTTTTTATTTTTAAATTTACGTTTAAGTTTTTATTTTAAATTTCTAGATTTTGGTTTTAGGTTTTTATTTTAGGTTTATTTTTAGGTTTTATTTTTTAGTTTAGGTTTAGTATTATTTTTAATTTATTTTATTTTATTTAGATTAGGTTTAGGTTTAGATTTAGTTTATCTTAGGTTTAGGCTTATGTTTTATTAATTTTAGTTTAAGTTTAGGTTTATTTTATTTTGTTTATTTTATTTTTATTTTAGGTTTAGGTATTTTACTTATTTTAGGTGTCTTTCTTTTAGTTTAGGGTTAAAGTTTAATTTTTTATTTATTTTAAGGCTTACTTTTTGGCTTTAGGTTTTTGTTTAGTATTTATTTTATTTTATTTTAGGTTTATTTTATTTTTATTTTATGTTTAATTTTTATTATATTTAGGTTTTTTATTTTTTTTATTTAGCTTAGGTTTTATTTATTTTATTTTGTATAGTTTTATTTTTATTTTTATTTTTTTTATGTTTAGGTTTAGATTTTTTTTTATGTTTTTTTTATTTTATTTTTTGATTTTTTATTTTATTTTTAGGTTTTATTTAGTTTAGGTTTAGGTTTTTAGCTTTTTAGGGTTTAGGGTTTAGAGTTTAAGGTTTAGGTTTTTATTTTTGGGTATAGGGTTTAGGGTTTAGGGTTTAGGTTTTAGGGTTTAGGGTTTTAGGGTGGTTTAGGGTTTAGGGTTTAGGGTTTAGGGTTTAATGTTTTTAGGGTTCAGTTTGGGGTTTAGGGTTTAGGTTTAGGGTTTAGGGTTTTTAATTTTTTTTTAACAGAGAACAAATTCAGATTCAACATTTGTTCTTTTCGATTTCGTCATCCAAATAACACACAATTTTTTATGACATAAGAAATGACATAGATAAAAAATGAGCACGCATAGAGCAAATCAAAAATCATAGATAACAAGAACCATCTCTACTGTAAAGACATAATTCCATGAGATGGATCGTCATTCTTCGCTTTCTAGTTCCCATAAGAACCACCCAGGCCTCTCAAGTAGCGAGATCCATCATCATATCCCCGATCTATCCCTCCGCAACCACCATGTGTGTTACCTCCATCACTCATCTAGCCTCTATAACCACCACTGCTCCGACCACCACCTCCATATCCACCAGCACCTCCAGATCCCCCACCACCACTGCGATAAGTGCCACCTTTGGCATAGCCTCCACTACCAGATCTAGACTGAGCCTAGTTGACAGTGATGTTTTTACCATCATGGTTCTGCCCTTTCTTAGGGTTTAGGTTTAAGTTTAGGTTTATTAGGTTTTAAGGTTTAGAATTATTTTTTAATTTATTCGCCATTTTTTAGGTTATATTTATTTAGTTTAGGGTTTAGGGTTAGGGTTTAAGGGGGTTTAGTAGAGGGTTTATACATTTAGGTTTAAGGAGGGAGTGGGTTTATGCTTTAGTGTTTAAGTTAGTTGGAGGTTTAGGGTTAGAGTGGAGGTATTTGGTGAGGAGAGTTAGGGAAGTGGAGGTTTAGGTTTAGGTGGCTGGGTTTGTGTCATTTAGGAGAGTTTAGGATTTAGGAAGCATTTTATTTTAAAAAAAAACCCGATTTTGTTTATTTAGTTTAGTTTATTTTATTTTATTTTAATTAAGTTAATTTTTAATTTTTATTTAGTTTAGTTTATTTATTTTAGGATATTTATTTTATTTTATTTTTTAGGTTTAGGTTTAAATTTAAGTTTATTTTTTAGTTATGTTTTATGTTTTTTTAGGTTTAGGTCTTTAGGTTTTTAGGGATTAGGGTTTAGGGTCTACGATTTAAGGTTTAGGATTTTATGGTTTAGGGTTTTAGGGTCTAGGGTTTAACATTTATGATTTTATGGTTTAAGGTTTTAGGGTTTAGGATTTAGGGTTTATGGTTTAGTGTTCATGCTTTAAGGTTTAGAGTTTTAAGGGTTTAGGGTTTAGGGTTTAGGGTTTAGGGTTTAGGGTATTGGGTTTTAGGTTTGGGGTTTATGGTTTTAGGGTTTAGGGTTGTAAGTTTAGGGTTTTGGGTTGTAAGTTTAGGGTTTTGGGCTTTAGGTGTAGGGTTAGTTTTAGGGTTTTGCATTAGGGTTTTTTATTTTTACTTTTATTTGTTTATTTATTTTTGTTTTTAGGTTTTAGGGTTTAGGGTTTATGTTTTAGGGTTTAGGGTTCAGGTTTTAGGTTTATGGTTCAGGTTTTATTTTAGGTTTACTTTAAAATTAAGTAAACCGATAAGTTTATGACTTTTTTACTTTATCTAATTTCTTTTCTATTTATTTCTATTTAGGTTTATTTTTTATTTTATTTAGTTTATTTTAGTTGTTTTATGTTTATTTATTATGTTTAGGTTTTTTGTTTTAGTTTATTTTTTAGGTTTATGTTTAGGTTTATGTTTCTTTTTTAGTTTAGTTTTATTTTTATTTTATTTTTAGGTTTAGGTTATTTTTTATTTTTAGGTTTAAGTTTATGTTTTTATTTTAATTTTTTAGGTTTAGGTTTTAGGTTTTATTTTAGGCTTATTTTTATGTTTTAGGTTTAGGGTAGGTTTAGGTTTATTTTTAGTTTTTTTTTTATATAGTTTAGGGTTTAGGTTTAGTTTATTTTAGGATTAGGTTTAGGTTTTATTTATTTTAGTTTAGTTTATTTTAGTTTAAGTTTAGGTATATTTTATTTTATTTATTTCAATTTAGTTTATTTTCTTTTAGTGTAAGGTTTAAATTTTATTTTATATTTATTTTTAAGTTTAATTTTTAGGTTTATTTTTCATGTTTAGGATTCTATTTAGTTTTTATTTTATTTTATTCTAGGCTTACTTTAGGCTATTTTATTTTTAATTGTCATTTAGTTTTTATTTTATTTTGGTTTTTTATTTTTAAGTTTATTTTATATTTTAATTTAATTTAGGGTTTATTAATTTTACTTTATTTTGTTTTTATTTTTTTATTTTTTTTTTGTTTTTAGGTTTATGTTTAGGTTTAGGTTTAGTTTTAGGTTTAGGTTTAGGTTTTAGTTTAGCTTTTTATTTTATTTCATTATTTTATTTTATTTAGGTTTGGGTTTTTTATTTATTTTATTTTTAGGTTTTATTTTATTTAAGCTTTGGTTTTTAGGTATTTACAATTAACGGATTAGGGTATAGGATTTAGGTTTTAGGGTTTGGGGTTTAGTGTTTAGGGTTTAGGGTTGTAGGTTTTAGGGTTTAGGGTTTAGTCTTTAGGCTTTAAGGTTTAGGGTTGAGGGTTTAAGGGTTTATGGTTTAGCATTTATGGTTTAGGGTTTAGGGTTTAGGGTTGTAGGTTTTGGGTTTAGGGTTTAGGGTATTAGGTTAGTTTTAGGGTTTAGGGTCTTGGGTTAGGGTTTTTTTCTTTTTTTTTTCTTTTTTTACTTTTAGAGTTTAAGGTTTATGGTTTAGAGTTTACGGGTTAAGATTTAGGTTTGGGGTTCAGGGTGTTTGGTTTTTTCTTTAATAGAGAACCAATTCAGATTCAACCTTTTTTTGTGTCATCAACCAAGTAACACACCGCATTTTCTAGGAAACACGCACCGACATAAATAAAAAATGAGCACGTATAAAGCAAATAAAAAATCCCAGATCACAAGAACCATCTCTACTGCAAAGACATAGTTGCATAAGCAACAGATCGGTTTAGCCATTCTTCAATTTCTCTAGTTCCCATCATAACCACCCCGGCCTATCGAGTAGCGAGATCCACCATTTTATCCCCGATCTCTCCCTCTACCTTCACCCTGGCTATAACCTCTGTCGCTCATCCTGCCTCGATAGCCACCAATGCTCCGACCACCCCTCCATAACCACCAACACCTCCAGATCCCCCACCACCATTGCGATAACAGTTGCCTCCGCCTTCTCCTCCACCACTAGATCTACCTTGAGCCTGGTTGATGGTGAAGTTCCTACCATCAAAGTTTTGCCCATTCTTAGGGTTTAGGTTTGGTTAAGGTTTATTAGGTTTTAGGGCTTACGTTAACTTTTTAATTTATTTAGTTACTAGGTTTAGTTTTAGGGTTAGGGATCTAGGGTTTAGGGTTAGGGATTAGGGTTTGGGGTTTAGGGTTTAGGGTTTATGATTTTAGGGTTTTGGGTTTAGGGTTTATGTTTTAGAGTTTAGGCTTTACGGTTTAGGGATTTTTAGGGTTTAAGGTTTAGGGTATAGGGTTTAGGGTTGTAGGTTTAGGGTTTAGGGTTTAGGGTTGTAGGTTTACTATTATAGGTTTAGGGTTTAGGGTTTAGGATTTAGGATTTAGGATATTTTAAAATTAAAAGACAGAGATTTTAGTTTACTTAGTTTATTTTTTAACTTATTTTAATTTATTTTATTTTTTATTTTTATTTGGTTTAGTATTATATTTTAAGTTTATTTATTTTAGTTTAGGTTTTTTTGTTTTAGTTTATTTTTTAGTTTTAGTTTTAGGTTTATTTTATTTGAGTTTAACTTTATTTTATTTTAAGTTTTAGGTTTTTGGGTTTAAGGGTAGGGTTTAGGGTTTAGGGTAGGGTTTAGGGTTTAGGTTTTAAAAGGTTTAAGCTTTATCATCTGTTTAGGGTTAGGGTTTAGTGGTTTAGGGTTTAGGATTTTAAGGTTTAGGGTTGAGGTTTAGTTGTGGTTTAAGGTCAGGTTTAGGGTTTAGGATTTAGGGTTTAGGGTTACTTTAGGGTGGGCTTTAGGGTTTATGGTTTAGGATCGGATTTGGGGCTTTTAAAAAAAAAGTGCAAAAGTAGGTTTATTTTATTTAGTTTATTTTTATTTTTTTTTTATTTTATTTATTTAGTTTATTTATTTTGGTTTATTTTATTTAGTTTAGGTTTTATTTTACTTTACTTTAGGTTTATGTTTAGGGTTTAGTTTATTGTTGAGTTTACTATTTATTTTTCGTGAGTTTAGTTCTTAGTGGTTTATCCCCAGATCTGTGATTTAGTTTTAAGAAGGTTTTAGGAGGGTTTAGTGTTGGTTTGGGTCCAGTTTTTGAGAGTATTTTTAGGATTTAGCACTTGGTACGCCCAGTTTAAGGTTTAGGGATTAGCATTTTGGGTTTGGGGTTTAGGGTTTTAGGGTTTATGGTTGTAGGTTTATGGTTTTAGGTCTGGGTCAGGTCAAGGTTTTGGATCAGGGTTTTATTTTTGATTAATTTTAGTTTTAGGGTAGGGAGGTCAGGGTTTTTAAGGTGGGTTTGGGGCATAAAGATTTAGGGTTGAAGTTTTAGGATCTCCTTAGGGTTGGAGATTTATGGTTTAGGGTAAAGTTTATTTATGGTTTAGTTTAACTGTTTAGGGTTTGTGAGTTTGGGTCAGGTTTATTATTTTACGTGGTTTAGGGTTTAGGGTTTAGAGTTTAGGGACGCAGTTGTGAGTTTAGTTAGTTTAGGGCCTGTGGTAGGGTTTAGGATTTAGAGTGTAGAGTTTTTTTTATAAATTAAGTAAACCAGTAGGTTTAGGCTTATTTAGTTTATTTTTTTATTTTTTTGTTGATATTTTTATTATTATTTAGGTTTATTTTTCATTTTTATTTAGGTTTAGGTTTTTATTGCATTTTTTTAGGTTTAGGTTATAGGTTTTTCTTTTAGGTTTACCTTTAGTTTTTATTTTTTAAATTAAATTTAATTTTATTTTTAGTTTATTTTATTTTATTTAGTTTTGGTTTAGGTTTAGGTTTAGTTTATTTTAAGTTTAGTTTTAGGTTTTATTTATTTTGGTTTAGTTTATTTTATTTTAGGTTTAGGTTTATTTTATTATGTTTATTTTGTTATGTTTATTTTATTTTTATTTTAGGTTTAGGCCTTTCTTTAGTTTACGGTTTAGGTTTTACTTTATATTTATTTTTAGGTTTATTTTTTAGGTCTGTTTTTATTTAGCTTTTATTTAATTTTATTTTAAGTATATTTTATTTTATTTTATTTAGGTATTTTATTCTTAGCTTTATTTTATTTTTTAGTTTAGTTTACATTTTTATTAATTTTATTTTACTTTATTTTTATTTATTTATTTTATTTTATTTTCAGTTATAGGTTTATGGTTTAGTATAGGTTGTTAATTTATTTTATTATTTTATTATATTTAGGTTTAGGTTTTTTATATATTTTATTTTTAAGTTTTATTTAATTTAGGTTTAGGTTTTTACATTTTTAGGTTTTAGGGTTTAGGGTTTAGGGTTTAGGGTTTAGGGTTTTAGGGTTTTAGGGTTTAGCATTTTAGGGTTTAGGGGTAGGGTTTAGTGTTTAAGGTTTAGGGTTCAGTGTTTAAGTTTTAAGGTTTAGTGTTTTTAGAATTTAGGGCTTTGGGTTTAGGGTTAGCTTAGGGTTTTAGATTTATTTTATTTTTATTTTAGGTTTAGATTTTTTTTTTTAGTTTAGGGTTTAAGTTTTATTTTTTTTAATTTTTTTAGTTTTATTTTCAGGTTTATTTTTTAGGTTTAGGTTTTCATTTAGTTTTTATTTTATTCTATTTTTGGATTATTTTATTTTTATTTTACATTTAGTTTTTATTTTATTTAAGTTTTTTATTCTTAGGTTTACTATATTATGTTGTTTAGTTTAGGTTTTTATTTATTTTATTTTATTTTAGTTTATTTTTATTTTATTTTATTTTTAGGTTTAGGTTTAGGTGTTAGTCTAGCTTTTTATTATTTATTTTATTATTTTATTTTATTTAGGTTTTGGTTTTTTAATTTATTTTATTTTTAGAATTTCTTTAATTTAGGTTTAGGTTTTTAGGTTTTTATGGTATAGGATGTAGGGTTTAGGATTTAGGGTTTTTTTAGGGTTTAGGTTTTTTTGGGATTTAGGGTTATGGTTTAAGTTCAGGGTCTGGTGTTTAGTGTTTAGGGTTTAAGGTTTAGGGTTTTTAGGGTTTAGGGTTTAATATTTAGGGTTTAAGGTTTAAAGTGTAGGGTTAAGGCTTTTTTATTTTTATTTTTATTTTTAGGGTTTAGGATTTAGGGTTTAAGGTTTAGGGTTTAAGTTTTAGGTTTAGGGTTCAGGCTTTAGGTTAAGGTTTAGAGTTTTTTTATTTTTATTTTAACATAGAACAAATTCAGATTCAACATTTCCTCTTTTTGATTTCATCAACCAAATACCACACCAAGTTCTCTAAGACACAAATGATGCCATAGGTAAAAAATGAGCATGTATAGAGCAAATCAAAAATCCTAAATAACTAGAATTATTTCTATTATAAAGACATCGTTCCATAAGCAGCAGATCGGATTGGCCATTCTTCAATTTTTTTAGTTCCGATCAGAACTACCCCAGCCTCTCGAGTAGCGGGATCCACCATCATATCCTAGATCTCTTCCTCTTCCACCACCATGGCTGTAGCCTCCATCCCTCATCCCACCTCCATAACAACCACTACTCTGATCACCTCCTTCATATCCAGTAGCACCTCTAGATCCCCCACCATCACTGCGATAACCACCACCTCTGCCTTCGCCTCCATCGCCAGACCTACACTGAGCTTGGTTGACAGTGATGTTCTTCCCGTCAATGTTTTTCCCATTCTTTGGGTTCAGGTTTAGATTTAGGTTTATTATGTTTTATGGTTTACGTTTATTTTTTAATTTATTTAGTCACTTTATGATTATGTTTAGGATTTGGGGTTTGGGGTTTAGGGGTTTAGGGTAAATGATTTAGCATTTAGGGTTTAGGGTTTAGGGTTTAGGATTTTAGGGTTTATGCTTTGAGGATTTAGGGTTTTTTAGGGTTTACGGTTTAAGGTTGTAAGTTTAGGGTTGTAGGTTTAGGGTTGTAGGTTTAGGGTTTAGGGTTTAGGATTTACGGTTTAAGGTTTTTTCTTTTTTTGAAATTAAGTAAACTAGTAGGTTTAGGTTTATTTACTATATTTAGTATATTTTTTATTTAATTTAGTTTACTTTATTTTTTATTTTTATTTAAGTTTATTTTTTTATTTAATTTAGTTTATGTATTTTAGGTTAATTTATTTTAGTCTAGGTTTTTTATTTTAGTTTATTTTTTAGGTTTAGGTTTAGGTTTAGGTTTATTTTTAGTTGAGTTTTATTTTTATTTTATTTTAGGTTTAGGTTTTATGTTTTATTTTTAGGTTCAGGTTTAGATTTTTATTTTTACTATTTAGGCTTAGGTTTTAGGTTTTTAATTTAGGTTTATTTTTACATTTTATATTTTAGTTTAGGTTTAGGTTTATTTTTATCATATCCTATTTTATTTAATATAGGGTCTATAAGATTTAGGGTTTAGGGTTAGCTTAGAGTTTAGGATTAGATTAGGGTTTAGGCTTTAGGGCCTGGGGTTTTAGGGTGGGTTTATAATTAGATTTTATGGTTTAGGGTTTTGGGAGATCAGTTGAGAGTTTAGGCTCAGGTTAGGGTTAGGTTAGTGTTAGGTGTGGGAGTTTATAGGTTTAGGTTTATGGCTCAGTTTGTTTAGGGTTTTAGATTTAGCATTTTAGAGTTAGTGGTTTAGGTTTAGAGGGTCCTGATTTAGGAGTTAATTTAGGGTTTAGGTTTGGTGGTTTTATTAATTTAGTTTAGGGTTTAGTTTAGTTTATTATGTTGTAGGGTTTAGGTTTATTTTTTTAATATATTTAGTTACTTTAGGATTAGGTTTAGGGTTTGGGGTTTGGGGTTTAGGGTTTAGAGTTAGGGTTTAGTGTTTAGGTTTAAGGTTTAGAGGTTTTGATTTAAGGTTATTTTTCTTTTTAAAAAAAAATGAAGTAAACCGATATGTTTAGGTTTATTTAGTATATTTAGTTTATTTTTTATTTAATTAATTTACTATATTTTTTATTTTTTTAGGTTTATTTTTTATTTTTATTTATTTAGTTTATTTATTTTAGGTTAATTTATTTTAGTTTAGGTTTTTTATTTTATTTTTTGTAGGTTTTAGTTTATTATATTTTATTTATTTTATTTTTATTTTAGGTTTAAATTTTTTTTACTTCGGGGTTTAGGTTTTATTTTTTATTTATTTTTAGGTTTTACTTGAAGGTTTATTATTTTAGTTTAGCTTTTTTTTAACTTTATTCTATTTTAGGTTTATTTTATTTTTATTTTATGTTTAGTTATATTTTATTTAGATTTTTATTCATAAGATTTTTTAATTTTTTAATTTAGTCTAGGTTTTTATTTATTTTATTTTAGTTTATTTTTAGTTTTTAGTTTTTTTTTATTTTTAGGTTTTGGTTTAAGTTTTAGTTTACATTTTTATTTTATTTAGGTTTAGGTTTTATTTCTTTATTTTATTTTTAGGTTTTTAGTTTAGTTTAGGTTTTAGGGTTTAGGGTCCAGGGTTGAGGTGGGGTGGCCTTGGTTGGATCTGATTTAGTTTAGTTTAGGGTTTAGGGAGGGTGTGGAGTTTAGAGATTTAGGGTTTTAAGATTTAGGGTTTATGGTAAATTTAAGGTTTAGGGTAGTGGCACCAATGTAGGATCAGTTAGGGTTTAGGTTTGGATTTGTGGTCAGGGATCTTGGGTTTGGTTTGGCCCAGGTCTTAAAGTGGGGTTTTAGGCTGGTTTTGGCCTGGGTCAGTGGAGTTAGAGAGTTTAGAGTGGTAGGTTTAGTGGCCCAGTCATATGGTTTAGGAACACTGTGGTAAAGCCCAGTGGAGTGGCCCAGTTTAGGATTGGGTTTAGGGTCAGGTGAGTGACTCATTTAATTTAGGCCTGGTTTATTAGGTTTTAGGCTGTTTATTTAATTTATGCAGTTACTAGATCAGGTTTAGGTTTGGGGTGGGTGGGTTTAGGATGGGTTTAGTTAGGGTTTGGAGGGTAGATTTAGGCAGGGTAGGTAGGGTTTCTTTATGCTTTGGGTTTAGGGTTTAGTGTTAGTTTAGGAATGTAGTTTAGGTTTAGGTAGGTTTAGGGTTTAGGATTTAGTGTTTAAGGTTTTTTTCTTTTTTTTTTAAATTAAGTAAACCGGTTTAGATTTATTCAGTATATTTAGTTTAGTTTTTTTATTTTAGTTTGCTTTTTATTTTATTTTCATTTAGGTTTATTTTCTATTTTTATTTAGTTTATCTTATCTACTTTAAGTTGTTTTATTTTAGTTTAGGTTTTTTGTTTTAGTATATTTTTTATGTTTAAGTTTATTTTTTAGTAGAATTTTATTTTTATTTTATTTTTTAAGTTTAAGTTTTATTTTTTATTTTTATGTTTAGGTTTTTATTTTTATTTTTTAGGTTTACATTTTAGGTATTTATTTTAGGTTTATTTTTAGGTTTTATTTTTTAGTTTAGGTTTAGGTTTATTTTTAATTTATTTTATCTTATTTAGTTTATGTTTAGGTTTAAGTTTAGGGTTTATTTATTTTAGTATAATTTATTTTTGTTTAGGTTTAAGTTTATTATATTTTGTTTATTTTATTTTTATTTTAGGTTTATCTTTATTTTATTGCTTAGGGTTTAGGTTTTTTTTATTTATTTTTAGATTTTATTTTTAGGTTTATTTTTTAGGTTTAGGTTTTTATTTATTTTTTATTTTAGGTTCATTTTATATTTATTTTACATTTCGTATTTTTTTATTTATGTTTTTTATTCATAAGTATTTTTTTTTTTAGTTTAGTCTAGTTTTTTATTTATTTTATTTTAACTTATTTTAACTTTTTTATTTTAGTTTATTTTTAGGTTTTTTTTTATTTATGTAGGTAGTAAGATCATAACAGAGCAGAACACCAAGTTACGATTAGAAGAGCTTTAAGGTTTAAAGGAGCGATGCCTGCAGGCATGCGAGAACCTCTAATTATACAAAGCTAAAATGATTCAAACTCATAACAAGTTGGTCTGTCCTAGATCTTTTCAAGTACGAGAGCTTATTTTAGTATTAAGGAGACCAATTATTGCCTGTCGTAAGATGGGATGCATGTTTGAACCCACATAGGAAGGCCCTTTCTCCATAGAGATGGCTTGCCAAGGAGGATTTTATCAGCTTATTAATCATAAGGGAGAGCACCCAATGCTTCCAATCAATGGGCTCTACTTAAAGAAATATTATAAATCATGTTTAAAAATAATTATCTTCAATGAAAATTCCATTTTGAATTCAATCTCTTCCATGTTGAAAGTATTCTTGTTTGTGAATCCGCCATGATGTGTTTAAGGTAGGTGTAAGGAACCCAAGTAACATCCTATCATTCATCGATACAACACAAACACAAACTACACACAAACATATAAAATAAACACATATCTTTTATCTCGGGCTACTCTGAGTTGAGATAACGCCCCCAGTGACACTAACTCAATAGCTGCTCTGAGTTAGGCTTACATGCTACCCTGCTAGTGTATAGTCTTAGTGGTTTTGATTTTTTTGAGGATGTTAGTCTGTTATGCTTTCTTTCCTTACTTGGACACTGCACACCGATAAGCGCCTTATTAGTTTGGTAGGCCTTACTACATGGCTAGTAAGCTACCTCATGTTGGCTTCGTTTAAGAGGATGTGAGTTTGTTATAATTTCTTCTTAGATTAGCCTTCGTACACTGACTGGCTCGAGTATATTTAAGGTTTAGGATAAGTCCCCTAGTTGTTCCTTCCCTCCTGACTACTTAGTAGTCACTCTAGGTCATATAACATCTATCCCGCCAATAATAGACTATACTAATGATCAATTCTGCTCAAAAAGTTGTAAGCATTCATGCTTTCTTTCCAGATTGATCATTGTACACCGATGGGCACCTTAGGTTGGTTGGTTCTCACTATACTGACGGATACACAACTCATGCTGTCGGATACACCACTCATGCTATTGGATACACCACTCATGCTGACGGATACACCTTAGGTTGGTTGATTCTCGTGCCATAGGATACACCACTCATGGTAGATGTAAGTTTGCTATGCTTTCTCCTTGAATTGGCCACCGTACACCTATAGGCTTTCTTTTCCAGGGCTCAGGATAACTCCTCTAGCAACTCCTCCCCTATGGGAACTATATTTGGATCACATGCTTTATGACCCCATTTAGATACTAAATAGGTTAATATTGGATTAGATAGTTCCCCTTTCCTAGTAACCACCCCTGTGGTTGGAGAATCTATCTTACGGATGTACAGATTCTCCCTTAGTCCAGTAAATCTATGATAGGTCAAGGCCGACATGGCCTCTTCTCAGTGTGGTCCCTCACACAGCAACATGGTCTACATAAACATATAAACAAAATATATATTCACTTATGGATTAGGAGGACACCCCTAGCGATACCTTTTCCCAAGTAGACATCCTATCTCTAGGGCAGTTTTAGCAAAACTCCCTATAGGAATCGTCTGACTACTCTTGAGTTGATATAAGTCCCAAATGACATTCACTCAGTAGTCACTCTTAAGTCAGGTTTGATTTGTTGTGCTACTAATAGGTCACCCCAGTGGTTGTTCCCTGCTTTAGAAGATGTAAGTCTATTTTACCTTCTTCCTAGCACATCCATTGCACACTGAAAGGCAACCCCTTAGGTTAGCTAGCTCTACCCCATGGCTAGTAGATTATCCCTTTGGATTTGTAAATCTGAGGTAGGACAAGTCTGGTATAGCCCCTTCTTGGTGGGTCCATCGCACACTAACATGGTCCATAAATTAAATCTATCAAATTTGATCGAGCTCACATCCCCATGGTATATGACCTCAATTCAAAATCAAACTAAACTAAACAAACCATATCAAATCACATGAAATTAAGATAAAATTAATCCTGACTACTTTTGAGTTGATATAAGTCCCCAGCGACATTCACTCAATAGTCGTCCTAGGTCAGGTTCGATTTATTGTGCATCCAATAAGTCACCCTAGTGGTTGTTCCTTGCTTTGGAAGATGTAAGTCTGCTATTCCTTCTTCCTAGCACATCCATTGCACACCAAAAGACAACCCCTTAGGTTGGCTAGCTCTACCCAATGTACGACTATCTCTTTGGATTTGTAAACGAGATGTCAAGGCTAATATAGCCCTTCTCAATGATGGGTTTAGGGTTTAGGTGTTTAGGGTTAGGGTTAGGGTATAGGGTATAGGGTTTAGGGTTTTATAGTTTATGCTTTTAGGGTTTAGGGTTTAGAGTTTGGGATTTTTTAGGGTTTAGGGATTTTTTTAAAATAAAGTAATCTGGTAGGATTAGGTTAATTTAGTTTATTTAGTTTATCTTTTATTAATTTTAGTTTATTTTATTTTTTTATTTTTATTTAAGTTTATTTTTAATGTTTTTATTTGGTTAGTTTATTTATTTTAAGTTTATTTATATTAGTTAAGGTTTTTTATTTTAGTATATTTTTTAGGTTTAGGTTTAGATTAATTTTTAGTTCAAGTTTATTTTTATTTTATTTTTTAGGTTTAGGTTTTATTTTTTATTATTAGGTTTAGGTCTAGGTTTTTATTTTTTTTTTAGGTTTAAGTTTTAGGTTTTTATTTTAGGTTTATTTTTAGGTATTAATGTTTAGTTTTGGTTTAGGTTTATTTTTAATTTATTTTCTTTTTATTTAGTTTATGTCTCGATTTAGGTTTAGTTTATTGTAGGTTAGGTTTACATTTTATTTATTTTAGTTTAGTTTATTTTAGTTTAGGTTTAGGTTTATTTTATTTTTATTTTAGATTTATGTTTTTTTTTAGTTTAAGGTTTTGGTTTTATTTATTATTTATTTATAGGTTTTATTTTAAGATTTATTTTTTTGGTTTAGGTTTTTATTTAGTTTTTAATTTATTTTTTTGTTTATTTTTTTTATTTTATGTTTAGTTTTTATTTTATTTAAGTTTTTTATTCTTAGGTTTATAACATTTTTTAGTTTAGTTTAGGTTTTTATTTTATTTTATATTAGTTTAATTTTATTAGTTTATTTTAATGTATTTCAGGTTTAGGCTTAGAGAGTAGGTTTTATTTTAATTTATTTTCTATTTTATTTTAGTTTTTTAATTTATTAAGTTTAAGTATTTCATTTATTTATTTTATTTTTATGTTTTATTTAGTTTAGGTTTAAGTTTTTAGGGTTTAGGGTTTAGGGTTTAGGGTATATGGTTTAGGATTTAGGGTTTAGGATTTAGGGTTAATGTTTAGGGTTTAGGGTTTTTAGGCTTTAGGGTTTAGGGTTTAGCGTTAGTTTAGGGTTTAAGGTTTAGGGTGTTGGGAGGGTTTAGGGTTTGTGGTTTAGGTTTAGGGTTGGGTGTTAGAGTTCTGATTTAGTTTAGGTTGTGGTTTAGGGTTTAGGGTTTTGGTTTAGTTTAGGCTCAGTTTAGGGTTTAGTAGGGTTAGGGTTTAGTTTGGGCCTTTTAATTTTGTTTTAATTTTTTTAAAATTATGCAAATAGGTTTAGTTTATTTAGTTTATTTTTTATTTATTTTAGTTTATTTTATTTATTTTATTTTTATTTAGGTTTTTTATTTTTATTCAGTTTAGTTTATTTACTTTAAGTTTTTTTATTTTAGTTTATGTTTTTTATTTTAGTTTATTTTTGAGGTTTAGGTTTATTTTTTAGTTTAGTTTTACTTTTATTTTATTTTTAAGGTTAATGTTTATTTTTTTTTAGGTTTAAGTTTAGGTTTTTATTTTATTTTTTTAGGTTTATGTTTTTAAGTTTTTTTTTAGGTTTTATTTTTTAGTTTAAGTTTAGGTTTATTTTTAGTTTATTTTATTTTATTTAGTTTAGGTTTTGGTTTTGGTTTAGGTTTTATTTATTTTAGTATAGTTTCTTTTAGGTTCGGTTTAGGTGTATTTTATTTTTATTTTAGGTTTAGGGTTTTTTTTTTTTTAGTTCATGGTTTAGGTTTTTTCTAGCTTATTTTTAGGTTTTTTTTATAATTTAGGTTTTTATTTAGTTTTTATTTTATTATTTTTTGTTTATTTTATTTTTATTTTAGGTTTAGTTTTTATTTTTTTTTAGGTTTTTATTTTTAGTTTAGTTTTATTTATTTTATTTTAGTTTCAATTTTATTTTTTATTTTATTATTTTTTTGGCTTTGGTTTAGGTTTAGGTTTTAGTTTTTTTTTCATTTTATTTTTTTATTTTATTTTCATTTAGGATTTTTTATTTATTTTATTTTTAGGTTTTATTTAGTTTAGGTTTATGATTTTTTGCTTTTTAGGGTTTTAGGTTTAGGGTTTAGGGTTTAGTGTTTAGGGTTTAGGGTTTAGTGTTTAAGTTTTAGGGTTTAGGGTTTAGGGTTTTTTTGGGAGGGGGGGGAGTTAGAATTTTATTACCATAAAAGGAAAAGATACATTGTCCTTAAAAGGGGTAAAGCTCTAAAATTCTACTGCTCTTAGAGTAATAAGAAACCTAAAGAGCTAGACGCCCATCTAAGTACATTAGGAAAAGAAAAGAAAACAAATGAGCAAATACAACAGCTACAAAACACAAGAGAAAAAGACACAAAGTAAGACTAAAACAAATCCTAAAAATAGTAAAAAGATGAGTCAGCAGCAATTCATGATTCCTTTGAGAAAGCAAGATAAGCAAAATCCACAACAATGACACTTGGGTTGACTGAGTAATGATCATTCCCTTTATAAAGCTCCAACCTATAAGAGAAATTTACAAAACACTACAAAGGCTCAGGCTCAATTAGGATCATCTCAAGGGGCAGTAATATATATTAGCATCCAAACTTCATAAAAAAGGGTTACAATAATATGTAATGCTACCAACTAAGGAGAAGAGATGAGTAATATCAAAGCCATCATAGCCAGCATACCTGTTACAAATAAACATCCAAGGCTAGCAGTTCGTAGAGTTCTAGATCCTGCACCATTAAACAAAGAGCAACCGGCCAATAACTAGCTAGCAGCCAAACTAATAAACAAAAACCACAACAAACTAATCAAAATAACCTAGAGAGAGGCTAGAACATAGTCGAATACCAAAAGCGACCATTATCCGAATCGATCCAAGCTCCAAACCAGGGAAATCTAGAACCAGCCATCAGCAAGCAATAGACCCATGCCAATTTACAGAGAAACAACCAACAAAACCAAGATAGGAGCCCTCAAGCCAAAGTCCCAACTAGTAGAAATCACCAAGACAAACCAAGGTAAGCAACCACAAATGACTAAACAGCTCAAAAATGAAACCATCAACTAATGGAAACATAAGTTGTAGCCAGTGCAAATCACCAGAAGATAAAATAGCCACACAAAATGGGGCCAAAGGCAGCCACTAACCACCAAAAACCAAAAAGTCTAATCCAATAGGATCAACAAAGGTTTGGCCAACACAGTAAAAGGCTCTAGCAAATTTTCCAAGAAGAAGGAATAGGCCAACAAAGAAAAAATCAACCAACCAAAATTCCAAAGACTACTAAAAGTCCTTCAACCAAACCAGCTAAGTAAAACAGCCATAAGGCAACCACCAGAGAATAGCCCATCATAAGTAACCAACAAAGGTAGCTTCCCTAATAGCTAAGGAAAAGCAAAAGACCAACAAAGTACCACACAACAAAGGTCTAAAAGAAGCACATCCACCATAGAAAGGCAACAACAACAGCTAGCTAAGACCAACCAAAAAACAAAACTTTTCCAATAATAAAGACTAACCCAACAGGAAGCATAATAATAACATAAAATTTGCTGCAAATAATGCACCCAGTAGAGGCTAATCCCAGGAGAATAAGTAAACACAAAACCATGGTAATAGAAGGATCTAGAAACAAACAATAAGGAACTGGGAGGCAACCCCTAAAAAAGTAGCCTAGAAATTCTCAAAAGTAAGGCCCATATAGGAAATAACCAAAAATAGTTCCGCTAAGAAGGCCAGCCAACCAATAATGAAAAACCAGCAGAAAGTAATTTGAGTTCAAGAGCAGAGCCAACAAACCAAGTAGTGTAGAAAACATAATAAAGCCAGGGCAGAAGCTATCTCATCCACCAGCAACTAGAGTAATAAGGTAGATAAGATAGCAGCCACCAAGCTAAAAAAAACCAAGCCAACCCAGGTTGAAAAGACAACAACCATTAGGTAGCAACCACAAAGCCAACCCAAAAGCAAGAGGTCAAAAACATAACCCAGCTCAGGCCAAAAAGTGAAAATAAGTTTAAGGTTTAGGACTTAGGGTTTATGGTTAAGGTATAGGGTTTAGGGTTTAGGCTAAGTGCTTAGGCTTTAGGGTTTAGGGTTTTAAGGGTTTAGGGTTTAGGATTTAGGGTTGTAGGGTTGTAGGGTTGTAGGGTTTAGGGTTTATGGTTTAAAGTTGTAGGGGGATTTAGGGTTTAGAGTTTAGGTTCAATTTAAAGTTTAGGGTTTAGGGTTTATGTTAGTTTAGGGTTTAGGGTTAAGGATTTAGGGTTTAGGGTTTAGGGTTTAGGTTTTAGGGTTTAGGTTTTTAGGGTTTAAGTTTTATTTTAAGTTTAGTGTTTTTTTTTAAATTAAGTAAACTAGTAGGTTTAGGTTTATTTAGTTTATTATTTATTTATTTTAGTTTATTTTATTTTTTTTTTATTTAGGTTTATTTTTTATTTTTATTTTGTTTAGTTTCTTTATTTAAGTTAATGTTTTTTATTTTAGTTTATTTTTTAGGTTTAGGTTTAGGTTTACGTTTATTTTTTAGCTTAGTTTTATTTTTATTTTATTTTTTATGTTTAGGTTTTATTTTTTTTTAGGTTTAAGTTTAGGTTTTTAATTTATTTTTTTAGATTTAAGTTTTAGGTTTTTATTTTAGGTTTAATTTTTGGTATAATTTTAAAGTTCAGGTTTAGGTTTATTTTAGTGTATTTTATTTTATTTAGTTTGTGTTAAGATTAGTTTATTTTAGGTTAAGGTTAAGGTGTTATTTATTTTAGTTTTGTTTATTTTATTTTAGATTTAGGTTTATTTTATTTTATTTATTTTAGGTTTAGTTTTTTTAGTTTAGGGTTAAGTTTAATTTATTAATTTATTTTTAAGTTTTATTTTTAGTTTTATTTTTTTAGGTTTAGGTTTTTATTTAGTTTTGATTTTAAATTATTTTAAGTTTATCTAATTTTATTTATATGTTTATTTTTTATATTATTTAAATTTTTTAGTTTTATGTTTATTTTATTTTTTAGTTTAGTTTAAGTTTTTAATTATTATATTTTAGTTTAGTTTTAATTTTTTATTTTATTTTATTTTTAGGTTTAGGTTTAGGTTTATGTTTAAGTTTAGGTTTTAGTTTAGGTTTTATGTTATTTTATTTTATTTTATTTAGGTTTAGCTTTATTTATTTATTTTCTTTTTAGGATTTATTTAGTTTAGGTTTAAGTTTTTAGGTTTTTAGGGTTTAAGGTTTAGGGTTTAGGGTTTAGGGTTTGTTATTTAGGGTTTAAGATTTAGGGTTTAGTGTTAATTTTAGGGTTTATAGTTTAGGGTTAGGGTTTTTTTTATTTTTACTTTTTTATAATTTTATTTTTATTTTTATAATATTAAGTAAACAAGTAAGTTTAGGTTTATTTAGTTTATTTTTTATTTATTTTATTTTATTTTATTTTTATTTAGCTTTATTTTTTTATTTATTTAATTTAGTTTATTTATTCTAAGTTTATTTATTTTAGTTTAGGTTTTCTATTTTAAATATTTTTTAGGTTTATGTTTAGGTTTAGGTTTATTTTTTAGGCTTTGTTTTATTTATTTTATTTTAGTTTAGTTTTATTTTTTATTTTATTTTCTTTTTAGGTTTAAGTTTAGGTTTAGGTTTTAGTTTAAGATTTTATTTTATTTTATTTTGGTTTAGGTTTGTTTATTTACTTTACTTTTAAGTTTTATTTAGTTTAGGTTTAGGTTTTTAGCTTTTTAGTGTTTTGGATTTAGGGTTTAGGATTAGTTTACGATTTCATGTTTAGGGTTTAGGGTTTGGGGTTTAGGGTTTAAGGTTTAGGGTTTAGGGTTTAGAGTTTAAGGTTTAGGTTTTAGGGTTTAGAATTTAGGATTTAGGGTTTAGGGTTTTAGGGTTTAAGGTTTAGGGTTTAAGGTTTAGGGTTTAGGGTTTAGGTTTTAGGTTTAAGATTTAGGTTATAGTTTAGGGTTTTGGGTCTTTGATTTTTTTTTAACAGAGAACAAATTTAGATTAAACATTTCTTCTTTTTGATTCCATCAAAAAAGTAATCCACCAAGTTTTCGAAGGCAGAAGAGATAACATAGATAGAAAATGGGCACGCATAGAGCAAATTAAAAACCCTAAATAACTAGAATCATCTCTACTATAAAGACACAGTTCCAGAAGTAGCAGATCGGATTGGCCGTTCTTCAGTTTCTTTAGTTCCCATCAGAACCACCCCAGCCTCTTGAGTAGCTAGATCCGGTATCATATCCCTAATCTCTCTCTCTGCCACCAAAGCAGCTATAACCTTTGTCACTCTTTTTGCCTCCATAACCACCATTGCTCTGACCCCCACTTCCATATCCACCAGCACCTCTAGATCCCCCACCACCATTGCGATAATTGCCACCTCTGCCTTTGCCTCCACCGCCATATCTAGACTAAGTTTAGTTGATGGTGATCATCCTACCATTAAGGTTCTGCCCATTCTTAGGGTTTAGGTTTAGCTTTAGGTTTTTTAGGTTATAGGGTTTAAGTTTATTTTGTTATTTTAAGTTTAGGTTTAGGGTTTGGGGTTTATGGTTTAGGTTTAGGTTTCAATTTATTAAGTTTTAGGGATTAAGTTTATTTTTAAATTTATTTAGTTACTTTAGGTTTAGGTTTAGGGTTTAGGGTTTAGGGTTAGGGTTAGGGTTTAGGGTTTAGGGTTTAGGTTTTATTTTATGGAGTTGGGGTGGGGGGTAGGTTTAGTTTAGGGTTTAGAGTTTAGGGTTTAGGGTTTAGTTTAGAGAGTTTAGGGGTGTGGGTTTAGGGAGTTTAGTGTAGATTTAGGGTTTTAGGATTTAGGGTTTAGGAAGGTTTAGAGTTTAGTTGGGCAGGGTTTAGGGTTTTGTGACTCCATTTAGGTCACCAGGGTTTAGGGAGGTTTAGGTTTTAGGGGGGTTGCAGGTTTAGGTTTAGGGTTTAGAGTTTAGGAGTTTAGCCTGGGTTTAGGGGGTTTAGGGTTTTTAGGGTTTATGGATTTTTTTTAATTAAGTAAATCAATAGGTTTATGTTTATTTATTTTATTTTTCACTTATTTTAGTTTATTTTTATTTTTATTTAGTTTAGTTTATTTATTTTAAGTTTATTTATTTTAAGTTTATTTATTTTAGTGTAGGTTTATTTTTTAATTTTAGTTTATTTTAGGTTTAAGTTTAGGTTTAGGTTTATTTTTAGTTTAGTTTTAATTTTATTTTGTTTTTTAGGTTTAGGTTTTATTTTTTATTATTTGGATTAGGTTTAAGTTTTTATTTTATTTTTTTAGGTTTAGTTTTTTGGTTATTATTTTAGGTTTTATTTTTTAGTTTACGAATAGGTTTATTTTTAGTTTATTTTATTTTATTTAGTTTAAGTTTAGGTTTAGGTTTAGTTTATTTTCGGTTTAGGTTTAGGTTTTATTTATTTTATTTTAGGTTTTTTTAGTTTAGGTTTAGGTTATTTTATTTTGTTTATTTTAGTTTTATTTTAGGTTTTGTTTTTTTAGTTCAGGATTTAGGTTTTATTTTTATTTATTTTTATGTTTTATTTTTAGGTTTATTTTTTAGGTTTAAGTTTTTATTTAGTTTTTATTATATTTTATCTTAGGTTTATTTTATTTTACTTTATTTTTTTATTTTAATTAGGTTTTTTTATTTTAGGTTTATTATATTTTTTAGTTTAGTTTAGGTTTTATTTATTTTATTTTAGTTTAGTTTTTATTTTTTATTTTATTTTATATTTAGGATTAGGTTTAGGTTTTAGTTTAGGATTTTATTTTATTTTTTTATTTAGCTTTAGGTTTTAGGGTTTAGGGTTTACGGTTTTATGGTTTAGGGTATAGGGTTTATGGTTTAGTGTTTAGGGTTTAGGGTTTAGGGTTTAGGTTTAGTCAGGTTGTTTATATTTTAGTTTGCTGGGTTTAGGGTTTTTTTGGGTTTTAACTTTTTTTTAGGGCCTGGGAGGGTTTGTGGTGGGGTGGGTATGGTTTGGAGTTTAGATTTAAGGCCTCAGGTTTAGGGCCTGTTAAGTAGCAGCAGTTTAGGGTGGGTTAGAGTTTTTTTCATCTTTCTTTGTCTTTTGAGGGTTTGGGTTTAGGTTTTGGTTTCATTTTAAGTTTAGGGTTTATTCAATTTTATTTAATTTATTTTATTTTATTTTATTTTAGGTTTAGTTTTATTTTATTAATGTTTTTTTTCTTTTTAGTTTAGTTTAGGTTCTTATTTTATTTCTTATTTTTTATTTTATTTTCAATTTAGGTTTCAATTTAGGTTTAGGTTTTAGTTTTATTTTATTTTATTTTATTATTTTATTTTGGTTTAGGTTTTTTTATTTATTTTATTTTTAGGTTTTATTTATTTTAGGTTTAGGCTTTTAGCATTTTAGGGTTTAGGGTTTGAGGTTAGTTTAGGGTTTGTGGTTTAAGTTTTAGGGTTTAGGGCTGTTTATGGTTTAGGATTTTTTTTTGGGGAAAGTTTGAATTTTATTATCTTAAAAGGAAATGATACAATGTCCTTAAAAGGGGCAAAGCTCTAAAATTATACTGCTCTGAGAGCAACAAGAAACCTAAGGAGCTAAACCTCCACTTAAGTACATTAAAAAGGGAAAAGAAAACAAAATATCAAATACAACAGCTAAAAAGCATAAGAGAAAAAGATGCAAAGTAAGACTAAAATAAATCCTGAAAATACTAAAAGGATGAGTCAAAAGTAGTTCATGATTTCTTTGAGAAAGCAAGATAAGCAAGATCGACAGCAACAACTCTTGGGTTGACTGAGTAATGACCATTCCCTCTGTAAAGTTCCAACCTATTAAAGAAATTTGCAAAACACTACAAAGGCAAAAGTCATAGCTAAAAATGATAAGGATACATAAAGGGAAAGGAGAGAGGTGAGAAAGAATAGGCTCAGGCTTAGTTAGGATCATCTCAAAGGGAAACAATACATATGAGCATCCAAACATCATGAAGAAGGTTTATAATCATATGTAATGCTAGCAACTAGAGAGAAGAGGTGAGTACGATCAAAGCCATCATAGCCAGCCGCATTGAACCAACAATAGCCATTATCCAAATACAAAACCCAGCTCTAAACTTGGGAAAACCAGAACCAGCCATCAACAAGTAGCAGAACCATGCCAATTAATAAAGAAATAACCAACAAAAATGAAAAAAATTAACCAACCAAGATTCCAAGGACAACTAAAAGTCCTTCGACCAAACCAACTTAATAAAATAGTTGTAAGGAAACTATAAGAGAATAGCCCATCATTAGTAACCAATAAAGGATGCATCCCAGCAGCCACAGAAAAGTAGAAAACCAATAAAGCACCACACAATAAAGTTACAAAAGTAGCACAGCCACCATAGAAAGGCAACAGTAGCAGCTAGCCAAGACTAACTGAAAAACCAAACTTCCCCAACAACAAAGTCTAACCCGACAAGAAGCATTATAACAACATAAAATGTGCTGCAAACAACACACCCAATAGAGGCTAATCCCAAGAGAATAAGCAAGCATAAAACCAAGGCAAAAGAAAGAACCAACAACAAATAACAAGGAACTCGGAGGCAATTCCCCAAAAAGTAGTCAGGAAATTTTGCAAAAGAAGGCTTAATTTTTTTGGTGTTAGTTGAGGGTTTAGGGTTTAGAATTTAGGGTTTATGGTCGTTGGGTTTATGGTTTAGGGTTGTAGGGGTGTTTAGGGTTTAGGGTTTAAAGTTTAGGATTTAGGATTTAGGGTTTATGGCTCTTTAGGGTTTAAGATTTAAGGTTTAGGGTCTAGGGTTTAGGTTTTAGGGTTTGGGGTGGTTTATGGTTTATTTTAAGTTTAGGGTTTTTTAAAAAAGTAAACCCAGTAGGTTTAGGTTTATTTAGTTTATTTTTAATTATTTTAGTTCATTTTAATTTTAATTTTTATTTAGGTTTATTTTTTAATTTTATTTAGTTTAGTTATTTTAGTTTTATTTTAGTTTATTTTAGGTTTAGGTTTAGGTTTATGTTTTAGCTTAGTTTTATATTATTTAATTTTTAGGTGTGTAGGTTGTTATTTTATTTTTAGGTTAGGTTTAGGTTATTATTTTAGGTATTATTTTAGGTTTTATTTCTTTTTAGTCTTTAGGTTTTATTTATTTTATTTTATTTAGTTTGGGGTTTAGGTTTAGTTTATTTTAGGTAGTTTAAGGTTTATTTATTTTAGTTTAGTTTATTTTAGTTTAGGTTTAGGTTTATTTTATTTTCCTTATTTTTGGTTTAGGTTATGTTTTTCACTTTAAGGTTTAGGTTTTATTTTTTATTTATTTTTAGGTTTTATTTTTAGGTTCATTTTTTAGGTTTAGGTTTTTGTTTAGTTTTTATTTTATTTTATTTTTTTAGGTTTATTTCATTTTATTACATGTTTAGTTTTATTTTAATTAAGTTTTTTTTTGGTAGATTATTTTTTTATTTTAGTTCTCATTTATTTTATTTTAGTTTATTTACTTTTATTTTATTTTCTTTGTAGGTTTAAGTTTAGGTTCTAGTTTAGATTTTATTTTTCAATTTTATTTTATTTTGGTTTAGGTTTATTTATTTATTTTAATTTTTAGGTTCTATTTAGTTTTTTTAGGTTTTTGTATTTAGGTTAGTTTCAGATTTTGGGTTTAGGGTTTAGGGTTTAGGTTTTAAGTTTAGGGTTCAAGTTTTAGTTTAGGGTTTAGGGTTTTTGGGTTTTTTTTAATAGAGAACAAATTGAGATTTGACATTTCTTCTTTTTTATTTCCTCAACCAAGTTACACACCAAGTTTTCTTAGACTCAAGCAGCAACATAGATAAAAAATGAGTAGGCATAGAGCAAATCAAAAACCTTAGGTAACTAGAACCATTTCTACCATAAAGACACAGTTCCATAAGCAGCAGATCGGATTGATCGTTATTCACTTTCTCCAGTTCCCATCAGAACCACCCCAGCCTCTCAAGTAGCGGGATCTACCATCATATCCCTGATCTCTCCCTCTGCCACCACTATGAATGTAACCCCCGCCGCTCCTCCAGCCTCCATAACCACCACTCCTCTGACCACCACGTCCATATCCACCACCACCTTCACATCCCCCACTGCCACTACGATAACCACTGCCTTTGCTTCTAGTGATAGATCTAGACTGAGCCTGTTTGATAGTGATGTTCCTGCCATCAAGGTTCTACCTATTCTTAATGTTTACATTTAGGTTTAGCTTAATTAAATTTTAAGGTTTAGTTTTTTTTTAAATTTATTTAGTTACTTTAGTTTTAGGTTTAGCATCTTGGGTTTAGGGTTTAGGTTCTGTAGGTTTATGCTTTTGTGGTTTGGGTAGGTTTAGCTTTAGGGTTTAGGGTTTTGTCAGGGCTGGGTGGCTCAGTTTAGGCTTTGGGGTTGGGGTGTGGCTAGGGCCCAGGTTTAGGGCCCAGGCTCAGGGCATATGATTTAGGGCCCAGGGTCCAGAGTTTAGGGCCCAGGTCTGCACATTTTGTGGTCATGGCTCAGAGTGGGTGTTGTGGGCTCAGGGCAGTGGCTCAGCCTGAGCCCAGGCCCAGGTGGCCCAGGCCTCAGTGGCCCATGATCTTGCCCAGGCCTTAGGGTGATCAGGCTGGCCTAGAGCCCAGAGCCTGTGATCTAGGCCTCTGGCCCAGAGCCTGGTCAGCCTCAGTGGCCCAGTGGCTCAGGCCTGGTGGCCCAGAGGCCGCCCAGCAGCCCAGGGCCGAGGATCTGGGCTCATGGCTCAGGGCCTGTGGCCCAGGGCCCAGGCCTGCTCAGGCCTGGGCCTAGTTCTTTTAGGTCCACCTTGGCTCAGGCTCTATTTAGTATATCTTATCTTAGTTTATTTTAAGGTTTAGGCTCAGTTTAGATTTAGGTCCTTTATGTTTTATTTTATTTTATCTTCATTTCATTTTGGTTTAGGTTTTTTATATTTTTAGGTTTATTTTAGTTTAGTTTAGGTTTTAGCTTTTAGGTTTGGGTTTAGGAAGGATTGGGGTTTAGGGTGGGTAGGGTTTGGGTTTAGGTTTTGGGTTTAGGGTTTAAGGTCTTTGGCTTAGGTTTTAGGGTTTAAGGTTTAGGGTATAGGGTCTAGGTTTTATAGTTTAGGGTTTAGGGTTTAGTGTTCAAGTTTTTGTTTAAGGTTTAGGGTTTTTGGTTTTTCTTATTTTAATAGAGAACAAATTCAACTTTTTCTTTCTTTTTAATTTCATCAACCAAGTAACACACCAAGTTTTCCAAGACACGAACGACAACATAGATAGAAAATGAGCACCCATGGAGAAAATCCAAATTCCTTTATAACTAGAACCGCCCTTACTAAAGACACACTTCCATAAGCAGCATATCGGATTGGCTATTATTCAATTTCTCTAGTTCCCATCAGATCCACTCTAACCTCTTGAGTCATGGGATCCAACATCATATCCCCGATCGCTTCCTCCGTCACCACCACAATTGAAACCATCATCGCTCCTCTCACCTCCATAACCACCACTACTCAGACCAGCACCTCCAAATCCATCAAGATCCGATCCCCATCCACCACGCGATAACCTCCGCCTCGCTTCTCCTCCGCCACCAAATCCAAACTGAGTTTGACTGTGATGTTCCTACCTTCAAGGTTTTGTCCATTCTTTGAGTTTAGGTTCAGGTTTATTAGGTTTTAAGGATTAAGTTTATTTTTTAATTTGTTTAGTTACTTTAGGTTTAGGGTTTGGGTTGGGTTTAGGTATAATGTTTAGGATTTAGGGTTTAGGGTTTTAGGTCTATCCATTTTAGGGTTTGTTGGGTTAGGGTTTAGGGTTTAGGGTTTAGGGTTTTAGTGATTAAGGTTAGGGTTAGGGTAGGCTTAGTAGCTTTATGATTTAGGATTTAGTGTTTATGATTTTTCTTCTAAATTAATTAAACCAATAGGTAATTAGTTTATTTATTTATTTTAGTTTATTTTTATTTTTATTTAATTTAGTTTATTTATTTTAGGTTTATGTATTTTAGTTTAGCTTTTATTTTAGTTTACTTTTTTAAGTTTAGGTTTTATTTTAGTTAAGTTTTATTTTATTTTATTTTTTAGGTTTTTTTTTATTTTATGTTAGTTTTATTTTATTTTTCTAGTTTAGGTTTTAGGTTTATATTTTTGGTTTATTTTTAAGTTTTATTTTTAGTTTAAGTTTAGGTTTATTTTTAGTCTATTTTATTTTATTTAGTTTATGTTTAGGTTTATGTTTAGTTTATTTTGGTTTAGGTTTAGGTTTTATTTATTTTAGTTTAGTTTATTTTAGTTTAGATTTAAGTTTATTTTATTTGGTTAATTTTTTGTTCTTTTAGGTTTACATTTTTTATTTTAGTTTAGGGTTGAGGTTTTATTTAAGGTTTATTTTTTTAGGTTTAAGTTTTTATATAGTTTTTATTTTATTTTATTTTAGGTTTATTTTATTTTTATTTTACATTTAGTTTTTATTTTATGTAGGTTTTATTCTTAGTTTTAATTTATTTTTTTAGTTTAGTTTTTATTTATTTTATTTTAGTTTAATTTATTAATTAATTTTATTTTAATTTTAGGTTTAGGTTTAGGTTTTACTAGGTTTTATTATAATATTATTTCATTTTATTTAGATTTAAGTTTATTTATTTATTTTATTTAGTTTAGTTTAGGTTTTAGGTTGGATTAGTGGATGTTTTGTGGGTAGGGTGGATTGTGGCCTGGGTCTTTAGGATCCGTGGTTTAGGTCATGCCCAGTTTATATTTCAAGTTTAGGTTTAGCTTTAGGGCTCAGGGCTTCAATGTCAGGGTGGTTAATAGGATCTTTAGAGCTCACAGTGGCCTGTGGTTTAGGGCTCAGGTTTAGGTTTAGGATCTTTTGAGTAGTGAGGTTTAGAGTTGAGGGCCAGGTCACTATGATTTAGGGTTTAGGTGCAAGTTTAGGGTAGGTAGGGTGGGGCTCAGGTTAATTTTAGGGTTTAGGTTAGGTTTAGTGTTTAGGATTTAGGGTCTGCTTCTGATGGTAGGGTTTAGGTTTTTTTTTCTTTTAAAATTTAAGAACCCAGTAAATTTATTAAGTTTATTTAGTTTATCTAGTTTATTTATTTATTTTAGTTTTTATTTTATTTAGGATTTTTTTTTATTTAAATTTAGTTTATTTATTTTATGTTTATTTTTTTAGTTTAGGTTTTTTTATTTTTATTTATTTTTAAGTTTAGGTTTATGTTTATTTTTAGTTTAGTTTTATTTTATTTTATTTTTAGGTTGAGGTTTTATTTTTTTTATTAGGTTTAGGTTTAGGTTTTAATTTTTTTTAGGTGTAGGTTTAGGTTTCATTTTTTTTGGTTTATTTTTAGGTTTTATTTTTAGTTTCAATTTAAGTTTATTTTAGTTTATTTTATTTTATTTAGTTTAAGGTTTAGTTTTAAATTATTTAGGATTAGGTTTAGTTTATTTTATTTTATATTTTTATTTTATTTTATTTATTTTAGGTTTAGTTTTCTTATTTTATTTAGGTTTTTATTTTTTTTTTGTTTTAGTTTAGGTTTTTTATTTATCTTTATATAATTTTAATTTTTATGTTCCTTTAAATGTTTAGGTTTAGTTTTATTTTATCTTATTTTATTTTATTTAGGTTTTTTATTTAATTTTATCTTTAGTTTTTAGGTTTAGGTTTAGGTTTAGTTTAGGGTTTAGGGTTTGGGTCAGTTTATGGTTTAGGTCAGTTTAGGGAGGAGTTTAGGTTTAGGAGTTTAGTAGTGGTAGGGTTTAGGCAGCAAGTCTAGATTTAGTGGAGGTCAGGGTGTGGTTTAGGTTTAGTGGTTTAAGATTTAGTTTGTTTAGTTTAGTGTCAGGTAGGAGGGTTTATGGTGTCACTAGGGTTTAGGATTGTTTAGGGTTTAGGGTTGGTGTTTTAAATTAAACCCATAGTTTAGTTAATTTGGAATATATATATTTTATTTTATTTATTTATTTATTTAAGTTTATTTTAATTTTTATTTTTATTATGTTTAGTTTATTTGTTTTAGGTTTATTTATTTTATTCTAGGTTTTTATTTTAGTATATTTTTTAGGTTTAGGTTTAGGTTTAGGTTTATTTTTTAGTTTAGTTTTATTTTTATTTTATTTTGAGGTGTGTGTTTTATTTTTTATTTTTAAGTTTAGCTTTAGGTTTTTATTTTATTTTTTAGGTTTATTTTATTTTTATTTTAGGTTTAGTTTTTATTTAATTTAGGTTTTTTATGTTTAGATTTATTTTTATTTTTTAGTTTAATTTATGTTTTTATTTATTTTTTAATCCAATTTTATTTATTTATTTTATTATTTTAGTTTTTAGATTTAGATTTTAATATAGTTTATATTTTATTTTATTTTATTATTTTATTTAAGTTTAAGTTTTATTTATTTATTTTATTTTTAGGTTTTATTTAGTTTAGGATCAGGTTTTAAGTTTTTATTTGCATTTAGGGTTTAGTTTCTGAGTTTAGGGTGTAAAAGCCAGTTTTAAGATTTCCAGCTCAGTTTCACTAAGTTTATGGCCCAGGATCAGACTGGAGGGCCCAGGGTCCGGAGGCCTGGATCAGGTGTGGTCAGGCCCAGGCAGTGTAAGGTTTAGTGGCCTGAGTGGGTTTGGGTCAAGGGCCTGTAGGCCTTTAGCTCAGTCATTTATTTAAGGTCAGTTTTATGGAGAGCTCAGGCCCATGGCCCAGGGTTTATGATCAGTAGTCTGGGGGCTCAGTGGGTTATGATAGGACAGATCTTGGAGGCCTTAGGCTCAGTTTTACAATTGTGGTGGGAGGGCCTGGGTGGTCCCAGTGGCCTAGGATGTGCGGCCTGGGATCAGGGCCCAAGATTGGGTCAGGGTGGGTAGGTCAAAGTTTAAGGGTGGGGTCAGGTGTGGAAAGGTTTATGGTTAGGGTTGAGTAGAGTCAGGTGTGTTTAGGGTTGGAGGTTTAGGATTGAGGGTTTAGGGTTGTAGGTTTAGGGTTTAGGTGTTTTTTTTATAATGAATTTTTTCGTAATTAATTAAGCTCGTAGGTTTAGGTTTATTTAGTTTATTTAGTTTATTTTTTATTTATTTTAGTATTTTTAATTAATAATTTTATTTATGTTTATTTTTATTTCTATTTAGTTTAGTTTATCTATATTAGGTTTATTTATTTTTGTTAAGTTTTATTTTTTTAAAATATTTTGGGATTAGGTTTAAGTTTTATTTTTTCTTTTTAGGTTTAGGTTTCAATTTTTATTTTACTTTTTTATGTTTAGGTTTTAGGTTTTTATTTTAGGTTTTATTTCTTAGTTTAGGTTTAAGTTCAGGTTTAGGTTTAGTTTATTTTTACTTTAATTTATTTCATTTAGTTTAGGTTTAGGTTTTCTTTATTTTAGTTTATTTTATTTTAGTACAGGTTTAGGTTTATATTATTTTTATTTTAGGTTAGGTTTTATTTTAGTTTAGGGTTTATGTTTTATTTTTTATTTGTTTTTAGGTTTTATTTTAAGGTTTATTTTTTATGTTTAGTTTTATATTTAGTTTTTATTTTATTTTATTTTAGGTTTATTTTATTTTTATTATACATTTAGTTTTATTTTATTTTGGTATTTTATTCTTAGATTTATTTTGTTTTTTAGTATAGTTTATGTTTTTATTTATTTTAGTTTAGTTCACTTTATTTTATTTTAGGTTTAGGTTAAAATTTTAGTTTAGGTTTTTGTTTTATTTTATTTTTATAATTTATTTAGGTTTAGGCTTTAGGGTTTATTTTATTTTTTGGTATTTAATTTCTTTTTAGGTTTTAGGCCTAGGTTTAGTGGGTTAGTTTGGGTTTTAACTTTAGGGTTTAACTTAGCTTAAGTTTATTCTTCTCAGTTAAGGTTTCACTTTTCATTTATTAATCACTTTAGCTCAGTTTAGTAGTGGCTCAGTGGTTTTTAACCATCAGTTTTAGGGTCAGCTTTTAGGGTTTAGGGTTTGATTTTAGGTTTAGGCCCAGTGCTGGTAGTGTTAGGATTTGGGTCAGGGTTTCAAGGATGGTAGGGTGTGACTATGGTTCTCGGTCTGGGTCAGTGGGGGCCCAGGGTTAGAGTCAGCCAGTGGCCTAGGGCTCAGGTCTTAGGCCCAGGACCTGGGTCCTGGGGTGGCCTGTGGCCTGGGTGATGTGGCTCAGGCCCATGGCCCAGCAGTCTGGGTTTCTGCAGTGGTAGGGATGGAGGGTCATGGTCAGACTAGTTAGGCCCAGCCCAGGGCCCAGGGGCCAGGGGCCCAGCAGTGTTAGTGGTGAAGGTTTATGATCAGTGGCCTAATATTTAGGGTAGTATGGTCAAGGGTTTAGAGTGTTAGGCTCAGTTTGTGGCTCAGGGTTAGGGGTCCATGGTAGGATTTAGGTTTATAGTGGGTTTAGGGTTTTAATTTATTTTCTTAAATTAAGTCATGCAGGTTTATTTAGTTTATTTTTTTATTTAATTTAGTTTATTTTATTTTTATATTTATTTAGGTTTATTTTTTATTTTATTTAGTTTAATTTATTTATATTAGGTTTATATTTTTTTGTTTAGTTTTATTTTATTTTATTTTATTTTAGGTTTTATTTTTTTATTTTAGGGTGTTTCTGTTTTTATTTTATTTTTTAGGTTTAGGTTTTAGATTTTTTAAGTTTATTTTTAGGTTTTATTTTTAGTTTAGGTTTAGGTTTAGTTTAGTTTATTTTTTAATTTATTTTATTTAGTTTAGGTTTAGGTTTAGGTTTAGTTTATAGTTTAGGTTTTATTTAGTTTAGTTTAGGCTTATTTTATTTTATTTTATTTAGGTTTAAGTCTTTTAATTTAGGGTTTATTTTATTTATTTTATAGGTTATAGATTCAAATTTATTTTTTATTTAGGTTTTATTTAGTTTTATTTTATTTTATTTTAGGTTTATTTATTTTATTTTACATTATTTTTTATTTTATTTAGGTTTTTATTTTATTTATTTAATTTTTATTTATTTATTTTAGTTTATTTTTTATTTGTATATTTTACTTTATTTTTAGGTAGGTTAGGTTTTAGAAGGTTTCATTTTATTTTATTTTATTTTATTTAAGGGTTTATTTTATGATTTTTAGGTTTAGGTTTTTTTGTTAGTTTTAGGTTTAGGGTTTAGGGTTTAGGGTTTAGTAGGGGTAGGGTTTAGGTTGGAGGTTTAGTTTAGGGTGTGGTGGGGTTAGGGTTTAGTGTTGGGTAGGTTTTTTTATTAGTAGGGTGGTTTAGGGTTTGGAAGTTTAGGGTTTAGGGTTTAGGTGGGTGGGTTTATGTTTAGGTTTAAGCAAGTTTAGGGCAAAGTAAATATGATAAAATTTTCATGAGCAAAGAAATTTAGATCATCCCCTTTCAAGAAGTTCATAGTAAATTGATGTTTCTTGTTATAAATGAAGCCTGAAAGTGGATTGACATCATATTATTTCCTAAATACTAATAAAGGTGTTTTCTCTCATTTCCTCAGCTTTCATATCCACCAAAACCTCTAGATCCCACCCCACCACCTCCAGATCCGCCTCCACCACCATAGCCCACCTGCCATATCTAGATCGAGAGCCTGGATGATCCCCAATCACACTTGGGGTTTAGGTTTAGGTTTAGGTTTATTAACATTTATTTGGCATTTTTTTTTTGTTACATTAGTTTAAATTTGGTTTAGGTTGGGGTTAGGGATTAGGGTTTAGGGTTTGGTGGGTTTGGGTTTTAAAGTTTAGGTTTGGGTTGGTCATGGTTTTAGGTTTAGAGTTTAAGGCCTAGTGTGGTTTTGTTTAGGGCTTTAGGTCCATGTTTAGTTTTGGTTTGTGATCAAGAATTTCTTTTAACCTGGGTCAGGTTTTGGTTTGGGTTTAGGCCTCAGGTTTTGTGGGTTTTAGGTTTTAGGGCTCAAGACTCCATGGTAGGGCTCAGGGCCCAGAGCCCAGGTTGGTCACCCATCAGTGGCCCAGTTTAGCTCAGTGGCCAAAGCCCAGTAGGCTCAGTTAGGGTTTGGTCAGTTCAGGCTCAGGCCCAGGACAGCCTTAGTTAGCCCAGGTCCCAAAGTGTGGCCCAGTAATTGGCCCAGGGCCCAGTTTGCCTAGGATGATAGTTTAGGTATCAGTATAGTGGTTTGGGGCCTGGGTCAGTTTAGTATTCAGAGTTTAGCCTGGCCCATGTATCAGGATATTGCCTGGCCCAGGGCCTGCAGGCCCAGGCCCAGGTAGGGCCCAGTTAGGGCCCAGAGCCCAGGGCCCAGGTCCCAGCTGGGTGGCCCAGTTTGGGCTCAGGGCCAGTGGCCCAGGTTTAGGGTTTGGGTGGCCCAGGGAGCCCAGGGTTGTGAGTTTAGGGCCCAGTGCCTGGTTTTAGGGTTTTAGGTTTATTTTAGTTTAGAGTTTAGGTTTATAGTTTAAGTTTTTAGGTTTTAAATTTAGGTTTTAGGGTTTGTGTTTAGGTTAGGTTGGTTTAGGGTTTTTTATTTTAGGTTTAGGGTTAGGGTTTTAGGTTAGGGTTTTAGAGTTTTAGGGTTTTAGGGTTTAAGGTTTAAGGTTTAGTTTCAGCTAGTTTGGTTTTAATAGAGAACAAATTCAAATTCAACATTTCATATTTTCAATTTCATCAACCAAGTAGTAGACCAAGTTTTCTAAGATACAAGCAATGACATAGATAAAAAATGAGCACGCTTAGAGCAAAACAAAAACCCTAGTTAACTAGAATAGTCTCTACTATAAAGACATTGTTCCGTAATTAGCAAATTGGATCAGTCGTTCTTCAATTTCTATAGTTCCCATCAGAACCACCCTTGCCTCTCGAGTAGCGGGATCTGCCATCATATGCCCAATCTACCCCTCCACCACCAAAACGGTTGCAACCTCCATCGCTCCTACCGCCTCCCTAACCACCACCTACATATCCACCATCACCTCCAGATCCACCAGTACCTCTAGTAGGGTTAGGGTTTAGGATTTAGTGTTAGGGTTTTGGGTTTACGCTTTAGGATTTAGGGTTTAGGCCTTTTAGGTTTAGGGTTTGGGGTTTAGGGATAGCTTACGATTTAGGGTTAGTTAAGGTTTTAAGGTTTAGGGTTTAGTGTTTTAAGGTTTAGGGTTTTAGGGTTTAGGGTTTAATGTAGGTTTAGGGGTTTAGGGAGGGTTTAGGTTTGTGGTTTAGTAGGCATGGGGTTGGTTGGTACTGGTTTAGTTTAGGGTAGGTTTAGGGTTTAGGATTTAGGATTTAGGGTTTTTAGGGTTTGGGTAAGGTTTTTTTTAATTAATTTTTAAATTTTTTCTAAATTAAGCAAAAAGTAGGTTTAGGTTTATTTTGTTTATTTAGTTTATTTTTAGTAATATTAGTTTTTATTTTTTTATTTTATTAAGGTTCATTTTATTTTTATCTACTAGTTTATTTATTTTTAGGTTTATTTATTTAGTTCGTTTTTATTTCATTATTTTTTTAAGGTTTAGGTTTAGGTTTAAATTTATTTTTTAGATTAGTTTTATTTTTATTTTATTTTTTTAAGTTTAGGTTTTATGTTTTTATTTTAGGTTTAGTGTTTAGTATAGGCTTAGGTTTTCGTAGGGTTTAGGTTTAGGTTTAGGCTTAGGTTTAGGGTTTGGTTTAGGTTTAGGGTTTAGGTTTAGGTTTAGGTTTAGGTTTAGGTTTAGGGTTTTGGTTTAGGTTTAGGTTTAGGTTTATTGTTTAAGGTTTAGTTTTTTTTTTTTTTGGAAACCCCATATAGGGGAATTTTATTGCCACAAAAAAAGGGTTACAAGGTCCTTAAAGGGGATAAACTCCACAACTACTGCTCAAAGAGCTACAATCAGCCTAGAGAGTAAATCCCTATCTAAATACAACCAAAAGCAAAATAAAAGAGTAAGGAAAGCAAAAGATACAAATTGATCAACAAGATAAGCCAATGGAAGATTAGGGCCAAAGCTCTTCAGATGAGAGAATGCATGACACTATGGAGCAAACCTAAGAGAACAAGAGAATTGCACTTAAAAAATCAGAGAAAAAAAGAAATTAGCTAAGGTAATACGACAGAGTGAAAATGAAAGCAAAGATAAACTAAAAAGATAATAAGGAAGTGTGATAGAAAAGGCCCAAGCTCAGTCACTCCAAGTTGGGGTAGATGCAAATATGGGCATCCATACTTAAGCAGAAGGGTTACATCACAAGAGCTACAACCAAACCAAGAATGAGTGAAATCATCACAGCCATCATAGCCAACAAACCTGTATAGCAACCATTTGTTGAAAGTATTTTGAGCCTTGGTACATGCAAACCAAAGCAAAGCCCTATACTGAATAGAAAAGAAAGCAGCAAAGAGAATAATGGGTAAGGGGATCCCATGCAAAGTAAATGTCATCATATTAGGCACCATGTCATGAGAATCCCAACACAAATGAAAGTGAACCATCATTGTCGTCTACCATATTTTAATCAGTCCAAGGGTTTAATTAGATCAAGATGAAGACCCACCATAGGAAAAAAACAGAAAAGGCAAAAGTGAGGTAAGAAGCATAAAAGACCAATAGAAAGACCGTTGAAATCCAAAGAAGGCAAATAAAATAGCATGGAATTAACCCCATCCCAAACATATGGGACAAATATTAAACAAACATCAAAACGTAAAAGCCCTGTGGATATACCCTAGAAAAAGAACTGCAATGAAAGAAAGCAATGCAGAAGTTAATAACCTCCATGTTATAGAAGTTAGTAACCAGCAAGTGTAAGGCAAGACAGCATATCCCAAGCCCAAATTACCATAGAATTGCGTAAGTCTATCGAGAGGAGATGGGAATGCAACAGTGATTAGATGAACCATAAGGCACAAGTAATAAGCTACTCACCACAACAACTCCAATGACAATCGAGAGACAATCAGAGCTTAAAGGTAAAACTCAGATAAGCTTTAAATTAAGAGGTTAAAATCAAATTAGTAAAAGCATAATCTTTACCGCATAAATCTAAGAAGAGAAGAAAATCCATCAAGAAGCAGTTGCAATCAAAAAACATTCAAAAGCAACATGCAACAAATACAATCACAAAGACACTTGGACATAGGACCAAAATCCAACAAATAATGAAAACAACAATACAACCATATGATAAGCCAAGAAAAGTGAGATGCAAAAAAGAAACAAAATGGTTCAAAAGATAGTCAACATTGAAATCCTTCGGTAAAGATGAGTAGTTTCTAAACCAAAATCCTCAGGAAAAGTAGACTCGAAAGAAACCATAAAGTAAGACCAATCCTGCAAAGAGATAATAAAAATAACCAAAAATTGCAATTTCTCCGACAAGTTGGGAAGATGGGGTTAGCAAAATCAATTAGAAAAACAACTCCAAAAGCACCCTGCTGAGCATGATAGATAGCCCCAAGATGCTGGCGGGCATAAAACAATGATCCAGTTCACCAACGATAGGAAAAAAATAGTTGGCCATAAAACCACCCATTCAAAATAGACAATGCATAAGATAAATTCGTAGATAATGAAGTGATGGCCAAATCTAGCGAACCAAGATGGAAAAAAATAGCGGTTTAGATAGGCCTCAACATATGATGATCATTTGCGACCCTATTGCAAACAACAATAATAGCGAGAAAAGCAAAAGCCACCATGCAAAAACCTCAAAGAGGCTGTTGGTGATAAGATCCCAAAACCAGGCGACTTGTTGAGCATTAATCAGTTCGATAACAACCAAGATAGTAACAACCAACAAGGCGGCCAAAATCCACCCATTCGAGTAAAGCGGTGCATAGGTTAATATCCAATTAGGCAATAGCATAATCACGTGATGCACAATTCTAAGAACCAATAGGGAAAAAAAATAGCAGCAAATTAAGTAGATTTTAAACATCGGTGATCAAGTAACTGGTTATAGCAAAAATAGTGGGGCAACAAACAAGTAATTCCAAACCTGCGAATAATTAGAAAAAAAAAAAAAGCGATACCACCACAAAGGTAGCCTGCTGGATAATGGACCCGATAATCCAACGACCAACAAATTAAACAGCACTACAATTATTGCACCAACCATAAGATAAGCTGAAAAAGAATAATGGGGCAACATAGCCACAAAAAGGGTTCAAAAGTAAACCATCAATGAGATCCTTCAAGACAAAGGAGAGCAGGTTAGTAGCTGAACTACCATCCTAAAAAAATAGACTGAAAGGAAATCATTAAGTAAGTCCAATCATCCAAAGAGATAATAATAATAACAAGGGTATTGTAGTTTCTCTCCTTATAGGTTGGGGAGATGAGGTTAGCAAATACAATAGAAAACCAACCCCAAGAGCACTACGAGGACAAAAGGCCAAATCCAACATGACAATTAAAACATCAAAATAGATATTGCACCCACCATAAGAAAAGCCGGTAAAAAACAATGGTACAATCGGTTATAAAGTGGTCCAAAGGAAAGCCATCTTTAAGATCCATCAAGACACATAATATCGTCAGCCAGCTAATCCCACGCATTAATATATATAGATGGAAATAGGAAATAATTCCAATCTGAGAAAAGAAGTTATAATAGTAAAGATATTGCAATTTCTCTCCTTAGGTTGTGGAGGTAAGGTTATGGAACATAGGAGGGGCCACAACCATAATAAGGAGAAGAATAATAAAGGGGAACCATAAGGATATATAGAAGTATACTATTTAAACATTGAGACAAGTGCCCCATAATATAATTCCAGAAAGAGGAAAGGAGGAAGAACACAGCTTTAATCATAAAATGAGAAACATAAATAGTAGGATCCATAATCAAAATATTGATGGCAAGAGGTATGTCCTTGTTGATCAAAAAATAAAGCAAAAAATAAAGCATAAAGTAATACATCTCCCTCCAACAAACAAGAAACACCTTACCATTAAAAGTGGAAGCAGTAGAAGCAGTAAGGCCACATTTAAGGTTGGGAGAGTTAAACCAACAACAGATGCCACAGAGATCAGCAAATAACCTGCAAGGGATATCAGGATGCATCAGCAAATTCCAAATGAACATCAACACATTAATAGTAGGAATAGCAGACGCAGTAAGCCCCCAATTAAAGCTAGGGTAATTAAACCAACATCATGGGATATCAGGATGATGCATCGAAATTCCCAGAAATAACAACACTAAATAGAAAATGATCATGCGTTAATCGGGTAATATAGTGATCAATCCAATAGGTTGGATTAATTTTAAGATAAGGAGTCCGTATTGTCCAGATTCACCAATCCATGCAAATGTTTAGGAAGAGTAAGTTGATCAAAGAATTTTATACCATCCAATCGATTGGCAAGATAATCAGCACATGCATTACCCTCATGCCATATATGAGAGATTTTAAAATAGAGTTGAGAAAGGAGAGCTCTAATCTGCTTGAGAAAATAGTACAATTTTGTACTGCCCATTTTGGTGGAAGTCAAAAGATCAATCAGCAGCAGGGCATCCACCTCAATCCAAATATTGAGCCAACCTTTTTGAAGGCAAATCTCAAGAGCTTTGTACACTACCATTAGCTCGAAAAAGGAGCAAGTATTAAGGGGGTAAGCAAAAGCACATAGGACTTTACCATTAGGGTTTCTGAAAATGCCACCACAGCCAGAAGCATTTTGAGAGACAGAACCATCAATGTTAATTTTAATAGTATTAACATGAGGTTTTACCCAATAAAAAATCTTGTCATCTTACAGTTGGGTTGATCCGGCAAGTTAAAACCCAATTTATTGGCCACAAATTTACAACCTTTGAATTATTTGTAGTTAAATAAATTGGCATTGAATAAGTCATAGATTTTGTTTTTAATTCTAGCAATTATCCTCATGTAGTTCATAGGAATCTCACGATGTTTTGCATCATTTACATCCATATGAACCAAATAAGAGTGATAGCGATTATGACTTTAATGTGACCTTTAGTAGTGTTATCGAAATAAACTTCAAGAAGGCGGTATAAAGTTAAAGCCATTGAATTTGACAATGTTAAAGAGATCATCATACCAAATCCAAGTTTGGAAGCAATACTTAACAAAAACATGATTTACATTCTCAATGTGAAAGCAGCAGTGGCATTTTGAAGGTAAGTGAAAACCTTTCCCACACATCAAGGAGTCAATAGGGATGAAGTTTTTTAAAATACACCAAGTAAGAATAGAAAAAGAAGTAGGAATAGTGTTATTCCAAAGTTTAAAAAATACATTGGAAAAATCATGAGTTTCTTTAATATGAATCCAAACATTTTTAAAGTAGAAATCACCATTTTGAGAAAACTTAAAAAGGATCTGATCATGATTTCTAGGTATGATAGGAATAGTAGGTTTAGGGTTTAGGGCTTAGGGTTGTAGGTTTAGGGTTTAGGGTTTATGGTTTAGGAATTATGGTTTAAGGTTAAGTGTTTAGGGTTCAGGGTTTAGAATTTAGAGTTTAGGGTTTTTAAAGTTTAGGGTTTAGGGTTTGGGGTTTAAGGTTATAGGTTTCAGGGTTTAGGGTTTAGGGTTTAGGGTTTATGGTTTAGGGTTTTAGACTTTAGGGTTTAGGGTTTAGGGTTTAGGGTTTAATGTTTAGGGTTTATGGTTTTTGGGGTTTAGGGTTTGGTTTAGGGTTTAGGTTTTATGTTTATGATTTAGGTTTTAGTTTAGGGTTTAAGGTTATTTTTTAACAGAGAACAAATTCAACATTTCTTATTTTAATTTAACCAACAAGTAGCGTACCAAGTTTTCTAAGACATAAGCAATGAAATATAAAAATGAGCATGCATAGAAAATCAAAAAATAGATGATTAAAACTATCTCTAAAGACAGTTCTGTAGCGGATGGATCATCGATTGTGTTTCTCGGTTCTCACAAAACCACCACCACCTCTCGGTGAGATCCCATCATATCCGATCATCCCTCGCCAACATGGCTATAACCACCATCACACCTCCTCCATAACCACCTCCTACCACCACCTCCAGATCCACTAGCTCTAGATCCCCACTTGCAAAAGCGCCTCCTGCCTTCCTCCTACAAGATCTAGATTGAGCCTAGTTAATGCTGATGTTCCTGTCATCAAGGTTCTTCCCATTATTAGGTTTTAGGCTTAGGTTTAGGTTTAGATTTATGTTTAGGTTTATTAGGTTTTAGGGTTTAATTTTATTTTTATATTTATTTAGTTTCTTAAGGTTTAGGTTTATTCGGATTCAAGGTTTAGTGTTAGGGTTTAGGGATATAGGGTGTAGGGTATAGGGTTATGGTTTAGGTCTTAGGGTTTAGGGTTTAATGTTTAGGATTTAGGGTTTAGGGTATTTAGGGTTTAAGGTTTAGGGTTTTCTTATTAGAAACCCCATGTAGGGGGAATTTTATTGCCACAAAAAGATGGTTACAAGGTCCTTAATAGGGGATAAACTCCACTACTACTACTCAAAGAGCTACAATCAGCCTAGAGAGTAAATCCCCTATCTAAGTACAACCAAAAGAAAAATAAAAGAATAAAGGAAAATAAAAGATACAAATTGATTAACATAGATAAATGAATAGATAGATCCAAAGCTCTTCAGGATGAGAGAATGCATGACACTAGGGAGCAAACCTACAAGAGAACAAGAGAAATGCACCTGCAAGAGAAAAAGAGAAGTCCATCTACAAAAATGAAGAAAGATAGAAATTAGAATAGTTAAAGTAGTACAGAGAAAGTGAAAAGTGAGCAAAGCGAGGAAATTATAGAGTGTGTATGGAAGAAGGCTCACACAAATTAGGGAATGCAAATATGAGCATCCAAATTTCAACGAAAGGGTTACATCACAAGAGCTACTACCAAACCAAGAAGGAGTGAAACCATCACATCCATCATAGCCTACAAACCTGTGAGAAGAAAGCAACCATTTTTTGAAGGTCTTATGGGCCTTAGTACCTGCAAACCTAAACAAAGCTATATATAATATAGAAAGGAGATAGGAAAGAGCAGAAAGATAAGGGGTCCCATGCAAGAAAATTATCATCAATATAGTCACCATAGTATGAGAATCCCTATACATATGAGAATGAGCCATCTTTGCCAGAATCCCTTTTAAAACCATAGCCAAGAGTATAATTAGGCCAGTATAAAAACCCACCATAAGAGAACAGTAGAAAAAACCTGAAATCCTAAGAAAATCAATGAGCAAACATATGGACATATATGAAACTTTCGGGCCAGAGTATGCGATACGGGTATAGTCAGAAAAGAAACCCAATCATAATAAGCAATGCAGATGTTAACAACCCCCTTATTAATAACCATTACAGAAGTTAACAAAAAGCAAGTGTAAAGCAAGGTAGCAGAACCCAAACCCAAATACAACAAGTGATGCAGAAGTCTAACAAGACTAAGGTTATAATGCATCAATAGATTAGTTGTAATAGTAAGCACAGGAAATAGGCTGCATCCCACCGTAAACAACACCAAATAAAGATAGTCAGAAAGACAATCCCAATAACAACATGCTGGGCATAAAACCCAATAATCCAGATCAACAAACAACCAAGATAGCAAGGCGACAAAAAACGTGACTATCCGAACCACCATTCGTATGGTGCATAAGATAATAACCAAGTAAATAGAAGCATAATCACAAGGATCTGCACAAGCCTAACTGAACCAAGATGGAAAAAACAATAGCAGATTAAGTAGTCCACAGATATCAGATGGTAAGTAGCAGCCCAAACACAAATAGCAAAGACAATCAGTAAGCCAACCCCATAAGCAGCTTGCTGGACATAGGACTCTAAAGTCTCATAATTAATAGATAAAACATCAAAACAATTATTGCACCCACCATAAGATAATCCAATATAAAATAGAGAAACAACATAGACACTTAGGGGGTTCAAAGGAGAGCCAACATTAGAATCCTGAAAAACCAAGACAGCAGATAACGAAGATAATAAACAACCAAGACAACAAATAACAGCTAGCTGGCCATAAAGCCAGTCCTTCAAGATAAAGGAAAGCAGACTAGCAGTTAACCCAACAACATTAGTAAAAGTAGACTGAAAAGAAGATAAAAAGAAAATCCAATCTTGGAAGGAGAAAATAATAATAATAACAAGGGTATAATGGTGCTCTCCATACAGGTTGGGGAGATGAGATTAGAAAGAACAATCAAAAAAACCAAGGCAGCAAATAACCAAGACAACAAACAGCCAAGACAGCAAATAACAGCTAGCTGACCATAGAAACACCCAATCAAAATATACAGTGTTTAGGCTTTAGGGTTTAGGGTTTTTAAGGTTTAGTGTTTAGGGTTTAGGGTTACTTTAGGGTTTAGGGTTTAGGGTTTTGGGTTTTAGGGTTTAGGGTTTAGGGTTTATGGTTTGTCTTTGGGGTTTACGATTTAGGATTTGGAGTTTAGGATTTAGGGTTCAGAATTTAGGGTTTAGAGTTTAGGGTTTTATTTATTTATTTTTATTATTTTAGATTAAGTAGCAGGTAGGTTTAGGTTTCTTTAGTTTATTAAGTATATTTTTTATTTATTTTAGTTAATTTTAATATATATTTATATTTAGGATCAATCTTATTTTTATTTAGTTTAGTTTATTTATTTTAGGTCTAGTTATTTTAGTTTAGATTTTCTATTTAGTTTATTTTTTAGGTTTAGGTTTAGGTTTAGGCTTATTTTATAGTTTAGTTTTATTTTTACTTTATTTTTTAGGTTTAGGGTTTAATTAGTCAATTTTCCAAATTAAGTGAGCAATAAATCCCAAGAAAATTATAGGAGCCAGAGGTTATCCATTAAATTATCCCAAAAAATTTGGAATTAATTTCTTAAGTAATTAAACGGTAATTAAGCTTATTAATTTTATAATTAAACCTTAATTAAATCCTAATTTTTGTTCAAAATTAGTTAAGATCATTTATAATTAATTCTCCTCTGAAATACTTTTAAAATGAGTATTTATTTGCATTTTTTTATTTCTCTATGATGTTTTATGATTTTTAGAAGTTTCAATCATTAAAAATGATTAATTAAACATAATTAAATCCTAATCTTATTTTTACCATGTGGCACACTAACGCAGCGCACTTTCCATGTGGCACCGTGGGATTGGCTACTTAAAACTTATCTTACGGCACATGGCGCTTTCTCATCCACCATCCGATCTAAGATCAGAAGTTAGATTTGATGGCTACAATTAATCCCACAGCTTAATAGGATTAAATTAGATCGATCTAGCAGATCTAATCTCAACCGTCCAAATCGATCACATGGAACAAGTGGTGCATGATATAACATGAGTCAAGTGAGGAAGAATGGAGTCTGTTCGCCATTACTCACGTGATCCAAGCTTACCCAAGCTTGGATCAACTTTAAAAAGATCCTACACTTTCACGACATCGATCAGAGGGGATCCAATGGTCAAGATCACACAAGATGCAAGTTTTCTTCAAAAAGCTCTAATCCATTTTTGCCTAAGGATCAGTTTTGGAAGCATATCTCATTAGAGCTCAAGACCGGTGGCTTGAACAATTGAGGAAGCTTCATCTAGTGGAGACGAATCCCTGTTGAGTAACAATTGGATCAATTTCTTGATGTTCATTAAGAAGGCCATGAAGAGAAAATTTGAAGCTAATCTTTGATTAAAGTCCCACCATCGATGCTCGAGAAGCTTGAGAGATGATTTATTCTTGCTCGACGAGGCCTAAGGGTGGTGTGTGCAAACCTAATTTGAGTTTTATGGAGAAATGGGGAAGTTAGGTCAAAAATGGGAGTGTCTTATCTTAGGACAGATGAGAATGGCATTTTCTGACCGAGGGACGAGCTTGGGAGCTTAGGGAATGGCTCTAGCGGCTCATCTTTAGTAGTTAGAGCTCTAAAGAGTGATATGTGTGTGTATTTGAGTGGAAATGAGAGGGTGTATGTCCCCTTCATCTTAATCATATGGTGGGATTAGGTTTTAGCTTCTAGTGGCTATCCGAGCATCTCAGGGAGTCCTGGGTGGCAGGGAGGAGGTGAGTTGGCTCAATTTGGTTGGTTGAAGGTGTGGAGGTGGCTACCAAGGAGGAATCATGGGTGTCCTATGGGTTTCAAATGGTCCAATGGGGAGGGTGAGGTGATTTCACCTCCAATGGGTTATGGTTGACCCAACCACCAGTTGGGTTAGGTTGGGTAGTGTCTTAGGTGCCTAGGTGGACCATTAGGAGAGTCCCAAGTGGCCAAGGAATGAAAATGACCACTTACACATGGGTGATTTATCTCATGTGATGCCCTTGACCAAGGAGTAGAATGATCATTTGGCATTGGACTTGATTTGGGAAGATTTGAAATGAGCCAAAAGTGGCCCAAATTTCAAGTCATTTGGAGTTGATTTGGTTAATTTTGACTCAATTTGACTTATTTAGGTCAAATTGGGTTAGGTTGGGTCAAGTTGACCAATTGGTCAAATTTGGTCAAACCAAGGGTTGGGTCAAGTCATATGATTAATTAGGATGTTTTGGTTTAATTGGCTTGGTTTAGCTTGGCTTATTTTTAATTTTGGCTCATTTGAATTTATTTGGGTCAAATGGGTTAAGTTGGCCAATTTGACCAAATTGGCCAAATTGGCTTGCGTTGGGTGTTGGTTTGGGTTTAGTTGACCAATTAAAATTGATTGTAGCCTTTAATTTTAATTAATTTGGATTTGGTTTAGATTTTGGACAACTTGAACCTTTTGGTCAATTGGGTTTAATTGGGTATAATCATAGCTTTGGTCAAGTTCAAAAATCAATTTGGAATGAACTTGAGCCATTGGTTGCAATCAATTCGGTTTATATTTTGATTTGACCTAATTTGGTCTTTTAGGTTAATTTGGGTCAACTTGGATTAAGAGGGCCAATTGGGTTTGGTTTGACTCAAGTGAAGGTCAAGTCATATTGAAATATTGATATTAATTTGGTATGAATCATTGGTTTCAAGGGATTTGGCATAGGTTGCCATTTGGATAGTTTGGGTTCATATGGGTTAAGGGGTTGACTTGGTCAAATGACCAAGTTGACTTAGTTTGACCCAATTGTATGATAATAGATTACTTAGGGTGATCAACAATCATGATGGGAGGTTTTGATGGGCATGGTTCAATCTAATTTGGGTAGGATTAGAACTTGGCTCAAATAGGTCAAATTGGCCACTTTGAGTCAATTGGACCAATTGGGTTTAGTTGGCTTGATTTTGGGTTGAGTTTGATTTAGTTGAGTTTGATTTAGTTGAGTTTATATATGGATTTGGGATTGATATATAAATTCAATTGCAACTAGCTTGGGTTCAAATGGTTTTGGTTCATTTGAACATTTTAAGTCAAAAGGTAAAGTTGGGTTTGACTTGGGTTAATTTTGGTTTGGCTTGATGATTGTAGATTTCATTTATATTTTGAATATGATTGAAGGTATGATTGGTTCATGAAAAATCAATTGAACTTCAGTTTTAGAATGAAGGAATTTGGCTAAGTCCATGGAGTTGGGTTGTGTGGCTTAGGTTTGGATTTTTGATTTGGTTTAATTTAAATGTATATTTCATTTAAACTTGTGAAGATGCTTGAAAATATGATTGATTAGTGACAAAATCAATTAAGTTTGACTTGATTTGGATTGAGATTTGGCTAAGTCCATGGGATAGGCCATATAGCTTAAGAAGGGTTTTGATTTAATTTGATTTAGTCTGATTTAATTTTGATCATTTGAATTTATATTTGATTTATATTTAAGAAGATGATTGAAGGTATAAATTGATTATGAGAAAATCAATTAATTTTGATTGATTTGGATTATGATTTGGCTAAGTCCATAGGATAGGTCATATGGCTTAGGAAGGGTTTCAAGTTTGGATTTTATCATGGGTTTCATCATTTGGTTTTGAATTTGGGTTTGGATTTGATTTATTTGATGAATTGAACTTGAGGTTTAGTTTAAGAAGATGAACATGGATTTGGGTTGTAGGGTAGGTGGATTATCCTTAAGGCATAACCTAATCCTATGGCTAACCATTCTAAGTCTTTGCTTGGGTTAAGTGTTTACCTAATTGTTAGAAGTGTCTTATGACTAGGGAAGTCTTAGCATCTAGAAGACTCCTAAGTCTAAGGTAGGAAGATTGAATCCACACTCTAGAAGTGAGTTCAACGGGCCTTAGGCTCCATAGTGTTGCCCTTGGGGATAGATGATTAGAAGACTGAATCCAAGTTTCACATTATAGACTCACATACATTTTTAATGCTTTGAGACCATGGATACATGAGAACAAGTTCCATCCTCTCTACATCGTGTATCAAGTTTGTGAGAGGTTGGATGGTCTCCAAAGGAGATCTCAAGCCATTTTAGTTCATGAGGGACATATATGTGGATGTACTACCTCTTCAAAATCAACAAGTCTATTCTTGTAAACTTAGCCAAAGTTTAAAATAAAAAGAAAGAAAAGAAAAGAAAAATAAAGAAAAATAAAAAGAAAAGAAAAGAAAAATGAAAAAAAAAATAAAGGGAGGAAATAGACTTGGAGGAGGAAGTGGAGCGACATTAGATTCCACCACGGTTTACTCCATCATTTGGAATCTTATAGGTTCTTTTCAAATCACATTAAATCATATGAGGAGCTATGCTTAGATGATGATGATGATTTTGAAGTCAAAGATGCACCGAGTTGAAGAGATCAAGTCAATAATAGAAAAGCTCAAGGAAATCAACTAAAGAAGATCCACGAATGACATACATCAATTCTTTGTTGAATGAAATGGAAATCAATGACTTAGTTAGGCGAGTTTAAGGCACTTTGCATGGAGTTATGAAGAGATGCCTGGATTGTCTCTTGACGTAGCAGACCATAAACTAGCAATAGAGCATAATACTAATCTTATCAAGCAAGCTCCTAGATGCATGCGATTAAACAAAGAATAACAGATCATTTCTAAAGTCAAGAAATTGATTGATGTTGGCTTCATCTGAGAAGAAAAATACCCTACCTGGTTAGCTAGTGTCATCCTAGTTACAAAAATGAATGGTCAAATTCATATATGCATTGATTTTAAGGTTTTAAATAAGGCAAGTCCAAACGATAAATTCCACTACCAATCTTAGAGCTAATGGTGGACATTACTTCATCTCATGTAGTCTTCTCTTTCATGGATGGCTCATCTAGATATAACCAAATAAAGATGGCCCCTGAAGATGAAAAAAACACAGCTTTTAGAACCTCGATCAGAATCTATTACTATAAGGTCATGTCTTTCAACCTTAAAGAGGCCAGTGCTACATATCAGCGGGCTATGACTCAAATCTTCAACAAACTCATTCATCATCAAGTTGAGTGCTATGTTGATGATGTCATGGTAAAAAGTAGAGAAATGGAAGACCCTCTCTTTAACTTGAGCATAGTTTTTGAACAGTTAAGGCAATTTAGCCTTAAAGTAAATCCCCTGAAGTGTGCATTCAGAGTAGCTTCAGGGAAATTTCTTGGGTTTGTTGTCTGACACCAGGGAATCAAAATCAGTTCGGACAGGATCAAGATGAAATTAGAAATGCCACCACTAAAAGTTTAACTCAACTCAAATCATTCCAATGGTGTTTGGTGTATCTAAGATGCTTTTTATCCAACCTATTTGGAAGATGTCTGCCATTCCCAACATTTGTCAAAATGGATGAGAAGTTTAAGTGGGATGATAAGTGTGAACATGCCTTCAAAAACTTTAAGCATTACATCAGCCTTGATCTTTTTATCCAGCAAGGCTTATACTTTATACTACTAGATTAGATGACTCCATTGGTGCTTTATTTCCCAATAACAAAGGGAAGGAAAATGCACTTTACTACCTCAGTCGTCATCTAATCCCTACTAAGGCTAATTATCCACCCATTGAGAAGCATTTCCTAGCTTTAATCTTTGTATCCCAAAAGCTACAACACTAAATGCTTCCTCGTAAGGTGAACTTAATCTCTAGGTTCAATACACTACAGTATCTCATGACATGGCTAACACTATCAGGATGATTGACTTGATAGTCCATGATCTTCTCGCAATTTGACAATACCTTCATACCTATCTGTGTGATGGAAGGACAAGTGCTAGCAAATTTCTTAGTTGCACACCCACTTCTTGTCGACTCTCAGCTTAGTGATGATATCCTGGATGAACAAATCATGAACTTAGGGATACTAGCATTCACCACTAGGAGATGTACTTTGATGGTGTGGAATCCTCTCAAAGAGGAGAAGAACCATAATCTACTATTCTAGGAAAGGAAATGGTAGGAATAGTTCTCTTTGTGATGAGATTCTCATATCACTGTCAAATCTTTGTACCAACAACAAAGCCAAATATGAGGCTCGATTGTTAGCAGAGTTATCCATTCTAATCATCCATAACATCAACATCTTGAGATTCTCTGCTGTTCAACCAAATCGGGCTCATAAGATTATAAAGCCAGCTTCATCACCACAAACACCATGGAGTTATTGGCCCAAATCCCAAAGCTTACTATTTATAAGATTCCTTGAGGAGAGAACATTGTATGCTTTAGCCAAGCTTGCTAAGGAGTTGGCATGTTGGAGGGCAGTCCATATCAATAAAGGTCCAAAATAGACAAGTCTAATCCCTTATTGATATTGAACTCATCAAAAGTACTATCTTAAAGGGAGGTTTCCATTGCCAAGAAGATGAGGAGTTAGATTGTAGAAACCATTCATGGATTACCTAAATAAAACTACCTCAAGTCCCAAGGCCATGAATGGCGAGAGCACTTTCCTTTTACGGATGGTGTCTTATCATCTTTGATCATGTGGTTACATTGTTTAGACAAACACGATAATATAGATCGAGGTACACTCAAGATTATGTGGAGCCAACCATTTTGGTCTAAAGATGAAAGCTAAGATCAAGAGACTAGGGTACTACTCATCATCGATGATCAAAGATTGCATTGATATGGCTAGGTGATACCACCAATGTCAAATACATGGTGTGATCCTACACTAACCACCTAACATTCTACATCCTACATTGGTTTCATGGCCATTTAAGTGTTGGGGTGCATGGGGTGGGTATTAATCCTTCTTCTTCCAAGGGTCATTGGTTCATCTTAGCTGCTATTGACTTCTTTTCCAAATGGGTGAAGGCAATTTCGTTAAGAGAGGTCACAACTCAGCATATGCTATAATTTTTTATGAACCATATCATATATAGGTTCGGAGTGCCTTGATGAATTATAGTTGATAATTGTACTACATTCAAGAGCACCAAGATCAACAACTTTTCCTAGAGACACAACATAGATTAAAGATATTCTACCATCAACTACCTTAGGGCAAACAACTTAGAAAAAGCACTAAAATAAAACTCTCATCGAAATACTGAAGAAGACACTCGACAACAACAAGCGATAGTGGCATGAGCAATTTATTGTGGCCTTGTGGGCCTACCATAATATATATAGAACTTCAACTTAGTCTACTCCTTTCTCCTAGTTTATTGGCCCAAAGTTGTTCTACCATTAGAAGTCCAACTCCCATCACTAAGGATAGCTGTAGGTAGCAAGATCACAATAGAGAGCAAAATGCAAAGCTGTGGTTAGAAGAGCTTGAAGGTTTGGAGTAGAGACGCCTGCAGGCATGCAAAAACCTTGAGTTATACAAAGATAAAATGAATCACAATAAGTCTCTGAGCTTTTCAAGTAGGAGAGCATATTTTAGTTCTAAAGAGACCAATTATTGAATGTCGTAAGATGGGAGGCAAGTTTGAACCCACTTGGGAAGGCCCTTTTTCCATAGAGATGGCCTACCAAAGAAGATCTTATCACCTTATTAATCATAAGGGAGAGCACCCAATGCTTTCCATCACTGGGCTCTACTTAAAGAAATTTTATAAATCATGTTTGAAACTAATTGTCATCAATAAAAATTCCATTTTGAATTCAATCTCTTCCATGTTGAAAGTATTTTTGTTTGCGAGTCTGCCACAATATGTTTAGGGGTGTAAGGAACCCGATCTGCATTTTATCCTTCATCGACACAATACAAACACAAACTACGCATAAACATATAAAACAAACTCAAATCTTTTATCTTAGGCTACTCTGAGTTGAGTTAACACCCCGAGTGACACTCACTTAGTAGCTACTCTAGGTCGGGCTGACATGCTAACCTGCTAATGTGTCACCCCAATGGTCTTCTTGCTTTGGAGGATGCAAGTCTACTGTGTTTTTCTTTACTTACACCTGGGTGCCTTAGTTTGGTAGGCCTTATGGTTGGTAAGCTACCTCATGTTGGCTTCGTTTAAGAGGATGTGAGTCTACTATGCTTTCTTCTTGGATTAGCATTCATACATTGACTGTGTTGAGTATATTTGAGGTTTAAGATAAGTCCCCTAGTGGCTCCTTCCCTCCTGAATTCTTCAAGTCTAGGTCTAGTCCTTCCTCGGGGCTCCCCGCTTAGTTCTCCCTCTAGGTCAGATAGCATTTGTCCATAGCGATTATCTCGATTATCGGTTCCACTTGGAAAGCTACATGCTTTCTTTTAGATATCACACCGATGGGCACCTTAGGTTGGTTGGTTTACTATCGCCACCACTGTGATGATGGATACACCTTAGGTGGGTTGGTTCTTGCATGTTAGGATACACCACTCATGGTAGATGTAAGGTACACTTTTCTCGAGTTAGCCATTTAAACTTTCTTTTTAGGCTTGAAGATAACAACCAGCACCTCCCCTATGGGCACTATATTTGGATCACATCCTTTTGACCCCATTTAGACATTGCAGTTACTATCGTTGGATAGTTCCCCTTTCTTAATAACCACCACTTGTGGAGAATTCATCTATAGATGTGATTCTCCCCTTAAATCTAAAGAATGAGGATGATATAACCCCTCAATGTGGTCCCTCACTCACACAAGGTCCACATAAATATATATACAAAATATATATTCACTTGTGGATTAAGAAGACACCCTTAGTGGTATATTTTCCAAGCAAGCATCCTATATTTAGTCGAAAACTCCCATAGGAATCACACTCTTTAAGTTGATATAAGTCCATAATGGCATTCACTCAATAGTCTAAGTCGAGTTTGATTTGTTGCTGGTCACACATTATTCCCGATTTAGAAGATGTAAGTCTACTGCTTCTTCCTTGCAGCCATTGCACCAAAGGAAAGTTTAGCCTACCCCATAGATGGTATCCCTTTGGATTTGTAAATCAGGTAGGTCAAGGCGATATAGCCCCTTCTCGATGGGATCATTGCACATCGATAGGTCCATATTTGCTTCAGATTAAATTAAAACTTTAGTGGAGTTAAATCACACCATTCTCCCCAATGGAGTCCCAAATCATATATAAACAAGTCAAGCAAAAAAACTTAAATTCAAAACCAACGTCCCCAGTGGAGCCAAATTAAACAAACTCCTTAAGTAGAGTCTAAATCAATGAAATCCAACCAAACACTTATTCCTAGCGGATACATCCCCAAATAAATCTATGAAATCAAACTTAAATCCCAATCCCCAACGGATAGCCTGAAATTGCATCTCTAGTGTAAGGTTCATATACTCGATCCCTAGTGGACTCGAGCCCATATCTTTAGCAGATATGCCTCATAAATTAAAATAAAATAAATTAAAGTTGATTCAAACTTAATCCCAGGTGGATTATAGATTCTTATCTCCACCGGATCTTCTTTCCATAAATCATATAATCAAATCAAATTCAAACCTTATCCCCAATAGATTTTCATCTTCTATGCCCTCGACATAGACCCTCATATGTCATGTCCAGCATGTGTGATCTCCTCCATGTCTTTGACATGGAATTCGCATCAAATCTTCTTTGTTCTCTTATGCACACCTTTAATACTTCAACTAAAAGCCTAACAATGTATTTGTTCAAATTACATCGTCTTAACATTATAATCAACATTTTATGATTTATGATGGTGCAAGCTCAAACTAACTATACAATATGATGCTAAACATATTATAGTGTGAAGTAACACACTATATTATATTATAATATATGATGTTATATTATAATTTTCTATAATATAATATATTGTCTAACATTACACCTCATTAGAATCACTTAAAAGGAACAAATAACCAAATTTTCTCAAAATATGAAAAATGTTCATTTTGGACATAAAATTGTTATTTTTCTACTACAAATGGTGCAAAATAGCATAATTTTCGTGTTGTTTCTTGGTGTGTGGTGAGAATTTGGCCAAATTCTTCCATTGCAGCCATCAAATTAACCAAATTCTTCCATCTCAACGTTCAAATTAACATTTTTGTGTGTTTTGACCCAATGTATTATAACAAAAGTAAAACATACTAAAATGTACAATAACATTTAGTAACACACCACCACATTGATATATATGTGAAGTTTATTGTTATGTACATTATATTTTAATATGATTTCATAAAATATATTATCTTACATTACACCTTAAAATGAATCCCTTTAAGCAAAAAATTTACAAATTTTGGTTGAAAATGAACAATTATTTTGGATGCAAAATTCCAATCTTTTGATTAAATGACACACCATAGCACACACCCAATGATGTTCCCTAAAGCTTACCTTAAATTTGGCCAAATCCCATCATCTCAGCCTATAAATCTATATTTTTATGAATTATACCAGTACAAACTCTACTACATCATACTATAACAAACTAAAATATGCTGAATAATAAGTAGTAATAAACAATAGTATGCTATAGTGCATGATGCTACATTATATCATCCCATCCTATATTTAACACACTATAACATATTATACTTTATTATATTGCATATCACATCAGAAGGGATTGCTTAAGATAAAAAATCATAAAATTAGTCTAAACAATAAAAAACTATATATTTTAGTTGTATCACTTACATATTTTAAATTGAAATAATATATTATCATGCCATGCTCTATTATGAATTTGGTAAAATTTAAATTTTAAAGTCTAAATCAATATTTTTATAAATAATGCTAGTGTAGGCTCGACCATGATTGTAAAATACTAAGAAAATTTAAAATGTAATATATTAGGATATATGATGTTATACTATGCTACAACATATAATATTTATTTAGAACATAAAATCTTTACTTTTTTTGACTACAAGCGTAGCACCTTTTGACTACAACCTAATTCTCAATTTAACAAATTTCATCATATGATTTATTAAATCAGTATTTTTTAATTTATATTAATATAGACTATAGGACACAATACCATAATATACTAAAACATTTCAAAACATTTTATATCATCCAAAAACACATCACTCCATGCTCAAATATATGATGCTACATTATATTATAATGTATATTATAATATGATTTAGTATTCAAATCTCTAATAGTCAACTCTCTTGAATACATTTTCTTTATTGTCACTATGTTTGGATTAGGCCATTCTTTAGATCTACTCCTAATGGAATCTTTATTCAAGGTTTAGGGTTTAGGGTTTAGGGTTTAGGGCTAGGGTTTAGGGTTAGTTTAGGTTTAGGGATTAGGGTTAGTTTAGGGTTTAGGGTTTAAAGTTTAGGGTTTGGGGTTTAGGGTTTAGGGTTTATGGTTTTAGGGTTTATGTTTAGAGTTTAGAGTTTTAGGGTTTAGGGTTTAGGGTTTAGGGTTTAGAGTTTAGGGTTTTGGGTTTTGGGCTTTTATGGTTTATGGTTTTGGGTTTTGGGTTTTTAGGGTTTATGGTTTTGGGTTTTGGGTTTTGTGTTTTGGTTTTAGGTTTAGGGTTTAGGGTTTAAGGTTTTTTTTTAATAGAGAACAAATTCAGATTCAATTTTTCTTCTTTTTGATTTCATCAACCAAGTAGTACTGCAAGTTTTCTAAGACACAAGCGATGACATAGATAAAAAATGAGCACTCATTGAGCAAATCAAAAACCCTAGATAAGTAGAACCGTCTCTAGTTTAAAGACATAGTTCCATAAGCAGGAGATAAGATCGGCTGTTCTTTAGTTTCTCTAGCTCCCATCAGAACCTCCCCCACCTCTCGAGTTATGGGATCTGCCATCATATTCTTGATCTCCCCCTCCGCCACCACACAATTGTAACTGTGCTCCTTACCTCCAAACAACCATTGCTCAGACCACTCTATATCCACGGCACCTCCAAATCCCCCCCACCACTTGTGATAGCCTTAACCTTACCTTCCTAGATCTACACTAGCGATGGTGATGTTCTTGTCGTCAAGGTTCTGCCCATTCTTATAGTTTAAGGTTTAGGGTTACTTTAAAGTTTAGAGTTTAGGGTTAGTTTAGGGTTTAGGGTTTAGGATTTAGGGTTTGGGGTTTAGGGTTTAGGGTTGTAGGTTTTAGGATTTAGGGTTTTAGGTTTAGGGTTTTAGGGTTTAGGGTTTAGGGTTTAGGGTTTAGGCTTTAGTATTTAGGGTTTACGGTTTAGGGTTTAGGGTTTTAGGGTTTAGGGTTGTAGGTTTAAAGTTTAATGTTTATGATTAGTTTTAGGGTTTAGGGTTTAGGGTTTAGGATTTAGGGTTTAGGGTATTTTTGTTTAAATTAAGTAAATGAGTAGGTTATGGTTTATTTAGTTTATTTTTTATTTATTTGAGTTTATTTTATTTTTATTTTTTCTTAGGTTTAGTTTTGATTTTTGTTTAGTTTAGTTTATTTATTTTAGGTTTATTTATTTTAGTTTAGGTTTTTTATTTTAGTTTATTTTTTAGGTTTAGGTTTACTTTTTAGTTGAGTTTTATTTTTGTTTTATCTTTTAGATTTAGGTTATATTTTTTAATTTTAGGTTTAGGCTTAGATTTTTATTTTATTTTTTTAGGTTTAGGTTTTAGGTTTTTATTTTAGGTCTATTTTCTAGGTTTTATTTTTTGGTTTAGGTTTAGGTTTATTTTTTATTTATTTTGTTTTATTTAGTTATGCTTTAGTTTTAGGTTTAGTTTATATTTAGCTTAGGTTTAGGTTTCATTTATTTTAGTTTAGTTTATTTTAGTTTAGGGTTTGATTTATTTTATTTTATTTATTTTATTTTTATTTTAGGTTTATGTTTTTTTATTTTTGTCTTTTATTTTATTTATTTTAGGTTTTATTTTAAGGCATGTGTTTTATTTAGTTTTATTTCATTTTTTAGGTTTATTTATTATTTTACAATTAGTTTATATTTTATTAAAGTTTTTTTATTCTTATGCTTATTTTATTTATTAGTTTAGTTTAGGTTTTTCTTTTTTTTATTTTAGTTTATTTTTACTTTCTATTATATTTCATTTTTAGGTTTAGGTTTAGGGTTTAGATTAGGATTTATTTTAACATTTTATCTTATTATTTAGCTCATTTATTTTATCTTATGGTCTTATTTAAATTTCATGATCTCAGTTTGGGCCTAGTTTTTCAGTGGTCTTTTCAGTGGCTCATTTTGTGGTCAGGGCCTGGGGCCTAGGCTTTCAGTATTCTCCTCATGGCTCAGGATCCAGTATTTTAGGCTCAGTCTAGCCTGGCTTTAGGTCACTAGTTTCAGTACCTAGGCTCAGTGGTCTCCATGGTTTAGGATCAGGATCTCTCAATGTCAGGGTTTCATGTCACCCTCATGGCCTTAGGTCATTTTCAGGGCCTGGTCTAGTGGCCTAAACCCTGCTTCAGGTTTGGGGCTCAGTATTCAGTATGGCTCAGGGCTCAGCCTCAGGTGTTCAGTGGCCCAAGCCCAGTGGTCTTAGGCCTGAAAAGTTAGGGCTCAGTCAGTTAGTTATTTGGGTGAGTGCACAGTGTCATTTAGGCCTTTAAGAAACCACAAACCAAGAGTTTAGTTCATTTATTTATCTTTATTTATTTTATTTTATTTTATTTTATTTTATTTAGTTTGTTTTATTTATTTTAGTTTAGTTTTATTTTAATTTATTTTTAGGTTTTGTTTAGTGGTTTTTTTAGTTTAGTTTTAATTTTATTTTATTTTTAGGTTTAGTTTTATATTTTATTTTTGCATAGTTTAGCTTTATTTATCTATTTTTTAGGTTAATGTTTTAGGTTTTTTTTTGGATTATTTTTAAGTTATATTTTTTAGTTTAGGTTTAAGTTTATTTTTATTTTATTTTATTTTATTTACGATTTTGGTTTAGGTTTTGATTTAGTTTATTTTGCTCAGTTTACATCTTTTATTTATTTTAGTACTTATTTTATTTTTTATTTTAGATATAAATTTTTATTTTTGTTTAGGATTTAAGTTTTTCTATTTATTTATTTTTAAGGTTTATTTTTTAGGTTTTTGTTTTTATATATTTTTTATTTTAATTTATTTTTAATTTAGGTTTAGTTTTTATTTTATTTAGGTTTTTATTTTTTAGTTTAGTTTAGGTTTTTGAAAATTTTATTTTAGTTTAGTTTTTAGTTTTTATTTTATTATTATTTTTTGGTTTAGGTTTAGGTTTAGGTTCGGTTTAGGTTAGGTTTTGGTTTCAGTTTAGGTTATTATTTTATTTTATTTTTTATTTTATTTTGGGTTAGGTTTTTATTATTAGTTTAGGTTTTTAGCTTTTTAGGGCTTAGAGTTTAGGGTTTAGGGTTTAGTGTTAATTCAAGGTTTAGGTTTTTGGGTTTAGGGTTTGGGGTTTTGGGTTTTGGGTTTTGGGTTTAGGGTTTAGGGTTTAGGATTTAGGTTTTGGGGTTTAGGGTTTAGGGTTTTAGTGTTTAGGGTTTTTTATGGTTTAGGGTTCAAGTTTTAGATTAAGGTTTAGGGTTTTTGGTTTTTTTAACAGAGAACAAATTCAGATTCAACATTTCTTCTTTTCGATTTCATCAACCAAGTAACACACCAAGCTTTCTATGAAACAAGTGACGACATAGATCCGAAATGAGCACCCATAGAGCAAATCAAAAGCCCAAGATTACTAGAACTGTCTCTACTATCAAGATGCAGTTCCATACGTAGTAGATCTGATTGGCCATTCTTCAGTTTCTCCAGTTCCCATCAGAACCACCCCGGCCTCTCGAGTAGCGGGATCCACCATCATATCCCCGATCGCTTCCTCTGCCACCACCATAGCTGTAACTTCTATTGCTCCTCCCACCTACGAAACCACCACTGCTCCGACCACCACCTCCATATCCACCTGCACCTCCAGATCCCCCACCACCACTACAATAACTTCCACCTCCACCTCGCCTCCACCGTGAGATATAGACTGAGCCTGGTTTACGATAATGTTCTAGCTGTCAAAGTTATGTCCATTCTTACAGTTTTAGTTTATTAGGTTTTAGGGTTTAGGTTTATTTTTTAATTTATTTACTTTCACTAGGTTTAGGTTTAGGGTTTAGGGTTTAGGGTTTAGGGTTTAGGGAATAGTGTATAGGGTTTACGGTTTAGACTTTTAGGGTTTTAGGGTTTATGCTTTTAGGGTTTAAGGTTTATGATTATGGTTTTAGGGTATAAGGTTTAGGGTTTAGTTTTAGGGTTTAGGTTTTTTAGGGTTTAGGGTTTATTTATTTTATTTATTATTTATTTTAGTTTATTTTATTTTTTATTTTTATTTAAGATTATTATTTTTTATTTAGTTTAGTTTATTTATTTTAGGTTTATTTATTTTAGTTTAGGTTTTTTTATTTTAGATTATTTTTTAGGTTTATGTATATTTTTCATTTGAGTTTTACTTTTATTTTATTTTTTAGGTTTAGGTTCATTTTTTTGGTTGAGTTTTACTTTTATTTTATTTTTTAGGTTTAGGTCTTTATTTTAGATTTATTTATAGGTTTTCATTTTTTAGTTTAGGTTTATTTTTAGTTTATTTTATTTTATTTAGTTAGGTTTAGGTTTACTTTTTATTTTAGGTTTAGTTTATATTTATTTTAGTTTAGTTTATATTAATTTAGGATTAGGTATATTTTATTTTGTTTATTTTATTTTTATTTTAGGTTTAGTTTTTTTTAGTTTATGGTTTAGGTTTTATTTGTTTTTTATTATTAGGTTTTTTATTTAGTTTTTTATTTTATTTTACTTTAGGCTTATTTCATTATTATTTTACATTTAATTTTTATTTTAATAAGGTTTTTTATTCTTAAGTTTATTTTATTTTTTGAGTTTAGTTTAGGTTTTTCTTTATTTTATTTTAATTTATTTTTTTTATTTTATTTTTAGGTTTAGGTTTAGGTTTTAGCTTATGTTTTTTTTAATTTTATTTCTTCATTTTATTTAAGTTTATGTTTTATTTATTAATCATAAAGTTTAAGGTTTAGATTTTAGGTTTATGGTTATGGATCAGTTTAGGATCACGCCTCAGTTTAGGCTTTAGTTTCAGGATTGGTTTAAGATTAGGGCCTAGAGCCTCACCTCTTTAGGGCCTGGTTAGGCCTCAGTTTAGTTTAGGGTCAGTTTAGGTTTAGGGTGGTTTAGGGTAGGGTTTAGGGCTCAGGTTTGGGCTCAGGATTTAGGGCTCAGGGTTGGGTCCCAGCCAAGGCTCAGGGTAGGTTGTGGTCAGGATGAGAATTTATGGTCAGTTTTAGAGTTTAGTTTAGGATTCAGGTTTTAGGGTTTAGGGTCAGGATCAGAGTTTAGGGCTCAGGGTTTAGGGTTTTAGGATCAGTGTGGTTAGGGTAGTGTCAGTAGCATTTTAGATTAGTGTTTTTTTTTTAAAAAAAAACAAAATTAGTTTATTTTAGTTTATTTTTTATTTATTTTTATTTATTTTTATTTATTTTTATTTTAATTTTATTTAAGTTTTTTATTTAGTTTGGTTTTTTAATTTTTAGGTTTACTCATTTTAGTTTATTTTTCATCATTTTTTAGGTTATGTTTATTTTTTAGTTTAGTTTTTTATTTTTATTTTATTTTAAGTTTAGGTTTTATTTATAATTTTAGGTATAGGCTTAGGTTTTATTTATTTTTTTTTAGGTTTTTGTTTTAGGTTTTTATTTTGGGTTTATTTTTAAGTTTAATTTTTTAGTTTATATTTAGATTTATTTTATGTTTATTTTATTTTATTTTATTTTGTTTAGGGTTTAGGTTTCATTTATCTTAGGTTTAGGTTTAGGTTTTATTTATTTTAGTTTAGTTTAGTTTAGTTTAGGTTTAGGTTTATTTTATTTTGTTTATTTTATTTTTATTTTAGGTTTAGTTTTATTTTTAGTTTAGGGTTTATGTTTTATTTTTTATTTATTTTTAGGTTTAGGCTTTTCTTTAGTTTTAATTTTATTTTATTTTAGGTTCATTTTATTTTTATTTTACATTTAGTTTTTATTTTATTTAGGATTTTATTTTAAGATTTATTTTATATTTTTAAATTTAGTTTAGGTTTTTATTTATTTTATGTTAATTTAGCTTTGATTTTTTATTTTATTTTATTTTTAGTTTTAGGATTAGGTTTAGTTTTAAGTTTTAGTTTAGGCTTTAGTTTTTTTTTATTTTTTATTTCATTTAGGTTTATGTATATTTATTTATTTTATTTATTGGTATTATATAGTTTAGATTTAGGATTTTAGATTCTGGTTTAGATTTAGGGTTTATGGTTTAGCGTGATTTAGGGTTTACTAGTTTTAGGGTTTAGGGTTTAGTGCTCATGGTTTAGGGTCAGGGTTTAGGGTTTAGGGTTTAGGGTAGGATTTAGGGACGCAGCTGTTTTAAAGTTTTTTATTTGTTTTTAAAATTAAAACCAAGTAGGATTATTTAGTTTATTAAATTTATTTTTTTTGTTTAGTTTAGTTCATTTTAATTTTTTTATTTAGGTTGCTTTTTAATTTTATTTAGTTTAGTTTATTTATTTTAAGTTTATTTATTTTAGTCTATTTTTTAGGTTTAGGTTTATGTTTAGGTTTATTTTTAGTTTAGTTTTATTTTTATTTTATTTTATGTTTAGGTTTTATTTTATTTTTTAGGGTAGTGTTGGGTGGGTTTATGCTTTAGGGTTTAAGATTTTGGGTTAGGGTTTAGTGAGGATTTAATGTTTAGGGTTTTAGGGTTTAGGATCAGGTGGGTTTAGGGTTTAGTGTATAGTGTTTTTAAAAATTAAGTAACCCACAAGTTTAGTTTATTTGTTTAGTTAGTTTATCTTTATTTATTTTAGTTTATTTTATTTTATATTTTTATTTAGGTTTATTTTGTATTTTTATTTTATTTAGGTTTATTTTTAGTTGAATTTTATTTTACTTTTTTTATGTTTTTAAGTTTTAGGTTTAGGGTAGGTTTGGGGTTTAGGGTTTTTAGCTTTAGGTTTAGCCCAGCTCAGGGTCAGCTTTCAGTGCAGGTTTGGTTAGGGTTTAGGGTTTTAGGGTTTAGGGTTTAGGGTTTATGGCTCAGGGTCCGGTTTGGGGCTAGGGTAGGAATCAGGATTTATAGTTTAGGGTCAGGTTAGTTTTAGTTTTAGGCAGGTTAGGATCTTTTGTGGTTTAGTGTTTAGTTTAGCATTTAGGTCTGCCTCAGGATCCGTTTAGGTCAGGTTTATTTTAAGCAAACCCGACTTTTTAGTTTATTTTAGTTTATTTTATTAATTTTAGTTTAGGTTTTGTTTATTTATTTAAGTTTAGTTATTTTTTTATTTTATTTTATTTTTATGTATAGGCTTAGGTTTTATTTTATTTTATTTGGCTTTATTGTTTAGATTTTAGGTTTTGTGGTTTAGGGATTAGGGTTTTAGGGTTGGGTTTGGTTTTATGGTTTAATGTTTAGGGATGTAGGTTTTTGGGCTTAGGGTTTAGGGTTTTATGGTTTAGGGTTTAGGGTTTAGGGTTTTAGGCTTTTAGGGATTAGGGTTTAGGGTTTAGCGTTTAGGTTTTAGGGTTAGTGTTTTTTTTTATTTTTTTATTTTTATGTTTATTTTTAGGGTTTAAAGTTCAGGTTTTAGTTTAGGGTTTAGAGTTTTTGGTTTTTTTAATAGAGAATAAGTTTAGATTTAACATTTTTTTCTTTTCGATTTCATCAACCAAGTAATACACCAAGTTTTCTTAGACACAAGCAATGACATAGATACAAAAATGAGCACGCATAGAGAAAATCAAAAGCCATAGATAATTAGAATCGTCTCTAATGTTAAGACACAGTTCCATAAGCAACAGATCAGATCGGTCATTCTTCTGGTTTCACAAGTTCCCATCAGGACTACCCCCACTTCTCGAGTAGCTGGATCCGCCATCATATCCCAAATCTCTTCATCCACCAGCACCACGGTTGTAACCTCCGTCACTCCTCTCGCCTCCATAACCACCACTGCTCCGACCACCACCTCCATATCAACCAGCACCTCCATATCCCCCACCACCACTATGATAACCACCACCTCTGCCTTCGCCTCCACTGCTAAATCTAGACTGAGCCTAGTTGATGGTGATATTCCTGCGATCAAGGTTCTTCCGACTCTTAAAGTTTAGGTTTAGGTTCAGGTTTATTACATTTTAGGGTTTAGGTTTTTTTTTTAATTTATTTAGTTACTTTAGGTTTTGGTTTAGGGTTTGTGGTTTAGGGTTTAGGGTTAGGGTTCACGGTTTAGGGTTTAGGGTTTAGGGTTTAGGATTCAGGATTTAGTGTTTAGGGTTAAGGTTTAGGGTTTAGGGTTTAAGGTTTAGGATTTTTTATGTTTTAGGGTTTAGGGTTTGGGGTTTAGGGTGGTATGTTTAATATTATAGATTTATGGTTAGTTTTAGGGTTTAGGATTTAGAGTTTAGGGTTTTTTTTAATTAAGAAAACCAGTAAGTTTATGTTTATTTAGTTTATTTTACTTTATTTTGTATTTTTATTTAGGTTTATGTTTTTTTTATTTAGTTTAGTTTATTTATTTTAGGTTTATTTATTTTAGTTTAGGTTTTTTATTTTTGTTTATTTTTTTAGGTTTAGGTTTAGGTTTTTGTTTATTTTTAAGTTTAGTTATATTTTTATTTTATTTTTTAGGTTTAGGTTTTAATTCTTATTTTTAGGTTTCGGTTTAGGTTTTCTTTTATTTTTTTAGTTTTAGGTTTTAGGTTTTTATTTTAGGTTTATTTTTAAGTTTTATTTTTTTAGTTTAGGTTTAGGTTTAATTTTAGTTTATTTTATTTTATTTACTTTAGGTTTAGGTTTAGGTTTAGGTTTTATTTATTTTAGTGTAAATTTAAGTTTATTTTATTTTTTATTTTAGGTTTTGGTTTTCTTTCTTTTTTTTAGTTTAGGGTTCAGGTTTTAGTTTAGAGTTTAGGGTTTTTGGTTATTTTTTAACTGAGAACAAATTTAGTTTCAACATTTCTTCTATTCGATTTAATCAACCAAGTAACACACCAAGTTTTCTAAGACATAAGCGATGACATAGATAAAATATGAGCACACATAGAACAAAGAAAAAACCCTAGATAACAATTCCTTAAGCAGCAAATCAGATCGATCATTCTTCCGTTTCTCTAGTTTCCATCAAAACCACCCTGGCCTCTCCAATAGTGGGATCGACCATCATATCCCCTCTCTCCCTCTGCCACCACCACCATTATAACCTTCGTCGCTCCTCCTGCCTCCATAACTACCACTGCTCCGACCACCACCTCCATGTCCACCAGCACCTCCAGATCCCCCACAATCACTATGATAATTGCCACCTCCACTTCTCCTCCACCGCAAAATCTAGATTAAGCCTTGTTGATGGTGATGTTCTTAGAGTCAAGGTTCAGCCCATTCTTATGGTTTAGGTTTATTTTTTAATTTTTTTAGTTACTTTAGGTTTAGGTTCAGGGTTCAGGGTTAGGGTTTAGGGTTTAGGGTTTAGGGTTTAGGGTTTAGGGTTTAGGGTTTAGGGTTTTAGGGTTTATTCTTTTAGGGATTAGGGTTCAAGGTTAGGCTTTGGGGTTTAGGGTTGTAGGTTTACCGTTTAGGGTTTAGGGTTTATGATTTAGTGTTTAAGTTTTTTTTTAATTAAGTAAACCTATTGGTTTAAGATTACTTAGTATATTTAGTTTATTTTTTTATTTTAGTTTACATTTTTTTATTTTTATTTAGGTTTATTTTTTATTTTTATTTAGTTTAGGTTTTTTATTTTAGTTTATTTTTTTTGGTTTAGGATTAAGTTTAGGTTTATTTTTTAGTTGAGTTCTATTTTAATTATATTTTTTATGTTTAGGATTTATATTTATTTTTAGGTTTAGATTTAGGTTTTTATTTTTTATTTCTTAATTTTAAGTTTTAGGATTTCATTTTAGGTTTATTTTTAGGTTTTATTTTTTTAATTTAGGTGTTGGTTTATTTTTAGTTTATTTTATTTTATTTAGTTTAGGTTTAGGTTTTATTTATTTTAGTTTAGTTTATTTTAGTTTACATTTAGGTTTATTTTATTTTGTTTATTTTATTTTTATTTTAGGTTTAGTTTTTTTTTTAGTTTATGGTTTAAGTTTTATTTTTTATTTATTTTTAAGTTTTATTTTTTAGGTTTTATTTTTAGGTTTACATTTTTATTTAGTTTTTATTTTATTTTATTTTATGTTTATTGTATTTATATTTTTACTTAGTTTTTTATTTTATTTAGGTTTTATCCTGTTTAGTTTATTTTTAGTTTAGGTTTTTTATTTATTTTATTTTAGTTTTTTTTTATATTTTTATTTTTTACTTTTGGTCCAGGTTTAGGTTTGTTTAGGTTTTAATTTAATTTTTTATTATATTTATTTTATTTTAGGTTTATTTAGTTTGCTTCACACTTTGGGTTTATTTTGTACAATTAGATTTAGAGTTTAGTTTAGGGCCTGGGGTCATGATCAGGATTTAGAGTAGGCCCAGTGTAGGCCTGGGCTGGCCTAAGGTGTCAGCTTGTGTTTAGTGGTCTCAAACACTCAGGGCCCAGGGTCACCAGTTTGGTCAGTTTATGGCCAGGGCTCAGGGCCTGGGTTTTATTAGTGTCTGGATCTTCACCTGAGCCCAAAGCCCAGGGTTTGTGGCCCAGGGCCCAAAGCCCAGGGCCCAGGGTCACCTTTATTTAGGGTTTAAGGCCCAGGATCTGAGGGCTCTTTAGTTTATTTATTTTAGTTTAGTTTGGGTTTTAGTTTCTATCTTATTATTTTTGTTTTAGGCCTTTAGTTTAGGTTTTATCTTTATTTTAGTTTAGTTAGTTTTATTTAGTTTATTTAGTTTATATTTTTTTTTGTTTATTTTAGGTTAAATTTAGTTTAGCCTGTTTAGTTTTAGTTTAGTTTAGGTTTTAGTTTATTTTTTAGTTTCTTTTAGTTTCTTTTAGTTTCTTTTAGGTTTTTATTTAATTTAGATTAGTTTATTTTTTATTTTTTATAGTTAAGTTTATTTTTTAGTTTTAGGTTTTATTTTTTAGTTTACTTTATTTTTAGTTTAGGTTTTATTTTAGGTTTTGTTTATTTTTAGGTTTAGGTTTATTTTATTTTGTGTATTTTATTTTTATTTTAGGTTTAGGTTTTTTTAGTTTACAGTTTAGGTTTTACTTATTATTTATTTTTACATTTTATTTTTAGGTTTATTTTTTTAGGTTTAAGTTTTTATTTAGTTTTTTATTTTTATTTATTTTTATTTTACTTTTATTTTTTATTTTATTTAGGTTTTTATTCTTAAGTTCAGTTTATTTTTTAGTTTAGTTTAGGTTTTTATATATTTTATTTTAGTTGTTTTATATTTTTTATTATTTTTACTTTTGGTCTAGGTCTTTTTTTTGGTTTAGGTTTTAATTTTATTTTATTTTATTATTACATTTATTTTATTTTATTTATTTTATTTTAAGGGTTTATGTAGTTTTGGTTTAGGTTTTTAGGTTTCTAGGGTTAACGATATAGGATTTATGGTTTAGGATTTAGGGTTTTCGGGTTTAGGGTCGAGGGTTTTAGGGTTTAGGTCAACGATTAGGGTTTAGGGTTTAGGGTTTTTAGCATTTAGGGTTTAGGGTTTAGGGTTAGCTTAGGATTTAGGGTTTATGGTTTAGCCTTTAAGGTTTAGGGTTTTTAAGGTTTAGAGTTTTGGGTTTTGGGTTAGTTGAGAGTTTAGAGTTAAGGTTTTAGGGTTTAGGGTTTAAAGTTTAGGGTTTAGGGTTAAAGTTAGGGTTTAAGGTTTAGGATTTAGGGTTTTTTTAGTTTATTTATTTTTAGTTTATGTTTTAGTTTTAGTTTTATTTTTTTTATTTTTTAGGTTTTTAGGTTTAATTTAGATTTTTGTTTTTTATTTTAGTTTAGGTTTTAGTATTTTAGTTTAGTTTAGTTTTTATTTTTTATTTTTATTTTAGTTTAGGTTTTATTTTTAGTTTAGGTTTATCTATTTTAGTTTAGGTTTTTCGGTTTTAGTTTATTTTTTAATTTTTTTTAGTTTTTTTATGTTTTTATTTAGTTTAGTTTAGTTTATTTTTTATTTTTTTATAGTTTTGTTTATTTTTTAGTTTTAGGTTTTACTTTTTAGTTTAGTTTATTTTAGTTTAGGTTTCATTTTAGGTTTAGTTTTTTTTTAAGTTTAAGTTTATTTAGTTTAGTTTATTTAGTTTATTTTATTTTGGTTTATTTTCCATAGTTTATTTTAAGTTGTTATTTTTAGTATTTTGTTTTTTTAACTTTTTTAGTTTATTTATTTTTAGTTTATTTATATTTTTATTTTTTTATTTTTTTGAGTTTAGTTTAGTTTTTAGCTTTAGTTTTAGTTTTAGTTTAAGTTTTATTTTTAGGTTTTTGAATTTAGTTTTCTATTTTTAGTTTATTTATATTTTAGTTTATTTAGTTTTGGTTTTTTTAAGTTTTATTTTATTTATTTTAGGTTTAGGCTTAGTTTATTTAGTATATTTATTTTTAGTTTAGTTTTGTTTATTTTTTATTTAGTTTTTATTTAGGTTTATTTTTAGTTTATTTTTAAGTTTTATTTTACTTTATTTAGTTTATTTTTAGTTTAGGTTTTATTTTTAGTTTATTTTATTGAGTTTAGTTTAGTTTAGTTTAGCTTTATTTAATTTATTTTAGGTTTTTAGTTTATCTTTTAGTTTATTTTATTTTAAATTTTTTTATTTTAGGTTTATTTTTTTATTTAGGCCTTTTTTATGTTTTTTAGGTTTTAATTTTTAGTTTTTATTTTACGTTAGTTTATGTATTTATTATTTTAGTTTTATTTTTTTATTTTTATTAAGGGTTTTTAGTTTTTTTAGGCTTAGTTTTTTATTTTTTAGTTTATTTATTTTTTAAGGTTTATTTGTGTTTATTTTATTTTTTAGTTTATTATTTATTTTTATTTTTTATTTTATTTTATTTTATTTTTATTTTAGTTTATTTTTTATTTTAATTTTTATTTAGTTTATTTTATTTAGTTTAGTTTTTTATTTTTTAGTTTTTTATTTTTATTTTTTAGTTTTTCTTTTATTTTTTTTGAAATTTTTATTTAGTTTTTGCTTATTTTATTTTAGATTATTTATTTATTTATTTATTATTTATTTTAGTTTTTATTTTATTCAGTTTTGTTTAGGTTCAGTTCTTTAGTTTTTTGGTTTAGTTTATTTATTGTTTAGTTTTTTATTTTTAGTTTTAGTTTAGGTTTCTATTTTTTTATTTTATTTTTAGTTTTATTTTATTTTTATTTTTTATTTTTAGGTTTAGCTTTTAGGATTTAGGTTTTTTTTTTTAGTTTAGTTTTTTTTTTAGTTTTATTTATTTAGTTTTTATATTTTTTATTTAGGTTTATTTTCATTTTAGTTTTTATTTATTTAGTTTATTTTATTTTTTCTAGTTTATTTAGTTTAGTTTATTTTATTTTTAGTTTAGTTTTTTATTTTATTTTTATTTTATTTATTTATTTTTAATTTAATTTAATTTTTTATTTTATTTATTTATTTTTTATTTTATTTTATTTTTTGTTTAAATTTATTTTAGTTTAATTTTTTAGTTTAGTTAAGGTTTAGTTTAGTTTAGTTCAGTTTATTTAGTTTAGGTTTAGGTTTTAGTGTATTTTTTTATTCTAGTTTAGTTTTTAAGTTTAGGTTTATTTTTAGTTTATTTAGTTTAGGTTTTTAGGTTTGTAGTTTACTTTATTTAGTTTTTTTGTTTATTTTTATTTATTTATTTAGTTTTTTAGTTTAGGTTTAGAATAGGTTTTTATTATTCTAGGTTTCTTTTTTATTTATTTAGTTTAGTTTAGGTTTAGTTTGCTTTATTTTAACTTAGGTTTTTTTTTAGTTTAGGTTAAGGGTTTAGGTTTTAGTTTATTTAGGTTTAGCTTTATTTTTTTATTTAGTTTTATTTTGTAGGTTTTTTATTTTTTATTTATATAGTTTATTTAGGTTTTCTATTCTATTTTTTTAGTTTATTTAGTTTTGTATTTAAGTATTTTTTTATTTTATTTAGTTTATTTAGTTTAGTTTAGTTTAGGTTTATGTTTATTTTTTTAGTTTATTTAATTTTTGGTTTAGTTAGTTTAGTTTAGTTTTGTTTTATTTTATTTTATTTTAATTTATTTAGTTTAGTTTAGTTTTAAGTTTAGTTTATTTAGTTTAGTTTAGGTTTTATTTAGTTTATTTTTATTTTTAGGTTTAGGATTTAGGGTTGTAGATTTAGGGTTGTAAGTTTAGGGTTTAGGGTTTAGGGTTAGTTTTATGGTCTAGGGTTTAAAATTTGGGGTTTAGGATTTAGGGTTTAGGGATTAGGGTTTAAGGTTTAGGGTTTACGATTTTTTGTTTATTTTTAACATTAAGTAAACCGATAGGTTTATGTTTATTTAGTTTATTTATTATTAATTTTAGTTTTTTTATTTAGGTTTATTTTTTATTTTTATTTACCATAGTTTAATTATTTTAGGTTTATTTATTTAGTTTTGGTTTTTTATTGTAGATTATTTTTAAGGTTTATGTTTATTTTTAAGTTTAGTTTTACTTTTATTTTATTTTTTGGGTTTAAGTTCTTTTTTTATTATTAGGTTTAGGTTTAGGTTTTTATTTTATTTTTTTAGGTTTAGGTTTTAGGTTTTCATTTTAGGTTTATTTTTTAGTTTAATTTTTAGTTTAGGAGTAGGTTTATTTTAAGTTTATTTTATTTTATTTAGTTTAGGATTTAAGTTTAGTTTATTTTAGTTTAGGTTTAAGTTTAAGTTTTATTTATTTTAGTTTAATTTATTTTAGTTTAGGTCTAGGTTTATTTTATTTTGTTTATTTTAGGTTTAGGTTTTTTTTTTAGTTCAGGGTTTACGTATTATTTTTTATTTATTTTTAGATTTAATTTTTAGGCATATTTTTTAGGTTATTTTAATTTAGTTTTTATTTTATTATATTTTAGGTTTATGTTTTTTTTATTTTATGTTTGGGTTTTATTTTATTTAGGTTTTCTATTTTTAGGTTTATTTTATTTTTTTAGTTTAGTTTAGTTTTTGTTTTTTATTATATTTTATTTTTAGATTTAGGTTTTAGTTTCAGTTTCTATTTTATTTTATTTTATTATTTTATTTAAGTTTAGTTTTTATTATTAGTTTATTTAGTTTAGGTTTAGGTTTTTAGGATTTTAGTGTTTAGGGTTTAGGATTTAGGGTTTAGCATTTAAGATTTATGGTTTAGAGTTTACCATTTAGGGTTATAGGATTTTAGGTTTAGGGTTTAGGATTTTGGGTTTTGGGTTTTGGGTTTAGGGATTAGGATTTTAGGGTTTAGGGTTTAGGGTTGTAGGTTTAGGGTTTAGGGCTTAGGGTTTAGGATTAGTTTTAGGGTTTATGACCTAGGGTTATGGTTTTCTTCTATATATTTTTATATTTTTTTATTTAGGGTTTAGGGTTTAGGGTTTAGGGTTGTAAGTTTAAGGTTTAGGGTTAGTTTTAGGGTTTAGGGTTTAGAATTTTAGGGTTTAGAGTTTAGGTATTAGGGTTGTAGGTTTAGGGTTGTAGGTTTAGGGTTTGGAGTTTAGGGTTAGTTTTAGAGTTTAGTGCTTAAGGCTCACTGTTTAGGATCTTGGATTTAGAGTTTTTTTTTTTTTAATTAAGTATAGCGATAAGTTTAGGGTATAGGGTTAGTTTTATGTTTTAGGTTTTAGGGTTAGGGTTTTTTGTTTATTTTTAATTTTTTTTATTTAGGATTGAGGGTTTAGGGTTGTAGGTTTAGGGTTTAAGGTTTTTTTTTAAATTAAGTAAACTGATATGTTAGGTTTATTTACTATATTTAGTTTATTTTTTCTTTTTTTTTAGTTTACTTTATTTTTTATTTTTATATAAGTTTATTTTTTATTTTTATTTAGTTTAGTTTATTTATTTTAGGTTTATTTATTTTAATTTAGGTTTTTTATTTTAATTTATTTTTAAGGTTTAGGTTTAGGTTTATTTTTTAGTTGAGTTTTCTTTTTATTTTATTTTTTAGGTTTAAGTTTTATTTTTTATTTTATTTTTTTAGGTTTAGGTTATATGTTTTTATTTTATGTTTATTTTTAGGTTTTATTTTTTATTTTTTGTTTAGGTTTATTTTTAGTTTATTTTATTTCATTTAATTTAGGTTTAGCTTTATGTTTAATTGATTTTAGGTTTAGGTTTAAGTTCTATTTATTTTAATTTTGTTTATTTTAATTTAGGTTTACATTTATTATATTTTGTTTATTTTATTTTTATTTTATGTTAAGGTGTTTTTTTTAGTTTAGGGTTTAGGTTTTATTTTTTATTTATTTTTAGGATTATTTTTTAGGTTTATGTTTTTATTTAGTTTTTATTTTATTTTATTTTATGTTTAATTTATTTTTATTTTACATTTAGTTTTTATTTTGGTTAGGTTTTTTATTATTATGTTATTTTATTTGTTAGTTTAGTTTATGTTTATATTTATTTTATTTCAGTTTATTTTTATTTTTATATTTTATTATATTTTGTAGGTTTAGGTTTAGGTTTTAGTTTAGGTTTTTATTTTATTTTATTTAAGTTGAGGTTTTTTATTTTATTTTATTTTTATGTTTTATTTAGTTTAGGTTTAGGTTTTAGATTTTTAGGGTTTAAGGTTTTGGGTTTAGGGTTTAGGGTTTAGGGTTTTAGGGTTTAGGGTTTATGGTTTAGGGTTAGGGTCGAGGGTTTAGGGTTTAGGGTTTTGTGTTTAGGCTTTAGTGTTTAGTGTTTTTAGGGTTTAGGGTTTAGGGTTTAGGGTTTTTTTACTAGAAGAATTTAGGGTTTAGTTAGTTTATTTAGTTTAGTTATTATTATTAAGTTTTAGTTTTATTATGTTTATTTATTAGTTATTAGTTTATTTAGAGTTTAAGTTTATTAGTTTAGTTTATTATTATTATTATTATTTATTTATTTTTTTATTTTGGGGTTTATTTGGTTTTAGGTTTAGTCTTTATTTAGGTTATTGGGGTTATTGTGGTTTAGTGTTTTTTAGTTTTATTTTAGTTTTTGGTTTTTTTTAGTTTTAGTTTAGGGGGATTTTATTAGTTTTAGTTAAGTTTTTAGTTTAATTAGTGTTTAGTTATTAGTTTAGGGTATATTTTTAGTTTTGGGTTTTATTAGTTTTATTTTATTAGTTTTTAGCTTATTAGTTATTGTTAATTTAGTTAGTTTTTATTTGGTTTTTGGGGTTTCATTTTAGTTTCGTTTATTAGTTTATAGGTTTTAGGTTTTTAGTTTTGTTTTGTTTTAGTTTTATTATTATTGGGTTATATTAGTTTAGTTTTATTAGTTTAGGGTTTAGTTTTATTATTTATTAGTTTATCATTATTATTATTATTATTATTATTATTATTATTAGTTTTAATTAGTTTTTTTTAGTTTATAGGTTTTAGGTTTTAGTTTAAGCTTTAGGTTTTTATTTGAGGTTTATTTTTAGGTTTTATTTTTTAGTTTAGGTTTAGATTTATTTTTAGTTTATTTGATTTTAGTTAGCTTAGGGTTTAATTTTAGTTTATTTTAGGTTTAGGTTTAGGTTTTATTTATTTTATTTTAGGTTTAGGTTTATTTTATTTTGTTTATTTTAGGGTTCAGTTTAAGTTTTATTTATTTTTGTTTAGTTTATTTTTTTTAGGTTTAGGTTTATTTTATTTTGTTTATTTTAGGCATAGTTTTTTTTTATTTTTATGTTCAGGTTTTATCTTTTTATTTACTTTTAGGTTTATTTTTTAAGTTTAGGTTTTTAATTACTTTTAATTTTATTTTATTTTAGGTTTATTTTATTTTTAATTTACGTTTACTTTTTATTTTATTCTGGTTTTTTATTTTTAGGTTTATTTTATTTTTTTAGTTTAGTTTAGGTTTTTATTAATTTTTTTTAGATTAGATTTTATTTATTTTATTTTAGTTTAGTTTTTAATTTTTATTTTATTTTATTTTTAGGTTTAGGTTTAAGTTTAGGTTTAGGTTACGGTTTAGATTTTAGTTTAGATTCTTATTTTGTTTTATTTATGTTTAAGTTTTTTTATTTATTTTATTTTTAGGTTTTTTTTAGTTTAGGTTTATGGTTTATGGTTTAGGATATAGGGTTTAAGGTTTAAGGTTTAGGGTTTGGGGTATAAAGTTTAGGGTTTAGGGTTTAGGGATGCAAGTTTTAGAGCTTAGGGTTTTGGGTTGTAGCTTTTAAGGTTTAGGGTTTAAGCTTTAGGGTTTCTAGTTTAGGGTTTAGGGTTTTCTTGTTTAAGGTTTAGGGTATTAGGATTAGGGTTTAGGGTTTAGGGTTTTTTTATTTGATTTTTTTTATTTACTTTTTTTGTTTTGGTTTTTAATTAAGCAAACAAGAATGTTTTGGTTTATTTAGTTAATTTAGTTTATTTTTTATTTATTTTTATTTTTTATTTAGTTTAATTTATTTATTTTAGTTTTTTTTAGGTTTAGGTTTAGGTTTAGGTTTATTTTTTAGTTTCATTTTATTTTTATTTTATATTTTATGTTTAGGTTTTTTTTTTTATTTTTAAGTTTAGGTTTAAGTTTTAATTTTTTTTTAAGTTTAAGTTTTATGTTTTTATTTTTAGGTTTATTTTTAGGTATTATTTTTAAATTTAGGTTTAGGTTTATGTTTAGTTTATTTTATTTTATTTAGGGTTTAGATTTAGGTTTAGGTTTAGTTTATTTTAAGTTTAGGTTTAGGTTTTAGTTATTTTAGTTTAGTTTATTTTAATTTAGGTTTAAGTTTATTTTATTTTTATTTTAGGTTTAGATTTTTATAGTTTAATGTTTAGGTTTTATTATTTATTTTTTTTATTTTAATTTTAGTTTTATATTTCAAGTTTAGTTTTTTATTTAGTTTTATTTTAGGTTTATTTTATTTAGGCTTTTTATTTTTTACGTTAGTTTAGACTTTTCCTTATTTTATTTTAGTTCAATTTTTATTTTTATTTTATTTTCTTTTTAGGTTTTGGTTTAGGTTTAAGTTTTAATTTAGGTTTTTATTTTATTTTATTTTGGTTTAGGTTTTCTTATTTATTTATTTTTTAGGTTTTGTATAATTTAGGTTTAAGTTTTTAGGTTTTAGGGTTTAGAGTTTAGCGTTTAGATTTTGGGGTTTAGGGTTTATGGTTTAGGGATTAGGGTTTAGGGTTTAGGGTTTAGGTTTTAGGTTTTAGGGTTTAGGGTTTAGGGCTTAGGGTTTTTGGGTTCAGGGTTTAGAGTTTAGTGTTTTTAGGGTTTAGGGTTTAGGGTTTTTAGGGTTTAGGCTTTAGGATTTATGTCTAAGGTTTAGGTTTTTAGTTTTTTTTTAACAAAGAATAAATTCTTATTCAACATTATTTATTTTTGATTTCATCAACCAAGTAACGCACCAAGTATTCTATGACACCAGCAATGACATAGATGAAAAATGAGCACGCATAGAATTAATCAAAAACCCTAGATAATTAGAACTGTCTCTACTGTAAAGACAGCCCATAAGATTGGATGGTCATTCTTCGCCTCTAATTCACATGCACTCACCCTCTTGAGTTGCAGGATCCAACATCATATCTCTGATATCTCCTCCTCCACCACCTCCATATCCACAAGCACCTCCAGAACCCCCATAACCACTTCGTTAACCATTGCCTTCACCTTGGCATCCACTACCAGATCTATACTAAGCCTAGTTGACATTGATGTTCCTGCCGTCAAGGTTCTGCCCATTCTTAGGGTTTATGTTTAGGTTTAGGTTTATTAGTTTTTAGAGTTTAGGTTTATTTTTTAAATTTATTTAGTTACTTTGGGATTAGGTTTAAGGTTTGGGGTGTAAGGTTTAAAGTTTAGGGTTAGGGCTTAGTGTTTAAGGTTTAGGGTTAGTGTTTAGGGTTTAGGATTATGATTTAGGGTTTGGGGGCAATAGTGTTTATTCTTTTAGGGTTTAGCTGGATTAGGTTTAGGGTTAGGTTTAGGCTTAGGGTTTGTGGTTTAGGGTTTTTTAGTTTAGAGTTAGTTTAGGGTTTAGGTAGGATTTTAACCAAGCAAACCAGGTTTAGGATTATTTAGTTTATTTAGTTTAGGTTTAGGGTTTGTGATTTAGGGTAGGTAGTGTGGGGAGGTTTAGGGTTAGTAGGTTGATTTAGGATTTGGTTTAGGGTTTAAAAAAAGCAAAGTAGTTTAATTTTATTTTGTTTATTTAGTTTATTTTTTATGTATTTTAGTTTATTTTATTTTATTCTTATTTAGGTTTATTTTTATTTTAGTTTAGTTTATTTATTTTAAGATTATTTATCTTTTAGGTTTTCATTTAGTTAATTTTAAGTTTAGGTTTAGGTTTATATTTATTTAGTTGAATTTTCTTCTTTATTTCATTTTTAGGTTTATGTTTTATTTTTATTTTAAGTTTAGGTTTAGGTTTTTATTTTATTTTTTTTAGGTTTAGGCTTTAGGTTTTTATTTTAGGTTTATTTTTAGGTTTTATTTTTTAGTTTAGGTTTAAGTTTATTTTTAGTTTATTTTATATTATTTAGTTTTGGTTTAGGTTTAGGTTTTATTTTTTTTAGTTTAGTTTATTTTAGTTTAGGTTTAGGTTTATTTTATTTTGTTTATTTTATTTTTATTTTAGGGTTAGGGTTTAGATAAAAATTTTTATTTTTTTTAGCTTTTTTTTAGGTTTATTTTTTAAGTTTATGTTTTTATTTGGTTTTTATTTTAGGTTTATTTTATTTTTATTTTACGTTTAGTTTTTATTTTATTTAGGTATTTTATTCTTAGGTTTATTTTACTTTTTAGTTTAGTTTTGGTTTTATTTATTTTATTTTATTTTTAGGTTTAGGTTCAGGTTTAAGTTTAGGTTTTTATTTTATTTTAGACTCGAATCTTTGATGAACTCATTCATCATCAAGTTGAGTGCTATGTCGATGATCTCGTGGTCAAAAGTAAGAAAAGGAAGACCATCTCTTTGATTTGAGAGTAGTTTTCGAGCAGTTAAGACAATTTAACCTCAAAATGAACCCCCTGAAGTGTGCACTAGGAGTGGCTTCAAGGAAATTCTTGGGGTTTGTTGTGCGACACCAGGTAATCGAAATTGATCCGGAAAAGAACAAGGCGATATTAGAAATTCCACCCCCTAAAAGTTTAACTCAACCTTAGATCATTTCAAGGGCGGTTGTTGTATCTAAGATGATTTATATCCAACCTATCGGGAAGATGTCAGCCATTCTCAGCACTTATCAAAAATACCACCAAGTTCAAGTGGGATGACGAGTGTGAGCATGCCTTCGAAGACATCAAGCATTACCTAATGATGTCACCGGTTCTAGCAACCCCTATTTCTGCAAGCCTCTTTTTACACTGCATTAGACAACTCCCTTGGTTTTTGTTGGCCCAAGCCAAAGATGAAGGGAAGGAAAATGCACACTACTACCTCAACCGTCGTCTAATCCCTACTGAGGTAATTATCCAACCATTGAGAAGTATTGCCTAGCATTAATCTTTGCATCCCAAAAGTTACAGCACTACATGCTTCCTCATAAAGTGAACTTAATCTCTAGGATCAATCCACTATCTCTCATGACATATGGCTAATGTTATCCTAACGGCACGGTCCATGATCCTCACGCTTTAACATTACCTTCGTACCCCTCCATGCGGTGAAAGGACAAGCACTAGTAGATTTCTTAGCAACACACCCATTTCTTGCTGACTCTCCACTGAGTGATGATCTCCTCGATGAACAAATCATGAACTTACGAGATACTAACATTCACCGTTCGGAGATGTACTTTGATGGTGTGGCTTCCTCTCAAAGAGGAGAAAAACCATAATCTGCTATTCCAGGAAAGGTAAGGTTAAGAATAGTTCTCTTAACTCCGTACTGTGATGTGATGAGATTATCATATCATCTATCCAATCCCTGCACCAACAACGAAGCCGAATATGAGGCTCTAATTATAGGTTTGGAGTTATCTATTACTCCAAGCATCTAGAACATCAACATATTTGGGGATTCTCAGCTAATTATCAACCAAATCGCTGGGTCCTATAAGGTTATAAAGCTCAAGCTCAATCTTACCATAAGTACACCATGGAGTTGTTGGCCCAAATCCTAGAGGTTACAATTTATAAGATTCCTTGAGGATAGAATTTCATAGAGTATGCTTTAGCCAAGCTTGCCAAGGAGTTGGCATATCCGGAGGATGAGTCCTTATCAATAAAGGTCCAAAATAGACAAGTCTTATCCCTTATTGATATTGAACTTATCAAAAGTACTCTACCATTGCCAAAAAGGATGAAGAGCTAGATTGGAGGCAACCATTCATGGATTAATTAAATAAAGGCAAACTACCTCAAGAGAAGTCCCAAGCCCATCAGATGAAGTAGAGAGCACTTTCCTATGCTCTTATGGATGGTGTCTTGTATTGGCGATCTTTCGATCATATGTGGTTACATTGTTTAGACAATCATGAAGCCCATAAGATCATAATTGAAGTACACTCAAGATTCTGTGGAGCCAACCAATCGGGTCTGAAGATGAAAGCCAAGATGAAGAGACTACAATACTACTGACAGTCGATGATCAAATATTGCATGGATATGGCTCGGTGAGGCCACCAATGTCACGGTGTGGTTCTACACCAACAACCCAACATTCTACATCCTACATTGGCCTCATGTCCATTTGAGTGTTGGGGTACCGACATTGTGAGTCTGATTGATCCTCCTTCTTCCAAGGGTCATCGGTTCATCTTAGCTACTATTAACTACTTTTCTAATTGGGCGAAGGCAATTTCTCCTAGAGTGGTCACAGCTCAGCATGTGCTTCAGTTTTTTAGGAACCATATCGTATATAGGTTTAGAGTGCCTCGATGAATTATATCTGATAATGCTACTACATTCAAGAGCACTGAGATCAACAACTTTGCTCAGAGACACAGCATAGATTGGAGATATTCTACCATCAACTACCCGAGGGAAAATGGCTTAGCAGAAGTCTTTAACAAAATAATCATCCAAATACTAAAGAATACACTCGACAACAACAACTGACAGTGGCATGAGCAGTTAGTTGAAGCCTTGTGGGCCAACTGCACTACATATAGAACTCTGACTCATTCTACTCCTTTCTCCTTAGTGTATGGGTCTGAAGCCATTCTACCATTAAAATTCCAACTCTCATCACTAAGGATAGTTGTGGGTAGCAAGATCACAATAAAGCAGAATACGAAGTTACGGTTAGAAGAGCTCAAAGGTTTGGAGGAGAGATGCATGCGAACATGCCAAAACCTCAAGTTGTACAAAGCTAAATTGATTCAAGCTCATAATAAGTTAGTCCGACCTAGAGCTTTTTAAGTAGGAGGGCTTATTTTAGATATAAGGAGATCGATTATTGCTTATCGTAAGATGGAAGGCAAGTTTGAACCCACTTGGGAAGGCCCTTTTGCCATAGAGAAGGCTTACCAAAAAGGATCTTATCAGCTTATTAATCATAAGGGAGAGTGCCCAATACTTTTAATCAACGGGCTCTACTTAAGAAATATTATAAATCATATTTGAAAATAATTATCATCAATATAAATTCCATTTTGAATTCAATCTCTTCCATGTTGAAAGTATTATTATTTGCAAATTTGCCATTATGTGTTTAGGGTAGGTGTAAAGAGCCTAAGCGGCATCATATCCTTGATCGACACAACACAAACTCAAACTACACACAAAGATATAAAATAAACACATATCTTTTATCTCGGGATACTTTGAGTTAATATAATGTCCACACGAAGAGGTCTTCACATGCTACCGCTAGTGTCACCCTAGTGGTATTCTTGCTTTGGAGGATGTAAGTCTGCTACACTTTACTTCCTTACTTGGCCAGTGTACACAGATAAGCGCCTTGTTAGTTTGATATGCCTTACTGCGTAGCCAGTAAGCTACCTCATGTTGGCTTCATTTAAAAGGATGTGAGTCTACTACACTTTCTTCTTGGATTAGCCTTCATGCACTAATAAGGTTAAGTATATTTCAGGTTTAGGATAAGTCCACTAGCAGCTCCTTTCCTCCTGACTGCTTCAAGTCTAGGTCCAGTCCTTCCTTGGGACACCACACTAAGTAGTCTCTCTAGGTCAGATAGTATATGTCTCACCGATGACAGACTATCCCGATGATCCATTTCGCTTAGAAAGTTGTAAGCCTACACGCTTTATTTTGAGGTTGATCGTTCCACACCGACGGGCACCATAGGTTTCTTGGTTCTCACTATGTTGATGGATACACCACTCATGTTGACGGATACACCTTAGGTTGGTTGGTTTTCACACCTTAGGATACCCCACTCATAGAAGATTTAGGTCTGCTATGCTTTCTTCTTGAGTTTGCCAACTTACACCTATATAATTTCTTTTCGACTCATAATCTAACACACTCCTGGGCACTATATTTGGATCCTGTTTTGACCCATTAGACAATTACCCTACATTATCGACGCCCCTTTCCTAAGTAACACCGTGGTTGGAGAATCCATTCTGTAGATGTGCAAATTCTCCCTTGGTCCAAGAATCGAGATAGGTCAAAGTCGATATATGCCCTTCTTAGTGTGGTCCCTCGCACACCAACAGGGCCTATGAAAACATATAAACAAAATATATATTCACTTATGGATTAGAAGGACACCCCTAGTGGTACCTTTTCTCAAGCATGTATCCTATCTTTATGGAAGTGTCAGCAAAACTCCCTATAGGAATCGTGTGACTACTCCTGAGTTGATATAAGTCCCTAGTGAAATTCACTCAGTAGTCGCCCCCAAGTCAGGTTTGATTTGTTGTGCTACCAACATGTCACCCCAGCGGTTGTTCCTTACTTTAGAAGATGGAAGTCTGCTATGCCTTCTTCCTAGCACAGCCATTGCACATCGAAAGACAACCCCTTAGGATGGCTAGCTCTACCCCATGGCCAAAAGGCTATCCATTTTGATATGTAAATTTGAGATTAGACAAGTTCGATATACCCTTCTCAGTGGGTCCATCACACACCAACATGGTCCATAAATTAAATCTATCAAATTTGATCGAGCTCACATCCCCAGTGGATATGGCCTCAATTCAAAATCAAACTAAACCAAACAAACTATATTAAATCACATGAAATTAAGATAAAATTAATCTTGACTACTTTTAAGTTGATATAAGTCCCTAGCGACATTCACTTAGTAGTCTCCCAAGGTTAGGTTTGATTTATTGTACATCTAACAGGTCACCCTAGCGGTTGTTCCTCGCTTTGGACAATGTAGCTATGCTATGCCATCTTCTTAGCATAGTTACTGCACACCGAAAGGCAACCCCTTAGGTTGGCTAGCTTTACCTTGTAATTGGTAGACTATCCCTTTGGATTTGTAACCTTGAGGTAGGTCAAGGCTAATATAGTCACTTCTCAATGGGTCCATCTTACACCTATAGGTTCCATACATTAACTTAAATTAAACTAAACCAATTCTAATTTTTCCCAGTGGAGTTAAATCACACCCTTCCCCCTAGTAGAGCCTAAATTAATATATAAATAAGTCAAACAAATAAATCAAATTCAAAACCAACTTCCCCAGTGGAGCCAAATTAAACCAACTCCCCTAGTAGAGTCTAAATCAAAGAAATCTAACTGAACTCTTATCCCCAATGGATACATCACCAAAAAAATCTATGAAATCAAACTTAAATCCCAATCCCTAACTGATAGCTTGAACCTGCTTCCCTAGTGGAAGGTTCATATACCCGATCCCCAACAACCTCGAGAACATATCTCTAGCCTATATGCCTCCAAATCAATTAAAACAAAATAAATTAAAGTTGATTCGATCTTAATCCCTGGTGGATTATAGATTCTTATCCTGAGTAGAACTTCATTCCATAAATCAAATCAAACTCAGACCTTATCCCCAGTAGATTTTCTTCTTCTATGCCCTCGACATAGACCCCTCACATGTCATGTTCAATGCATGTGTGATCCCCTAGCAGATCTCCCTCCATGTCCGTGACATGGAATTCTCATCAAATCTTATTTCTTCTCTTATTCACTACTTTAATACTTCAACCAAAAGCCTAATAATCTATTCATTCAAATTAAATCATCTTAAGATTGTAATCAACATTTTGTGAATTAACACACTATATTATACTATAATATATGATGTTATATTATAATTTGCTATAATATAATATATTGTCTAACATTACACCTCATTAGAATCACTTAAAAGAAACAAATAACAAAATTTTCTCAAAATATGAATAATGTTCATTTTGGATGTAAAATTATTATTTTTATTAGAAATTGTACAAAATAGCATAATTTTGGTGTTACTTCTTGGTGTGTGCCATGAATTTGACCAAATTCTTCCATCTCAACCTTCAAATTATCTTACATTACACCTTAAAATGAATGACTTAAAGGATAAAATTTATAAAATTTGGTTGAAAAGTGAACATTTATTTTGGATGCAAAATTCCATTATTTTGATTAAATGACTCACCATAGCACACCCCCAATGATGTTCCCTAAAGCTTACCTTAAATTTTGCCAATTCCCATCATCTCTCACCTATAAATCTATATTTTTATTAATTATATCAAGATAAACTCTACTACATCATACTATAACAAACTAAAATATGCTAAACAATAAGTAGTAATACATAATAGTATGCTATAATGCATGATGCTACACTATGTTATGGCATCCTATATTATAATACACTATAACATATTATATTATTTTATATTGCATATCACCTCATAAGGGATTGCTTAAGATAAAAAATCATAAATTAGTCTAAATAATAAAAAACTATATATTTCAGTCGTATTACTTGCATATTTTAAATTGAAACATTATATTATGATGTCATGCTCTACCTATTATGAATTTTGCAAAATTTTACCATTTTAAAGTCTAAATCAACATTTTTATAAATAATGTTTGTGTAGGCTCGATTACATGATTATAAAATATTGAAAGATATTAAAATGAATAAAAACATATAATAATTATTTTTAACATAAAATCTTAGTTTTTAGACTACAAGTTCGGTAGCACACCTTTGGTACTACAACTTCATTCCCATTTCAAATTTAACAAATTTCATCATTTGATTTATTAAATCAATATTTTTATGATTTATATTAATATAAACTATGTGATTACCATATATTAAAAAACATTTCAAAGAATCTTATAACATCCAAAAACACATTACTACATGCTCAAATATATGATGCTACGTTATACTATAATATATGGTATTATAATATAATTTATGGATAGGGTTTAGGGTATTCAATCTCTAATGGTCAAGGGAAACTCTCTTGAGATAATTTCTTTAGCTACCGTAACTATGTTAGGATTAGGTCATTCTTTAGATATACTCCTAATAACATCTTTATTCAAGGTTTAGGGTTTTGGGTTAGTTTAGGGTTTAGGGTTTAGGGTTTAGGGTTTAAGGTTTAGGGTTTAGAGTTTAGGGTTGTAAGTTTTAGTGTTTAGGGTTTATGATTTTAGAGTTTAGGGTTTAGGGTTTAGAGTTTAGAGTTTTAGGGTGTAGGGTTTAGGGTTTTGGGTTTAGTATTTAGGGTTTAGGGTTTAGGGTTTAGGTTTAGTGTTTAGGGTTTAGGGTTTAAGGTTTAGGGTTTTGTTTTAGGTTATAAGTTTTAGTGTGGTTTTAAGGTTTTTTTTAATAGAGAACAAATTTAGATTCAACATTTTTTCTTTTGATTTCATCAATGAAGCAAAGACACCAAGTTTTCTAAGATAGTGACATAGATAAAAATGAGAGCTAATCATAAACCCTAGATAAAGTCACAGTTCCATAAAGAGCAGATCAGATCAGCCATTCTTCATATTCTCTAAGTCCCATCAGAAGCACCCCTGCCCCTCGAGTAGCGAGATCTGCCATCATATCCTCGGTACCACCATGGCTGTAACCTCTGTCGCTCCTCTTGCCGCTTTAACTACCACTGTTCTAACCACCACCTCGATATCTGCCAGCACCTCTAGATCCCCCACCAACGCTTCGATAACCACCGCCTCCCCCTTCGCCTCGACCGCCAGATCTGGACTGAGCCTAATTGACCGTGATGTTCCTACCATCAAGGTTTCACCCATTATTAGAGTTTAGGATTAGTTTATGGTTTAGGGTTTAGGGTTAGTTTAGGGTTTAGGGTTTAAAATTTAGGGTTGTAAGGTTTAGTGTTTAGGGTTTATGGTTTAGGCTTTAGGGTTTAGGGTTTAGGGTTTAGGATTGTAGGTTTAGGTCTTAGGGTTTAGGGTTGCAGGTTTAGGGTTTAGGGTTTAAGATTTACAGTTTATGGTTTAGGGTATAGGGTTTTAAAAAAAAAAATTTAAGTAAACCTGGAGGTTTAGGTTTATTCTGTTTATTTTTTTATTTATTTTAGTTTATTTTATTTTATTTACTTAGGTTTATTTATTATTTTTATTTAATTTAGTTTATTTATTTCAGGTTTGTTTATTTTAGTTTATTTTTAGTTTTAGGCTTCAGTTTATGATTATTTTTAGTTTAGTTTTTTATTTATTTATTTTTTAGGTTTAGGTTTTATTTTTATTTTTAGGTTTAGGTTTAGGTTTTATTTTATTTTATTTTGCTTAGGTTTTAAGTTTTTATTTTAAATTTATTTTTTAGTTTTTATTTTTTTAGCTTAAGTTTAGGTTTATTTTTAGTTTATTTTATCTTATTTAGTTTATGGTTTAGGTTTAGGTTTTATTTATTTTAGTTTAGTTTATGTCAGTTTAGTTTAATTTAGTTTAGTTTATTTTAGTTTAGATTTATTTATTTTATTTTGTTTATTTAGTTTAGGTTTTTTTAGTTAAGCGCTTAGGTTTTATCTTTATTTAATTTTAAGTTTATTTTTATTTATTTTTTATTTAGGTTTTTATTTAGCATTTATTTAATTTTTGGTTTTTTTTTATTTTATGTTTAGTTTTTTATTTTATTTAGGTTTATTTTAGGTTTTATTTTATAGTTTATTTTAGATATTTATTTTATTTTAGTTTAGTTTAATTTTTATTATATTTTATTTTATTTTTATTTTGGTTTAAGTTTTATTTTATTTTTTTTTTTTATTTTATTTATTTTAGTCATTTTATTTTTTAGTGGTTTAGCATGGGTTTAGGCCTGTGGTCTGAGGTTTAGGTTTAGGGTTTAGAATTAGGTTTTAGGGTTTAGGGTTTGCCTAGGGTTTAGGGTTTAGGGCCTGGGTTTTAGGGTTTAGGGTTTATTTAAGGTTTTGGGTCCAGGGTTTAGTCAGGTTTATGGTCAGTAGGTTTGGTTTGGGGTAGTATTTTAGGGATTAGGGTTTACGGTTTGGTTTTTTTTTTTTTAAGTTAAGTAAACTCGTAGGTTTATGTTTATTTAGTTTATTTAGTTTAATTTTAATTTATTTTAGTTTATTATTATTTTTATTTTATTTTTATTTATATTTTTATTTGCTGTTGTTTATTTATTTTAGGACTTGTTATTTTAGTTTAGGTTTTTAGTTTAGTTTATTTTTTAGGTTTAGGTTTAGGGCTATTTTTTAGTTTAATATTATTTTTATTATATTTTTTAGGTTTAGGTTTTATTTATTATTTTTTGGTTTAGGTTTTAGGTTTTTATTTTAGGTTTATTGTTAAGTTTTACTTTCTAGTTTAGATTTAGGTTTAGTTTTATTTTATTTTATTTTATTTAGGGTTTAGGTTATGTTTAGGATTTATTTATTTTAGTTGAGTTTATATAGTTTATGTTGAATTTATTTTTTATTTTAGGTTTAGATTTTTTTTTAGTTTAGGGTTTAGGTTTTCTTTTTAATTTATTTTTAAGTTTTATTTTTATGTTTATTTTTTAGGTTTAGGTTTTTATTTAGTTTTTTTAGTATTTTATTTTAGGTTTATTTTTTTATTTTAGGTTTAGTTTTTTTTATTTAGGTTATTTATTTTTTCCTTTAGTTTAGGTTATCATTTATTATTATATTTTCTTTTTAGGCTTAAGTTTAGGTTTCGATTTTAATTTATTTTTTTATTTTATTTTATTTTATTTTAGCTTAGGCTTTCTAATTTCTTTTATTTTTAGGTTTAATTTAGTTTAGGTTTAGGTTTGTTGCTTTTAAGGGTTTAGGGTTTAAGGTTAGTTGAGGGTTTAGGGTTTAAGATTTAAGATTTAGGGTTTAGCATTTTAGGGTTTAGGGTTAAGAGTTTATTTATATATGGTAGGGTTTAGTTTATTTAGGGTTTAGTTTATTTTTAATTTAGTTTACTTTAGGTTTAGCTCAGGGGGTTTATGGTTTAGAGTTGGGGTTTCAGCTTTTGTATTTTATGCCTGGGTTGTGGTCAGGGTTAGGGTTAACTTTGGGTTTAGCCAGTGTCAGCCTTTTTTTAGTTTTGGGGTCATGGTAGGGTTTAATGTTTGTGGTTTAGGTTTTTTGGTAGGGTCAGGTAGGTTGGGTTTTTCTGGTCCAGTTAGAGTTTAGAGTTTAGGTTTAAGATTTTTGGGTTTTAGTTTAGGTTTAATTTTAAAAAAATTAAGTAAACTGATAAGTTTAGGTTTATTTTGCTTATTTTTTATTTATTTTAGTTTACTTTATTTTTTTAGTTTTACTTAGGTTTATTTTTTATTTTTATTTAGTTTAGTTCATTTATTTTAGGTTTACTTATTTTAGTTTAGGTTTTTTATTTTATTTTATTTTTTAGGTTTAGCTTTATGTTTATTTTTTAGTTTAGTTTTTATTTCATTTTATTTTTTAGGTTTAATTTTATTTTTTATTTTTAGGTTTAGGTTTAAGTTTTTATTTTTTTTTAGGTTTCGATTTTTGATTTTTATTTTAGGTTTATTTTTAGGTTTTATTTTTTTTTTAGGTTTAGGTTTAGGTTCAGGTTTTATTTATTTTATTTTATTTTTTTATGTTTAGATTTAACTTTATTTTATTTTGTTTATTTTAAGTTTAGGTTTTTTTTTAGGGTTTAGGTTTTATTTTTTATTTAATTTTAGGTTTTATTTTAGATTTATTTTTTTTTTTGGTTTTAGGTTTCATTTAGTTTTATTTTATTTTTAGGATTATTATATTTTTATTATTTGATGGGTTTTATTTTATTTAGGTTTTTTTATTTTTTTATTTTTATTTTTTTAGTTTAGTTTAGGTTTTATTTATTTTATTTTATTTTAGTTTTTAGTTTTTATTTTATTTTATGTTATTTTTACATTTAGGTTTTGGTTTCAGTTTAGGTTTAGGTTTAGGTTTAGGTTTATGCTTAGGTTTTAGTTTAGGTTTTCTTATTTAAATTTTTATTTTATTTAGGTTTAGTTTTTTTTATTTAATTTATTTTAGGTTTTATTTAGTTAGGTTTAGGTTTTTAGGTTTTAAGGTTTTTATGGTTTAGGGTTTAGGGTTTAGGATTTGGGGTTTAGGGTTTAAGGATTAGGGTTGTAGGTTTTAGGGTTTAGGGTTTAGGCTTTAGGCTTTAGAGTTTTGGGTTTATGGTTTAGGGTTTTAAGGTCTAGGGTTAAGGGTTTAGGGTTGTTGGTTTAGAGTTCAAGGTTTAAGGTTTAGGGTTTTGGGTTGAGGTTAATTTTATTTTTATTTTAATTTTATTATTTTAAAAAAAAATAAGTCAACTGGTAGGTTTAGGTTTATTTAGTTTATTTGATTTATTTTGGTTTATTTTATTTTATTTTTTTAATTAGGTTTATTTTTATTTTTATTTAGTTTAGTTTATTTATTTTAGATTTATTTAATTTAGTTTAGATTTTTTTATTTTAATTTATTATTTATGTTTAGGTTTCAGTTTAGGTTTATTTTTTTGGTTTAGTTTTATTTTTATTTTATTTTTTTAGTTTAGGATTTATTTTTTATTTTTCAATTTAGGTTTACGTTTTATTTTATTTTTTTAAGTTTAAATTTTTGGATTTTACTTTAGGTTTATTTTTAGGTTTTACTTTTATTTGTTAGGTTTAATTTTAGTTTATTTTATCTTATTTAGGGTTTAGGTTTAAGTTTATTTAGGTTTTATTTATTTTAGTTTAACTTATTTTAGTTTGGGTTTTATTATTTTATTTTTATTTTAGGTTTAGGTTTTTTTTATTTAGTTTTTAGATTTTATTTTAGGTCTTATTTTTAGATTTAGTTTTATTGGTTTTAATTTATTTTATTTTAGGTTTATTTTATTTTTTTTATTTTAGCTTTAATTTTTTATTTTATTTAGGTTTTTATTTTTACATTATTTTAGGTTTTCTATATTTTATTTTAGTTTAGTTTTATTTTATTTTATTTTCTTTTAGTTTAGTTTTGGTTAAGGTTTAGGTTTTAGTTTAGGTTTTATTTTATTTTAATTTTTTTTTTTTTTAGGTTTTTTTATTTTATTTTATTGTATTTAGTTTTGGTTTTTTTAGCTTAGGGTTTAGGTTTAAGGTTAATTGAGGGTTTAGGTTTAGGGTTTTGGGTTTTGGGTTTAGGTTTGTGGGTTTAGGTTTTTAGTGTTTAGGATTTAGGTTAAGGGTTTAAGGTTTAGGGTTTAGGTTTTTTTAGCTAGGTTTAAGGTTTAGAGTTTAAGGTTTAGGGTTTAGGTTATAGGTCTGGGGTTCAAGCTTTAGTTTAGGGTTTAGGGTTTTTTTTAGTAAGAATAAATTTAGATTCAACATTTATTCTTTTAGATTTCATCAACCAAGTAACATACCAAGTTTTCTAAGTCATAAGCGAGAACATAGATAAAAAAATGAGCACGCATAGAGCAATTCAAAAAATCTAGATAACTAGAACCATCTCTACTATAAAGACACAATTCCATAAGCAGTAGATCGGATAAGCAATTCTTCAGTTTCTCCAGTTCACATCAAAACCACCCCGGCCTCTCGAGTAGCAGGATCCGCCATCATATCCCCAATCTCTCCCTCTGCCACCACCATGGCTGTAGCCGCTGTCACTCCTCCCACCACCATATCCACCAACACCTCCAGATCCCCCACCAACACTGTGATAAACACCGCCTCCACGTTTGCCTCCACCGCCAGATCTAGACTGAGCCTAGTTAACAGTGATGTTCCTACCGATAAGGTTCTTTCCATTCTTAGCATTTAGATTTAGGTTTAGGTTTATTAGGTTTTTAGGTTTAGGTTTGTTTTTTAATTTATTTAGTTACTTTAGATTTAGGTTTAGGGTTTAGGTTTTAGTTATTTTAGTTTAGGTTTTATTTTATTTTATTTTGTTAAATTTATTTTTATTTTAGGTTTAGGTTTTTTTTTAATTTAGGGTTTGGGATTTATTTTTTATTTATTTTTAGGTTTTGTTTTTTAGGGTTACATTTTTATTTTGTTGTTATTTTATTTTATTTTAGGTTTATTTTATTATTTTATGTTTAGTTTTTATTTTATTAAGGTTTTTTATTCTTATGTTTATTTTATTTTTTTAGTTTAATTTAGGTTTTTCTTTAATTTATTTTAGTTTATTTTAATTTTTTATTTTATTTTAATTTTAGTTTTAGGTTTAAATTCTAGTTTAGGTTTTTATTTTATTTTAATATTTTTATTTTTGTTTTAGTTTTTTTGTTCATTTTATTTATAGGTTTTATTTAGTTTAGGTTTTAGTTTTAGGTTTTAGTAGGGTTTTGGGTTTAGGGTTTGGATTTAGGGTTTAGGGATGGCTCAGGTTTAGGGTCAGGTTTAGTGTTTTGCTAGCCATGGTTTTAGGGTTTTTTAAGAGGTTGTGGGGTAGATTTTGTTTTGGTTTTAGGGTTTTGGGGTTTTAAGGTCTTTGTATTTTAGGGTTTAGGTTAGGATTTAGTTTTTTTAGGGTTTAGGATTTCTTTTAGAAAAATTAATTAAACTAGTAAGTTTAGGTTTCTTTAGTTTATTTAGATTATCTTTTATTTATTTTTGGTTTATTTATTTTATTTTTTAATTTTATTTTAGTTTATTTTTTAGGTTTAGGTTTTAAGTTTATGTTTATATTTTAGTTTAGTTTTATTTTTATTATATTTTGGTTTAGGTTTTATTTTAATTTTAGGTTTAGGTTTAGGTTTTATTTTACTTTTAGGTTTTATTTTTGGTTTTATTTTATGTTTATTTTTATGTTTTTTTTAGTTTAGTCCAGGTTAATTTTTTATTTTATTTTATTTATTTTAGGTTTAGGTTTATTTTATTTCAGGTTTATATTTTAGTTTAGGTTTTATTTTATTTTTTAGCATACTTTATTTTAGTTTAGTTTAGTTTATCTTGTTTATTTTTTTTAGGTTTTCTTTAAGATAGGATTTGGTTTATTTTATTTATTTTAAGTTTATTTTTTTTTATTTTATTTATTTTTAATTTTTTTTTACTTTAGGTTATTTTATTTCATTTTAATCTTTAGTTTTATTATATTTAGGTTTTTTTTATTTTATGTTTATTTTATTTTTTTACTTTGTATGTTTTAATTTATTTTATTTTAGTTTTTTTTTTTATGTTTTAGGTTTACTTTAGGTTTAGGTTTTAGTTTACATTTTATTTTATTTTTTTTTATTTTATTTTATTTAGTTTCTTTTATTTATTTTATTTTTAATTTTGTTTAGGTTTAGGTTTGGGTTTTGGGTTTGGCTCAGTAGCTTTGGGGTTTAGGGTTTAAGGTTGTAGATTGTAATACCATTTAGGGTTTAGGGTTTTAGGGTTTAGGGTTTAGGGTTTACGGTTTAGGGTTGTAGGTTTAGGGTTTAAAGTTTTGGGTTTAGGGTTTTTTTATTTATTTCTTTTATTTTTTATTTTTTGTATTATTTTTAAAATTAAGTAAATAAGTAGGTTTACATTTATTTAGTTTATTTTATATTTATTTTAGTTTATTTTATATTTATATTTTTATTTAGGTTTACTTTTATTTTTATTATTATTTAGTTTAGTTTATTTATTTTCAGTTTATTTATTTTAATTTACTTTTTAGGTTTAGGTTTAGGTTTATTTTTCAGTTGAATTTTATTTTTATTTTATTTTTTTGGTTTATGTTTTATATTTTATTTTTAGGTTTAAGTTTAGGTTTTTATTTTATTTTATTAAGTTGAGGTTTTTGGTTTATTTTTACGTATCATTTTTTAGTTTAGATTTAGGTTTATTTTTAGTTTATTTTATTTTATTTTATTTTATTTAGTTTTGGTTTAGTTTCAAATTTAGTTTATTTTGGGTTTAGGTTTAGGTTTTATTTATTTTAGTTTAGTTTATCTTAGATTAGGTTTAAGTTTATTTTAGGTTTAGGTTTTTTTTTTAGTTTAGGGTTTAGGTTTTATTTTTTATTTATTTTTAGGATGAATTTTTAAGGTTAGGGTTTTATTTAGTTTTTTATTTTTTATTTTTTAAGTTTAGTTTTTATTGTATTTATATATATTTTTAGTTTAGTTTAGGTTTTTATATATTTTATTTTAGTTTAGTTTTTATTTTTTATTTTATTTTCTTTTGTTAGGTTTAGTTTAGGTTTTTTGTTTTATTTTATTTATTTTTCCATTTATTTTTTGTTTAGTTTTATTTTATTTTATTTTTTTTATTTTATTTAGTAGTTTTATTTTTTTTTTTAGTTAGGGTTTAGGTTTTAGGTTTCCATTTTAATTTTATTTTTAGGTATTATTTTTTAGTTTAGGTTTAGGTTTATTTTATTTAGTTTAAGGTTTAGGTTTAGGCTTAATTTATTTTTGTTTAGTTTATTTAAGTTTAGGTTTAGGTTTATTTTATTTTATTAAGTTTATTTTGTTTATTTTATTTTATTTATTTTTTTTAAGGATTAGTTTTTATTTTTAGTTAAGGGTTTGGTTATTTTTAGGTTTTAGTTTTAGGTTTATTTTTTAGGTTTAGGTTTTATTTATTTTATCTTATTTTATTTTAGGTTTTTATTTTATCACGCTTAGTTTTATTTTGTTTTATTCCAGGTTTATTATTTATTTTATTTATTATATTAGTTTATTTTATTAGTTTATCTTTTATTTAGGATTGTTTAGGATTTAGTTTATCTTTATTTTTATATTATTTAGGTTTGATCTGATTTTATTTTTTTTATCATAGTTAGCCTTTAGTTTATGGTCAGAGTGGCCTGGGTCAGTGTTTTAGAGTGGCCCAGGTGGGATCAGAGCTCAGGCCTAAGTGGCTCAGTTTCACACTCAGGGCTCAGGAACTGGGATCAGGTGGCCTGGGTTTAGGGTGGAGTTTAGCCCAGTTGGTTTGGCTCAGCCTGTGAGCTCAGGTCAGTGATTGCCTGGTTGGCTCAGTTTTAGTTGGTAGAGGGATCATGGCTGGATTTAGGGTCAAGTTTAGGGTGGTTAGGGTTTAGGTTTAAGGTGTAGCTTAGGTTTAGTTAGTTTTATAGTTTAGATGGGGTTTAAGTTTAGGGTTTTTTTCTTTAAAATTAAAACAAAGAGGTTTAGGTCTATTTAGTTTATTTTTTATTTATTTTATTTTATTTTATTTTTTAATTTTATTTAGATTTATTTTTTATTTCCATTTAGTTTAGTTTATTTATTTTATGTTTATTTATTGTAATTTAGGTTTTTTATTTTAGTTTATTTTTTAGGTTTAAGTTTAGGTTTATGTCTTGATTTTAGTTTAGTTTTATTTTTATTTTATTTTTTAGGTTTAGGTTTTTTTTATTTTTGTATATGCTTAGGTTTTATTTTATTTTTTTTAGTTTAGATTTAGGTTTTATTTAGGTTTTTTAGTTTGTTTTGCTTTATTTTAGTTTATTTTATTTTATTTTGTTTAGGGTTTAGGTTTAAGTTTTATTTATTTTATTTTATTTTAGTTTACGTTAATGCTTATTTTATTTTATTTATTTTAGGTTTTAGTTTTTTTAGTTTAGGGTTTAGGTTTTATTTTTTATTTATTTTTAGGTTTATTTTTTAGGTTTAGGTTTTATTTAGTTTTTATTTTATTTAGGTTTTGTGCCACCAACCTTTAAGATCTTTGATGGCAAGGAAGCTCAATATAACTCATTGCACACTTTAACCTGGTGTTGCAACATAAAGAAGGCACTCCTCTTCCACTTTTAGTTTGCTGTCGTGTATTGATTGGTACACTGAACTACCCAATAGTTCGGTGAAGACTTTTGTTGAGTTGGGAGACCTCTTCATCTGAAGGTTTACTGGAGCTCAGCAAAGGGTGACTGTAGGCGACCTCATTGTAGAGAAACAGAAACTCAACAAGTCCCATGTTGATTACATTCTCAGGTGGCACAACCTAAATATGAAATGCAAACCACAACTGTTCGAACAACGTGCCATTGTGATTCTACTCAAGAATATCCATGGCCCGGTTTCTTTCATGCTTAAGGACTTTACCATCAAAACATTCAAGAAATTAATCAACAAGGCGGTTAGCCTACAAGAGGAAGCCAAATAATTGCCATTTCCTGACCAATCATCTTCAAGCCGAAGGTGTCCACCTTAACTTTATTATGGAGTGGTCGCTAGCTAATTCCTCCTCTGATTTTGAAATCATGTAGTATGGTCTTATGAATTGCAAGATAGCTAGAGTAATTATTTAATTAGAAAGAGACTAAAGTCCTAAACACACTCCCTAAGAGACTAGAGAGAGGAGAAGATATGACTTAATCTATAGATGCAAAATCTTTTCAAATTTTATTTCATTTTAGACACATCATTTTGACAAAGGCTTTATGATTTCTTATTCCTAAAAGCATGATGAAATAGGTTATGGGTCAATTCAGCTAGAAGAAGGTGTTCTCCACCACAAAGGATGCCCTCACAAGTCAGGCATTCCTTGATCGTGCAAGGATAGAGATCCTTCATGTTCAAGAGAGAAAGAATAAGCATGCATGATGTGAAACATATAAACATATAGTTCAGGGGTTGTTAAATCTTTTAACTATCATATTTATGTCTTAGACTTTATGATGAGGTTATGAGTTGTTTAAAATTTAGTTATGAGTGATTAGTTGGGTAGAAAAGTTCTTTTTATCGTAAGAGCCTAATCGTATCCAAGCCACCCATTAAAGCATCAATCATTTTAGAAACTATGAAAGCATGACATCTTAATGCGTAATGTAAACATAACATCTAATAATTATATAAACTATCGTAAAAGAATAAAAGGCCGATGTCTTGCATGCATAAACCCTAAGAGAGAGAGAAAAGATGGGTAGCCGAGCTCTACCTTTATAATCCTTAGAATAGGAAAAAATAATTATAATTGTATTAAATGCTATGGGGTTCTTCTTTCTTCATATCTCCATTTCTAATTTGGTTCCTTCTTTTATTTGGATGGTGCTTGCTTCAAAGGCATCACAGGGCACCCCAAGACAAAGCCTTATGGCCATTGCTTATCCTAATCTCCCATAGCACTAATCCTAATTCCTATTACAAAAATTACATTTATGAAGGAAAAGTAAATTTAACTACACTTGCAAAAGAAGGGTTAGCTAAATATACATATAATCCCAAGCAATTGTATCTATAATTTGGACTTAGAACCCTACACATGGGTAATTAAGCCCTCCTATCCTAACTTGGATTATGTTTAAGGATTTAAGCAACCTGCAAATAGAGCATTCACATTTATTTTAAAGCATCCATTTAGCATAATCCTATGTAGAAAATATAATTAGGCTAATTTTGGCCTATCATCCAGTATACAAAGAATACACCCTAACATCCAATCTAAAATAATACATCATAAAACAAAACATGCATCATATCATACACCATCCTAATTAAGAGCTAGAAGTGGTGACTTAATTCTAATGTGTGTATCAAGGATTGTGTGGTAAGTGTTGTTAGGCATTAGTGTTATTTTTTCTAAGTGTAGAAGGATTCAATTTAACATGAAAGGTTGATTTCACTTGAAGTAGTTTAATTGATTTGAGAATTTTAATTTGTGTTTCCTTTTGTTTCATTTGATTACACTTAGAAACTAAGTGTTATAAAGAGAGGAAAAGAGGATTGCCCTCTTTCATTCATACCTTCAGTCACTTTCTAAAGTATATTAATTTGATTTAGTTCTCTTTAGTGAATGGCTTATTAAATGATTTAATTAATCCTAGGATCACTTTAAATATTCCTATTGAAAATGAAAGGCATCTTAAAATTAATGTAATTGAATTACTACCACATGACATATATTAAATCATTCCTTCCCATCACATGTAACATTCATATGATTTAATCCTAAGTACCTATACATGAAACATATTTTAGCACACTTAAATAATGAATGTATGTGTATGTTTAGAATTTATATTTTATTTAATTGAATTATTTAAACTTATTTATTTAAAACTTTATCCAAATTCTTATACAAAAGAAAAATAAGAATGAAATTAATTAGGTATGTGTCATTGTTAAACTAGGGAAGTGAGGTAATCAAATGACCTCCTTGGAGCTAGCTAAAATGTCATATTCTCAAGATGTCTAGACTATATACCCAATTGCATTCAAACATATGTAAATTCGTATACATGAACATAGGAAGCAAGCTCCAAATCATATGGTTAATTAATTCAACCACTTAGTCAATTATGAATGCATGCAATTTTAATGTAAAATGGGATTTTCATTCACAAATCACATATTCATATTCTTGTACAAAGATATAGGAAAGTACGTGTCATTATTAAACCAGAAAAATGAGGTAATCAAATGACTTCCTTGGGGCTAACTAAAGCCTTGTATTCCTAGGATGTCCAAACTATATACTTGCTTTTCTTGGACACACATGGATGTATACATAAATGAGGGAAAGAAAACCATGCAAAGATTGTATATTTTTTTGATCGAATCATTTATATATAAGAATTAAAGCTCTATCCAAATTCTAATGTTGAAATACATAAGAATGAAATCAAATGGGTATGTACCGTTGTTAAACCATGAAAGTGAGTTAATCAAATGGCCTCCTTAGGGCTAGCTAAAGCCTCATGTTCTCAAGATGTGTAGACTATATACCCATTACAATTCAATCTTATATAAATCAACATTCATACACTTAAGCTATAAGCACATGCATTTCTTATGTATTTATAACTAGCATCATAACACATATTATTATTCATTTATAAGCTTTTGAAAAATACATTTGGATTTAATAGTGATAATAGGCACACATATATTAAATTAAATCAACACATGCAAGCTTACATAATTGAAATCCATTTTATTTTACTTGATTTTAAAAAGATGGATGCATGAATTCAAATGACATACCAAATTTAACATGATTGGAAAAACGACAATCAAATATAAGCATGTGATTCATTCAACCAAACTAGTTCTTAAGTACAATCAAATAAAATAAGATTATTTAAAGGAAACCAAAGCTTCTTTATTAATTAAGTTTTGGATTTGATTTGATTTAAAGAGGAGAAGAGAAATCATCACTTATTGTTTTAAACCCATTACCACATTAGTGATTTGATTTAATTTAAAGAAAAAGTTGATTTTATGTGTTAATTAAGTTGAATCCTTAATTAGATGAATTAATTACCCTTTCTTATGTCACCTTAAAGTAATTAACTAAATAATTATGAGCCAACATGATATGCATGGAAAATAAACTTGCAATGATCCTAGGAAATAAAAGGGGCCTAATGCAATTGGCTCATGATTAATAGTTAATTAGATTAAGGGACTTAATTAATTACTATTTTGGTTTTCCCACACATGTGTACTAACCATAATTTCATTAAACTCCTTCAGGTTATTAAACACCTAAAGATCTACCCCATGAATTAATTAATTAAGGTCTGATGTGATTATGATTTCAATTTGATTAAGTGATTTAATTAATTAGTTAAATCTTAATTAATTTCATTTTTAAAAATGGTGAAATGAACTTAGGGAAAGGGGTCCCAACCCTATTCCTTAGTTTACTTACTGTTGAATAATGATTAATGTACTAAATTAACAAATTTATTACTATTCATGAGATTAATTAATCATTAATTAACTTAAAAGAGTATTTTAGGTTTAATTAGTCAATTTTCATAATTAAGTGAGCAATAAATCTAGAGAAAATCATGGGAGGCAGAGGTCATCCCATTAAATTAACCCACAAAATTTATGATTAATTGCCCAAGTAATTAAGGAGTAATTAAGCAAATTAATTTTATAATTAAACCTTAATTACTATTCAAAATTAGTTAAGATCAATTTTAATTTATTCTCCTCTGAAATACCTTTAAAATGAGTATTTATTTGCATTTTTTTTATTTCTCTATGCTTTTTTTTATCATTTTTAGAAGTTTTAGCCATTAAAATGCTTAATTAAGCCTAATTAAATGTAATCTTGTTGGCACCACATGGCTTGCTTTCCATGTGGTGCAGTAAGATTGGCTACTTAGAACTTATCCGACTCAGCACCTATAAGGTGGAGGCCGATGCACTTTCTCGCTCACCTTCTGATCTAAGATCGGACATCTACGGTTAATCCCACAGCTTAATAGGGTTAAATCATATCGATCTGGCAGATCTAATCATGACCGTCCATTCTAATCATGCAGAACGGATGGTGCATGATCTAACATCATATGAGTGAGGGAGAATGGAGTTTGTCTACCATTGCTAACTTGATCCGAGCTTACTCGAGATTGGATCAACTCCAAAAGAATTTCACACCTTCATGACATTGATCAGAGGGGATCCAATGGTCAAGATCACATGAGATGCAAGTTTTCTTCAAGAAGCTCTAACCCTTTTTTTCTAAGTATTAGTTTTGGAAGCATACCTCACCGGAGCTCAAGATCGATAGCTCGAATGATTGAGGAAGCTTCACCTAGTGGAGATGAAGCCCTATTGACCAACAATTGGATCAATTCCTTGATGTTCGTTCGGAAGGCCATGAACTGATGATTTCGAACTTGGCTTTGATTGAAGTCCCACCTTGGGTGCTCGAAAAGCTAGGAAGATGATTTGTTCTTGCTCGACGAGGCCTAGGAAAGGTGTGTGCAAAGTTAATTTGAGTTTGATGGAAAAATGGGGAAGTTAGGTTAGAAATAGGGCTGTCCTATTTTAGGGTAGATGGGAATAGCATTTTTTGATCAAGGAACAAGCTTGGGAGCTTACAGAATGGCTCTAGTGCCTCATCTTGGGTGGTTATTGCTATGAGGAATGATTTTTGTGTGTCTTTGAGTGGAAATGAGGGGGTGTATACCCCCCTTTATCTTGATCAGATGGTGGGATCGGGTTTGGCTTCTAGTGGTCATCTGGCCATCTCAGGGAGTCGTGGGTGGCAGGGAAGAGGTGAGTTGGCTCAGCTTAGTTGGTTAAACCTATGGAGGTGGCTGCCAAAGAGGAATCATGGGTGTCAAATGCTTAAATAGGGAGGGTGAGGTGATTTCACCTCCCATGGGCCCAACCACCCCTTGGGTTAGGTTAGGCAGTGTCCTAGGTGCCTAGGTGGACCATTAGGAATTTGGAATTTGGGCTTGCATTTGGATTTGAATTTTATGTTTGAATTGAACTTGAGGTTTGGTTTGAAAAGGTGAACATGGATTGGATTTGGGTTGTAGGGTAGGTGGATTATCCTAATTCCTAAGGCATAACCTAATCTTATGGTTAAGCCTTCTATGTCTTTTCATTTAGGTTAAGTGTTGACCTAATTGTTAGAAGTCTATTATTAATAGGGAAGTCTTAGTGCCTAGAAGACTTCTAAGTCTAAGATGGGAAGATTGAATCCGCACTCCAAAAGTGAGGTCAATAGGCGTTTGGCTCCAATAGTGTTGCTTGCTCTTGGAGATAGATGACTTGGAGGACCAAAGGCAAGTTTCACATTATAGACTCAGATACATCTTTCAATGATTTTCTTGGGAGACCATGGATACATGAGAATAACATAGTTCCATCCTCTCTACATCATTGTATGAAGTTCATGAGAGGTGGGATCATCTATTATGTCAATGGAGATCTCAAGCCATTTACAGTTATGAGGATGACATTTATGAAGATGCGGCTTACTACCTCTCTCAAAATCAACAATTCTATTCTCGTAAACTTGGACAAATTTTAAAAATAAAAGAAAAATAAAAATAAAAAGAAAAGGAAAGAGAAAAAGAAAAAGAAAAGAAAAGAGAATATGAAAAAGAAAATAAAAGGGAACAAAAATAGACTTGGAGGAGGAAGTGGAGTCTAATATTAAATTCCACCCATAATTCATTACTCTATTCGAACATATGGGTAGGACGATCTGACCTCCACCAGGTAGAGGAAGAGGCCATTTCTGAGACAGTCCTAGGGGTGGAAAACCTCTTTATTGGCCACCTAGTAGAGGATATGTCCCAGCTACCATGAGTACACCTACTATCCATATAGACATAAAATCTAGTTCATAAGATGAGTCTTATATGGTTAGCACACCAGCTAGCTCGTCTCAGTAGTAGATTCCCTTGGAGGTGACACTTGAGCCAGATAGTGATTAAAACTGGGCTCCAAAGCAAAGCATAAGTATATCAAAGTGTATATGTGAAATAGTTAGGCATCTGTTGGGAACCTTAGCTCTAACCCCACTTTCCTCTCAAAAAGCTGAGGGTTTTACTAGTTAATGAAGCCCCTAAGCCATCCACAAGTGTGAAGACTTAGAGGTTTTTTTTGGGAGGATCATCCTCAAGTTAAGAAGTTGATGTAGAACTTGAGGATGATTCATGTAAAGATTTAGTAGAATTACCTTTTGATTAGTACTTGCCTTGTGTTCATAATTCAGCAAAGAAAGGGTTAATCCAATATAATTGGTCAAAGCACAGGTCAGACTACTTTTAAACAATATTGAATAATAAATGCAAAATCTCTCAATCAAGATAGGGACTAAAATTCAGTATAGTGGGTCTAGTCGATGATGATAATTACTGCTTAGTCATCACCAATCATTTAGAATCTGATAAGTTCTTTTCAAATCACATTAACTCATATGAGGAGGAGTGCTTAGAAACTTCAGATGATCCAGATGACTTTGAAGTCAAAGATGCACCTCCAGAGTTTGAAGAAGAGATCAAGTCATCAATGAGCTCAAGAAAATCAACTTAGAAATCGAAGAAGATCCACGCCCAACATGCATCAGTACTTTGTTGAATGAAATTGAAATCAATGACTTAGTTAGGCTATTGATTGAGTTTAAAGAGTGTGTGGTGAAAAATTATATATATTCCTGCCTTCATCTATCCCCTCTTTTTGGAAAAGAGGAGAAATGAAAATAGAAATATATAACACCTTATTGGGACACCACACAGATCCGCAGATGTTCTTATTAAGGTTATCGAGTACGATATTAAGGAGAGGTGTACTATCTCGAAAGATCAAAGTCACCACCCTTCAATGGACCTAATCACCTTAATAAGGAATCCTAAGAACTATGGGTTTTCAGAATATACCAGAGATTCTTCCCCTACTTTACAGGGAAAAGTAAGGCAAGGTTTATTTTAAACCAGGATCGTTAAGTTCCCTACAGGGGCAGGCCCCCATATTTAATTACATTTTAAGGAACAGGATTCCTTAGGAATACTCTCGATTAAAGTAAATGATTGTTGTCTCTAAAGATTTTGAAAGGTAGGAATATCAATCGATTAGTTTATTCTTAGAAAGTCAAGTGGAATCGATCAAGAGGAGGGAGTTCTTATTAAAGCTAAATGAAGATATGTAGAAAATGCTTAGGATACTAGGAGGCCTTATAAGCATCCCAAACTATCCTATGGTTTAGTTTTATATTTTTGAAATCAAATTGATTTGTTTTAGTTAAATTTTTATTAGAAAGTTAGGGCTGACAATTCCATGATACAAGGTCATGGAAATGCCTAAGAGGTGAGGATTTATGCTCACAAAGGGAAGTAGCAACCTCTGAACCTAAATCTATGGAGCTTTGGCAAGGGCCAAAAGCATGACCTAAATCTAAGGCAAAAATGGCTATTTTGTTTACCTCCACAAGAGAGGATAAACCACCTGACTATTGGACTTACAACCGCCTAGGGGTGGCCGCCAACTAACTCCTCCTATGATTTTAAAATATGTAGGAAAGTCAAATGCTTTTTCAAGATACCTAAGATTTTGTTTATTTAGAAAGAGACTAAGTCCTTAAACACACTCCCTAAGAGACTACGTCATGTAGGGCATGAGTTAATGACTTAAATCTAATGCAAGTTTTGTTAAATTTTATTTTCATTTTGGACAATCAATTTGACACAGGCTTTAGGATTCATATGTCTAATGCATGATAAATTAGATTATGGGCCAAAATTAGCAAGATAAAGAGGTGTGTTTCCACCATGGCTTTCAAAGGTTTAGCCAAGTTCTCTGAAAAAAGTGGAAGCCCCCCCAATCAAGAGTAAAATAATATGCCTTTTATGCATGATGTGAGAAAAGTAATACAACATCCAGTTAAGGAGTTGATAATTCTTTTATCTTGATTATAGCTCAGGCTTTAGGTGAGATTATGAGTTATTTATTTTTAATTTGAATTGATTAGTTGGATAAAAAATTTATTTTCCTAAGAGCCTAATCATCATCCAGGCCATACATCAAAGCAAGGAAGAAACTTGGAAAAGATTCCATCTTAATGCATAAGTTAAACAAACATCAATCAATTTATAAAGCTAGCAAAAAAGAATAAGAGGAAATTTATGGTCGAGCTCTGCCGTACAAACCCCAAAACAAATTGGCTAGCTAAGCTATACCCTTATACAACCCATATTACAAATGAATTAAATACAATCAAGAAGGAATTCATTATTATGGGGGTCTTCATTCTTCATTTCTTCATTATTCTTTCTTCTTTCTTCTTTCTTCTTTCTTCTTTCCTAATCCTTCTTTTGGGTGGTTGGAATGTGGTTGCTCCAAAGGCATCACATGGTACATAAGGCATAGCCTTATAACCAATGTTCATCCGAATACTCCATAACAATCATTCCAAAATCCTAATTGCAAAATTACATGAAAATGGGAAAAAAGAAATCTAACTAAAACCTGCAAAACATAGATTAGTTAAACAAACCATTCAGTCCCAAGCATGTATATGTATGAATTGGATTTAGCACCTCACACATGGGTAACCAAGTCACCTATCCTATTTTGGATTATGCTTAGGGGTATAGGCACCTGCACAGCAAAAGTAGTTTTATATTTTTATTACAGCACCCCTTAAGTACAATCCCTTACAGAAGACAATCGTTAGTCTAAGATCACCCTACCATTCAGTCTATGCGCATACACCCTAACATCCAAACTAAAAACAATACATCACAAAATAGAAGCAAACATCAAACCATGCACCGCCCTAACCTAAAGCTAGAAGTGGTGACTTAGACTAATGTGTGTGTCATTTAAGGTTTGTGTGGTATGCTTAGCTAGGTTTTAAGGTTGAAGTTCTCTAAGTGTGAAGATGTTCAACTTAGAGGGTGGTTTCATTTAAGTTATTTATTTTCTTTGGTTGATTTTATTTTCTATTTTTGATTTGGTTTGAATGAATCCTACAATTAATTACTAAGTTGTAAAGAGAGGAAAAGAGAAGAGAACTTCTCTTTCTTTCCCACCTTAAGTAATTTCTAAGGTAGATTCATATTTGATTTTTGTTTAGTGAATGTTTTATTATGTGTTTTGATTAATCCTAAGTTTAGATGTTTCCTAAACAAACCTATTCAAAAAGAAAGGCATTTTAAGATTAAGTAAAGTGAAATACTATCACAAAACACTCAACACTTCATTTCTTTCCCAACATGTGTAACAATCATATGGATGAATCCTGAGCATATATATACATGCAAATGGAAATGTTTAGCACACCTTCATGATGAATGCTAAGAGAGTTACTTAAGAAAATTTGGATGCTTCATGATGCATGATTTTATTAAGTAGAAGAGAGGGATTCTTTAATCCTTTTTCATGCACATTTACAAGTATAAAAGACATAAGTAAGTCTGTTATTGTTAGCAGGGGTGTAAGGTTCAAGACCTACTTAAGGCTACTTAAAGCCTAGCAACCCGGTATTGTAATATACCACTTTTCTTAAATACATGTGCATGGACAAGAAGAAATGTATGGAAAGAGAGTCATGCAAAAAAGTTTATGTTTGTTTGATTTTGCTTTGATTGTTTAGTTTATATCTGTGACGTGAATACCTTCTCAAGTCATGACATAGGAGTGTATAGGAATGGATTTAAGCAAGTGTCATGTCCTTTTCAAATGGACTTTACACTTTGCAAATCCTATACAATTCTATGTTAAGAAAGAGAGGGAAAATCACATAACACATTTTATATTCACATGCAAGCTTATAAATAATTATAAGTAGCATACCTTTTAGTTATGATATTTGATTTATAAGTTTTGAAAATAATTTTGGGTTTAGTAGTGATAATAGCCATTCATATTCTTGCTTTAGCCAAAACATGCAATTTGACATAAAGGAAACATTTCACTTTTAATTTTATTTTTAAAAGGCATGAATGTATGATTTTCATATGACATACACATTTATCATGCTAGGAAAAAAATAAAGTGATGAAAGCATGTAAATTCATTCACCCTAATTAATTCCTAAAGGTAATCCCATGGAATAAGATTATTTAAAGTAAATCAAAGTTGGTTTAAGGGATTTTTAGTTTTGTTTGAGTTTGATTTGAATTTAAGAAATGTGAAGAGATTTGCTAGTTCTAACCCATTTCCCACATGTGTATGTTATTTTAGTTTAATTTTAGAACCAATAGATGATTTTTATATTTTTATTTAGGTTAAGGTGTGAATTAAGTGCATTAATTACCCCTTACCTACACCACTTTAACATATTTAATCAAATAATTATGAGCCAATGTATGACATAAAACTACACAAGGAATTTAAATCAGTAATGCACTTAGGAAAAAAGGGGCCTAATGCAATTGGCTCATAATTAGTGATTAATTAAGGTAAAGGGTTTAATTTAAGTACATTCATAACCCTTCCCACACATGTGGGTCAGATTTTAATTTCCTTAAGTTACTTAGGTGATTGAACACCTAAGCACCTACCCAAGATGAATTTGTTAAGTTCTAGAATGTTTTAAAAATTTTATCAAATTAATTAAGTAGGTGATTAGTAGATTAGCCCTTAATTAAATTTAGATTAAAGAAGGAAGGGAGTTTAAGGAATAGCTTAAGAAAAATATCCCAAAATCATTCCATAAACCTCCCGTTCACTTAAGCAAAGCTTAATTAACTTAATAAAGGGATTAAACCATTGTTCACATGCTTAATTACCCTTAATTACATTAAAAGAATGATTAAGGATTCATCAATTGATTTCCCTAATTAACTCATCAATAAATCTGAAAAAAAATTAGGGGAGGCAGAGGTCATCCCACTAAATGCATTTGAGAAATTTCAAATGAATTAATGAAATAATTAAGGAGTAATTAGGGTTATTAAGTTTTCATTAAAACCTTAATTAAGAAAAATGCATTGTTCAAAATCCATTAGACATAAGTTTAGTGAATTCCTTACTTGACTCTCTTCACAATGCATTTTATTTTGTATTTTTTTGATTTTTCTACATTTAGTTATGAATATTTGAAGATTCTATGATTAAGGAATTAATTAAAACCCCTAATTATATGATTAATCATGTTGGTGCCACATGGGCCGCTGACACGGCGAGCGCTTTCCATGTGGTGCGATGGGATTCATCACTTAAGTTGTCACATCCCCATGCCGCATCAGTGGTGGCACTACGTGTTTTCTCTTTGGATCGTCCGATCAAGGATCAGATGGTTAAGATTGAGCCCGTAGTTCTTAAGGGATAAATCAGAGGATCCTGCATGGATTGATCAAGAACATCCATCCAAAATATGCAGATGGATGGTCCATGATCACTCACTGAGCTCGCCTATGGGAGACGAAGACCGTCCATCTCTTAGGGAAAGATCTAAGCTCGATTGAGCTCGGATTGAGCTCAAACTCAACCCATGCCATCTAATAGCAAGCACAAGAAGATCTAACCATTAATTTTTCATGGGGTGAAAATTTCTTTCACAAAGGACCAAGAACTCTTATAACTAAGCTTGGTTTGAAGGCATACCTTACTGGAGGCTATCACCGATGCTCCCAATCATCAAGGTAGCTTCGTCTAGTGGAGACAAAGCTCTGTTAAAGATTTGGGGGCTTGGGGCTAAGTGGATCTACCTATGGACCAAGCCCCTCTTCAAATTCTTGTAGCCTTGATCAACAGCACTCTTCCCGTGGCTTGAGAACTTGAATGAAGGCTTGGGTGAACTCGATTGAGTTCCCTCAAGGTGCTTGAGGGAGGAATTGAGTTGAATTTATGTATTGAATGAGTTGGAAAATCTTGCTACCTCCCCTATTTTTAGCTTAGGTAAAATCAAGAATGGGAAAATTGAATTGGTTTGGGCAAGCTTGGGGAGACTTACAATTGCTTCCTCTGGCTTCCTCGCACTCAATCAAATGCAAGATAATGCAATTCAAGTGAAATGAGGGAGAGTATATCTCCCCCTAGGTGGATCAGATGGCTAAGCATAGAGATGCCATTTTGATCAAATTCCTCCTATGCAATGGGTTTTTTAGGCCATTGAGGGTTGCATGTGGTTTAGTTTTGACTAGAGGAGGTAGTGGAGAAGTTGTCATGTGCTTAATTGAGTGGAGGAGGGATCCCCATGTGCTTATTTTCAAGTGAGTGGTCATTTTTGCCATTGGGTTGGGTTTGGTTGACCCAAACCCATTAGTTCATGTGCACTATGCTCACTAGTGTCCACTTGGTCCACTAAGAGAGTGCCAAGTGGCCATGAAGAGGATTTGACCAAATTCTAAGTGAATTTAGCCAAGAATTACCCTTTGACCTAGGGGTAAAATTATCATTTAGATTGGATTTCAATTTCAATATGTTTGGTATGATTGGAAAAAGGGTTGGGTCAAGTTTCAATGAATTTGGAGTTGATTTGATATGATTTGACTTATGTTGACCCATTTAGGTCAAAAATGGGACAACTTGGGTCAAGTTGACCAATTGGTCAAATTGGGTCAAACCAAGGGTTGGGTCAAGTTCATATGACCATATGAATTGATTTGGTTTCTTTGTTTCCAATCAATTTGTTTTATATTTGGATTTGGTTCATTTGATTTCATTTAGGTCAAATGGGTCAAGTTGAACAATTTGACCCATTTGACCTATTTGGGTTAGGTCATGGGTTAGTTTAGGTTTCATTAGTCATTTGAAATGTATTGGTATCTTTATTTCCAATCAATTTTGGCTTAATTTGATTTTGGCTCAATTTGACCTTTTAGGTTAAGTTGGGTTGATGGTCAATCGGGCTAGGTTGGGTATACTTAGCCAATTTAGGCTTTGGTCAAATTCAATAAGTGGTTTGGAATGAACTTGACCCATCGGTTTCAATTAATTTGGCTTAGATCAAGTTTTGACCCATTTTTGACTTTTTAGGTTGAGTTGGGTCAGCGTAGGTCAAGTGGCCAATTGGGCTAGGTTAGGCTCAAATGATGACTTGATCAAGTTCAAACATTAATTTAGAATGAGTCTTGATCAATGGTTTCAATAAATTTGGCCTATGATGGATTTTGGCTAGTTTAGGTTTCATTTTGGCTAAGTGTTGACTTGGTCAACCCTTAGGTCTGACTTGGTTTGACCCAATTTGAGTGATTGATCATCTCATAATGATTATTTCTCACAATGTGAAGCTTAGTTGGGCTTAGTTCAATCCAATTTGGGTAGGATTAGAATTTTTGCTTAAAAGGGGTACTTTAGGTCACTTTGGGTCAAGTGAGCCTAAGTGGGTCAATTGACTTGATCAAGGCTTGAACCAAGTTTGATTGAACTCACATATAGACTTAAGATTGAAAAATAAATCCATTTGCAGGTGATTTGGAGTCAAATGGATTTTGATGCATTTGACAATTTCAAGTTCAAAGGGTGAACATGAGTTTGATTTGGGTTTGAGTTTTGAATTTAGTTTTGATTTGATGATTGAAGTTTATGTTTATATTTGGATTCATGAATGAAGGATTGATTGAATCATGAAGAAAAATCAAGGGTTTTATTTGATTTGATTTTTATTTGGCTAAGTTCATGAATTTGACTTGAAAGGCTTAGGTTGAATGTTGATTAGATTTGGATTTTATTTTTGAAATTAGTTTTGGTTTGATGATTGAAGTTTTTGTTTATATTTGGATTCATGATTGAAGGATTGATTGAATCATGAAGAAAAATCAAGGGTTTGACTTGATTTGAATTTGATTTGGCTAAGTTCAAGAATTTGATTTGAAAGGCTTAGGTTGAATTTTGATTGAATTTGGATTTGAGTTTTGAATTAATTTTTGGATATTAGAATTTATATTTCATTTATATTTATGAATATAAATGAGAAAATAAATGGGTTATGAGAAAATTTCTTGAATTCGATTTGATTTGGATTTGATTTAGGCTAAGTCCATTAGATGAAATCAAAGAGCTTAGGAAAGATTTTTAGGATTTGGAATTCAATCCTGGGCTTCAATCATTTTGAATTGGTTTGAGTTTGGGAAAAATCAATTAAGTTGGAATTGATTTAAGGTTTGAGAAAATCAATTGGAATTGATTTGAGTTTTTACTTGGAAGAAGGAAGTGAGGAGTTGATTCAAGCTATAGGGTAGGCAAATTTTTCTAACACCCCTAAGGCATAACCTATTCCTATGGCTAACTCTTCTAAGTCTCTAGGGTTAGGTTGAGTGTTCACCTAATCACTATAAGTGTCTTAAGACAAAGGAAACTCTTACTATCTAAGTGAAGTCCAATGTCTAAGATGGACGGGTTGAGAGCTCATTCTAAAAATGAGGTCAACAGACTGCTTTGCATGGAGTTATGAAGAGATGCCTGGATTAGCTCCTGACGTAGTAGTCCATAAACAAGCAATAGAGCCTATTGCTAACCCTATCAAGTAAGCTCATAGATGCTTATGATTAGGGATAGAACAACAAGTCATTTATAAAGTCAAGAAACTGATCGATGCTAGCTTCATCCAGGAAGAATAATACCCTACCTGGTTAGCTAGCATCATCCCATTTAAAAAAAGAATGTCCAAATTCACATATGCTTTGATTTTAGGGATTTAAATAAGACATGTCTAAAAGAAGAATTTCCACTATCAATCTTGGAGTTGATAGTGGACATTGCCTCATCTCATGCAGTCTTCTGTTTTATGGATGGATCATCTAGATATAACCAAATAAAGATGGCCCCTGAAGATGAAAGAAACACTACTTTTGGAACCCCTGATCGGAATTATTGCTATAAGGTCATGGCTTTCAGTCTTAGAAATGCCGGTGCTATATACCATCAGGCTATGACTCTAATCTTTGATGAACTCATTCATAATCAAGTCAAGTGCTATGTCGATGATCTTGTGGTCAAAAGTAGACAAAAGGAAGGCCATCTCTTTGACTTTAGAGTAGTTTTCAAAAAGTTAAGACAATTTAACCTCAAAATGATCCCCCTGAAGTGTGCATTCAGAGTAGCTTCAGGGAAATTTTTTGGGTTTGTTGTCCGATAGTAGGGAATTGAAATCGATCTAGAGAAGATCAAGGCAATAATAAAAATGCCACCCCCTAAAAGTTTAACTCAACTCAGATCATTCCAAGGGCGGTTCGAGTATCTAAGATGCTTTATATCCAACATATCGGGAAGATGTCAGCCATTCTCAGTACTTATCAAAAGGGATGTCAAGTTCAATTGGGATGATAATTATGAGCATGCCTTTGAAGACATTGAGCATTACTTGATGACATCATTGGTTCTAATAGCCCTTATTCCATCCAAGCAGCTCATACTTTACACTGCTACATTAGATGACTCCCTTGGTGCTTCGTTGGCCCAAGCCAATGATGAAGAGAAGGAAAACACACTCTACTACCCCATCCTTTGTCTAATCCTTGCTAAGGATAATTATCCACCCATTGAGAAGCATTGCCTAGCTTTAATCTTTGCATCTCAAAAGCTATAACACTACATGCTTCCTCATAAGGTGAACTTAATCTCTATGATAAATCCACTATAGTATCTCATGACATTGTTGATGCTATCCAAATGGTTGGCATGATGGTCCATGATCCTCTTGCAATTTGACATTACCTTTGTACCCCTCTATAAGGTGAAAGGATAAGCACTAGTAGATTTCTTAGTAGCACACCCACTTCCAGCTGACTCTCTACTTAGTGATGATCTCCCCAATGAATAAATCATGAACTTAGGGGATACTAGCATTCACCACTGGGAGATGTACTTTGATGGTGCGGCTTGCTCTCAAAGAGGAGAAGAATCACAATCTATTATTCCAAAAAAGGCAGGGGTAGGACTAGTTCTCTTAACTCTGTACTGCAATGTGATGAGATTCTCATATTATCTATCCAATCTTTGCTCCAACAACAAAGTCAAATATGAGGCTTGGATTGTTAGTCTGGAGTTAGCCGTTACTCTAAGCATCCATAACATCAACATCTTTTAGGATTCCTAGCTAGTTATCAACCAAATTGCTGGGTCCTATAAGGTTATAAAGCCCAAGCTCCATCACTACCATAAGTACACCATGGAGTTGTTGGCCCAAATCCCAAAGGCTACCATTTATAAGATTCCTCAAGGAGAGAATGTCATAGCATATGCTTTAGCCAAGCTTGCCAATAGTTGGCATGTCCAGAGGATAAGTCCATATCAACAAAGGTCCAAAATAGATAAGTCTTATCCCTTATCAATATTGAACTCATCAAAAAGTACTCTCTTGAAGGGGTAGGTTGTCATTACCAAGAAGGACAAGGAGTTATATTGGAGGCAACCATTCATGGATTAGCTAATGAAAGGTAAACTACCTCAAGAGAAGTCCCAATCCAATCAGATAAAGCAGAGAGCACTTTTCTATGCTCTTACGGATGGTGTCTTGTACCAGTGATCTTTCAATCATATATGGTTAAGATATTTAGATAAGCATGAAGCCCATAAGATCATGACTGAGGTACACTCAGGCTTATGTGAAGCCAACCAATCCGGTCTAAAGATGAAAGCAAAGATCAAGAGGCTAAAATACTACTAGCCATCGATGATCAAAGATTGCATGAATACGACTAGTCGATGCCACCAATGTCAAATACATGGTGTAGTCCTACACCAACCACCCAATATTATACATCCTACATTGGCCTCATTGCCATTCAAGTGTTGGGGTACCGACATAGTGGGTTTGATTAATCCTCTTTCTTCCAAAGGTCATCGATTCATCTTAGCTGCTACTTAGTACTTTTCCAAATGGGCAAAAGCAATTTTACTCAGAGAGGTCACTGCTCAACATGTGTTTCAACATTTTAGGAACCATATCGTATATAGGTTCAGAGTGCCATGATGAATTATATCTGATAATGGTTATGCATTCAAGAACACCAAGATCAACAACTTTGCCCAAAGACACAACATAGATTAGAGATATTCTACCATCAACTACCCGAGGGTAAACAACTTAGCAGAAGCCTCCAACAAAACTCTGATCCAAATATTGAAGAAGACACTCAACGACAACAAGCAATAGTGGCATGAGGAATTAGTTGAAGCCTTGTGGGTCTACCACACCACATATGGAACTCCAACTCAATCTACTCCTATCTCCTTAGTGTATGGGTTCAAAGCTGTTCTACCATTAGAAGTCCAACTCTCATCACTAAGGATAGCTGTGGGTAGCAAGATCATAACAAAGCAGAATGCCAACGACACTCCTAGCGATACCTTTTCCCAAGCAGGCATCCTATGTTTAGCGTAATGTCAACGACACTCCCTATAGGATCGTCTGACAACTCTTGAGTTTATATTAGTCCCTAGTGACATTCACTTAGTAGTCACCCTTAAGTCGGGTTCTATTTGTTTTGCTACCAAAAAGTCTCCCCAACGGTTGTTCCCTGCTTTAGAAGATGTAAGTCTACTACGCCTTCTTCCTAGCACAGCCATTGCACATCGAAAGGCAACCCCTTAGGTTGGCTAGCTCTACCTCACGGCTAGTAGACTATCCCTTTGATTTGTAGAGAAAGGATAAGTCAGCCCCTTCTTAGTGGGTCCATCGTACATCGACATCATCCATAAATTAAATCTATCAAATTTGACAGAGCTGACATCCCCAATGGATATGCCCTTATTTTGAAATCAAACTAAACAAAATAAATGATATCAAATCACATGAAATTAAGATAAAATTAATCCTAACTACTTTTGAGCTGACATAAGTCCCTAGTGGCATTCACTTAGTAGTCACCCTAGGTCAAGTTTGATTTGTTGTGCATCCAACAATTACCCCAATGGTTGTTCCTCGCTTTGGAAGATGTAGGTCTGCTATGCCTTCTTCCTAGCACACAGTCATTGCACACTGAAAGGCAACCCCTTAGGTTGGCTAGCTCTACCCCACAGCCGATAGACTATCCCTTGGATTTGTAAACCTGAGGTAGGTCAAGCCTGATATATCCCCTTCTCAGTGGGTCGATCACTTACCGATAGGGGCCATATATTAACTTAGATTAAATTAAACTCAATCTAATTTTTCCCAGTGGAGTTAAATCACACCCTTCTCCCCATGGAGCCCCAAATCATATATAAACAAGTCAAGGAGACAAATCAAATTCAAAATGAACCTCCCTAGTGGAGCTAAATTAAACCAACTCCCCTAGTAAAGTCTAAATAGAAGAAATCCAACCAAACTCTTATCCTAGTAGATACATCCCCAAACAAATCTATGAAATCAAACACAAATCCTTATCCCCATCAGATAGCCTAAACTTATTTCCCAAGTGGATGGTTCATATACCCGATCCCCAGCGGACTCGAGCCCATATCTCTAGCAGATGTGCCTCCACTTCAATTAAAACAAAAAAATTAAAGTTAATTCGATCTTAATCCTTGATGGATTATAGATTCTTATTCCTAGTGGATCTTCTTTCCATAAATCATATAATCAAATCAAATTCAAACCTTATCCCCAACAGATTTTCTTCTTCTATGCCCTCGACATAGACCCCTAACATGTCATGTCCAATAAATGTGTGATCCCCAGGATCTCCCTCCATGTCCTTGACATGGAATTCTCATCAAATGTTATTTCTTCTCTTATGCACACCTTTAATACTTCAACCAAAAGCCTAACAATGTATTCATTCAGATTACATCATCTTAACATTGTAATCAACATTTTATGATTTGTGATGGTGCAAGCTCAAACTAATAATAACATATTATGCTAAACATATTATAGTGTGAATTAACACACTATATTATATTATAATATATGATGTTATATTATAATTTGCTAAAATATAATATATTTTCTAACATTACACCACATTAGAATCACTTAAAAGGAAAAAATAATAAGATTTTCTCAAAATATAAATAATGTTTATTTTGGATGTAAAATTGTTATTTTTCTAATAGAAATGGTATAGAGTAGCATAATTTTTGAGTTGCTTTTTGGTGTGCTATGAATTTGGCCAAACTCTTCCATCTCAACTTTCAAATTAACATTTTTGTGAGTTTTGACCTAATGTATTATAACAAAAGTAAAACATACTAAAATGTACAATAACATTTAGTAACACACCACCATATTCATATATATGTGAAGTTATATTATTATGTACATTATATGTTAATATGCTTTCATATAATATATTATCTTACATTACACCTTAAAATGAATCACTTTAGGCAAAAAATTTATAAAATTTGGTTGAAAAATGAACATTTATTTTGGATGCAAAATTCTATTCTATTGATTAAATGACACACCATAGCAATGATGTTCCGTAAAGCTTACCTTAAATTTGGCCAAATCCCATCATCTGAGCCTATAAATAAGTATTTTTATGAATTATACTAGTACAAACTCTACTACATCATACTATAAAAAACTAAAATATGCTAAACAACAAGTAGTAATACAAAATAGTATGCTATAATGCATGATGCTACACTATGTTATGGCATCCTATATTATAATACACTATAACATATTATATTATATTAGATTTCATATCACATCACAAGGGATTGATTAAGATAAAAAATCATAAAATGTTTCTAAACAATAAAAAACTCTATATTTTAGTCGTATCAATAACATATTTTAAATTGAAATAATATATTATGATGCCATGCTCTACCTATTATGAATTTGGCCAAATTCCATCATTTTAAAGTCTAAATTAGCATTTTTATAAATAATGCTAGCGTAGGCTCGACTTCATGATTGTAAAATACTAAAAGAATTTAAAATGCATAGAATAATATATTATGATATATGATGCTATACTATGCTACAACATATAATATTTATTTTGAACATAAAATCTTACTCTATATTTAAGGTTTATGTTTTAGGGTTAATTTAGGGTTTAGGGTTTAGGGTTTTAGGGTTTAGGGATTATGGTATAGGGTTTAGGGTTAGGGTTAGGGTTTAGTTTAGGGAGTTAGCCCAGGTTTGGTTTAGGTAGGTTTGGTTTAGGTTTAGGGTTTATAGTTTTTAGTTTAAGTTTAGGATTGTAGGTTTTGGTTATAGGTTTAGGGGTTCAGTTTAGGTTGTTTAGGGTTTAGGGTTTAAGGTTTAGGAGTTTAAGTTTAGGTAGGATTTAAGTTTAGGTTTATAGTTTAGGTTTATGGTTTATAGTTTAGTTTAGGGTTGAGATTAAGGTCAGGTTAGGTTTTAGGTTTTAGGGTTTAGTGTTTAGGGTTTAGTGTTTAGGCTTTAGGGTTTAGCATTTTTAAGGTTTAGGGTTTAGGGTTTAGGGTTTAGGGTTAGGGTATAGGGTTTAGGGTTATGGGTTTTGGGTTTCAAGGTTTCAGATTTAGGATTTTGGGTTGTAGGTTCATGGTTTAGGGTTTAGGGTTTAGGGTTATGGTTTTTTATTTTTTTATTTTTTTTACGGTATAGGATTTAGGGTGTAGGTTTTAAGTTTAGGGTTGAAGTTTAAGTTTAGATTTATTTTTAAATTAAGTAAACTGGTAGGTTTTGGATTTTTTTTGGCCTTTTTTAGTGTTTAAGGTTCTGGGTTATTTTTTTTGAAAAATTAAGTAAACCGGTAAGTTTAGGTTTGTTACGTGCTAGAAAACCAGTCGCAGTAGAGTGAAAGTTTACACCTTAGCCTTGTTGTGAAGTCTAGCACACACAGAGGTAATTAAAAAGCGAACAAGAGACACTATTTTAATGTGGAAAACCTCGAAAGTGGGGGCCATAGCTTGAAAAGCTTCCACTATGTATCTATTTCAGTACAAAGTCTTCCGATATGAGGATTACAGTGCATATGAGAGAGGAATAACTTTATAACAATGATCAGATTGTAATTGTTACTGATGGTGGAGATGCGGGGTAACTTCTGGTGGGAATGCAAGGTACAATTAGTGACGACGGTGGTCGATGGCGGTGGTTGATGGCCGCCGAGCGGGAGTGCGATCTTGCTTGGGTTGCAATCTTGCTTGGAGGATCTTCAAGCTTCAGAGCTCTCTCTCTCTTCTTCCTTGCTTGGACTCTTCCTCTTCTTCCTTGCTCGGGCACCTCCTCTTCTTTGCTTGTTTCAGCTCCTCTTCTTCTTCCCTTGCTTGGACTCTTCCTCTTCTTCCTTGCTCGGGCACCTCCTCTTCTTTGCTTGTTTCAGCTCCTCTTCTTCTTCCTTTGCTTGGACTCTTCCTCTTCTTCCTTGCTCGGGCACGTCCTCTTCTTTGCTTGTTTCAGCTCCTCTTCTTCTTCCTTTGCTTGGACTCTTCCTCTTCTTCCTTGCTCGGGCACCTCCTCTTCTTTACTTGTTTCAGCTCCTCTTCTTCTTTCCTTGGCCCCCCCTCATGTGAGGAATGAAGTCCTATTTATAGATGGGAGGAGGGGCATTCTGGTAAATTCATGTAAAGCCCGTACCACTCCCCTCGATCGGATGGCTCAGGATGATTCCTTCGATCATTTGATGTATTTTGATCATTTGGATACCCAAATGAAGTTGAAATTATGAGATCTTAGGCTCGTTAGATTTGGCTCGTCGAGACGCTTGATTTGACTATAAACACTCCATATTTGAGAGCTGTTTTGGGATTTAATTGATGTCCCAAAGATTCCAATGATATTTTAAGTGCTTGATCTCGATCGGTTTTGACTCAAAATCATATCGCTTTCGATATCAAGATTTGTGCTTTGACAAATGGTATTTTGAGAGCCATATCAAGGTTTATTCAGTTTATTTAGTTTACTTTTTATTTATTTTATTTTATTTTATTTTTTATTTTTATTTAAGTTTTTTTATTTTTATATAGTTTAGTTTATTTTTATTTAGGTTTTCTATTTTAGTTTATTTTTTAGGTTTATGTTTACGTTTATGTTTATTTTTTTGATTTATTTTATTTTTATTTTATTTTTTTAAGTTTAGGTTTTATTTTTTATATTCTAGGTTTAGGTTTACGTTTTTATTTTATTTTTTTTGGTTTAGGTTTAATGTTTTTAATTTAGGTTTATTTTTATGTTTTATTTTTTAATTTAGGTTTAGGTTAATTTTTAGTTTATTTTATTTTATTTAGGGTTTAGATTTTTATTTTGGTTTAGTTTATTATAGGTTTGGGATTAGGTTTTATTTATTTTAGTTTAGTTTATTTTTAGGTTTTATTTATTTTAGTTTATTATATTTTATTTTATTTGGGTTTAGGTTTAGGTTTACTTTATTTTCAGTTTAGGTTTAAGATTTATTTATTTTATTTTAGTTTTTTTTTAGTTTAGGTTTAGGTTTATTTTATTTAGTTTAGTTTAATTATTTTTTATATTAAGTAAACTGGTAGTTTTAGGTTTATTTAGTTTATTTTTTATTCAATTTAGATTATTTTATTTTTAATTTAGCTTTATTTTTTATTTTATTTAGTTTAGTATATTTATTTTAGGTTTATTTAATTTAGTTTTGGTTTTTTATTTTACTTTATTTTTCAGGTTTAGGTTTACGTTTAAGATTATTTTTTAGTTTAGTTTTATTTTTATTTTATTTTTTAGATTTAGGTTTTATTTTTTAGTTTTAGGTTTAAGTTAAGGTTTTTATTTTATTTTTTATGTTTAGGTTTTAGGTTTTTATTTTAGGTTTTATTTATTAGTTTAGGTTTAGGATTAAAACTTTATTTTTAGTTTAATTTATTTTATTTAGTTTAGGGTTTAGGTTTAGTTTATTTTAATTTTAGGTTTAGTTTTTATTTATCTTATTTGAGTTCATTTTAGTTTAGGTTTAGGTTTATTTTATTTTATTTTTTTAGGTTTAGCTTTTTCTTTTAGTTTAGGGTTTAGGTTTTATTATTTATTTATATTTAGGATTTATTTTTAAGTTTATTTTTAGGTTTTGATTTTTATTTAATTTTTCTTTTATTTTTTTAGGTTTATTTTTTTATTTTACTTTTAGTTTTTATTGTACTTATGGTTTTTTGTTTTTAGGTTTATTTTAATTTTTTGTTTAGTCTACATTTTTATTAATTTTATTTTATTCTAGTTTTAGTTTTTTATTTTTATGTTTTGTTTTATGTTTAGGTTTAGGTTTTAATTAAGGTATTTTTTTAATTTAATTTTATTTTTATTTAGGTTTTTTTATTTATTTTATTTTTAGATTTTACTAAGTTTACATTTAGGTTTTTAGGCATCTAGGGTTTAGGGTTTGTTTAATGTTTAGGGTTTATAATTTGGAGTTTAAGGTTTATGGTTTAGGGTTGTAGGTTTTAGGGTTTAGGGTATAGGGTGTAGGGTTTTGGGTTTAAGGTTTTAGGGTTTAGGGTTTAGGGTTTAGGGTTTAGGGTTTGCGAATTTTGTGTTTAGGGTTTAGGGTTGTAGGCTTAGGGTTCAGGGTTTAGGGTTTAGGGTTCAAGGTTTTTTAAACTCAGTAAACTAGTAGGTTTAGGTTTATTTAGTTTATTTTTTATATTTTTTAGTTTATTTTATTTTTTAAGTCTTATTTAGGTTTATTTTTTTTAATTTTATTTAGTTTATTTTATTTATTTTAGTTTAGTTTTTTTTTTAGTTCATTTTTAATGTTAGGGTTTAGGTTTATGTTTATTTTTTAGTTTAGTTTTATTTTTATTTTATTTTTTAGGTTAAGGATCTATTTTTTATTTTTAAGTTTAGGTTTAGGTTTTTATTTTATTTTTTAGGTTTAGGTTTTAGGTTTTTATTTTAGGTTTATTTTATTGTTTTATTTTTTTAGTTTAGGTTTAGGTTTATATTAATTTAATTTTTTATTTAATTTAGGGTTTAAGTGTAGTTTATTTTAAGTTTAGGTTTTATTTATTTTAGTTTAGGTTTAGGTTTATTTTGTTTTGTATATTTTAGGGTTAGGTCTTTTTTCTAGTTTGTTGTTTAGGTTTTCTTTTTATTTATTTGTAGGTTTTATTTTTAGGTTTATTTTTTAAGTTTAGGTTTTTATTTTATTTTATTTTTGTTCTTTTTATGTTTAGTTTTTATTTTATTTAGGTTTTTTTCTTTTTAGGTTTAGTTAATCTTTTAGTTTAGTTTAGGTTTTTATTTATTTTATTTTAGTTTAGTTTTTATTTCTTTTATTTTTTTATTTGTAGGTTTAGGTTTAGGCTTAGGTTTAGGTTTAGGTTTAGGTTTTTATTTTATTTTATTATATTTATTTTATTTAGGTTTAGGAAATTAATTTTATTTTTAGGTTTTATTTACTTTAGGTTTAGGTTTTTAAGTTTTTAAGTTTTTAAGGTTTTGGGTTTAGGGTTTGGTGTTTAGGGTTTAAGGTTTAGTGTTTAGGGTTTAGGGTTTAGGCTTGTAGGTTTAGGGTTTAGGGTTTTTTTTAATTAGGTAAACCTGTAGGTTTAGGTTTATTTTTTCTTTATTTTAGTTTATTTTATTTATTTAATTAATATTTAGTTTAGTTTATTTATTTAGGTTTATCTATTTGAGTTTCAGATTTTCATTTTAATTCATTTTTTAGGTTTAGGTTTAGGTTTAATTTTTAGTTGAGTTTTATTTTTATTTTATTTTTTAGGTTTAGGTTTTATTTTTTATTTTTTTTAAGTTTAGGTTTAGATTGTTATTTTATTTTTTAGGTTTAGGTTTTTATTTTAGGTTTATCTTTAGGTATTATTTTTTAATTTAGGTTTAGGTTTATTTTTAGTCTATTTTATTATATTTAGTTTATGGTTTATGTTTAGTTTAATTTTGGTTTAGGTTGAGGTTTTATTTATTTCAGTTTAGTTTATTTTAGTTTAGGTTTAGGATTATTTTATTTTTTTATTTTAGGTTTAGGTTTTTTTATTCTTAGTTTAGCATTTACATTTCATTTTTCATTTATTTTTAGGTTTATTTATTTGGTTTAGGTTTTTATTTAATTTTTATTTAATTTTATTTTATCTTTATTATATTTTTATTTTATTATTATTTTAGGTTAATTTTATTTTTTACTTTAGTTTAGGTTTTCTTTAATTTTATTTTAGTTAAGTTTTAAATTTTTCATTTATTTTATTTTTAAGTTTAAGTTTATATTTTATTTTATTTTTTTATTATATTTAGGTTTTGTTTTATTTATTTATTTTATTTTTAGGTTTTATTTAATTTAGTTTTAGGTTTTTATGTTTTTAGGGTTTAGAGTTTAGGGTTCGGTGTTTAGGGTTTAAGGTTTAGGGCTTAGGGTTTGGGGTTTAGGGTTTACATTTTAGGTTTGTAGGATTTAAGGTTTAGGGTTTAAGGTTAAGGTTTTAGGGTTTAGGGTTTTAGGGTTTAGGGTTTAGGGTTTAGGGTTTAGGGTATAGGTTTTAGGGTTTTAGGGTTTAAGGTTTAGGGTTTAGGGTTAGGGTTTTTTTATAAAAAAAATTAAGTAAATTGGTAAGTTTATATTTATCTAGTTTCTTTTGTATTTATTTTAATTAATTTTATATTTAATTTTGATTTAGGTTTATTTTTATTTAGTTTAGTTTATTTATTTTAGGTTTATTTATTTTAGTTTAGGCTTTTTATTATAGTTTATTTTTTTAGTGTTAGGTTTAAGTTTCAGTTTATTTTTTAGTTTAATTTTCTATTTATTTTAATTTCTCGATTTCAGTTTTATTTTTTATTTTTAGGTTGAGGTTTAGGTTTTTATTTTATTTTTTTAGGTTTAGGTTTTAGGTTTTTATTTGAGGAATAATTTTAGGTTTTATTTTTTAGCTTAGGTTTAGGTTTTTTTTTAGTTTATTTTATTTAGTTTAGGTTTTGCTTTAGGTTTAGTTTATTTTAGATTTAGGTTTATAATTTATTTGTTTTAATTTAATTTATTTTAGTTTATGTTTAGGTTTATTTTATTTTTATTTTAGGTTTAGGTGTTTTTAGTTTAGGGTTTATGTTTTATTTTTATATTTATTTTTAGGTTTTAGTTTTAAGTTAATTGTTTAGGTTTAGGTATTTATTTATTTTTTATTTTATGCTATTTTTATTTTAGGTTTAGTTTTTATTTTATTTATGTTTTTTTTAGTTTACTTTTGGTTTTTATTTTATTTTAATTTTTATAATTATTTTGTTTTTAAGTTTAGGTTTTAGTTTATGTTTTTATTTTATTTTATTTTTTTAATTTATTTTGGTTTTAATTTTTTTAATTATTATATTTTTTAGGTTTTATTTAGTTTAGGTTTAGGTTTTTTTAGCTTTTTAGGGTTTACTACTTTTTTGGTTTAGGGTTTAGGGTTTAGTTTTAAGGGTTTAGGCTTTTGGGTTTAGGGTTAGGGTTTAGGGTTTTAGGCCTAAGGGGTTAGGGTTTAGGATTTCTAGGGTTTAGAGTTTTGGGTTTGGGTTTGTGTTTTAGGTTTAAGGTTCAGGTTTTAGTTTCAGGTTTAGGGTTTTTGGGTTTTTTTAAATAGAGAATAAATTCAAGTTTTTATTTATATTTATTTTATATTTAAATTTAGTTTAGTTTATTTATTTTTGGTTTATTTATTTTAGTTTTGTTTTTTTATTTTAGTTTAGCTTTTTTATTTTAATTTATTTTTTAGGTTTATGTTTAGATTTATTTTTTAGTTGAGTTTTATTTTTATTTTACTTTTTAGGTTTAGGTTTTATTTTTTATTGTTAGGTTTTGGTTTAGGTTTTAGTTTTTTATTTTAGGCTTATTTTTATGTTTTATTTTTTAGTTTAGGTTTATTTTTAATTTATTTTATTTTATTTAGTTTAGGGTATAGGTTTAGTTTATTTTAGGTTTAAGTTTAAGTTTTGTTTATTTTAGTTTAGTTTATTTTAGTTTAGGTTTAGTTTATTTTATTTTATTTATTTTATTTTTATTTTAGGTTTAGGTTGTTTTTTAGTTTAGTGTTTTGATTTTATTTGATTACAATGTCTTAAATACCTTAGAAAGTTTCTAGCTATTAAGTTACATACGACGCCATCATGTCTTTATCCAAAGAGATGAGGAAATCTCTAATCAAGACCTTACTTGATCTAGAGATATGCTTAGCTTAGTTGACCGCTACTAAAGAAGATGCGTGCCACTCGAAGGAAATCTTAGGAGTTACATTCGATGATGAAGACTTACTCCTAAGGATAAACGAGCATAACCACCTCTTTACTTTACAATGGATGTTGGTAGATATAGACTATGCAGAGTTTTGGTTGACCCAGGTGTATCAATTAATATTATGAGTCTAAGGACCCTTGCCTACTTGAGGATCGACATCTCCAAACTCCATAAAGAAAGGATGATGTTGAGAGGATGCAATGAACAAGGTGAGAGGGCCTTGTGGTGTTTATTTTTGGATGTATGGAGGGGACACCACGCATATCGTAGGGTGGTACTGAGGTGATCGGGTACAACATTGAGGTGTGATGTATCATCTCGAAAGATAGAAGCATCACTCTACAATGGACCTAATCACGTAATAAGGACTGCTAAGGCATGATGGGTCTTCAAATGTAAAAGAGATTTTTTCCCTACTTTACATGGATGACTAAAATAGAGTTTATATTAAACAAGGTTCTTATGTTCCGTATGAAGGCAAGCATCCATAGTTAATTACATCTTAGGAAATGAAATTTCTTAAGAATACTCTCGATTAAAGTAGACAAGTATCATCTCCAAAGATTTCAAGGTTAGACTATCAAAAGATTGGTTGTATTTGGAAAATCCATTGGGAAAGCTCAAGTAGAAGACTTATTTTTGGAATCTAAATGAAATAAGTAGGAAATGCTCATGATACTAAAAAGCCTAATGAACATTTCAATCTATCCTATGGTTGGGCTTTATAGTTTTGAAGTTGATAAGATTTATATGTTTTAAGTTGAAATTTAATTAGATTATTTATACTCAACCCATAGTTTAGGTTTAGAATTTCTTTTAGTTTATTTTATTTTATTTAGTTTAGGGTTTAGGTTTAGTTTATTTTAGGTTTAGGTTTAGGTTTATTTTATTTTATTTATTTTAAGTTTAGGTTTTTTTTAGTTTAATGTTTAGGTTTTAGTTTTTATTTATTTTTATGTTTTATTTTTATGTTTATATTTTAGGTTTAGGTTTTTATTTAGTTTTTATTTTATTTTATTTTAGGTTTATTATATTTTTATTTTTCCTTTAGTTCTTATTTTATTTAGGTTTATTTTATTTTTTAGTTTAGTTTAGGTATTTATTTTTTTATTTTTTGTTTAGTTTTTTTTTTAATTTTATTTTTAGGTTTTGGTTTAGGTTTAGGTTTAGCTTTTAGTTTAGGTTTTTATTTTATTTTAAAATTATATTTTATTTAGATTTAGGTTTTTTTATTTATTTTATTTTTATGTTTTATTTAGTTTAGGTTTAGGTTTTTAGGTTTTTAGGTTTTAGGTTTTAGGGTTTAGGATGAGGTGGTTTTGGGTTGGGTTTGGGTTTAGGGTTTAGGGTTAGAGTTTTTTTTTTCTAAATTAAGTCAAGTGGTTGTTTTAAGTTTATTTTATTTATTCTTTATTTATTTTAGTTTATTTTATTTTTTATTTTGATTTAGGTTTATTTTTATTTTTATTTAGTTAAGTTTATTTATTTTAGGTTTATTTGTTTTAGTTTAGATTTTTAGCTTTTTAGGGTTTAAGGTTTAGGGTTTGGGGTTTAGAATGTAAGATTTTTTTGGGTTTAGGGTTTAGGGTTTAGGTTTTATGTTTAGGGTTCAAGTTTTAGTTTAGGGTTTAGGATTTTTAGTTTTTTTATAACAGAGAAAAATTCAGATTCAACATTTCTTCTTTTCAATTTCTTCAACCAAGTAACACACAAAATTTCTAAGACATAAGAGATAACGTAGATAAAAAATGAGCACGCATAGAGAAAATAAAAAACCTTAGATAACTAGAATTGTCTCTACTGTAAAGACACAATTCCATTAGAAGTTGATCAGATTGGTTATTCTTTAGTTTCTCCAGTTCCCATCAGAATCACCCCGGTCTGCCGAGCTGCAAGATCTACCATCATATCCCCGATCACTCACTCCGCCGCCACCACGACTGTAACCCCCATAGCTCCTCCCTCCTCCATAACCACCACTGCTTCGACTGCCACCACTATATCCTCCAGCACCTCCAAATCCCACACCACCACTGTGATAACCGCCACCTCCACCTTTGCCTCCACTGCCAGATCTAGACTGAGCCTAGTTGTCGGTGATGTTCCTCCCATCAAGGTTCTGCCCATTCTTATGGTTTTAGTTTAGGTTTAGGGTTATTAGGTTGTAGGGTTTAGGTTCATTTTTAAATTTATTTAGTTACTTTTATTTTAGGTTTAGAGTTTGGGGTTTAGGGTTTAGGGTCTAGAGTTAGGGTTTAAGGTTTAATGTTTAAGGTTTAAGGTTTAGAGTTTTAGGTTTTATTCTTTTAAGGTTTAGGGTTTAGGGTTATTAGTTTAGGGTTTAGGCTTTAGGGTTAACGATTTAGGGTTTATGGTTTTTTTTTTTTTATAAAAATGAAGTAAACCTATAGGTTTAGGTTTATTTAGTTTGTTTAGTATACTTTTTATTTATTTTAGTTTATTTTCTATTTTATTTTTATTTAGGTTTTTTTTAATTCCTATTTAGTTTAGTTTATTTATTTTAGGTTTATTAATTTTAGTTTAGGATTTTAATTTTAGTTTATATTTTAGGTTTAGGTTTATTGTTCAGTTGAATTTTTTTTTTGGTTTAGGCTTTATTTTTTTTTTTTTAGGTTTAGGTATAGGTTTTTATTTTATTTTTGTAGGTTTATTTTTAGGTTGTATTTTCCTGTTTAGGTTAGGTTTATTTTTAGTTTATTTTATTTTATTTAGTTTAGGTTTAGGTTTAGGTTTAGTTTTTTTAGGATTAGGTTTAGGTTTTATTTATTATAGTTTAGCTTATTTCAGTTAAGGTTTAGGTTTATTTTATTTTATTTACTTTATGTTTATTTTAGGTTTAGGTTTTGTTTTTAGTTTAGGGTTTAGGCTTTATTTTTTATTTATTTTTAGGTTTTATTTTAAAGTTTAGTTTTAGGCTTAGGTTTTATTTATTTTATTTTGTTTTTATTTTATGTTTAGTTTTTATTTTATTTTGGTTTTTGATTCATAGGATTATTTTATTTTTTAGTTTAGTTTAGGTTTTTTTTATTTTCATTTATTTTTATTAATTTATTTAATTTATTTTTTAGGTTTAAGTTTAGGTTTAGGTTTTAGTTTAAATTTTTATTTTATTTTATTTAGATTTTTTATTTATTTTATTTTTAGGTTTTGTTTAGTTTAGGTTTAGGTTTTTAGGTTTTTAGGGTTTAGATTTTAGGGTTTAAGGTTTAGGGTTTATGGTTTAGGGTTTTAAGGTTTATGGTTTAGTGTTAGGGTTTAGGGTTTAAGGTTTAGGGTTTGGTGTTTAGGCTTTAGTGTTTAGGGTTTATAGGGTTTAGGGTTTAGGGTTTAGGGTTAGGTTAGGGTTTAGGGCTAGTTTTGGGTTTAGGGTTAGCTTAGGTTTAGGCTTTAGGGTTTACGGTTTAGGGTTTAGGGTTAGCTTAGGGTTTATGGTTTAGGGTTTTAGGGTTTACGATTTAGAGTTTAGGGTTAGGGTTAGGGTTTAGTGTTTAGGGTTTAGGGTTTAGGGTTTAGAGTTAGTTTTATTGTTTAGGGTTTAGGGTTTAGGGTGTAGGGTTTACGATTTATGGTTTAGGGGTTAGGGTTTAGGGTTTAGGATTTAGGGTTTTTTTTTAAAAAAAATTAGGTTAAGTGGAAGGTTTAGGTTGATTTAGTTTACTTTTATTTATTTTAGATTATTTTATTACTTTATTTTTTTTAGAATTATTATTTATTTTTATTTAGTTTAATTAATTAATTTATTTATTATTTATTTTAGTTGAGGTTTTTTAATTTTAGTTTATTTTTTAGGTTTAGGTTTATGTTTATTTTTTAGTTTAGTTTTATTTTTATTTTATTTTTTAGGTTTAGCTTTTAAGTTTTATTTTTTATTTTTATGTTTCTATTTTATTTCTTAGGTTTAGGTTTTAGGCTTATATTTTAGGTTAATTTTTAGGTTTTTTTAGTTTAGGTTTAGGTTATTTTTTAATTTTTTTTATTTTATTTTGTTTAGGGTTTAGGTTTAGTTTATTTTAGGTTTTCGGTTAGGTTTTATTTATTTTAGTTTAAGTTTATGTTTATTTTATTTTGTTTATTTTAGGTTTAGGTTTTTTTTTGTTTAGGGTTTATGTTTTATTTTTTATTTATTTTTATCTTTTATTTCTAGGTTTAATTTCTAGGTTTAGGTTTTTGTTTAGTTTTTATTTTATTTAGGGTTTGCACACTTTAGAGCCGGGTGTTGCAACATCGGTGGCAGCAACGCACTCCTCTTCCGCCTTTTCATTAGTAATCTGTCAGGTGTTGCATTTGATTGGTGCACCAAACTGTCCGACAGTTCAGTGAAGACTTTTGCTGAGTTGGAGCACCTCTTCATCAAGAGGTTTGATGGAGCTCAGCAGAGGGTGATTGTAGGCGACCTCATTATAGAGAAACAGAAACTCCACGAGTTCCTTCTTAATTACATTCTCAAGTGGCGTAACCTGAGCATGAAATGCAAAACACACTGTCCGAATAGCATGCCATTAAGATTTTTCTCAAGAATATCCATGGCCCGGTCACCTTCATGCTTAAGGGCTTTTCCATCAAAACATTCGAGAAATTAATCAACTTGGCGGCTAGCCTACAAGAGGAAGCAAAGTAATTTCTCTTTCCAGACCAATCATCTAGGCCCAAGCCACAGAAGGTGTTTAAGAAGAAGTTAGGGACAGTTGTGTTAGTGGATAGAGGGAAGTAGCCAGCCAGAGTTCACTATGAGAGACTACGAGCTCATCAGCCTCCTTTGCCAACACCTCTTCCACCACCTCGGCCATCATACTGGCCACCGTAGCTGACACAATAATCATTTCCACAACCTCAACAACCACCCAACAGCGGTATTCATATCCATCGCCAAGTAGCTACTTTCCACCTACTCTTGCCGATATATTGAATAGGCCTTATTCATTAAAGAGGGAGGTAGTTAGGAAAATCTTTAAGAATCTCTTAAAGAAACTTAACTTTCGGTTACCAAAGCCTAATTGGCCAGAGGAGGTGGGTAAGAGTGATGATCCTAGCTATTTCCCTTACCACCGCATGTTAGGCCATGTCTTAGAGGATTGTATCACTTTTAAGGGCTTGGTTGAGCGTAGCTACAACTTGAGAGCCATAGTTATCCCTAAGGAATATTTATTAGAATAACCATCCAGTTCTATTAGAGTAATCCGTGGGGATACTTTTGATCCTCTTAAGACCAAAGAAGGTTAGGATATCTCCCTATCCCGTACCTCTAAAAAGATCATCTCTAAGATCAAGAAGCTTTCCTTGTAGGTGCCTGAAGTAGCTCAAACCTCCAACATCAAGGAAGGTTTGCTAGTTGCAAAAGACAAATCGGGGAGGGTGATAGTCCAACAATAGCAGCAGCTCACCATACTGCCCAAGATAGTCCAGAAGTGTATCTACCATCCGAGTCGAATACTCCCTCCACCGTTGTAGCTACCACCTCTTCTACTAGGTCCTCTTCTACTTGCAGGAACATTGTATCTGTAGATAAGGACACTAAATCCCATACTCTTCTTACTTTACTTGATTTCTATCATGTACCTCTACCCAAAAAGAAATTAATGAAGAAAGCTAATTCTAGTTATATATTATCCACTTTTGATGCGCTTGATTTTATTCCTATTGAAAGCTCTCCGAGACTAAATAAAAATAATAGCTCTAGTAGTTCTAATCCTTTTTTTTTTCTAATTCAAGTTTACCTCTTGAGATTGATTTGGAGTCAACTGACTCTGAGGATCCCATAGGAGAAGCTGTAGGCATGCCCAATGGGAAGGTAAAACTTTCCACAAGCTCATCATCCCAAGAAGTCACTGAATTCAACCTACACAATGGCAAAGGGTAAGCACCTCAGGATAAGGGTAAGCAAGTCATTGGTTTTAGTGAGCAGATAGCCCCTCCATAGGATGCTCCACCCATGGATATGCTTGTGGAGGACCAAGCCAGAGTAGATTACAATGTCCTAGCTCACTTTAGAAATTTTTCAGCTAAGTTATGCATATATGATGCCCTTGTCTTATCCAAAGAGATGAGGAAATCTCTAATTAAGGCCTTAATTGATCTAGAGATATGCTTAGCTCAATTGACCACTACTAAAGTGGAGGCATGACACTCGAAGGACATCTTAGGAGTTACATTCAGTGATGAAGACTTACTCTTAAGGATGACCGAGCACAACTGCCTCTTTACATTATAGTGGATGTTGGTAAATACAGGCTATCTAGAGTTTTGGTTACCTAGGTGTATCAATCAATATTATGAGTCTAAGAACCCTTGCCTCCTTGAGGATCAACATCTCTAAACTCCAAAAAGAAAGGATGATGTTGAGAGGATTCAATGAACAAGGTGAGAGGGCCTTATGGTGTTTTTTTTTTAATGTATGGGGGGAACACCACACAGATCATAGGGGGTAGGAACTTTTTGAGGTGATCAAGTACAACGTTGAGGTATGATGCACTATCTCAAAAGATAGAGGCATCACCCTACAATGGACCTAATCATGTAATAAGGACTCCTAAGGCATGATGGGTCTTCGAATGTACGATAGATATTTCCCCTACTTTACATGGATGAATAAAGCATGGTTTATATTAAACTAGTTTCTTATGTTCCATATGGAGGCAAGCCTCCATGGTTAATTATATCTTAGGAAATAAAATTTCCTAAGAATACTCTCGATTAAAGTAGACAATTATCATCTCTAAAGATTTGAAGGTTAGACTATCAAAAGATCTGTTGTATTTGGAAAATCAATTGGGAAAGCTCAATGAGAAGACTTATTTTTGGAATCTAAATGAAATAAATAGGAAATGCTCATGATACTAGGAAGTGTAGTGAGCATTCCAATCTATCCTATGGTTGGACATTATAATTTTAAAGTTGAGGAGATTTATATATTTTGAGTTGAAATTTAATTAGATTACTAGGGCTTACAATCAACCAACATAAGGTTGTGGGAATGCTTAAGAGGTGAGGATTTATGCTCATAGCTTGAAGGAAATAGCTAACTCAGATCCTAAATCTAGGGAGCTTTAGCATGACCTAAATCTAAGAGATAGGTGGACATAAGTGTTTACCTCCATAAGTGCGAATAAATTGTCTGACTTCTGGACTTATAATCACCTGAAGTGGCTGCCAGCTAACTCCTCCTATGATTTTAAATCCATGTAGTTCAGTCTTATGAATTGCAAGATAGATAAGGTACTTATTTAATTAGAAAGAGACTAAAGTCCTAAACACACTCCCTAAGAGACTAGAGCATGAGTGGTATGAGCATATGACTTAATCTATAGATGCAAAATCCTTTCAAATTTTATTTCATTTTAGACACATCATTTTGACAGAGGCTTTAGGATTTCTTAGGCCTAAATGCATGATGAAATAGGTTATGGGTCAAATTAGCTAGAAGAAGGTGTTCTCCACCACAAGGGATGGCCTTACAGATCAAGCATTCCTTTATCGTGCAATGATGGAGATCTTTCATGTTCAAGAGAGAAAGAATATGCATGCATGATGTGAAACATACAACCATACAGCTAAGGGGTTACTAAATCTTTTAATTATCTTATTTATATCTTAGGCTTTATGATGAGTTTATGAGTTATTTAAAATTTAGTCATAAGTGATTAGTTGGGTAGAAAAGTTATTTTTATCCAAAGAGCCTAATCGTATCCAAGCCACACATTAAAGTATCAATCAATTAAGAAACTAGGGAAAGCATGCCATCTTAATGCACAATGTAAACATGACATCATCATAAAAGAATAAAAGGCGGTGTGGTTAGATGCTTGTACTTCGAAGAGAGAAAAGATGGGTAGCCAAGCTCTACTCTTATACAACCTAGAATATGAAAGAATAATTATAATTGTATTAAATGCTGTGGGGGTCTTCTTTCTTCAAATCTTCATTTTTTATTTGGTTCCTTCCTTGATTTGGATGGTGCTTCATTCAAAGGTATCTCACGGCACCCTAGTACAAAGACTTCTGGCCACTACTCATTTTAATCCCCCATAGCACTAATCCTAATTCCTATTGTAAAAATTCTACTTATGTGGGAAAAGTAAATCTAATTACACCTGCAAAATGGAGGTTAGCAAAATATACAAATAATCCCAAGCTATTGTATTTATAATTTTGACTTAGCACCCTACATATGGGTAACTAAGCCCACTTATCCTAACTTGGATTATGCTTAACGATTTAAGCAATATGCAAAAAGGTCATTCACATTTATTTTTAAGCATTCCTTAAGCATAATCACCTGTAGAGAACATGATTAGGCTAATATTGGCCTATCATCCAGTCTACGAAGCATTCACCCCAACATCCAATCTAAAATAATACATCATGAAAGAAAACATACATCACATCATACAATATCCTAACTTAGAGCTAGAAGTGGTAACTTAATTCTAATGCATGTATTAATGCTTGTGTGGTAAGTCTTATTAGGCATTAGTGTTATATTTTCTATGTGTAGAAGGATTCAATTTAACATGAAAGGTTGATTTCACTTGAAGTAGTTTAATTGATTTCAGAATTTTAATTTGTATTTTCTTTTGTTTCATTTGATTACACTTAACAGTTAAGTGGTATAATGAGAAGAAAAGAGGATTGCCCTCTTTTATCCTTACCTTAACTCACTTTCTAAAGTATATTAATTTGATTTAGTTCTATTTAGTTAATGGCTTATTAAATGATTTAATTAATCCTAAGTTTATGTTCACTTTAAATAATCCTATTCAAAATGAAAGCATCTTAAGATTAATTTAATTGAATTACTACCACATGACATATATTAAATCAATCCTTTCCATCACATGTAACATGCTTATGATTTAATCTTAAGTGTATTTATACATGCAACATATTTTAGCACACATAAATGATGAATGTATGTGTATGTTTAAAATTCTATTTTTTAGATTGAATTATTTAAACATATTAATTTAAAACTTTATCCGAATTCTTATAAAAAAATGACATAAGAATGAAATTAAATAGGCATGTGCCATTGTTAATCCTTTTAGCCTCAATAATGTCGGTGCAACATACTAGTGGACTATCACTCGAATCTTCGATGAACTCATTCATCATCAAGTCGAGTGCTATGTCGATGATCTTGTAGTCAAAAGTAGAGAAAAGGAAGACCATCTCTTTAACTTGAGAGTAGTTTTCAAACAGTTAAGATAATTTAACTTCAAAATGAACCCCCTGAAGTGTGCATTCAGAGTAGGTTCAGGGAAATTTCATGAGTTTGGTGTCCAACACTATGGAATTGAAATTGATCTGGAGAAGATTAAGGCGATATTAAAAATGCCTCCCTCTAAAATTTTAACTCAACTTAGATCATTCCAAGGGTGGTTGGCATATCTAAGATGCTTTATATCCAACCTATCAGAAAGATGTCAGCCATTCTCAGCACTTGTCAAAAAGGATGCCAAGTTCTAGTGGGTTGATAAGTTTGAGCATGCCTTTGAAGACATCTAGCATTACTTTATGATGCCACCGATTCTAGCAGCCCTATCTCGGGCAAGCTGCTCATACTTTACACTACTACATTAGATGACTCCCTTGGTGCTTTATTGGCCCAAGTCAATGATAAAGGGAAGGAAAATGCACTGTACTACCTCAGCCATCATCTAATCCTTATTGAGGTTAATTATCCACCCATTTAGAAGAATTGAGTAGCTTTAATCTTTGCATCCCAAAAGCTACATCACTACAAGCTTCCTCATAAGGTGAACTTAATCTCTAGGATTAATCTACTACAATATCTCATGACTTGGTTGATGCTATCCAGACAGTTGACACGACGGTCCATGATCCTCTCACAGTTTAACATTACCTTCGTACCCCTCCGTGCGATGAAAGGACAAGCGTTAACGAATATCTTAATGATGATCTTCCTGATGAACAAATCATGAACGTAAGGGATACTAGCATTCACTGCTAGGAGATGTACTTTGATGGTGCGGCTTCCTCTCAAAGAAAAGAAGAACCAAAATATACTATTCAAAGAAAAGCGAGGGAAGGAATAGTTCTCTTAACTCTAGATCGTGATGTGATCAGATTGTCATATCATCTGTCCAGTCCTTGTACCAACAATGAAGCCAAATATGAGGTTTTGATTACTATTCTGGAGTTAGCTGTTACTCTAAGCATCCAAAACATCAACATCTTCGGGGATTCTTAGCTAGCTATCAACCAAATCTCTAAGTCCTATAAGGTTATAAAGCTTAGGATCAATCGCTACCACAAGTACACAATGGAGTTATTACCCCAAATCCCAGAGGTTACCATTTATAAGATTCCTCGTGGATAGAATACCGTAGCATATGCTTTAGCCAAGCTTGCCAAGGAGTTGGCATGTCTGGAGGATGAGTTCATATCAATAAAGGTCCAAAATAGATAAGTATTATCCCTTATTCATATTAAACTCATCAAAAAGTACTCTCTTGAAGGGGAGGTTGCCATTGCCAAGAAGGATGAGGAGTTAGATTGGAGGCAACCATTCATGGATTACCTAAATAAAGGCAAACTACCTCAAGAGAAGTCCCTAGCTCATCAGATGAAGCAAAGAGTACTTTCCTATGCTCTTGTGGATGGTGTCTTATACCGGCGATCTTTCGATCATATGTGGTTACATTGTTTAGACAAGCACGAAGCCTATAAGATCATGACTGAGGTACACTCAAGATTATGTGGAGCCAACCAATCCGGTCCGAAGATGAAAGCCAAGATCAAGAGACTACGATACTACTGGCCTTCAATGATCAAAGATTGCATGGATATGGCAAGGTGATGCCACCAATGTAAAATACATGGTGTCTTCCTATACCAACCACCAAACATTCTACATACTACATTGGCCTCATGGCCATTCGAGTGTTGGGGTACTGTCATAATGGGTCTGATTAATCCTCCTTCTTCTAAGGGTTATCAGTTCATCTTAGCTACTAATGACTACTTTTCTAAATGGGGGAAGGCAATTCTGCTTGGAGAGGTCACAACTCTGCATGTGCTCCAATTGTTTAGGAACCATATCATATATAGGTTTAGAGTTTCTTGATGAATTATATATGATAATGTTATTGAATTCAAGAGCATAGAGATCAATAATGTTGCCTAGAGACATAACATAGATTGGAGATATTCTACCATCAACTACTTGAGGGAAATTGGCTTAGCAGAAGCCTTCAATAAAACTCTTATCCAAATACTGAAGAAGACACTCGACTACAACAAGCGATAGTGGCATGAGTAGTTAGTTGAAGCCTTGTGAGGCTATCGCACCACATATAGAACTCGAACTCACTATACTCCTTTCTCCTTAGTGTATGATTTTGAAGTTATTCTACCATTAGAAGTCCAACTCCCATTACTTAGGATAGCTGTGGGTAGCAACATCACAATAGAGTAGAACACCAAGTTGGGGTTAGAAGAGCTCGAAGGTTTGGAGGGGAGACACTTGCGGGTATTCCTAAACCTCATGTTGTACAAAGCTAAAATAATTTAAGCTCACAACAAGTTGATCCATCCTAGAGCTTTCCAAGTAGGAGAGCTTATTTTAGTTCTAAATAGACCAATTATTGCCTGTCGTAAGATGGAAGGAAAGTTTGAACCCTCTTGGGAAGGCCCTTTTGCCATAAAGAAGACCTACCAACGAGAATCTTATCAGCTTATTAATCATAAGAGAGAGCATTCAATGCTTCTAATCAACGGGCTCTACTTAAAGAAAAATTATAAATCATGTTTGAAAATAATTCTCATCAATGAAAATTTCATTTCGAATTCGATCTCTTCCATGTTGAAAGTATTCTTATTTGTGAATCTGCCATGGTGTGTTTAGGGTAGGTGTAAAGAACCTAAGCGATGTCCTATCATTCATCGACACAATACAAACACAAACTACACACAAACATATAAAACAAACACATATCTTTTATCTTGGGAAACTCTAAGTTGAGATAACGCCCCAAGTGACACTCAAGATGTTTAAGTCTAACGGCTACCCTACTAGTGTGTCACCCAATCATCATCTTGCTTTGGAGGATGTAAATCTACTACACTTTCCTTCCTTACTTGGCCACTACACATTAATGAGCACCTTATTAGTTTGGTAAGCCTTACTGCATAGTCAGTAAGCTACCTTATGTTATCTTCATTTAAGAGGATGTGAGCTTCCTATGCTTTTTTTTGGATTATCATTCATCCACTAACTGGGTCGAGTATATTTGAGATTTAGGATAAGTCCTTTAGTGGTTCCTTCCCTCTTGACTGCTTCATTTTTGGGTCCAATCCTTCGTCAGGGCTCCCCTCTTAGTAGTATCTCTAGGTCAGGTAGCATCTGTCCCACCAATGATAGACTATCCTGATGATCAGTTCAGCTTGGAAAGTTGTAAGCCTACACACTTTTTTTCTAGATTGATCATTGCACACTAATGAGCACCTTAGGTTGGTTGGTTCTCACTATGCATATATACACATGTTATACACCTTAGGTTGGTTGGTTCTCACACCTAGGATACACCACTCATGGTAGATACAAGCTTACACTCCTTGAGACCGCATAATTATAGGCTTTCTTTTCCATGGCTCAGATAATAGCAGACACCTTGTGGGAACTATATTTTCACTTCCTTCAATTTAGACACTACCGGTTACTATTTAGATTGGATAGTTCCCCTTGCTAGTAACCACCCTTGTGGATGCGATTCTCCCATTTGTCTAGTAACCGAGATAAATGCCTATAGCCTTTTCTCAGTGTAGTCCCTCACACACCAATAGGTTCCACACAAACATATAAACAAAATATCTATTCACTTGTGGATTAGGAGGAAACCCCTAGCAATACCTTTCCTCAATCATGCATCCTATCTTTAAGGCAATGTTAGTAAAACTCCCTATAGGAATCATCGACTACTCTTGAGTTGATATAAGTCCCTAGCAGTGTTCACTCAGTAGTCACCCCTAAGTCGAGTTTGATTTGTTGTGCTACCAATAGGTTACCCCAGTGGTTTTTCCCTGCTTTAGAAGATGTAAGTTTTCTACACCCTCTTCCTAGCATAGCCGTTGCACACTGAGAGGCAATCCCTTAGGTTGGCTATCTTTACCCCATAATGATTAGACTATACCTTTGGATTTGTAAATCTGAGATAGGACAAGTTCGATATAGCCCTTCTCAGTGGGACCATCACACATCGACATGGTTCATAAAATAAATCAATCAAATTTGACCGAGCTCACATCTCTAGTGGATATGCCCTCAATTCAAAATCAAACTAAACCAAACAAACCATATCAAATCACATGAAATTAAGATAAAATTTATCCTAACTACTTTTGAGTTGGCATAAGTCCCTAATGGCATTCACTTAATAGTTGACCTATGCAAGGTTTAATTTGATGTGCATTCGACAGGTCACCCCAGCAGTTATTCAACAGTTTGGATGATGTAAGTCTGCTTTGCCTTCTTCTTAGCACAATCATTGCACACCAAAAGGCAACCCCTTAGGTTAGCTAGCTCTACCCTGCAGCCAGTAGACTATCCCTTTGGATTTGTAAATATAAGGAAAGTCAAAGCTGATATAGCCCTTTCTCAGTGGGTTCATCGCACATCGACAGTGTCCATATGTTAACTTAGATTAAATTAAACCCAATCTAATTTTACCTAGTGGAGCCCCAAATTAAATATAAATAAGTTAAGCAAATAAATCAAATTCAAAAACTAACCTCCCCAGTCATGCCAAATTAAACCAACTCCCCCAATAGAGTCTCAATCAAAGAAATCCAACCAAACTCTTATTCTCAGTGGATACATCCCCAAATAAGTCTATAAAATCAAACCCAAATCCCAATCCCCAGCCGATAGCCTGAACTTACTTCCCTAGTAGAAGGTTCATATACTCGATCCCCAATGGACTCGAGCCCATATCTCTAACAGACATGCCTCCACATCAATTAAAATAGAATAAATTAAAGTTGATTCAATCTTAATCTCTAGTGGATTATAGATTCTTATCCCCAGCAGATTTTCTTTCCACAAATCATATAATCTAATCAAATCAAATTCAAACCTTATCCCCAATAGATTTTCTTCTTCTATGCCCTCGACATAGACCCCTCACATGACATGTCCAATTCATGTGTGATCCTTAGATCTCCTCCATGTCCTTGACATGTAATTCTCATCAAATCTTATTTCTTCTCTTATGCACACCTTTAATACTTCAACCAAAAGCCTAATAATGCATTCTTTCAAATAACATCATCTTAAAATTGTAATCAACATTTTATGATTTGTGATGGTGCAAGCTCAAACTAACTATACATTATCATGTTAAACATATTATAGTGAATTAGCACTATATATATTATAATATATGATGTTATATTATAATTTGCTATAATATAATATATTATCTAACATTACACCACGTTAGAATCACTTAAAAAGAACAAATAACAAAATTTTCTCAAAATAAGAATAATGCTCATTTTGGATGTAAAATTATTATTTCTCTATTATAAATGGTACAAAATAGCATAATTTTGGTGTTGCTTGTTGCTATGTGTTGTGAATTTGGCCAAATTCTTCTGTCTCAACTGTCAAATTAACATTTTTGTGAGTTTTGACCCAATGTATTATAACAAAAGTAAAAGATAAAATGCAATAAAACAATAAGCCACATTCATATATATATGTGAAGTTATATTATTATGTACATTATACTTTAGTATTCTTTCATATAATATATTATCTTACATTACACCTTAAAATGAATCACTTTAAGCAAAAAATTATAAAATTCAATTGAAAAATGAACATTTATTTTGGATACAAAATTCCATTCTTTTGATTAAATGACACACCATAGCACACCCCCAATGATGTTCCCTAAAGCTTACCTTCAATTTGGCCAAATCCCATAATCTCAGCCTATAAATTAGAATTTTTATGAATTATACTAGTACAAACTCTACTACATCATTCTATAACAAACTAAAATATGCTAAACAATAAGTAGTAATACACAATAATATGATATAATGCATGATGCTACACTATGTTATGGAATCTTATATTATAATACACAAGAACATATTATATTTTATTATATTGCATATCACATCACAAGGGATTGCTTATGATAAAACATCATTAAATTAGTATAAACAATAAAATCCTATATATTTTAGTTGTATCACTTACATATTTTAAATTGAAATAATATATTATGATGCCATGCTCTGCTTATTATGAATTGGCCAAATTCCACCATTTTAAAGTCTAAATCAAAATTTTTATAAATAATTCTAGTGTTGGCTCGACTACATGATTGTAAAATACTACAACAACAACAACAACAACAACAACAAGCCTTAAATACTAGAAGAATTTAAAATGCACATAACAATATATTATGATATATGATTCTATACTATGCGACAACATATAATATTTATTTTGAACATAAAATCTTACTTATTATAGTACAAGTGGTAGTTTTTTAGCAACCAAATTACCACTTCAAATTTAACAAATTTCATTATCTAATTTATTAAATCAATAGTTTTATGATTTATATTAATATAGACTATTGAGCATAAACCATAACATACTATAACATTTCAAAACTTCTTATAGCATCCAAAAACACATCACAATATTCTCAAATATATGATGCTACATTATACTATAATATATGGTATTATAATATGATTTAGGGTTAGGGTTTAGGTTATTCAAATCTTAGTCAAGGAAAGTCTCTTGAAGGAATTTTCTTTACTACCATAACTATGTTGGATTAGTCATTCTTAGATCTACTCCTATGGACATCTTTATTCAAAGTTTAGGGTTTAGGTTAGTTTAGGGTTTAGAGTTAGTTTAGGGTTTAGGTTAGGTTTAGGTTGGGTTAGTAGTTTAGGGTTTGGTTTTATGGTTTAGGGATTATGATTTTGGGGTTTGGTTTTTAGGGTTTTAGTTTAAGGTTTAGGGTTTACAATTTAGTATTTAGGGTTTAGGGTTTTAGGGTTTAGGGTTTAGGGTTTAGGATTTAGGGTTTAAGTTTTAGGTTTAGGGTTTAAGTTTTAGTTTAGGGTTTAGCATTTAGTGTTTAAAGATTATTTTTTGACACTGAGAATAAATTCATATTCAATATTTCTTCTTTTTGATTTCATCAACCAAGTAGCACCCCAAGTTTAATAAGACACAAGTGATGACATAGATAAAAAATGAGCACACATAGAACAAATGAGAATACCTAGATAAGTAGGATCATCTCTACTATAAAGGCACTATTTTGTAAGCAGTAGTTGGATAGTACATTCTTTAGTTTCTCTAGTTCCCATTAGAACCACCCTCGCCTCTCGAGTAATGGGATCCGCCATCATGTCCCTGATCTCTCCCTTTGCCACCACCATGGTAAACTTTGTTTCGCTTCATCCATAACTAGCCCAACCACAACCTCTATATCCACGAACCTTAGATCCCCACCATCCGTGATAACTGGCCGCTTCCTCCACCATAAAATCTAGATTGAGCCTTGTTGATGGTGATGTTCCTACAGTCAAGGTTCTACCCATTCTTAGGGTTTAGAGTTAGTTTAGGGTTTTGGGTTTAGGGTTTAGGGTTTAGGGTTTAGGATTTTAAGGTTTAGGGTTTAGGGTTTAGGGTTTAGGTATTTAGGGTTTAGGGTTTAGGGTTATGGGTTTACGCTTTAGGCTTAGGGGTTGTAGGTTTAAGGTTGTAGGTTTTGGGTTTAGCATTTAGGGTTTAGGGTTTTTTTTAAAAGTAAGTAAACTAATTGATTTACATTTATTTAGTTTATTTTTTATTTTTTTGCATTTATTTTATTTTTTAATTTTACTTAGGTTAATATTTTATTTTTATTTATTTTAGTATTTTTATTTTAGGTTTATTTACTTTAGTTTGGTTTTTATTTTATTTTTAGGTTTAGGTTTATTTTTTTATTTTATTTTTTTATTTTATTTTTAGGTTTAAGTTTATTTTTTTATTTTTAGGTTTAGGTTTAGGTTTTATTTTATTTCTAGGTTTAGGTTTAGGTTTTATTTTAGGTTTATTTTTTTATTTTTATTTTAGGTTTAGGTTTATTATATTTTATTTAGTTTAGGTTTAAGTTTAGGTTTATTTAGGTTTAAGTTAGGTTTTATTTATTTAGTTTAGTTTATTTTTAGTTTATGTTTAGGTTTATTTTGTTTTATTTTTAATTTTATTTTAGGTTTTAGTTTTAGGTTTTATTTTATTTTATTTTAGTTTTTTTTAAGTTTAGTTTATTTTATTTTATTTAGGTTTAGGTTTTAGTTTATATCATTATTTTATATTTATTTTTATTTTATATTAGTTAAGTTTTAGGTAGGGAAGGTTAGTTTAAGGTTTAGATTTTATTATTATTGAGAGTTTAGGTTTTTTATTTATTTATTTAGGTTTTAGTTTAGGTTAGTCAGTGATCTGAGTTTAGTGGTTGTATGATTTAGGAGGTCAGGTTGGTGGGGTTAGTTTAGTGGTAGGAGTTTAGTGGTTTAGTGGTTTATGTTTGGGTAGTTATTTTGGGTTATATGGTGGTTAGGTCAAAAAAATTAAGCAAAACCACAGTTTAGTTTATTTAGTTTATTTTTATTTATTTATTTATTTTATTTATTATTTTATGTTTATTTTATTTTTATTTAATTTAGTTTATTTATTTTAGGTTTATTTATTTTAGTTTATTTTAAGTTTAGGTTTATTTTTAGTTTAGTTTTATTTTATTTTATTTTAGGTTTAGGTTTTATTTTTATTTTAGGTTTATAGGTTTTATATTTTATTTTATGTAGTGAGGTTTATTTATTTTATTTTATTTTATTTAGGGTTTAGGTTTAGGTTTAGTTTACTTTATTTAGGTTTAGGTTAGGTTTAGGTTTTATTTATTTTAGTTTAGGTTTAGGTTTGTTTTATTTTTATTCTTGGTATAGATATTTTAGTTTAGGGTTTAGCTTTATTTTATTTATTTTAGGTTTTATTTTTAGGTTTATTTTTGGTAAAACTTTATTTAGATTTTATTTTATTTTTATATTTTATTTTAGTTTAGTTTTATTTTATTTAGTTTATATTATTTAGTTTAGTTTAGGTTTTTATTTATTTAATTTTAGTTTAGTTTTATTTTTTATTTTATTTACTTTAGGTTTAGGTTTAGGTTTAGGTTTTATTTTAGGTTTTTATTTTATTTTATTTATTTAATTTATTTTAGTTTATGCTTTTATATGTATTTTTTATTTTTAGGTTTTATTTTTTAGATTTATGTTTTTAGCTTTTTAGGCTTTATGGTTTAGGGTTTAGGGTTTGTTTAGGGTTTAGGGTTTAGGGTTTAGGGTTTAGGTTTTTTTAGGTTTATTTAGGGTTTTTTAGTTTATGGTTTAGGGTTTTTAGGTTTAGGTTTAGGATTTTTTTTAGGGTTTAGTTTAGGTTTAGGGTTAAGATTTTAGGTTTAGGGTATGTTTTAGGTTGGTTTTTTTTTTGTGATAGAACAAATTTAGATTCAACATTTCTTCTTCTATTTCATCAATAACTACACACCAAGTTTTGTAAGACGACAACATAGATAAAAATGAGCATGCAGAGTAATCAAAACCCTTGATAACTATAAATGTTTCATAAACAATTCCATAAAGTGATATCAATCATTCTTTCATTTATCTAGTTCCAACCATAGTCACCATGGCCTCTCAAGTAGCGAGATCCGCTATGATATCCCTGATCTCTCCCTCCATGATTACCACAGTTGTAAGCTCCATCGCTCCCCCTTGCCTCCATAACCACCATAACTCTAAACACCACCTCCATATCCACCAGCACCTCCAGATTCTCCACCACCATAGTGATAACCATGGCCTCCACCTTCACCTCCATTGCCAAATCTAGACTGAGCCTAGTTGACGGTGATGTTCCTTCCATCAAGGTTCTGTCCATTCTTAGTGTTTAGGTTTATTAAGTTTTAGGGTTTATGTTTTTTTTATTTATTTGGTTACTTTAGGTTTAGGTTTAGGGTTTGGGGTTTAGCATTTTGGGCTTAAGGTTAGGGTTTAGGGTTTAGGGTTTACGGTTTAGGGTTTTAGTTTATGCTTTTAGGGTTTAGGGTTTTTTTCGGATTTAGGGTTTAGGTTTTAGTTTTGTAGGTATATGAGGGTTTATGGTTTTTCTTTAAATAAAGATATAGGGTAGGTTTATGCTTATTTAGTTTATTTTATTTATTTTAGTTTATTTTTTATTTTATTATTTAGTTTAGTTTATTTATTTTAAGTTTATTTAGTTTACATTTTATTTTAGTTTATTTATTTAGGTTTATTTTAGTTGAGTTTTATTTTTATTTTATTTTTAGGTTTAGATTTTATTTTATTTTTAGGTTTGGTTTAGGTTTTATTTTATTTTAGGTTTATTTTTATTTTAGGATTATTTTTAGGTTTTATTTTTTAGTTTAGTTTAGGTTTATTTATCTTAGTTTAGTTTAATTTAGTTTAAGTTTAGGTTTTATTTTAAGTTTAGGTTTTTTTATTTATCTTAGTTTTTTAATTTAGTTTAGTTTAGGTTTAGGTTTTAGTTTAGGGTTTAAGTATTTTTTTATTTATTTTAGGATTTATTTTAGTTTTTTTAGGTTTAAGATCCATTTAGTTTTTTATTTTATTTTATTATAAGTTTATTTTCTTTTATTTGCGTTTAGTTTTTAATTTCTTTAGGTTTTATCCCAGTTTATTTTATTTTTTAGTTGTTTATATTTATTTTATTTTACTTTATTTTATTAGTTTAATTTATTTTATTTTAGGTTTAGATTTAGGTTTTAGTTTAGGTTTTATTTTATTTTTTTATTATATTTAGGTTTATGTTTTTTTATTTATTTTTTTAGGTTTTATTTAGCTTAGTTTAGGTTAGGTTTTTAGGGTTTAGGTTTTATGGGTTGTGAGTTTAGGTTTAGGGTTTAGGGTTAGGGTTTAGGGTAGGGTTTATTGTTTAGGCTTGGGTTTAGTGTTTGGGTTTAGGGTCAGAGGGTTTTAAGGATTTTTCCTTTAAACAAAGCAAACCCAGTAGGTTTAGGTTTAGTTTATTTTCTTTATTTTACTTTATTTTATTTTTTTTTATTTATGTTTATTTTATTTAGTTTAGTTTATTTTATTTTGTAGGTTTATTTTAATTTATTTTTTTTAGGTTTGTTATTATTTTATTTTATTTTATTTAAGTTTCATTTTATTTTTTTATTTTAGGTTTAGGTTTTATTTTATTTTTTTAGGTTTAGGTTTTTTTAGGTTTATTTTAGTTTTATTTTTAGTTTATGTTTTGGTTTTTAGTTTATTTTATTTTATTTAGAGGTTTAGGTTTAGTTTACTTTAGGTTTAGTTTTTTTATTTATTTTAGTTTAGTGTATTTTAGTTTAGGTTTAAGTTTATTTTATTTTTCTTATTTTATTTTTATTTTAAGTTTATTTTTTTTAGTTTAGGGTTTAGGTTTTATTTATTATATAATTTTAGGTTTATTTTTATATTTAGGTTTATTTTTATTTTATTTTATTTTAGGTTTTTTTATAGTTTACTTTTATTTTATATAATTTTTTAATTTTTGGTTTATTTTATTTTTTTAGCTATGTTTAGGTTATTATTTATTTTAATTTAGTTTATTTTTATTAATTTATTTTATTTTATTTTAAGTTTAGGTTTAAGTTTTAGTTTATGTTTATTCTTTTATTTTATTTTATTTTTTAATTTTATTTAGGTTTAGGTTTTAGTTTATGTTTTTATTTTATTTTATTTTTTAATTTTAGTTAGGTTTAGGTTTTTTATTTAATTTAGTTTTAGGTTTTATTAAGTTTAGGTTTAGGTTTTAGGTTTAGAGTTTTTGGGTTTATTTAGGGAGGGTTTAGAGTGGGTTTAGGATTTATGGCACAGTATATGGAGGAGTTCAGGGTTTAAGTTTAGAGCCCAGGGTTTAGGATAGGGTTGGTCATTGTGAGTTTTTAGGCTGGGTGGGAGTGTTGTGGTAGAGTAGTTAGGCCCAGGGTGTAGTCAGTGGAGGTCAAGAGGGCCCAGGGCCCAGTGGATAGGGTAGGTTAGGATTAGTTGGTTGATTTAGAGCCCAGCAGGTTTAGTGGGTTTAGGGTTTGGGTTTTAGGTTTGGAGATGGTTAAAGTTTATTTTATTTTTATTTTTAGGTTTTAAAATTCAAACTCTTATTATGTTTATTTAATTTATTTTTTAATTATTTTACTTATTTAATTTTTTTATTTAGGTTTACTTTTATTTTCATTTAGTTTAGTTTATTTATTTTAGGTTTATTTATTTTAGTTTAAGTTTTTTATTTTGTTTTATTTATAGGTTTAGGTTTAGCTTTAGCTTTATTTCTTAGATTCATTTTATTTTTATTTTATTTTTTAGGTTTAGGTTTTATTTTTTAATTTTAGTTTTAGGTTTAGGTTTTTATTTTTTTTCTTTAGGTCTAGGTTTTTATTTTTGGTTTATTTTTAGGTTCTATTTTTTAATTTAGGTTTATATTTATTTTTAATTTATTTTATTTTATTTAGGGTTTAGGTTTTGTTTATTTTAGTCCAGTTTAGGTTTATTTATTTTTTTTATTTATTTTAGTTCGTTTATTTTATTTTTTTTATTTTAGGTTTCAATTTTTCAGTTTAGGGTTTAGATTTTATTTTTAGGTTTATTTTTTAGATTTTAATTTTTTATTTAGTTTTTATTTTATTTTTTCTTAGGTTTATTTTATTTTTATTTTAGGTTTACTTTTTATTTTATTTAGGTTTTATTTTAGTTTAGTTTAGGTTTTATTTATTTTATTTTAGTTTAGTTTTATTTTTTATTTTATAGTTTAGGTTTAGGTTTAGTTATAGTTATGTTTAGATTCTTTATCATGTCTTTAGGTTTATTTAGTTTAGGTTAAGATTTTTTTAGTTTAGTGTTTATGGTGGGGGTTTATTTAGGGTGGGTTTAGGGTTTAGGGTTTTTTAAGTTTTTTTTAGGGTTGGTTTTAGGGTTTATGGTTTAGGGGTTTAGGGTTTAGGGTTTATGTTTAGGTTTTTTAGGGTTTAGGGTTTAGGGTTTAGGGTTTAGGGTTTAGGGTTTAGGGTTTTTAGGGTTTAGGGTTTAGGTTTTAGGTTTAAGGTTCAGTTTTTGTTTAGGGTTTAGGGTTTTAATTTTTGGTTTTTTTTAATAGAGAACAAATTCATATTCAACTTTTTCTTCTTTTTGATTTCATCAACCAAGTAACACAGTAAGTTTTCTAAGACACAAGTCATGACATAGATAAAAATGGCATGATAGAGAAATCAAAACCTAGATATGGAACCGCCTCTACTATAAAGACATAGTTCCATATGCAGTGATAGACCATTCTTCAATTTCTCCAGCCCCATCAAAACCACCCGCATCTCTGGTAGTGATCCACCATCATATCCCCAATCTCTCCTCCACCACCATGGTAACCTCCATCGCTCCTCCTACCATAACCACCACTGCACCACCACCTCCATATCCACCAGTACCTCCAGATCCCCCACCACCATTATAATAATTGCTGCCTCCACCTTCATCTCCACTACTAGATCTAGACTGAGTCTGGTTGATGGTGATGTTCCTGCCGTCAAGGTTCTTCCCATTCTTAGGGTTTAGGTTTATTATTATTTAGGGTTTAGGTTAATTTTATTAATTTATTTAGTTACTTAATGTTTAGGTTTAGGTTTTTGGTTTTAGTGTTAGGGTTTAGGGTTTAGGGTTAGTTTAGGGTTTAAGCTTTAGGTTTTAGAATTTTTAGGGTTGAGGGTTTAGGGTTAGTTTAGGGTTTATGGTTTAGTGAATTAGGGTTTAGGGTTTAGGGTTTAGGGTTTAGGGTTTAGGGTTTATGATTCATGAGGTTTAGGAGTTTAGTTTAGTTTTGGTTTAGTTTAGGTTTAGTGTGGGTTTGGTAGGTTATAGTTTATGGTTTTAGGGTAGGTTTGGGTTTAGGGTGTAGAGTTAGGGTTTTATTTTTTAAAATTAAACCCAGTAGGTTTAGTTTTTATTTAGTTTATTCTTTATTTATTTTATTTTATTCTTTTATTTAGGTTTATTTTTTATTTTTATTTAGTTTAGTTTATTTCTTTTAGGCTTATTTATTTTAATTTAGGTTTTTTTAAGTTTATTTTTTAGGTTTAAGTTTAGGTTTATGTTTACTTTTTAGTTTAGTTTTATTTTTATTTTATTTTTTAGGTTTAGGTTTTTATTTTATTTTTTTTAGGTTTAGGTTTTAGGTTTTTATTTTAGGTTTATTTTTAGGTTATATTTTTTAATTTATGTTTTGGTTTATTTTTAGTTTATTTTCTTTTATTTAGTTTAGGTTTTGGTTTAGATTTAGTTTATTTTAGGTTTAGGCTTAAGTTTTATCTATTTTAGTTTAGGTTTATGTTAATTGTATTTTTATTTTAGGTTTAGGTTTTATTTTTCATTTAATTTTAGGTTTAGGATTTTAGGGTTTAGGGTTTAGGGTTTAGGGTTTAAGGGTTTATGATTTAGCATTTAGGGGTTTAATGTTTAGGGTTTTTAGGGTTTATGATTTAGGATTTTGGCTTTAGGTTTAGGGTTCAGGTTTTCGTTTAGGGTTTAGGGTTTTTGGTTATTTTTTTAACAAAGAACAAATTCAGATTCAATATTTTTTCTTTTCTATTTCATCAACCAAGTAACACACAAAGTTCTCTAAGACACAAATGATGACATAGATCAATAATGAGCATGCATAGAGAAAATCAAAAACCCTAAATAACTAGAACCATCTCTATTGTTAAGACACAGTTCCATAAGCAACATATCGGATTGGTCATTCTTTAATTTTTCTAGTTCCTAATAGGACCTCTCTGGCCTCTCGAGTAGTGGGATCCACCATCATATCCCCGAACTCTCCCTCTGCCACTACCACGACTATAACCTCTATCATAATTCCATAGGTTTTTTAATATTTTTTATTTTTATGTTTTATTTAGTTTAGGTTTAGGTTTTGGTTTTTAGGTTTTTAGGGTTTAAGGTTTAGGGTTTAAGGTTTAGGGTTTAGGGTTTAGGGTTTAGGGCTTGGGGTTTATAGTTTAGGGTTTACTATTTAGGATTATAAGTTTTAGGGTTTAGGATTTAGGGTTAGGGTTTAGGGTCTAGGGTTTAGTGTTTTGGCTTTAATTCTTAGGGTTTTTAGGGTTTAGGGTTTAGGGTTTAGGGCTTGGGGTTTATAGTTTAGGGTTTTTAGGATTATTTTAGGTTTAGGATTTAGGTTAGGGTTTAGGAGTTTAGTGTTTAATAATTCTTAGGGTTTTAATTTTTTAGATTTAGGGTTTAGTTTAGGTTTTAGTTTAGGGATTAGGTTTAGGTAGGTTTAGGTTATGTTTAAGGTTTAGGGTTTAGAGGTTTTAATTCACTTTTAATTTTAGTTTAGGGTTTATGGTTTAGGGGTTTTAGTTTATTTTTAGGGTTTAGGGTTTAAGGTTCTTATGGTTTAGGTTTTTTAAAAAAAAAATTAAAATGAGGTAGGTTTAGGTTTATTTATTTATTTTTTTTATTTATTTTAGTTTATTTTAATTTTAATTTTATTTATGTTTACATTTATTTAATTTATTTATTTTGGTTTATTTATTTTAGTTTAGGTTTTCTATTTAAGTTTATTTTTTAGGTTTAGGTTTATTTTTAGTTGAGTTTTATTTTTATTTTATTTTTTAGGTTTAGGTTTTATTTTTTATTTTTTGGTTTAGGTTTAGGTTTTTATTTTATGTTTTTTAGGTTTAAATTTTAAATTTTTATTTTAAGTTTTATTTTTCAGTATAGGTTGAAGTTTATTTTTAGTTTATTTTATTTTATTTAGTTTAGGTTTAGGTTTAGGTTTAGTTTATTTTAGGTCTAGGCTTATGTTTTGTTTATTTTAATTTAGATTTAGGTTTATTTTATTATGTTTATTTTATTTTTATTTTAGGTTTAGGTTTTATTTTTTATTTACTTTTAGGCATTATTTTTAGGTTTATTTTTTAGGTTTAGGTTTTTATTTAGTTTTTATTTTGTTTTTTATGTTTATTTTATTTTTATTTTGCATTTAGTTTTTATTTTATTTAGGTTTTTTATTCTTATGTTTATTTTATTTTTAAGTTTTGTTTATGTTATTAATTATTTTAATTTAGTTTCTTTTATTTTATTTTTAGGTTTAGGTTTAGGTTTTAGTTTAGGTTTTTATTTTATTTTACTTTTTTATTTTATTTAGGTATAGGTTTATTTTATTTATTTTATTTTTGGGTTATATTTAGTTTAGGTTTAGGTTCATAAGTTTTTAGGTTATAAAGTTTAGGGTTTAGGGTAAGGGTTTAGGGTTTGGGGTTTAGGTTTAAGGTTTTAGGGTTTAGGGTTTTAGGGTATAGGGTTTAGGGTGAGGGTTTAGCATTTAGTGTTTATTAGGCTTTTGGGTTAAGGTTTTTAGGATTTAGAGTTTTAGGTTAGCATAGGGTTTAGGGATTAGGGTTTTTTTAGGTTTAAGTTTTTATTTATATTTTATTTTATTTTATTTTATTTTAGGTTTATAATGGGATTATTTTATTTTTATTTTACGTTTAGTTTTTATTTTATTTAGTTTCTTATTCTTAGGTTTATTTTATTTTTTAGTTTAGTTTAGGTTATTATTTATTTTAATTTAGTTTCTTTTTATTAGTTTATTTTATTTTATTTTTAGTTATAGGTTTAGGTTTTAGTTTACGTTTTTATTTTTTTTTAATTTTCTATTTTATTTTGGTTTAGATTTTATTTATTTATTTTATCTTTAGGTTTTATTTAGTTTAGGTTTAGGTTTTTAGCTTTTTAGGGTTTAGGGTTTAGGGTTTAGGGTTTCAGTTTTAGGGTTTAGGGTTTAGGGTTTACGATTTAGCATTTGGGGTTTTTAGGGTTTAGGGTTTAGGGTTTAGGGTTTATGGTTTAAGTTTTAGGTTTTTGTTCAAGGTTTAGGGTTTTTGGTTATTTTGAGATTTATTTTATTTTTTAGTTTAGTTTTGGTTTTTATATATTTTATATTATTTTTAGGTATAGGTTAAGGTTTTAGTTTAGGTTTTTATTATATTTTATCTCTTTATTTTATTTAGGTTTAAGTTTTTTTGTTTATTTTATTTTTAGGTTTTATTTAATTCAAGTTTTATTTTTTAGGGTTTTAGGGTTTAGGGTTTTATGGTTTAGGGTTTTAGGGTTTAGGGTTAGGATTTAGTGTTTAGGGTTTAGTGTTTATGCTTTAGAGTTTAGGGTTTTTACGGTTTAGGGTTTAGGGTGTAGGGTTAGCTTAGGGTTTAGGGTTTATGATTTAGGCTTTATGCTTTAGGATTTTAGTTCTGATTTTAGGTATAGGGTTAGTTTAAGTTTAGGAGCTTAGGATTTAGGGTTTATAGTTTAAGGTTTAATGTTTAGTTAGGGTTAGAGTTTAGGTTTAGGGTTTAGTTTAAGTTTAGATTTAAGTTTTAGTGTTTAGGGTTTAAGGTTGGTTTAAGATTGAGGTTTAGTTTTAGGGTTTTGTTTAGTTTTGGTTTTGGGTTTTTTGGGTTTAGAGTTTTAGGGTTTAGGTTTAGGTTTAAGTTTAGGTTTAGGTTTATAGTTAGTTTAGTTTAGGTTTAAGGTTTAGGGATAAGGTTTTATTTTATTTATTTATTTTAGTTTTTTTAAATTAAGTAAGCAGTAGGTTTAGGTTTTTTTATTTTATTATTTATTTAGGTTTATTATTATTTTATTTAGTTTAGTTTATTTATTTTAATTTAGGTTTTATTTTAGTTTATTTTTTAGGTTTAGGTTTAGGGTAATTTTTATTTTGGTTTTATTTTTATTTTATTTTTTTGGGTTTATGTTTTTTTTTATTTTACTTTATTTTTTTAAGTTTAAAGTTTATGTTTTCTTTTATTTTTTTTAGGGTTAGGTTTAAGTTTTTTATTTTAGGTTTATTTTTAGGCTTTATTTTTTAGTTTAGGTTTAGTTTATTTTAAGTTAATTTTTTAGTTTTTTATTTATTTTAGTTTAGTTTATTTGGGTTTAGGTTTAGGTTTATTTTCTTTTATTTATTTTTATTTTAGGTTTTGATTTTTTTTTTTTAGTTTAGGGTTTAGTTTTTTTTTAAATTTATTTTAAGTTTAATTTTAAGGTTTATTTTTTAGGTTTAGGTTTTTATTTAGTTCTTATTTCATTTTATTTTAGGATTATTTTATATATATTTTACATTTAGTTTTTATTTTATTTAGGTTTTTTATTCATAGGTTTATTTTATTTTTTTAGTTTAGTTTAGGCTTTATTTATTTTATTTTAGTTTATTTTTATTAGTTTATTTTATTTTATTTTAAGGTTTAGGTTTAAGTTTTAGTTTAGGTTTTTATTTTATTTTTAGGTTTTAGTTAGTTTAGGTTTAGGTTTCTAGGTTTTTACGGTTTAGGGCTTAAGGTTTGGGCTTAGGGTTTAGTGTTCAGGGTTTTAGGGTTTATGGTTTTAGGGTTTAGGGTTTAGGTTAGGGTTTAGGGTTTAGGGTTTAGGGTTTAGTGCTTAAGCTTTAGGGTTTAGGTTTTAGGTTTGAGTTTATGGTTTTTTAGGTTTAGTTTAGGGTTTAGGGTTAGTTTAGGGTTTAGGCTTTAGGGTTTAGGGTTTTTAAGGTTTAGGGTTTAGGGTATATGGTTAGTTTAGGGTTTAGGGTTTAGGGTTTTAGGGTTTAAGGTTTATGGCTTTGGGTTAGGGTTAGGGTTTAGGGTAGGTTTTTATTTATTTTATTTTAGTTTATTTTTATTAGTTTATTTTATTTTAGTTTAAAGTTTAGGTTTAAGTTTTAGTTTAGGTTTTTATTTTATTTTTATGTTTTATTTAGTTTAGGTTTAGGTTTTTAGGTTTTCAGGGTTAAGGGCTTAAGGTTTGGGGTTTAGGGTTTAGTGTTCAGGGTTTTAGGGTTTATGGTTTTAGGGTTTAGGGTTTAGGGTTAGGGTTAGGGTTTAGGGTTTAGGGTTTAGGGTTTAGTGCTTAAGCTTTAGGGTTTAGGGTTTTAAGGGTTTGAGGTTTATGGTTTAGGGTTCAGGGTTTAGGGTTAGCTTAGGGTTTAGGGTTAGTTTAGGGTTTAGGCTTTAAGGTTTAGGGTTTTTAGGGTTTAGGGTTTAGGGTATATGGTTAGTTTAGGGTTTAGGGTTTAGGCTTTTAGGTTTAGGGTTTTATGGCTTTGGGTTAGGGTCATGGTTTAGGTTAGTTTAGGGTTTAGGGTATAGGGCTTAAGGTTTAGGGTTTAGGGTTTATTTTCTAGTTTATGATTTTTTTTTAAATTAGGTAAACTGATAAGTTTAGGTTTATTTAGTTTATTTTTTATTCATTTTAATTTATTTTATTTTTTATATTTATTTTGGTTTATTTTTTTATTTAGTTTAGTTTATTTATCTTAGATTTATTTATTCAATTTTAGTTTTTTATTTAGTTTATTTTTTATGTTTAGGTTTATGTTTATGTTTATTTTATAGTTTAGTTTTATTATTTTTTTATTTTTTATGTTTAGGTTTTATTTTTTATTTTTAGGTTTGGATTTAGGTTTAGATTTTATTTTTTTAGTTTTAGGTTTTAGTATTTTATTTTAGTTTTATTATATGTTTTTTTTAAGTTTAGGTTTAGGTTTATTTTTAGTTTATTTTATTTTATTTAGGTTAGGGTTTAGGTTTAGTATATTTTAGGTTTAGGTTTAGGTTTTATTTATTTTAGTTTAGTTTATTTTATGTTAGGTTTATGCTTATTTTATTTTATTTATTTTAAGTTTAGGTTTTATTTATTTATTTTTAGGTTTTGATTTTTATTTAGTTTTTATTTTATTTAGGGTTTTGTGCCACCATCCTTCAAGATCTTTGATGGCAGTGGGAACCCAAGATAACACATTGCACAATTTAGAGTCGGCTATTGCAACACGGTGGTTGCAATGCACTCCTCTTCCATCTTTCGTTAGCAGTCTGTTAAGTGTTGCATTTGATTGGTTCGCCGAACTGCCCAACTGTTCGTTGAAGATATTTTGCTGAGTTGGAGCACCTCTTCATCAAAAGGTTTGCTGGAGCTCAGTGGAGGGTGACTGTAGGTGACTTCATTATAAAGAAACAAAAACTCAATGAGTCCCTTATTGATTACTTTCTCAGGTGGCGCAACCTGAGCAAGAAATGTGAACTACAACTATCCAAACACCATGGTCCGGTCGCCTTCATGCTTAAGGGATTTACCATCAAAACATTCGAGAAATTAATCAACAAGGCTAGCCTACAAGAGGAGCCAAATAGTTGCCCTTTCCTAACCAATCATCTAGGCCCAAGCTACAGAAGGTGTTTGAGAAGAAGCCAGCAACAACTGTATTAGTGGATAGAGGGAAGTAGCCAACCAGAGTTTAGTATGAGAGACTACAAGCTCTGCAGCCTCCTTTGCCACCTCTTCTTCCACCACCTCAACCATCGTACCGACCACCGCAGCCGCCATAATGACCATTTCCACCACCTCTGCAGCCTACCCACCAGTGATATTCATATCCATCATCGGGTAGCTACTTTCCACCTACTCTTGCCGATAGATTGAATAAGCCATATTCATTCAAGAGGGAGGTAGTTAGGAAAATCTTTAAGAAACTTGACTTTCAGTTACCAGAGCCTGAGAGGCCGGAGGAAGTGGGCAAGAGTGATGATCCTAGCTAATGCCCTTACCACCGCATGTTAGGCCATGTCTTAGAGGATTGTATCACTTTTTGAGTGCAACTACAAGTTATGAGCCATAGTTATCCCTAAGAAACACTTATTAGAACAACAATCTAGTTTTGTTAGAGTAATCCTTGGGGATACCTGCGATCCTCTTAAGATCAAAGAAAGTTAGGATATCTCCCTATCCCAAACCTCTAAGAAGATAATTTCTAAGATCAAAAAGCTTTCTTTACAGGTTCCTGAAGTAGCTCAAACCTCCAATGCCAAGGAAGGTTTGCTAGTTATAAAGAACAACTCAAGGAGGGTGACAACCCAACAGCAGCAGCAGTAGTAGGGATAGTCTAGTAGCCCTCCATCATTGCAGCTACCACCTCTTCTGCTAGCTCCTCTTCTACAGGTAGGAGCATTGTATCTGCATATATGAGCACTAAATCCCTTACTCCACTTAATTTATTTGATTTCTATCAAATACTTCCACCCAAAAGGAAATTAATAAAGAAAGTTGATTCTACTTATTTATTGTCTACTTCTGAGGCTCTTGATTTCTGTCTTATTGAAAGCTCTCTGAGCCTAAATAAAAATAATAGCTCTAGTAGTTCTGATCCTTTCCTTTCTGATTTTGAGTCGGACTATCCTTCTCTGAATCAATCATGTTCAGCTCTTGAGATTGACATGGAGTCAACTGACTTTGAGGATCCCATAAGAGAAGACGTAGGTATGCCCGATGAGAAGGTAGAACTTTCCACAAGCTCATCATTCCAAGAAGTCATTAAAGTCAACCTACGAAGTGGCATGTTTTACCTCCTAGGGTAACACCTCATGATAAGGGTAAGCAAGTCATTGGTTCCAATAAGAAGACAGCTCCTCCATAGGATACTCCACCCATGGATATGCTTGTAGAGGACCAAGCCAGAGTTGATTACAATGTCCTAGCTCACCTTATAAAGTCTCTAGCTAAATTAAGCATATAAGATGCCCGTGTCTTATCCAAAAAGATAAGGGAATCTCTAATCAAGGCCTTACTTGATCTAGAGATATGCTTAGCTTAGCTGACTGTTACTAAAGAGCAGGCATGTCACTCGAAGGACATCTTAAGAGATACATTCAATGATAAAGACTTACTCCTAGGGATGATCGAGTACAACTGCCTCTTTACATTATAGTGGATGTTGGCAGATACAGGCTATCCAGAGTTTTGGTTGACCCAGGTGTATCAATCAATAATATAAGTCTAAGAACCCTTGCCTACGTGAGGATCGACATCTCCAAACTCTAAAAAGAAAGGATGATGTTAAGAGGATTCAATGAATAAGGCGAGAAGGCCTTGTGGTGTTTATTTTTAGATGTATGGGGGGGGAGTACTTTTTGAGGTGATTGGGTACAACATTGAGGTATGATGTACTATCTCAAAAGATAGAGTCATCACCATACAATGGACCTAATCATGTAATAAAAACTCTTAAGACATGACGGGTCTTCAAATGTACTTAAGTTTTTCCCCCACTTTAAATGGATTAATAAAGCAGGGTTATTATTAAACCAGGTTCTTAAGTTCACTATGGAGGAAAGCCTCCTTAGTTAATTACATCTTAGGAAATAAAATTTCCTAAGAATGCTCTCGATTAAAGTAGACAATTATCATCTCCAAAGATTTTAAGGTTAGACTATCAAAAGATTGGTTGTATTTCAAAAATCAATTGGGAAAGTTCAAGGAGAAGACTTATTTTTGGAATCCAAATGAAATAAGTAAGAAATGTTCATGATACTAGGAAGCCTAGTGAACATTCCAATCTATCCTATGGTTGGGCTTTATAATTTTGAAGTTGAGGAGATTTATATGTTTTGAGTTAAACTTTAATTAGATTAATAGGGCTTATAATCCACCAACACCAGGTTGTGAGAATGCCTAAGAGGTGAGGATTTATGCTCATAGCCCGAAGGAAATAGCTACATCAAATCCTAAATCTAGGGAGCTTTAGTATGAGCTAAAGCACGACCTAAATCTAAGCAACAGGTCGACAAATGTGTTCACCTCCACAAGAAAGAATAAATTATTCAACTTCTGGACTTATAACTGCCTGGAGTGGCCGCCAGTTAACTCCTCCTATGATTTTAAACCATGTAGTTCAGTCTTATGAATTGCAAGATAGCTAGGGTAATTATTTAATTAGAAAGAGACTAAAGTCCTAAACACACTCTATAAGAGACTAGAACATGAGTGGTAGGAGCATATGACTTAATCTGTAGATGGAAAATCTTTTCAAATTTTATTTCATTTTAGACACATCATTTTGATGGAGGCTTTAGGATTTTTTGGGCCTAAATGCTAGATGAAATAGGTTATGGGTCAAATTAGCTAGAAGAAGGTGTTCTCCACCATAAGGGATGTCCTCACAGGTCAAGCATTCCTTTATTGTGCAAGAATGGAGATCTTTCATGCTCAAGAGGGAAAGAATATGCATGCATTATGTGAAACATACAATTGTACAGCTAAGGGGTTGCAAAATATTTTAATTATTTTATTTATGTCTTAGGCTTTATGATGAGGTTATAAGTTGTTTAAAATTTAGTTATTAGTGATTCATTGGGTAGAAAAGTTATTTTTATCCTAAGAGCCTAATCATATCCAAGCCACACATTAAAGCATCAATCATTTAAAAAACTATGAAATTTATGTTGTCCTAATGCACAATATAAACATAACATCAAACAATTATATAAACTATCATAAAATAATAATAGACCGATGCGATCAGGTACCACCGTACAACCTGATAAGGGAAAAAGATGGGTAGCCGAACTCTACCATTATACAACCTAGAATATGAAAGAAGAATTATAATTGTATTAAATGTTATGTGGGTTTTCTTTCTTCATATCTCCATTCTTGATTTGGTTCCATCTTTTATTTGGATGGTGCTTGCTTCAAAGGCATCACAGGGCACCATAGGATAAAGCCTTCTAGCAACTGCTCATCCTAATCCCTCATAGCACTAATCCTAATTACTATTGCAAAAATTACATCTATATGGGAAAATTAAATCTAACTACACCAACAAAATAGAGATTAGCTAAATATAAATATAATCCCAAGCAGTTGTATTTATAATTTAGACTTAGCAACTTGTAGAAAGAGCATTCACATTTATTTTTAAGCATCCCTTAAGCATAATCTCCTGTAGAAAATATGATTAGGCTAATATTGTCCTATCATCTAATCTATGAAGTATACACCCTAATATTCAATCTAAAATAATACATTATAAAACAAAACGTACATCACATCATGCACTATTCTAACTTAGAGCTAGAAGTGGTGACTAAATTCTAATGTGTGTATTAAGGCTTGCGTGGTATGTCTTGTTAGACATTAGTGTTGTATTTTTTAAGTGGTGACTTAAGTAGTTTAATTGATTTGAGAATTTTAATTTGTGTTTTCTTTTGTTTCATTTGATCACACTTAGCAACTAAGTGGCATAAAGAGAGGAAAAGAGGATTGCCCTCTTTCATCCCTACCTTAAGTCAGTTTTTAAAGTATATTAATTTGATTTTGTTCTCTTTAGTGAATGGCTTATTAAATCATTTAATTAATCCTAAGTTTAGATTCACTTTAAATAATCCTATTGAAAATGAAAGGCATCTTAAGATTAATTTAATTGAATTACTACCACATGACATATATTAAATCATTATTTTCCATCACATGTAACATGCATATGATTTAATCCTAAGTGTATCTATACATGCAACATATTTTAGCACACTTAAATGATGAATGTATGTGTATGTTTAGAATTTATATTTTATTTGATTGAATCATTTAAACACTGCCTTTACCTGTCCCAAGTATGGATGTGAAAAGTGGAGGGTTGCGATAGGTAGTAGACAGCCAGCATAAAACATGTCAAAATAATCATGACATGAATCCTTTAAATCATTGTGTTAATGCTAGGGGGTCCCCTGGAAGCGATGTGTTGTATGTCTTGAATACAGTGAAAAATGTGCAAGGGCCGCTGCATCAGCGCCCGGGTGTAGTGTTAATAAGCAAGGGTTCCCACAAGACAAATGTGGGCAAAGAAGTTAGTCCATGAAACTAGAATTAGGTTAGGATCTTGGAATATAGGTACTCTTACAGGTAAATTAATATAATTAATAGATATTATGGTTCATAGAAAGATAAATATTTTATGTGTTCAAGAAACTAAATGGGTTGGGGAGAAGGCCAAGGAGATTGATAGTTTAGGTTTTAAACTTTGGTATTTAGGTAGAAGTCAAATTAGAAATGGTGTACGTGTGATTATAGATAAAAGTTTGAAGGATAATATTATAAATATTAATAGATGTGGAGATAGAATTATAGCTTTAAAGATTATTATTGATACTAAGATTATCAATGTTATAAGTGTTTATGCTCTTCAAGTAGGTTTGGATGTAAGCTCAAAAGAAAATATTTGGAATGAATTAGAGGGATTGATACAAAAGATACCTCTTGAAGAAAAAGTATTTATTGGAGGAGATTTAAATGGACATGTTGGTAGAGTGGTAAAAGATTTTAAAAGTATTCATGGTGGTTATGGATTTGGAGTGACTAATGAAGAAGGTAGGACTATATTAGATTTTATCTTAGCTTATGATTTCATAGTTGCTAAAACTTTATTTAAGAAAATAGATGAACATATTAATACTTATAAAAATGGATCTAAAAAAATACTGATTGATTATTTTCTGATAAGAAAAATAGATCATTTAGATTGTAAAGATTGTAAGATCATTCCAAGTGAAAGTTTAAGTACCCAACATCGATTGTTAGTTTTAAATTATTATCCTAGGATTAGATGGGGACACTTAAAGAACACAAATAAAAATATTTTTAAGAGCAAGCTACAAGAGATTAGAATTTGGGATGTTCATAAGGAAGCTAATGTTATGTGAGAAAAAGTAGCAAGTGAAATTAAGCAAGTTGCTAAAATATGCTTGGAGAATCAAAAGGAAAAGCTTCTTTTAATAAGAATAGTTGGTGGTGGAGTCAGAGTGTGCAAGAAAAGATAATAAATAATAACCATTATTATAAAACTTGGTTTAGATGTAAAAACTCGGAGAATTGGAAAAGATATAAAGTTTCTTATAGAGATTCTATGAAAGCAATATATGATGCAAAAAATTTAGCTTTTATGATTTATATAATAGATTAGATACTAAAGAAGGTAAAAGATGTATGTTTAAGTTAGCCAACCAAATAGATAGGAGAAGTAAAGACCTAGTTCAAGTGATGTGTATTAAATATAAAAATAATAAAGTACTTTTCTTAGAAAAAAGATATTGAAAATAGGTGGATGAGGTATTTTGATAAACTTTTCAATGAAGGATCAGAAAGTATGATTGATTTTAGCAACCTTAATACCCTAAACAAAAATAAAGAATTTTATTTTTAACGTCGTATTAGTAAATCTGAAGTTAAAGAAGCTTTAAAGAAAATGAAATGTGGAAAAATAGTAGGACCTGATTATATTCCAATGGAAGTGTGGAAATGTTTAGGAGATCAAGGAATTTCTTGGCTTACAAATCATTTTAATGTTATTTTAAAGGCTAAAAAGATGCCAGATGAGTGGAGAAAGAGTTTGTTGGTTCCTATATTTAAGAATAAAGGAGATGCGCAAGAGTGTGCAAATTATAGAGGAATTAAGGTAATGTGTCATACATTAAAATTATGGGAGAGAGTAATTGAGCATAGGTTATAATGTCATACAGAAGTTTCTCACAATCAGTTTGGTTTCATGCAAGGTAGATCTACCATGGATGCTATACGTTTGTTAAGTGGTTTGATGGAGAAGTATACAAAAAGTAAGGAGGGTCTACATATGATATTTATTGATTTAGAGAAAGCTTATGATAAAGTTTCAAGAGATGTTCTTTGGAGAGTTCTAGGAAAGAAATGAGTTAATATTGGTTATATTCAAGTCATTAAGGATATGTATACTAGAGTTGTTACTTGTGTCCAAACACAAGGAGGATTGACAAAATATTTTCTTATTTCAGTTGGATTACATCAAGGATCAACTTTAATCCCTTATCTTTTTACTTTAGTTATGGATGTTCTTACTAGGCATTTATAGGAAGATGTACCTTGGTGTATGCTTTTTGCTGATGACATTCTTCTTATTGATAAGACTAGAGAAGGAGTCCAAGAGAAACTTGAATTTTTGAGGTCAACTTTAGAGTCTAAAGGTTTTCATTTTAATAGATCTAAAACTGAATATATGGAGTGTAATTTTAATTGTAGAAGTTCCAGTGGTAGTATTGTGACATTAGGTGAACAAGTCTTAATAAGAGTGAATGAGTCAGATATTTAGGCTCTCTTGTTCAAAATGGTGGTGAAATAGATGGAGATGTTATTAGTAGAGTTCAAGTTGGATGGTTGAAGTGGAGGAATGCATCTAGCCTATTGTGTGATAGAAAAGTTCCACTTAAACTTAAGGGAAAATTTTACAAGATGGTGGTAGAACAAATGACTTATGAATGTTGGCCAATAAAAGAGAAGCATAAGACTAAGTTAAGTATTACAGAGATGAGGATGCTCAGGTGGATGAGTGGCTTTACTCTTAGAGATAAAATATGAAATGAGTATGTTCGGGAAAAAGTTGGAGTAGCTCCAGTGGTAGATAAGATTAGAGAGAGTCGCCTTAGATGGTTTGGCCACATAAAGCATTAGTCATCCGATGACCCGGTTAGGAGAGTAGATGCATTAAATTTGCCTTATGTTAAGAAATGTAGAGGTAGACCTAAAAATACTTGGTTAAGATGTATAAAAAATGACTTTAGTATACTTGAATTAAATAATAATTCGACACATAATAGGACACAATGGGGATGAAGGATTCATGTAGCTGACCCCACTTAGTGGGATAAAGGCTTGTTATTATTGTTGTTGTTGTATTGAATCATTTAAACCTATTAATTTAAAACTTTATCCTTATTCTTATACAAAAATTACATAAGAATGAAATTAGATAGGCATGTGTCATTGTTAAACCAGGGAAGTGTGGTAATCAATTGACCTCCTTGGAGCTAGCTAAAGCCTCATATTCTCGGGATGTCCAGACTATATACCCATTTGCATTCAAACATATGTAAATTCGTATATAGGAACATATGAAGTAAGCTCCAAATCATATGGCTAATTAATTCAACCACATAGTCAATTATGATAGCATGCAATTTTAATGTAAAATGGGATTTTCATTCACTAATCACATATACATATACATGTACAAAGATATAGGCAACTATGTGTAGTTGTTAAACCATGGAAATGAGGTAATCATATGACCTCCTTGGGGCTAACTAAAGCCTTGTTTTCCTGGGATGCCCAGACTATATACTTGGTTTTTTGGACACACATGGATGTATACATAAATGAGGGAAAGAAAACTATGCAAAGATTGTATATATTTTTTTATTAAATCATTTATATGTATGAATTAAAGCTCTATCCAAATTCTAATGTTGAAATACATAAGAATGAAATAAAATGGGTTCATGATGTTGGTAAACCAAGGAAGTTAGGTAATCAAGTGACCTTCTCAGGGCTGACTAAAGCCTCATTTTCTCGAGATGTGAAGACTATATACCCATTACCATTCAATCTTATATAAATCAACACATGAATAGAGGAAAGAGAACTCAACATTCATACACTTAAGCTATAAGCACATGCAATTCTTACATATTTATAACTAGCATCATAACACTTATTACTATTCATTTATAAGCTTTTGAAAAATACATTTGGATTTACTAGTGATAATAGCCACACATATATTAGATCAACACATGCAAGCTTACATAAAGGAAATCCATTTTATTTTACTAGATTTTGAAAAGATGGATGCATGAATTCAAATGATATACCAAATTTAACATGATTGGAAAGAGGACAATCAAATATAAGCATGTGATTCATTCAACCAAACCAGTTCTTAAGGATAATGAAATCAAATAAGATTATTTAAAGCAAACCAAAGCTTCTTTATTAATTAAGTTTTGGATTTGATTTGATTTAAAAAGGAGAAGAGAAATCATCACTTGTTATTAAACCCATTCCCATATTAGTGATTGATTTAATTTAAGAAAATGTAATTAAGTTGATTTTATGGGTTAATTAAGTTGAACCCTTAATTAGATGAATTAATTACCCTTACCTATGACATTTAATTAGATTAAGAGACTTAATTAATTACTCTTATGGTTTTCTCACACATGTGGATTAACCATAATTTCATTAAATTGCTTAAAGTTATTAAACACCTAAAGATCTATCCAATGATTTAATTAATTAAGGTATGATGTCAATATGATTTAAATTTGATTAAGTGATTTAATTAATTAGTTAAATCTTAATTAATTTCATTTAAAAAAAGGGTGAAATGAACTTAGGGAAAGGGGTCCCAACCCTATTCCATAGTTCACTTATTGTTGAACAATGATTAATAAACTTAATTAACCAATTTATTACTCTTCATGAGATTAATTAATCATTAATTAACTTAAAAGAGTAGTTAAGGTTTAATTAGTCAATTTTTCTAATTAAGTGAGCAATAAATCCCAAGAAAATCATGGGAGGTAGAGGTCATCCAATTAAACTAACCCATGAAATTTATGATTAATTGATCAAGTAATTTAGGAGTAAATAAGCTAATAAATTTTATAATTAAACCTTAATTACAATTCAAAATTAGTTAAGAACATTTTTAATTAATTCTCCTCTGAAATATCTTTAAAATGAGAATTTATTTGCATTTTTTTATTTCTCTATGATTTTTTATGATTTTTAGAAGTTTCAACCATTAAAAAATGATTAATTAAGCCTAATTAAGGCCTAATTCTTTTGGCACCATGTGGTGCGCTGACGCTGCACACTTTCCATGAAGCACCATGAGATTGGCTATTTAAACATATCCGACTCAGTGCCTATATGGCGGCAGTGGTCACACTTTCTCGTCCACCATCCGATCTAAGATCGAATGGCTATGATTAATAGCATAGGTTAATAGGATTAAATCAAATCGATCTAGTGGATCTACTCACAACCATTTGTTCCCATCAAGCGAAACGGACAATGCGTGATCTAATTTCATGTGAGTGAGGGTGAATGGAGTTTGTCTATCATTGCACACATGATCTGAGCTTACATGAGCTCAGATCAACTCCAAAAGGATCCCACACTTTCACGACAGTGATCAAAGGGGATCCAACGGTAAAGATCACAAGACATGCAAGTTTTCTTCAAAAAGCTCCAACCTATTTTTCCCTAAAGATCAATTTTGGAAGCATACCTCACCAGACCTCAAGACCGGCAGCTCGAATGATTGAGGAAGCTTCATCTAGTGGAGATGAGCCCTGTTGAGTAAAAATTGGATCAATTCCTCGACGTTCACTCAGAAGGCCATGAACCGATGATTTGGAGCTCCACTTTGATCGAAGTCCCACCTCTAATGCTTGGGAAGCTTGGGAGATGGTTTGTTCTTGCTCGACGAGGCCTCAGGAAGATGCGTTCAAAGTTAATTTGAGTTTGATGGAGAAATGGAGAAGTTAGGTTAAAAATTGGAGTGTCCTATTTTGAACGGATGGGAATGGCATTTTTTGATGGAGGAATGAACTAGGGAGCTTAGGGAATGGCTCTAGTGGCTCATCTTGGGTAGCTAGGTCTCTAAGGAATGATTTTTGTGTGTGTTTGAGGGGAAATGAGGGGGTGTATACCCTTTTTCATCTTGATGTGGAACGTCAGGTCGTTGCCATGTCGTGAGTCGGGTGGCGGAGGAGGTGAGTTGGCATGACTTGGTTGGTTGAATGTGTGGAGGTGGCTGCTAAGGAGGAATCATGGGTGTCCTATGGGTTTCAAATGCTCCAATGGGGAGGGTGAGGTGATTTCACCTCCCATAGTTCACGGCGGACCCAACCACCCCTTGGGTTAGGTTGGGCAGTGTCCTAGGTGCCTAAGTGGACAATTGGGAGAGTACTAAGTGGCCAAGGAATAGAAATGACCACTTACATGGGTGATTTGTCTCATGTGATGCCCTTCACCCAATGGTAGAATGATCATTTGGCTAAGTCCATGGGATTGGTCATATGGCTTAGGAAGGGTTTTGATTTAATTTAATTTAGTTTGATTTAATTTTGATCATTTGAATGTAGATTTGATTTATATTTAGGAAGATGATTGAAGATATAAATTGATTATGAGAAAATCAATTGATTTTGGATTGATTTAGATTATGATTTGGCTAAGTCCATGGGACAGGTCATAAGGCTTAGGAAGGGTTTCAAGTTTGGATTTGATCATGGGCTTCAATCATTTGGTTTTTGAATTTGGGCTTGCATTTCGATTTGAATTTTATGTTTGAATTGAACTTGAGGTTTGGTTTGAGAAGGTGAACATGGATTGGATTTGGGTTGTAGGGTAGGTGGATTATCCTAATTCCTAAGGCATAACCTAATCTTATGGTTAAGCCCTCTATGTCTTTTGGTTTAGGTTAAGAATTTACCTAATTGTTAGAACTGTCTTATGACTAGGGAAGTCTTACTTCCTAGAAGAGTTCTAAGTCTAAGATGGGAAGATTGAATCCACACTCCAAAAGTGAGGTCAATAGGCCTTTGGCTCCAATAGTGTTGCTTGCTCTTGGAGATAGATGACTTGGAAGACCAAAGGCAAGTTTCACATTATAGACTCGGATACATCTTTCAATGATTTTCTTGGGAGACCATGGATACATGAGAATAACATAGTTCCATCCTCTCTACATCAGTGTATGAAGTTCATGAGAGGTGGGATCATCTATTATGTCAATGGAGATCTCAAGCCATTTACAGTTATGAGGTCAGCATTTATGAAGATGCGGCTTACTACCTCCCTCAAAATCAATAATTCTATCCTCACAAACTTGGCCAAAGTTTAAAAATAAAAGAAGAATAAAAATAAAAATAAAAGGAAAGAGAAAAAGAAAAAGAAAAGAAAAGAGAATATGAAAAAGAAAATAAAAGGGAACAAAAATAGACTTGGAGGAGGAAGTGGAGTCTAATATTAAATTCCACCCATAATTCTCCATTCAACATATGGGTAGACGACCTCCATGTAGAGAGGAAGAGGCCATTTCAGAGCAGTCCTGGGTGGAAAACCTCTTTATTGGCCCAGTAGAGGATATGTCCTACCATGAGTACACCTACTATCCATATAGACTTAAAATCTAGTTCATAAGATGAGTCTTATATGGTTAGCACACCAGCTAGCTCTTCTTAGCAGTAGATTCCCTTGGAGGTGACACTTGAGCCAGATAGTGATGAAAACTAGGCTCCAAAGCAAAGCATAAGTATATCGAAGTGTATATATGAAATAGTTAGGCATCAGTTGGGAACCTTAGCTCTAACCCCACTTTCCTCTCAAAAAGCTGAGGGTTTTAGTAGTTAATGAAGCCCCTAAGCCATCCACAGGTGTGAAGACTTAGAGGTTTTTTTTGGGAGGATCATCCTCAAGTTAAGAAGTTGATGTAGAACTTGAGGATGATTCATGTAAAGATTTAATAAAATTACCTTTTGATTAGTACTTGACTTGTGTTCATAATTCAGCAAAGAAAGGGTTAATCCCATATACTTGGTCAAAGCACAGGTCAGACTACTTTTAAATAATATTGAATAATAAATGCAAAATCTCTCAATCAAGATAGGGACTAGGATTCAGTATAGTGGGTCAAGTCGATGATGATAATTACTGCTTAGTCATCACCAATCATTTAGAATCTGATAAGTTCTTTTCAAATCACATTAACTCATATGAGATGCTTAGAAACTTTAGATGATCGATGATTTTGAAGTCAAAGATGCACCTGTGAGTTTGAAGAAGAGATCAAGTCAACCATCAATGAGCTCAAGAAAATCAACTTAGAATCAAGAAGATCCACGCTTGACATGCTTCGCATTTCTTGTTGAATGAAATTGAAATCAATGACTTAGTTAGGCTATTGATTGAGTTTAAAGAGTGTGTGGTGAAAAATTATATATATTCCTGCCTTCATCTATCCCCTCTTTTGGGAAAAGAGGATAAATGAAAATAGAATTATATAAGACCTTATTGGGACACCACACAGATCCGTAGATGTTCTTATTAAGGTTATCAGGTACGACATTAAGGAGAGATGTACTATCTCGAAAGATCAAAGTCACCACCCTACAATGGACCTAATCACCTTAATAAGGACTCCTAAGGACTATGGGTCTTCAGAATGTACTAGAGATTCTTCCCCTACTTTACAAGGAAAAGTAAAGCAGGGTTTATTTTAAACCAGGATCATTAAGTTCCGTACAGGGGCAGGCCCCAATAGTTAATTACATTTTAAGGAACATGATTCTTTAGGAATACTCTCAATTAAAGTAAATGATAATTGTCTCTAAAGATTTTGAAAGGTAGGAATATCAATCGATTAGTTTATTTTTAGAAAGTAAAGTGGAATCGATCAAGAGGAGGGAGTTCTTATTGAAGCTAAATGAAGATATGTAGGGAATGCTTAGGATACTAGGAGGCCTTATAAGCATCCCAAACTATCCTATGGTTGTGTTTGATATTTTTGAAATTGAATTGATTTGTTTTAGTTGAATTTTTATTAGAAAGTTAGGGTTAACAATTCCATAATACCCGATCATGGAAATGCCTAAGAGGTGAGGATTTATGCTCATAGCTCACAAAGGGAAGTAGCAACCTCTGAACTTAAATCTAGGGAGCTTTGGCAAGGGCCAAAAGCATGACCTAAATCTAAGGCAAAAATGGCTATTTAGTTTACCTCCACAAGAGAGGATAAACCACCTGACTATTGGACTTACAATCGCCTAGGGGTGACCGCCAACTAACTCCTCCTATGATTTTAAAATATGTAGGAAAGTCAAATGCTTTTTCAAGATAGCTAAGCTTTTCTTTATTTAGAAAGAGACTAAGTCCTTAAACACACTCCCCAAGAGACTACATCATGTAGGGCATGAGTTAATGACTTAAATCTAATGCAAGTTTTGTTAAATTTTATTTTCATTTTGGACAATCAATTTGACACAGGCTTTAGGATTCATATGCCTAATACATGAGAAATTAGATTATGAGCCAAAATCAGCAAGATAAAGAGGTGTGTTTCCACCATGGCTTTTAAAGGTCAAGCCAAGTTCTCTGGCAAATGTGGAAGCCCTCCAATCAAGAGTAAAATAATATGCTTTTTATGCATGATGTGAGAAAAGTAATACAACATCCAGTTAAGGAGTTGCTAATTCTTTTATCTTGATTATAGCTTTATGTGAGATTATGAGTTATTTATTTTTAATTTGAATTGATTAGTTGGATAGAAAATTTATTTTCCTAAGAGCCTAATCATCATCCAGGCCATACATCAAAGCAAGAAAGAAACTTGGAAAAGATTCCATCTTAATGCATAAGCCAAACAAACATCAATCAATTTATAAAGCTAGCACAAAAGAATAAGAGAAAATTTATGGTCGAGCTCTGCCGTACAAACCTGAAAACAAATTGGCTAGCCAAGCTATACCCTTATACAACCCATATTACAAATGAATTAAATACAATCAAGAAGGAATTCATTATTATGGGGGTCTTCATTCTTCATTTCTTCATTATTCTTTCTTCTTTCTTCTTTCTTCTTTCTTCTTTCTTCTTTCCTCTTCCATCTTATGGTTGGTTGGAATGTGGTTGCTCCAATGGCTTCACATGGTACATAAGGCATAGCCTTATAACCAATGTTCATCCTAATACTCCATAACAATCATTCCAAAATCCTAATTGCAAAATTACATGAAAATAAGAAAAAAGAAATCTAACTAAAATGTGCAAAACATAGATTAGTTAAACAAACCATACGATCCCAAACATGAATATGTATGAATTGGATTTAGCACCTCACACATGGGTAACCAAGTCCACCTAGCCTTTTTTGGATTATGCTTAGGGGTATAAGCACCTGCACAGCAAAAGTTGTTTTATATTTTTATTACAACGACCCTTAAGCATAATCCCTTGCAGAAGACAATCGTTAGTCTAAGATCACCCTACCATTCAGTCTATGCACATACACCCTAACATCCAAACTAAAAACAATACATCACAAAATAAAAGCAAACATCAAACCATGCACCGCCCTAACCTAAAGCTAGAAGTGGTGACTTAGCCTAATGTGTGTGTCATTTAAGGTTAGTGTGGTATGCTTAGCTAGGTTTTAAGGTTGAAGTTCTCTAAGTGTGAAGATGTTCAACTTAGAGGGTGGTTTCATTTAAGTGATTTATTTTCTTTGATTGATTTTATTTTGTATTTTGATTTGGTTTGAATGAATCTACATTAATTACTAAGTTGTAAAGAGAGGAAAAGAGAAGAGAACTTCTCTTTCTTTCCCACCTTAAGTAATTTCTAAGGTAGATTCATATTCAATTTTTGTTTAGTGAATGTTTTATTATTTGTTTTGATTAATCCTAAGTTTAGATGTTTCCTAAAAAAACCTATTCAAAAAGAAAGGAAAGGCATTTTAAGATTAAGTAAAGTGAAATACTATCACAAAACACTCAACACTTTATTTCTTTCCCAACATGTGTAACATGCATATGGATGAATCCTGAGCATATATATACATGCAAATGGAAATGTTTAGCACACCTTCATGATGAATGCTAAGAGAGTTACTTAAGAAAATTTGGATGCTTCATGATGCATGATTTTATTAAGTAGAGAGGGATTCTTTAATCCTTTTTCATACACATTTACAAGTATAAAAGATATAAGTAAGTAATACATTGTTAGCACCAGGGGTGTAAGGTAAAACCTACTTAAGGCTACTTAAAGCCTAGCAACCCTGACAGGAGACTAATATGCCACTTTTCTTAAATACATGTGCATGTACAAGAAGAAATGTATGGAAAGAGAGTCATGCAAAAAAGTTTATGTTTATTTGATTTTGGTTTGATTGTTTAGTTTATATCTGTGACGTGAATACTTTCTCAAGTCATGACATAGGAGTGTATAGGAATGGATTTAAGCAAGTGTTATGTCCTTTTCAAATGGACTTTACTCTTTGCAAATCCTATACAATTCTATGTTAAGAAAGAGAGGGAGAATCACATAACACATTTTATATTCACATGCAAGCTTATAAATAATTATAAGTAGCATACCTTTTAGTTATGATATTTGATTTATATGTTTTGAAAATAATTTTGGGTTTAGTAGTGATAATATCCATTCATATTCTTACTTTAGCCAAAACATGCAATTTGACATAAAGGAAACATTTCACTTTTAATTTTATTTTTAAAAGGAATGAATGTATGATTGCCATATGACATAGACATTTAGCATACTAGGAAAGAAATAAAGCTATAAAAGCATGTAAATTCATTCACCCTAATTAATTCCTAAAGGTAATCCCATGGAATAAGATTATTTAAAGTAAATCAAAATTGGTTTAAGGGATTTTTAGTTTTGTTTGAGTTTGATTTGAATTTAAGAAATATAAAGATATTTGCTAGTGCTAACCCATTTCCCACATGTGTATGTTATTTTAGTTTAATTTTAGAACCAATAGATGATTTTTATATTTTTTTTTGGGTTAAGGTGTGAATTAAGTGCATTAATTACCCCTTACCTACACCACTTTAACATATTTAATCTAATAATTATGAGCCAATGTATGACATAAAACCACACAAGGAATTTATATCAGTAATGCACTTTGGAAAAAAGGGGCCTAATGCAATTGGCTCATAATTAGTGATTAATTAAGCTAAAGGGTTTAATTTAAGTACCTTCATAACCCTTCCCACACATGTGGGTCAGATTTTGATTTCCTTAAGTTACTTAGGTTATTGAACACCTAAGCACCTACCCAAGATGAATTCATTAAGTTCGGAATGTTTTAAAATTTTATCAAGTTAATTAAGTAGGTGATTAGTGGATTAGCCCTTAATTAAATTTAGATTAAAGAAGGAAGGAGTTTAAGGAATAGCTTAAGAAAAATATCCCAAAATCATTCCATAAACCTTTGGTTCACTTAAGCAAAGCTTAATTAACTTAATAAAGAGATTAAACCATTATTCACATTCTTAATTATGCTTAATTACATTAAAAGAATGATTAAGGATTCATCAATTGAATTCCCTAATTAACTCATCAATAAATCCCAAGAAAATTAGGGGAGGCAGAGGTCATCCCACTAAATGCATTTGAGAAATTTGAAATGAATTAATGCAATAATTATGGAGTAATTAAGGTTATTAAGTTTTCATTAAAACCCTAATTAAGAAAAATGCATTGTTCAAAATCCGTTAGACATAAGTTTAGTGAATTCCTTACTCGATTAACTTCACAATGCATTTTATTTTGTATTTTCTGATTTTTCTACATTTAGTTATGAATATTTGAAGATTCTGTGATTAAGTAATTAATTAAAACCCCTAATTATATGACTAATCCTGTCGGTGCCACATGGGCCGCTGACACGACGCGCGCTTTCCATGTGGTGCGACGGGATTCATCACTTAATTTGTCACATCCCCATGCCACATCAATTGTGGCACTACGTGTTTTCTCTTTAGATTGCCCGATCAAGGATCAGATGGTTGAGATTGAGCCCGCAGTTCTTAAGGGATAAATCAAAGGATCCTACGTGGATTGATCAGGACCATCCATCCAAAATGTGCGGATGGACGGTCCATGATCCGTCACTAAGCTCACCTATGGGAGACGAAGATCGTCCATCCCTTAGGGAAAGATCTGAGCTTGATTGAGCTCGGATTGAGCTCAAACTCAACCCACGCCATCTAATAGAAAGCACAAGAAGATCTAATAGTCAATTTTGCATGGGGTAAAAATATCTTTCACAAAGGACCAAGAACTCTTATAACTAAGCTCGGTTTGAAGGCATACCTCACCAGAGGCTATCACCAACACTCCCAATCATCAAGGTAGCTTCGTCTAGTGGAGACAAAGCTCTGTTAAAGATTTGGGAGCTTGAGGCTGAGTGGATCTACCTATGGACCAAGCTCCTCTTCAAATTCTTGTAGCCTTGATCAAGAGCACTCTTCCTATGGCTTGAGAACTTGAATGATGGCTTGGGTGAACTCGATTGAGTTCCCTCAAGGTGCTTGAGGGAGGAATTGAGTTGAATTTGTGTATTGAATGAGTTGGAAAATCTTGCTACCTCCCTTATTTTTAGCTTAGGTAAAATCAAGAATGGGAAAATTGAATTGGCTTGGGGAAGCTTGGAGAAACTTGCAATTGCTTCCTCTGGCTTCCTCTCACTCAATTGAATGCAAGACAATGCAATAGGTTAGGTATCAGAGATGAAAGAGATGCCATTTTGATTAGGGTTGTGTGGTTCAGTTTTGGCTAGAGGAGGTAGTGGAGAAGTTGTCATGTGCTTAATTGAGTGGAGGAGGGATCCCCATGTGCTTATTTTCATGTGAGGGGTCAATTTTGCCATTGGGTTAGGTTTGGTTGACACAAACCCATTGGGTCATGTGCACTATGCTCACTAGTGTCCACTTGGTCCACTAAGAGAGTGTCAAGTGGCCATGAAGAGGATTTGACCAAATTCCAAGTGAATTTGGCCAAGAATTACCCTTTGACCTATCATTTAGCTTGGATTTCAGTTTCAATATGTTTGGTATGATTGGAAAATGGGTTGGGCCAAGTTTCAATGAATTTGGAGTTGATTTGATATGATTTAACTTATGTTGACCCATTTAGGTCAAAAATTGGACAACTTGGGTCAAGTTGACCAATTGGTCAAATTGGTTCAAACCAAGGGTTGGGTCAAGTTTATATGACCATATGAATTGATTTGGTATCTTTGTTTCCAATCAATTTGGTTTATAGTTGGATTTGGATCATTTGATTTCATTTAGGTCAAATGGGTCAAGTTGACCAATTTGACCCATTTGACCTATTTGGGTTAGGTCATGGGTTGCTTTAGGTTTCATTAGTCATTTGAAATGTATTTTTATATTTATTTCCATTCAATTTTGGCTTAATTTAATTTTGGCTCAATTTGACCTTTTAGGTTAAGTTGGGTTCATGGTCAATCGGGCTAGGTTGGGTCAAGTTAGCCAATTGAGGCTTTGGTCAAATTCAATAAGTGATTTGGAATAAACTTGACCCATTGGTTTCAATTAATTTAGCTTAGATCAAGTTTTGACCCATTTTTGTCTTTTTAGGTCGAGTTGGGTCAACTTAGGTCAAGTGGCCAATTGGCCTAGATTAGGTTCAAATGATGACTTGATCAAGTTCAAACATTAATTTAGAATGAGTCTTGATCAATGGTTTCAATCAATTTGGCCTATGATGGATTTTGGCTAGTTTAGGTTTCATTTTGGCTAAGTGTTGACTTGGTCAACCCTTAGGTTTGACTTGGTTTGACCTAATTTGAGTGGTTGATCATCCCATAATGATTGTTGCTCACAATGTGAGGCTTAGTTTGGCTTAGTTCAATCCAATATGGGTAGGATTAGAATTTTCACTCAAAAGGGGTACTTTAGGTCACTTTGGGTCAAGTGAGCCTAAGTGGGTCAATTGACTTGATCAAGGCTTGAACCAAGTTTGATTGAACTCACATATAGACTTATGATTGAAAAATAAATCCATTTTGATGATTTGGAGTAAAATGGATTTTGATGCTTTTGATAATTTCAAGTTCAAAGGGTGAACATGAGTTTGATTTGGGTTTGAGTTTTGAATTTAGTTTTGATTTGATGATTGAAGTTTATGTTTATATTTGGATTCATAATTGAAGGATTGATTGAATCATGAAGAAAAATCAAGGGTTTGATTTGATTTTATTTTTATTTGGCTAAGTTCACTAATTTGACTTGAAAGGCTTAGATTGAATGTTGATTAGATTTGGATTTTATTTTTGAATTTAGTTTTGGATTGATGATTGAAGTTTATATTTATATTTGGATTCATGATTGAAGGATTGATTGAATCATGAAGAAAAATCAAGGGTTTGACTTGATTTGAATTTGATTTGGCTAAGTTCAAGAATTTGACTTGAAAGGCTTAGGTTGAATTTTGATTTGAGTTTTGAATTAATTTTTGGATATTTGAATTTATATTTTATTTATATTTATGGATATAAATGAGAATATAAATGGGTTATAAGAAAATTTCTTGAATTTGATTTGATTTGGATTTGATTTAGGCTAAGTCCATAAGATGAAATCAAAGAGCTTAGGAAAGATTTTTAGGATTGGGAATTCAATCCTAGGCTTCAATCATTTAGAATTGGTTTGAGTTTGGGAAAAATCAATTAAGTTGGAATTGATTTAAGGTTTGAGAAAATCAATTGGAATTGATTTGAGTTTTGACTTGGATGAAGGAAGTGAGGAGTTAGTTCAAGCTATTGGTTAGGAAAATTTTTCTAACACCCCTAAGACATAACCTATTCCTATGGCTAACTCTTCTAAGTCTCTAGGGTTAGGTTAAGTGTTCACCTAATCACTATAAGTGTCTTAAGATTAAGGAAACTCTTACTATCTAATTGAAGTCCAATGTCTAAGATGGAGGGGTTGAGAGCTCATTCTAAAAATGAGGTCAACAGACTGCTTTGCATGGAGTTATGAAGAGATACCTGGATTAGCTCCTGATGTAGCAATCCATAAACAAGCAATAGAGCCTATTGATAACCCTATCAAGTAAGCTCATAGACGCTTGTGATTAGGGATTGAACAACAAGTCATTTATGAAGTCAAGAAATTGATCGATGTTGGCTTCATCCAGGAAGAATAATACCCTACCTGGTTAGCTAGCGTCATCCCATTTAAAAAAAAGAATGTCCGAATTCACATATGCTTTGATTTTAGGGATTTAAATAAGACATGTCTAAAAGATGAATTTCCACTATCAATCTTGGAGTTGATAGTGGACATTGCCTCATCTCATGTAGTCTTCTCTTTTATGGATGGCTCATCTAGATATAACCAAATAAAGATGGCCCCTGAAGATGAAAGAAACACTACTTTTGGAACCCCCGATCGAAATTATTGCTATAAGGTCATGGCTTTCAATCTTAGAAATGTCAGTGCTATATACCATCAGACTATGACTCTAATCTTCAATGAACTCATTCATCATCACGTCCAGTGCTATGTCGATGATCTTGTGGTCAAAAGTAGAGAAAAGGAAGGCCATCTCTTTGACTTTAGAGTAGTTTTCGAAAAGTTAAGACAATTTAACCTCAAAATGAACCCCCTAAAGTGTGCATTCGGAGTAGCTTCAGGGAAATTTCTTGGGTTTGTTGACCGATAGTAGGGAATTGAAATCAATCTAGAGAAGATCAAGGCGATAATAAAAATGCCACCCCCTAAAAGTTTAACTCAACTCAGATCATTCCAAGGGCGGTTCGAGTATCTAAGATGCTTTATATCCAACATATCAGGAAGATGTAAGCCATTCTTAGCACTTATAAAAAGGGATGCCAAGTTCAATTGGGATGACAATTATGAGCATGCCTTCGAAGACATCAAACATTACTTGATGACATCGTTGGTTCTAACAGCCCTTATCCCATCCAAGCTGCTCATACTTTACACTGCTGCATTAGACGACTCCCTTGGTGCTTCATTGGCCCAAGCCAATGATGAAGAGAAGGAAAACACACTCTACTACCCCAACCGTTGTCTAATCCTTGCTGAGGATAATTATCCATCCATTAAGAAGCATTGCCTAACTTTAATCTTTGCATCTCAAAAGCTACAACACTACATGCTTCCTCATAAGGAAAACTTAATCTCTATGATAAATCCACTACAGTATCTCATGGCACTGTTGATGCTATCGGAATGGTTGGCATGATGGTCCATGATCCTCTCGCAATTTGACATTACCTTTGTACCCCTCTGTAAAGTGAAAGGACAAGCACTAGCAGATTTGTTAGTAGCACACCCACTTCCAGCTGACTCTCTACTTAGTGATGATCTCCCTAATGAATAAATCATGAACTTAGGGGATACTAGCATTCACCACTGGGAGATGTACTTTGATGGTGCGGCTTGCTCTCAAAGAGGAGAAGAATCACAATCTACTATTTCAAAAAAGGCAGGGGTAGGACTAGTTCTCTTAACTCTGGACTGCAATGTGATGAGATTCTCATATTATCTATCCAATCTTTGCTCCAACAAAAAAGTCAAATATGAGGCTCAGATTGTTAGTCTGGAGTTAGCCGTTTCTCTAAACATCCATAACATCAACATCTTTGAGGATTCCTATCTAGTTATCAACCAAATTGCTGGGTCCTATAAGGTTATAAAGCCCAAGCTCCATCACTACCATAAGTACACCATGGAGTTGTTGGCCCAAATCCTAAACGCTACCAATTATAAGATTCCTCAAGGAGAGAATGTCATAGCGTATGCTTTTGCCAAGCTTGCCAAGGAGTTGGCATGTCCAAAGGATAAGTCCATATCAACAAAGGTCCAAAATAGATAAGTATTATCCCTTATTGATATTGAACTCATCAAAAAGTACTCTCTTGAAGGGGGAGGTTGTCATTACCAAGAAGGAAAAGGAGTTAGATTGGAGGCAACCATTCATGGATTATCTAATGAAAGGTAAACTACTTCAAGAGAAGTCCTAATTCCATCAAATGAAGTAGAGAGCACTTTCCTATGCTCTTGCGGATGGTGTCTTGTATCAGCGTTCTTTCAATCATATGTGGTTAAGATATTTAGAAAAGCATGAAGCCCGTAAGATCATGACTTAGGTACACTCTGGCTTATGTGAAGCCAACCAATCTGGTCTAAAGATGAAAGCAAAGATCAAGAAGCTAGAATACTACTAGCCGTTGATGATCAAAGATTGCATGAATACGGCTAGTCGATGCCACCAATGTCAAATACATGGTGTAGTCCTACACCAACCACCCAATATTCTACATCCTACATTGGCCTCATTGCCATTCGAGTGTTGGGGTACTGACATAGTGGGTTTGATTAATCCTCTTTCTTCCAAAGGTAATCGATTCATCTTAGCTGCTACTGAGTACTTTTCCAAATGGGCAAAAGCAATTTTACTCAGAGAGGTCATAGCTCAGCATGCGTTTCAACATTTTAGGAACCATATCATATATAGGTTCAGAGTGCCATCATGAATTATATCTAATAATGAATATGCATTGATGAACACCAAGATCAACAACTTTGCCCTGAGACACAACATAGATTGGAGATATTCTACCATCAACTACCAGAGGGTAAACGACTTAGCAGAAGCCTCCAACAAAACTCTGATCCAAATATTGAAGAAGACACTCGACGACAACAAGCAATAGTGGCATGAGGAATTAGTTGAAGCCTTGTGGGTCTACCACACCACATATAGAACTCCATCTCAATCTACTCCTTTCTCCTTAATGTATGGGTTCAAAGCTATTCTACCATTAGAAGTCCAACTCCCATCACTAAGGATAGCTGTGGGTAGCAAGATCATAACAAAGCAGAATTCCAATGACACTCCTAGCGGTACCTATTCCCAAGCAGGCATCCTATATTTAGCGTAATGTCAACGACACTCCCTATAGAAATCGTCTAACTACTCTTGAGTTTATATTAGTCCCCAGTGACATTCACTCAGTAGTCACCCTTAAGTGGGGTTCTATTTGTTGTGCTACCAATAAGTCTCCCCAGCGGTTGTTCCATGCTTTAAAAGATGTAATTCTACTATGCCTTCTTCCTACGCCCATCGATCGAAAGGCAACCCTTAGGTTATAGCTCTACCACCACTAGTAGACTATCCCTTTGGATTTGTAGATTTGAGAAAGGATAAGTCAGATATAGCCCCTTCTCAGTGGGTCCATCGCACATCAACATGGACCATAAATTAAATCTATCAAATTTGACAGAGCTGACATCCCCAATGGTTATGCCCTTATTTTGAAATCAAACTAAACAAAATAAATGATATCAAATCACATGAAATTAAGATAAAATTAATCGACTACTTTGAAGACATAAGTCCCTAGTGGCATTCACTCAAAGTCACCCAGTCGGTTTGTGCATCCAACAATCACCCCAGTGGTTGTTCCTCGCTTTGGAAGATGTAGGTCTGCTACACCTTCTTCCTAGCACATAGTCATTGCACACTGAAAGGCAACCCCTTATGTTGGCTAGCTCTACCCCACAGCTGGTAGACTATCCCTTGGATTTATAAACCTGAGGTAGGTCAAGCTTGATATATCCCCTTTCTCAGTGGGTCGATCACTTACCGATAGGGGCCATAGATTAACTTAGATTAAATTAAACTCGATCTAATTTTTCCCAGTGGGTTAAATCACACCTTTCTCCCCATGGAGCCCAAAATCATATATAAATAAGTCAAGGAAACAAATCAAATTCAAAATGAACCTCCCCAGTGGAGCCAAATTAAACCAACTCCCCTAGTAAAGTTTAAATAGAAGAAATCCAACCAAACTCTTATCTCCAGTAGATACATCCCCAAACAAATCTATGAAATCAAACACAAATCCTAATCCTCAGCAGATAGCCTAAACTTATTTCCCAAATGGAAGGTTCATATACCCGATCCCCAGTGGACTCGAGCCCATATCTCTAGCAGATGTGCCTCCACATCAATTAAAATAAAACAAATTAAAGTCAATTTGATCTTAATCCCTGATGGATTATAGATTATTATTCCCAGTGGATCTTCCTTCCATAAATCATATAATCAAATCAAATTCAAACCTTATCCCCAACAGATTTTCTTCTTCTTTGCCCTCGACATAGACCCCTCACATGTCATGTCCAATAAATGTGTAATCCCCTAGCGGATCTCCCTCCATGTCCTTGACATGGAATTCTCATCAAATGTTATTTCTTCTCTTATGCACACCTTTAATACTTAAAACAAAAGCCTAACAATGTATTCATTCAGATTACATCATCTTAACATTGTAATCAACATCTTATGATTTATGATGGTGCAAGCTCAAACCAACTATAACATATCATGCTAAACATATTATAGTTTGAATTAAGACACTATGTTATATTATAATATATGATGTTATATTATAATTTGCTATAATATAATATATTGTCTAACATTAACATTAGAATCACTTAAAAGGAACAAATAACAAGATTTTCTCAAAAATAAATAATGTTCATTTTGGATGTAAAATTGTTATTTTTCTAATAGAAATGGTACAAGGTAGCATAATTTTTGAGTTGCTTTTTGGTGTGTTGTGAATTTGGCCAAACTCTTCCATCTCAACTTTCAAATTAACATTTTTGTGAGTTTTGACCCAATGTATTATAACAAAAGTAAAACATACTAAAATGTACAATAACATTTAGTAACACACCACCACATTCATAAATATGTGAAGTTATATTATTATGTACATTATATTTTAAAATGCTTTCAATAATATATTATCTTACATTACACCTTAAAATGAATCACATTAAGCAAAAAATTTATAAAATTTGGTTGAAAAATGAACATTTATTTTGGATGCAAAATTCCATTCTATTGATTAAATGACACACCATAGCACACCCCAATGATGTTCCGTAAAGCTTACCTTAAATTTGGCCAAATCCCATCATCTCAGCCTATAAATCAGTATTTTTATGAATTATACTAGTACAAACTCTACTATATCATACTATAAAAAACTAAAATATGCTAAATAATAATTAATAATACAAAATAGTATGCTATAATGCATGATGCTACACTATGTTATGGCATCCTATATTATAATACACTATAACATATTATATTATATTCTATTTCATATCACATCACAAGGAATTGGTTAAGATAAAAAATCATGAAATGTGTCTAAACGATAAAAAACTCTATATTTTAGTCGCATCAATTACATATTTTAAATTGAAATAATATATTATGATGCCATGCTCTACTTATTATAAATTTGGACAAATTCCATCATTTTAAAGTCTAAATTAGCATTTTTATAAATAATGCTAGCGTAGGCTCGACATCATGATTGTAAAAAAACTAAAAGAATTTAAAATGCATAGAATAATATATTATTATATATGATGTTATACTATGCTACAACATATAATATTTATTTTGAACATAAAATCTTACTTTTTAGATTACAAGTGGTGTAGCACACCTTTTGTACTACAACCTAATTCCCACTTCAAATTTAATAAATTTCATCATCTGATTTATTAAATTAATATTTTATATGATTCATATTAATATAGACTATAGGGCATAATACCATAATATACTAAAACATTTTAAAACATCTTATAACATCCAAAAACATAGTACTACATGTTCAAATACATGATGCTACATTATACTTTAATATATGGTATTATAATATGATTTAGAGTTAGGGTTTAGGGTATTCAAATCTCTAATAGTCAAGGGAAAGTCTCTTGAAGATGTTTTCTTCAGGGTTTAAAGTTTTAGGGTTTATGCTTTTAGGGTTTTGGGTTTAGGGTTTTTTAGGGTTTAGGGTTTAGGGTTTATGGTTTAAAGTTTAGGGTTGTAGTTTAGGTTGAGGTGGTGGGGTTTAGTTTATTTTAGTCTGGGTTTAGGTAAATGGTTTAGGATTTAGGAGGGTTTATTTATTTATTTATTTTTAAATTAAGTAAAACAGTTTGTTTATTTAGTTCTTAGTTTATTTATTTATTTAATATTTATTATTTTTATTTTATTTAAGTTTATTTTATTTATTTTAGTTTATTTGTGTTAGGTTTATTTATTTTAGTTTAGTTTTTATTTTATTTATCAGGTTTAGGTTTAGTTTTAGGATTTTTAGTGAGTTATTATTTTATTTTTAGGTTTATGTCAGGTTTTAGGGCTCAGGGCCCAGCCTCTTGTGGGTTTAGGAAGGTCAGGGTAAGATTATGTATTATTTACAGGAAGGGCCCAGTTTAGAGCGCTCAGCTTTAGAGTGGTTCCTGGTCCAGGATAGTGTTTAGGGTTGGGCTCCAGATTTTGGGTGGGATCAGGGTCAAAGTTTAGGTTTGTGAGGGTTTAGGGCCTAGGTTAGGTTTAGGAGGGTTTAGGTTTAGGGTTTAGGGGGTTTATTTTATTTATTTTATTATTTTTATTCTATTTTAGGGTTAGGGTTAGGTGTTAGGGTTTAAGTTTAGGTAATAGGTTAGTAGGCTTTATTTTAGGATTTAGGGTAGGATTTGGGTTTAAGTTTAGGGTTTAGATTTTAGGGTTGGTTAGGGAGGTTTAGGGTAGGATTAGGTTTAGGTTATTATTTCTTGGTGTTAGGTTTTATTTTATGATTTAGGTATTATTTTAGTTTAGGTTAAATTTTAATTTATTTTATTTTATTTAGATTAGGTTTAGGTTTATGTTTATTTTATTTTTAAGTTTAGGTTTTATTTATTTTAGTTTAGTTTATCTTAGTTTAAGTTTATTTTATTTTTATTTTAGGTTTAGGTTTTTTTAGTTTAGGGTTTAGGTTTTATTTTTTATTTATTTTTAGATTTATTTTTAGGTTTAGTTTTTGAAGTTTAGCTTTTTATTTAGTTTTTATTTTAAGTTTATTTATTATTATAGGTTTATTTATTTTATTTAGGTATTTTATTTTTAGTGTAGTTTAGGTTTATTTATTTATTTTAATTTAGTTTTATTTTATTTATCTTTAGGTTTAGGTTTAGGTTAGTTTAAGTTTTATTTTATTTTATCTGTTAGGTTTAGGTTTAGGTTTAGAGTATGAGGGTGAAGGATGTGGTTAGGCTCAGTTTAGTTGTGGCTCAGTTTATGTATTATATTGGGTAGGGTCTCCAAAGGCATAGGCAGGGAGGTTAGCACAAGTCCCAGTGTAGTTTAGGGTAGGTTTTTTTAATGTTAGGTTTATATTAATTTAGGGTTTAGTTTAGGGTTTAGGGTTGCATTATGGTTTAAGGTTTAGGGTTAGGGTTTGGTTTTAGGATTTAGGGTTTAGTGTTTAGGGCTTAGGGTTTAGGGTTTAGGGTTTAAGGTTTAGAGTTTAGGGTTTAAGGTTTAGCATTGTGGGTTTAGGGTTCAGGGTTTAGGGTTAGTTTAGGGTTTAGGGTTTAAGGTTTTTAGGTTTAGGGTTTAGTGTTTAAGGTTTAGGGATTAGGGTTTAGGGTTTAGGTTTTAGGGTTTTAGGGTTTATGGTTTTAGGGTTTAGGGTTGAGGGTTAAGGCCTAAGGTTAGGTTTTTGTTTTTTTCTTTTAAGGAAACCCCATTATACGGGGGTATTTTATTGCCACAAAAAAAGGTTACAAGATCCTTAAAGAGGATAAACTCAATCTATCGCCAAAGAGCTACAATCGCCTAAGGAGTAAATCCATCTAAGTACATCCAAAAGCAAGAGAAAACATTAAATCAATCAAAAGATACAATATGACTAACATAATAATCGAAAGGAAGATTAAGGCCAATGCTCTGATGGTTGTAAGAGAGCTTGGTAATATGGAGCAAACCTGCAAGAGAACAAGAGAGAATCACGAAAGTGACACTAGAGAGGAGACTATAAAATAATACAAATAGAGAGATAAATGAAAACAATAAAAACCGAGAGCGATAATAGGAATGTTGATAAAGAAGGCTCGCTCAATCACACCAAATTGGGGATGCAAAATTGAGCATCCAAACTTCATTAGAAGGGTTACATCACATGAGCTACTACCATACCAAAGGGAGTGAAAATATCACAACCATCATAGCCAACAAACTGTGAGGAGGTAACACCGCTTGTTGATAGTCTTATGAACTTTATTACGCAATCCTAAACACAATCATATCTAAAATAGAGAGGTAATTGCAAAGAGCTAAATGGTAAGTTGTCTCATTCAAGAAAGATATCGAATATAGTCATCGACATGAGTATATAAACATGGGAATTAGTCATCTTAGCCGAGCCTCATATCCAAGTGAAACCAAAGATATAAACCCACCACCAAAAAAAAAAAAAAAAAAAATAGAAGATGAGATAACTTCCGCGATCATGCTAATCAATTCAATGATCTTATAGTCGACCTTCCCATCATAAGATATAAAATTGAAACTTTCGTAAGTGAAATAACCCTTTTATGTCCATATGAGTAATTGGAGAAAGACAATTGTAAAGGAAGGCAGCATAGTTCAACACGGAAAAAGGGCTGCAACCAACCAAAACTAACAACAAGTAAAGACATTTAGAGCTACAGCTCCCATGGCAGCATACCGGGTCAAAATTTAGATAATCCAGCTCAACAGATAACCTAGAGAAGAAGACAACGAAAGGCAGCAACTTCCCATAACACCACTCTTTCAGAATAGACAAATAAAAAAACACAAACCGACCGAGATAGAATAGAGACAACGAATGCAAATTGTAGCATTCAGGAGATGAACAAGTAAAAATAGCACGGGCATACAGAAAGCCAATCCCAACAGTAAAACAAGTAATGCAACAATGTAAAATAGAATGCAAAAAAGATAAGGCAATGGATAACCAACGCAAAAAATAGCCAAGACAGCCACAATGAAGATGGCAACATTCGAGACAGGGAAGGACTACAGATTGGCCATAAAACCTCCCAATCAGAGTAGATATTAGGCCATAAAAGTAGTTATCTTGAAGGCATAACAGATAAAATCTCCAAAACCATCACCATGACATCAAGAGAAATGTTTGTCAAGGAACCGAAATCTTGCCAACATAGAAGGAGCCAACAAGTGTGGCTGATAAACCAAGCCGAAATTTCAGGACATGAAATAATCAAAACAACAAAACCAAATAGCATGTCATAATGCCTCCCATCCAATATAAACAGCAAAGATGCAGGTTTATCAGAGAGAGGATGAAAGAAAGCAGCAGATATGATAGATCACATTAGTCCGATGATAAGCAACTAAAAGACCAAAAGGGGTTCAAAGCAAAGTCCACCAAGCAATCGAATAACATATCAACAAGGTAAACCGTAACCGCAACAATCCAATACTACCAATAATAGACAAATTTAAGACCAGGCCAAAAGGCCACCCAAAATTATATATAAGTAAATGGAAGGATAGATAATGAATAGCACCCCACCCCAAGCAAATTACATAAATCGATCGTAATAGGGTGCTTAATCACCATAATCCAACACTGCCAAGGATAGTGACAATAATAACCAATAGGATTGCCAATAATCCAACTATGCTTATAAGATAAACCATTGATGCCCTTCCAGCATAACAAAAAAAGGATATTTAAAAAAGGCATGTTCACAACATAACAAATGGAGAGAAGACCACAAGAAGGACAAACAATAATCCGAGATCAGCAAGGAAAACAGAAAACCAAAAATCAATACAAAATTACCCACAATCACAAAGAAATGCAGATAATGATCCATTGAGAAAATCCAAGCTTGCACGGAAAACAAAACCGAGATAGCAAGATTGAAAGCCTCAAGGAACCAAATCAACCTAAAAAATTACCACATAAGGAACATTCATAACAAGAAATAACAATATCCCTATTCAAAACAATCCTTGGAGAAATACCCAGGCTTGCCAAAATAATCCATTAAGAGTATACCAACAATAGTTTAGGATCAAGTAGAACATTGATAAGGCATAGTGATGCACAATACTAACAAAGACTAAAAGGGATATTATAGAAAAAAGGCCCAAAAAATAGCTAATCAGATAAACCAAACCCACAAACATCCAAAGTCTTAAAGCAGCAATAGGTAGCATCAGACTATAGTACCACACTAACAGAAATGGCACTCCAATCCAAGAAGGTAATAGCACAAACCCAACAGATGCAGGATCACAATATAAACAAAGACTGTAGATATGATTCACAGCCACCCAGAAATGAGCAACAACCCAGCAAAAAATAATCCGGGCAATCAGAGAGTCACTCCCATTAGAGCAACTATTGCAACATAAGTCAGCCATTAAGGGTAAGAAGGTCAAGAAGAACTCTGAGAAAGCCTACAAAGAACATCGATAGGAGGAAGAAAGGAAGAAAGCACAAAGAAGATCCCACAAAAGAAACCTTGCTGAAACAGGAAATGGCATGATGAATGGGGTCCAGGTTCCAGTAAAAATAACATCGAGGATGAAAAGTATCAGCAAAAAAACCAAATGTCCTCTTCATGCACAAAAATGAAGTAAAATATAACTCCCAGAAGTAAAAGAAAAATGTCAAGGAGAGTTAGAACTCAAGGGAACAGAAAACCAGAAAAAAGAGAGACGAAGAGGAGAGTTAGATTCTGAGGTAAGGAAGCCCGGAATTGTCCAAGTTAACAGACCAATGTGTATTTGGGGTAATGTAAATTGATTAAAGAGGATGATACTGTCTAATCTCACACCTAGATTTGCAAGGTAATCAGCACATGCGTTACCTTCACGCCAAACATGAGTGATGGTAAAATTTAGTTGAGAGAGAAGAGCCCTAGTTTGCTTGAGGAGGTAGTACAAACAAGCGCTTGCTATTGGTAGAAGTCAAAAGTTCAATCAAGAGAAGGGCATCCACCTCTATCCAAATATTGAGCCATTTTGAGACAAATTTCTAGAGCTTTGTGGACAACCATAAGCTCAAGATAAAGGTGGAAATAAGGGGATAAGCAAATGCACATAGAACAATACCCTTAGAATCCTCAAAATGCCTCCACAACCCAAGCCATTATGAGAGAGTGAGCCATCAAGATAATTTTAATAATATGATCAAGAGGTTTTTCCAAAACCATTCTATCATTTCGATAGTAGTAAGAGGTCCGAATGTTGAGGCCCGCTTTATTAGCACAGATTTACTTTTTAAAATACTTGTGATGGATTAAATTGGCTTTAAATAAGTCACAAATTTTATTTTTTAGTTCTAGAATAATCCTCATGTGATTCATATGAATCCCACGATGTTTAGTTTCATTTCGGTCCATCCATATGAACCAAATAAGAGTAATGGCGATTATGATTTTAATATGACCTTTAATTGCTTTGTCAAAGTAAACTTCAAGAAGTTGATATAAAGTAAAAGAAAAATTAAAATTGATAGTGTTGAATAGATTGTCATACTAAATCCAAATTTTAGAGGCAATAGTCCCATTAACAAAAACATGGTTAACATTCTCAATATGGGAACAACATTGACATTTAGAGGGTAAATAAAACCCTTTACCCCACAACAAAGAGTCAACAGAATAAAGTTTTTAGGATACACCAAGTAAGAACAGAGTAAGAAGAGGGGATATTTCTATTCCAAATTTTGGAGAACACAATAGAAGAATCCTTATTATCTTTAATGTGAATCCACACATTTTTAAGGTTGAAATCCCATTATGAGATAACTTAAAGATAACTGATCATGATTGTTAGGAGTGATGGAATACTAGTAATCATATTTAAGAAAGTGGAAGGAATAGAATCAAGAATCTTACTAGTGTTACACATGTGGTTTTGCCGTAATGAATTAACTCTAATAGCGAGTGGAGTGAGTGTAGAGTAAGTCATCAATGGATCCACAACCACTCCAGCTTGTCTTGCCAAAAAAAAGAATTGCCGAGTTTATGCCCCAAAAAATTAAGGATTCTGCATCCCATTTGAGAACAAAGTCTTCTCCACACGGAGAATCACCATTAAAAGGACAAATGAGAGGATGTTTACCCGCAATATTTAGAAGTCATGAAATTCCCCAAAGACTATTTTTGCTCCTAAAGTTCCACCAAAGTTTGTAGGAGAAGGCATGGATAACTTCTTTGATGGATTTACATCCTGCACCTCCCTCTTCAAGAGTACCACAACTATTAGACCAGATGACCAAAGGCATTCTTTAGAGGATGTATTGGTTCCCTAAGAATTTGTTTAAGAGACAATTCTATTTATGGTAGAGTTGGTAGGCACAATGGTTTGAAGAAGGTATATGGCATGGAATTTAGAGTGCTCTTGATCAAGGTAAGCCTACCACCAAAGAGAGTAAATGAAATTCCCAAACCAAAATTTTGTTAGAAATTTTGAATTAGATCATCAAAAGGTGTGATTTTTTTTTGGCCTTTAAAAGTGGAGCTCCAAGGTAATTAAGAGGGAGTTGATTTTGCTTAAAATTAGTAATTCTAGATATTTGGTTAAGTCTATTAGAGGAATCTTAGTTGAAGGAATAAAACAACATTTTCCTTCATTAAGAAAAAGACCACTAACTTTACCAAAATCATTTAGAGGTTCTTGATGGTTTTAACATGTTGAATGGAACCATTTAAGATAATGAAATCATTAAGAAAGCTAAGATGAGAAATAGGAAACCTCCATGAGTTTTAAAAGACATATTATTATTAAAAAAGATCATTAAGGCTCCTTGACGTGTATTCAATAGCAATGATAAAAAAGAGAAGGTGATAGTGGGTCACCTTGCCTCAAACCATGGCTAGAAGGAAAGAAACCTATGGACTCACCATTCATGAACCAAAAAAACCATTACATTCGTGATACATCTTTTATAATCCGATAAAACTATTAGAAAACCAAACAAATTCAGGATTTGAAAGAGAAAGTCCCATGAGAGATTATCAAAGGCTTTAGCGATGTCCGCTTTGAATAAGATGTTGCCTCCTCTAGAATTGATATCAATGTCATGAACCATTTCGAGAGAAGAATATTATCCGATATTCTGTGTTTAACAAAACTAGTTTGATTGGGAGATGATTTTAGGAAGCAAAGGGCTGTTTATTTTATTAATTTAGTAATGAGTTTTTGAAAAAAGGTGCAAAGACTAATCGGTCTAAAATCCCCAAGATTCGTGATTGTTAGTTTTGGGAATAAGGATAATAGAAGTGCTTGAAAAGTATTTGGGAATGGGATTGCCATCAAAGAAATCAATAACAAAGATTAACTAAATCGATTTTAATAAATGGCCAACAATGGAAAGAAGTGGGTCGATAGCCATCGGCCAGAATGAGTCGTGTTCATGTTCTTAAGAGTATTACTAATCTCCTCTTCTAAGGACACATAGTGAGTAAATGATTATCCTCACCGCTAATCATAGAAGGATAATGATGGGTGTTTGATAAAGTATCTAAAGAACGCTTAGAATTTAATAAAGTTTGGAAATGATGAATGATAATCCTTAATATCATTGTTATCTGCTATCCATTCACCATTAGAGTTCTTAATTTTCTTAATCGAGTTTAAGGCTTTCCGTTTATTACAAATGGCATGAAAGTACCTGGTGTTTCTATCACCTTCAGCAATATGTTTGCTTGTGACTTTTTGACGCCAATAGGTTTCTTCCATGTTTTGATAATTAAGCAAGTTATTCTTGGCAATGTTCAACTCCTCAAGTTTACTAGATCACTTGAGACAAAGATCTTCAAGAGAACAAACCTCTTGTTCCATAGCTTTAAGATTTGTGAAAAGTTTTAAAAATGTGTTTGTTCCACCAATTAAGATTTTGTTTAAGTCTTTTGAGCTTAAGCCATAGATGAGTCATACCTTTAACAGAATTATCTGGGAAAATAGGGGCCATTGAAATCTGAAAGGAGGGGGAGTAGACGAGTTTGGGGAGGATTATTGAAGGAAATCAAGAGAGGAGCATGGTCAGACAAAGTTCTGCTCAAATGCTCAACAGTGGTAGAAGACCATTGATAGATCCAAAGAGAATTAAAGAGGGCCCTATCAAGACGCCAAAGCCTAGAGTTGTATGAAGTTAGACCCAAAGGAAACCAATGATCAAATTGCAATCAAGGGTCATATTTGAGAAGTCCTCCATGGAATGAAGGTTAGAGAACATCCTCCCCTTCTTTCTAACTAGCTATGATAGTATTGAAATCACCTCCAACCAACCGAAGGTTAGCCGAGGAGGCGTAAGTGATTCCAAAGGATGTTCCTACCACTCTACAAGAGGCATAGATAAAAGAGCCAAAAGTTGATAAGTCACCTAAGGAGATTTTGACATTAACCAATTGGTCAAGATTATCAATGATGGAAATGGTGATGGAGTTGTGCCAAAAGCACCAAATTTTATTATTAAGATTGAAGAAGAAATTATGAAAGCCAAGGGATCTAGCACAAAAGCAATCTTAGAAGAATTAATGAAAGGTTCAATAAGAACAAGTAACTTGTTATTATGAAAACAAAGACTCCTAACACGACAAGGGATGAAGAGACCCACAACCCGATATTCCAAATAAGAAAATTAATCATAAGGGGACAACCAAAAGGGAAAAGTAAAAAAAGAAAGAAAGGAAAGAGAGGAGAGAAATGATGGCACATTACTTGGGGTGGAAGAAGAGTGATTCTAGAGAGGTTATTATTAGAAAATTTTTCTTTGAAGGGTTTTTTGTTTTAACAATTTGAAAGGGTCTCGTAATCCAAATTATCTCCATAAAGAGATTGATTTGTGGGTTCCGAATAGTAGAAGAATCTATCAATGATTTAGAAGAGGGATTTCACCTTCTTCCTCGGATAGAGAGAAATTGGGATCAATTGGATATCACTATGAAGGGAAATAGATGTGGAAGTTATGGCACCATTTGTAATACAAATATCTTTCTCAATATGTTCTAAAACTATAGGCTCATTATTGATTTGGTCTATTATATGATTCCCATTCAAATTGTTTAATTGGGTGTCCAATATGAGGCTACCATTCATATTTTAGGATTTAAATGAAGCAAAGAGCTATGGGAAACCGGATTATTACAAGTGAAGTTAGGTAAATTGCCATTGGTAGCATCACACCTCATTGGTTGTTTTAGTACCAAGGTCGATTGTTTGCCACTAGATAGATCAAGTAGGAGGTGTAGGTGAGAGGTTCTTTTGAGTATCTTTAGGCACATGCTGAGTATTGGTTTTTCGAGTTCCATTAATGGTAGTCATATTCTGGTAAATTTTTCCGAGATTAGGATGAAGCACAAAGCAACTGAGTGGTCGTGTCCCGAATCTGCAAAGGAGTGTAAAATAGAAAATTAATTCGACTTTTGACTATATCCAAATTTTTCGAGCCAATCCAAACCTCTTTGGGATATTTCTTTGTGATGTCTATCTCAACAAGAATACGAGCGACAGATGGCCTAGATCTATTGGCCGTTGCTTGGTCTATTTGGAGAGGTCTACCAAAAAGGCCGCCAATAGCAAACAAAACTTGATGAGTGACATAATGTATTCGCATGTTAGGAAGAGCAAGCCAAAGAGACAATGGGAGATTCTTCTTGACATCAAATAGGGCACCATTTTAGTATGATTTGACAATTATGCACAAATAAGAACAACGAAAGTGAAAACCCAGTAATCTAAATCATTAGAAAGTTGATAAGAATGTGACGAATCGACGTAGATAGAAAAGAACCCGTTAATTTTAAACTATGAAAGAAAGTGCAATGTTATCAAGAGTTGGGCATCTAAGGGAGAATTTACCCACCAAAGCAACTCAAGGGCTTAAAAGTTTTCAACATCTTGATCGTAACACATTACGAATCCACGATAAGAAGTCAAAATGAGATTAATCAAGCATTCGAGCTAGGATCTTACCGATAAAGCATCTTTGAATGATTTAATAGTACATTAACAGTAATCAATCCGTAAACTTGAAAGTTAGAGAGCAAAGTCATCCGAGAGGCTTACCGGATTCACAAGAGACCGAGCCCGCCATTGCTCTAATCCAAGGACATCACATACGAGAGCCCAACGTGGTGAAGAAGTGCAGAGAAGCGCCAAATACCCAAGAACCAATCCAGAGGGGAACCAAAGTCACCAAAATCGCCAGAGAGGGAGCAAGTGTATTTTTTCATGAGGGTTAGGTTTAGGTTTTATGGTTTTTTGTTTATGTGGTTTAGGGTTTAGAGGTTTAGATTTAAGGTTTAGGATTTGGGAGAGTGATTTGGGGTTTGGGTTTTGGGTTTGGGGTTTGTGGTTCGTGATTTAGATTTAGTCAGAGGTTTATGGTAGGTTTAGGGTTTGGGTGATTTTTAGGTTTAGTGTCAAGTTTAGTTTATATATTTATTTAAATTACAAACCAGAAGGTTTTGGTTTTTTTTGGTTTTTAGTTTTGGGTTTTATATTTTTAAAAAAAATTAAATAAACCGAGATTTTAGGTTGATTATTTAGTTTACTTTTTATTTATATATATTATTTTATTTTATTTTTTATTTAAGTTTTATTTTATATAGTTTAATTTATTTTATTTAGTTCTATTTTTATTCTAGGATTACCACATTTATGTTTATTTTTTAGTTTTGTTTTATTTTATTTTATTTTTTAAGTTTAGGTTTTATTTTTTTATTTTCTAGGTTTAGTTTAGGTTTTTATTTTCTTTTCTGGTTTAGGTTTAATGTTTTTATTTTGGTTTATTTCATGTTTTTTTTAGTTTAGTTTAGGTTTATTTAGTTTATTTTATTTTATTTAGGTTTAGATTTTGTTTGGTTTAGTTTATTAGGTTTAGGTTTAGGTTTTATTTATTTTAGTTTAGTTTGTTTTTAGGTTATATTTATTTTAGTTAATTATATTTTATTTTATTTGGGTTTAAGTTTAGGTTTAGTTAATTTTCAATTTAGGTTTAAGTTTTATTTATTTTAGTTTAGTTTATTTTAGTTTAGGTTTAGGTTTATTTTATTTTGTTTAGTTTAATTACTTTGATTAAAACCTTTTTTTTTATTCAATTTAGTTTATTTTATTTTTTATTTAGCTTTATTTTTTATTTTATTTAGTTTAGTTTACTTATATTAGGTTTATTTAATTTAGTTTTGGTTTTTTATTTTAGTTTATTTTTTAGGTTTAGGTTTACATTTAAGATTATTTTTTAGTTTAGTTTTATTTTTATTTTATTTTTTAAATTTAGGTTTTATTTTTTATTTTTAGGTTTAAGTTTAGGTTTTTATTTTATTTTTTTTATGTTTAGGTTTTAGGTTTTTTTTATTTTGGGTTTATTTGTTAGTTTAGGTTTAGGTTAAACATTTATTTTAGTTTAATTTATTTTATTTAGTTCAGGGTTTAGGCTTAGTTTATTTTAATTTTAGGTTTAGTTTTTATTTATCTTATTTTAGTTTATTTTAGTTTAGGTTTAGGTTTATTTTATTTTGTTTTTTTAGGTTTAGCTTTTTCTTTTAGTTTAGGGTTTAGGTTTTATTTTTTATTTATATTTAGGATTTATTTTTAAGTTTATTTTTTAGGTTTTGATTTTTATTTAGTTGTTCTTTTATTTTTTTTTAGGTTTATTTATTTTTATTTTACTTTTAGTTTTATTGTACTTATGTTTTTTTGCGTTTTTAGGTTTATTTTATTTTTTTAGTTTAGTCTACATTTTTATTATTTTTATTTTAGTCTAGTTTTAGTTTTTTATTTTTAGGTTTTAGTTAAGGCTTTTATTTTATTTTATTTTATTTTATTTAGGTTTATTTATTTATTTTATTTTTATGTTTTACTAAGTTTACGTTTAAGTTTTTAGGCATCTAGGGTTTTGGGTTTAGAGTTTAATGTTTAGGGTTTATAGTTTGGGGTTTAGGTTTTATAGTTTAGGGTTGTAGGTTTTAGGGTTTAGGGTATAGGGTGTAGGGTTTTGGGTTTAGGGTTTTAGGGTTTAGGGTTTAGGGTTTAGGGTTTAGGGTTTAGGGTTTGAGGATTTCGTGTTTAGGGCTTAGGGTTGTAGGCTTAGGGTTTAGGGTTCAACATTTTTTTAAACTCAGTAAACTAGTAGGTTTAGGTTTATTTAGTTTATTTTTTATATTTTTAGTTTATTTTATTTTTTAATTCTTATTTAGGTTTGTTTTTTTATTTTTGTTTAGTTTATTTTATTTATTTTAGTTTAGTTTTTTTTTTATTTTAGTTTATTTTTGATGTTTAGGTTTAGGTTTATTTTTATTTCTTAGTTTAGTTTTATTTTTATTTTATTTATTAGTTTAAGTATTATTTTTTATTTTTAAGTTTAGGTTTAGGTTTTCATTTTATTCTTTTAGGTTTAGGTTTTAGGTTTTTATTTTATGTTTATTTTTATGTTTTATTTTTTAGTTTAGGTTTAGGTTTATATTAATTTATTTTATTTTATTTTATTTAGGGTTTAGATTTAGTTTATTTTAGGTTTAGGTTTTATTTATTTTAGTTTAGGTTTAGGTTTATTTTATTTTGTATATTTTAGGGTTAGGTCTTTTTTCTATTTTATTGTTTAGGTTTTATTTTTATTTATTTTTAGGTTTTATTTTTAGGTTTATTTTTTAGGTTTAGGTTTTTATTTTATTTTATTTTAGGTTTATTTTATTTTTTATTTTATATTTAGTTTTTATTTTATTTAGGTTTTTTCTTTTTAGGTTTATTTTATCTTTTAGTTTAGTTTAGGTTTTATTTATTTTATTTTAGTTTAGTTTTTATTTCTTTTATTTTTTTATTTGTAGGTTTAGGTTTAGGTTTAGGTTTAGGTTTAGGTTTTAGTTTAGGTTTTATTTTATTTTATTATATTTATTTTATTTAGGTTTAGGTTATTTATTTTATTTTTAGGTTTTATTTAGTTTAGGTTTAGGTTTTAGGTTTTTAGGGTTTCGGGTTTAGGGTTTGTTGTTTAGGGTTTAAGGTTTAGGGTTTAGGGTTTAGGGTTTAGGCATGTAGGTTTAGGATTTAGTGTTTTTTTAATTAAGTAAACCTGTAGGTTTAGGTTTATTTTTTCTTTATTTGAGTTTATTTTATTTATTTTATTAATATTTAGTTTTGTTTATTTATTTAGGTTTATTTATTTCATTTTAGGATTTTTATTTTAATTCATTTTTTAGGTTTAGGTTTAAGTTTAGGTTTAATTTTTAGTTGACTTTTATTTTTATTTTATTTTTTAGGATTAGGTTTAGGTTTAGATTTTTATTTTATTTTTTAGGTTTAGGTTTTAGGTTTTTATTTTAGGTTTATCTTTAGGTATTATTTTTTAATTTAGGTTTAGGTTTATTTTTAGTTTATTTTATTATATTTAGTTTATGGTTTATGTTTAGTTTAATTTTGGTTTAGGTTGAGGTTTTATTTATTTCAGTTTAGTTTATTTTAGTTTAGGTTTAGGATTATTTTATTTTCTTTATTTTAGGTTTAGAGTTTTTTATTTTAAGTTTAGCATTTACATTTCATTTTTATTTATTTTTATGTTTATTTATTAGGTTTTGGTTTTTATTTAATTTTATTTTAGGTTTATTGTATTTTTATTTTATTATTTTTTTAGGTTTATTTTATTTTTTTGTTTAGTTTAGGTTTTTATTTATTTTCTTTTAGTTTAGTTTTTAATTTTTCATTTATTTTATTTTTAGGTTTAGATTTAGGTTTAGGTTTTGGTTTAGGTTTTTGTTTATGTTTTTATTTTATTTTATTTTTTTATTATATTAAGGTTTTTTTTATTTATTTATTTTATTTTTAGGTTTTATTTAGTTAAGTTTTAAGTTTTTAGGTTTTTAGGGTTTAGAGTTTAGGGTTTGGTGTTTAGGGTTTAAGGTTTAGGGCTTAGGGTTTGGGGTTTAGGGTTTATATTTTAGGTTTGTAGGATTTAAGTTTAGGGTTTAGGGTTTAGGGTTTAGGGTTTAGGGTTTAGGTTTTAGGGTTTTAGGGTTTAGGGTTTAGGGTTTAGGGTTAGGGGTTTTTTATAAAAAAATTAAGTAAATTGGTAGGTTTAGATTTATTTAGTTTCTTTTGTATTTATTTTAGTTAAATTTATTTTTTATTTTGATTTAGGTTTATTTTTATTTACTTTAGTTTATTTATTTTAGTTGAGGCTTTTTATTTTAGTTTATTTTTTTAGTGTTAGGTTTAAGTTTCAGTTTATTTTTTTTTGTTTAGTTTATTTTTATTTTAATTTCTAGCTTTCGATTTTATTTTTTATTTTTTAAGTAGAGGTTTAGGTTTTTATTTTATTTTTTTAGGTTTAGGTTTTAGGTTTTTATTTGAGGAATAATTTTAGGTTTTATTTTTTAGCTTAGGTTTAGGTTTATTTTTAGTTTATTTTATTTAGTTTAGGTTTAGCTTTAGGTTTAGTTTATTTTAGGTTTAGGTTTACATTTTATTTATTTTAATTTAATTTATTTTAGTTTATGTTTAGGTTTATTTTATTTTTATTTTAGGTTTAGGTTTTTTAAGTTTAAGGTTTATGGTTTATTTTTTTATTTATTCTTAGGTTTTAGTTTTAAGTTTATTCTTTAGGTTTAGTGATTTATTTAGTTTTTATTTTATTTTAGGTTTAGTTTTTATTTTATTTATGTTTTTTTAGTTTACTTTAGGTTTTTATTTAATTTATTTTATTTTAATTTTTATCATTTTTTTTGTTTTTAGGTGTAGGTTTAGGTTTAAGTTTTAGTTTATGTTTTTATTTTATTTTATTTTTTAAATTTATTATAGTTTTGATTATTATATTTTTAGGTTTTATTTAGTTTAGGTTTAGGTTTGTTTAGCTTTTTAGGGTTTATAATTTTTTTTGGTTTAGGGTTTAGGGTTTAGTTTTTAGGGTTTAGGTTTATAGTTTAGGATTTTGGGTTTAGGCTTTTGGGTTTAGGGTTAGGGTTTTAGGCTTAAGGGTTTAGGGTTTTGGATTTTTAGGGTTTAGAGTTTTGGGTTTGGGTTTGGGTTTTAGGTTTAAGGTTGTTTTAGTTTGGTTTAGGTTTTGGGTTTTTTAATAGAGAATTCAAGTTTTTATTTATATTTATTTTATATTTTAATTTAGTTTAGTTTATTTATTTTTGGTTTATTTATTTTAATTTTGTTTTTTTATTTTAGTTTAGCTTTTTTATTTTAGTTTATTTTTTAGTTTTAGGTTTAGGTTTATTTTTTAGTTGAGTTTTATTTTTATTTTACTTTTTAAGTTTAGGTTTTATTTTTTATTGTTAGGTTTAGGTTTAGGTTTTATTTTATTATTTTAGGTTTAGGTTTTAGGTTTTTATTTTAGGTTTATTTTTAAGTTTTATTTTTTAGTTTAGGTTTATTTTTAATTTATTTTATTTTATTTAGTTTAGGGTATAGGTTTAGTTTATTTTAGGTTTAAGTTTAGGTTTTATTTATTTTAGTTTAGTTTATTTTAGTTTAGGTTTAGGTTTATTTTATTTTATTTTATTTATTTTTATTTTAGGTTTAGGTTGTTTTTTAGTTTAGTGTTTTGGTTTTATTTTATTACAATGTCTTAGCTCACCTTAGAAAGTTTCTAGCTATGTTAAGCATATACGACGCCTTTGTCTTATCCAAAGAGATAAGGAAATATCTAATCAAGACCTTACTTGATCTAGAGATATGCTTAGCTCAGTTGGTACTAAAGAAGATGCATGCCACTCGAAGGAAATCTTAGGAGTTACATTCGACGATGAAGACTTACTCCTAAGGACAACCGAGCACAACCACCTCTTTACTTTACAATGGATGTTGGTAGATATAGACTATCCAGAGTTTTGGTTGACCCAGGTGTATCAATTAACATTATGAGTCTAAGGGCCCTTTCCTACTTGAGGATCGACATCTCCAAACTCCAGAAAACAAAGGATGATGTTGAGAGGATGCAATGAACAAGGTGAGAGGGCCTTGTGGTGTTTATTTTTGGATGTATGGAGGGGGACACCACGCATATCGTAGGGGTGGTACTTCTTGAGGTGATCAGTACAACATTGAGGTGTGATGTATCATCTCGAAAGATAGAAGCATCACTCTACAATGGACCTAATCACGTAATAAGGACTCCTAAGGCATGATGGGTCTTCAAATGTACAAGAGATTTTTTCCCTACTTTACATGGATGAATAAAAGAGAGTTTATATTAAACTAGGTTCTTATGTTCCATATGAAGGCAAGCATCCATAGTTAATTACATCTTAGAAAATAAAATTTTTTAAGAATACTCTCGATTAAAGTAGACAAGTATCATCTCCAAAGATTTCAAAGTTAGACTATCAAAAGATTGGTTGTATTTGGAAAATCAATTGGGAAAGCTCAAGTGGAAGACTTATTTTTGGAATCTAAATGAAATATGAAGGAAATGCTCATGATACTAAAAATTCTAATGAACATTTCAATCTATCCTATGGTTGGGCTTTATAGTTTTGAAGTTGATAAGATTTATATGTTTTAAGTTGAAATTTAATTAGATTACTAGGGCTTATACTCAACTCCATAGTTTAGGTTTAGAATTTCTTTTAGTTTATTTTATTTTATTTAGTTTAGGGTTTAGGTTTAGTTTATTTTAGGTTTAGGTTTAGGTTTATTTTATTTTATTTATTTTAAGTTTAGGTTTTTTTTTAGTTTAAGGTTTAGGTTTTATTTTTTATTTATTTTTATGTTTTATTTTTATGTTTATAGTTTAGGTTTAGGTTTTTATTTCGCTTTTATTTTATTTTATTTTAGGTTTATTATATTTTCATTTTTCATTTAGTCCTTATTTTATTTAGGTTTATTTTATTTTTTTAGTTTAGCTTAGGTATTTTTTTTATTTTTAGTTTAGTTTTTATTTTTTATTTTATTTTATTTTTAGGTTTAGATTTAGGTTTAGGTTTAGGTTTTAGTTTAGGTTTTTATTTTATTTTAAAATTTTATTTTAAAATTTTATTTTATTTAGATTTAGGTTTTTTATTTATTTTATTTTTATGTTTTATTTAGTTTAGGTTTAGGTTTTTAGGTTTTTAGGGTTTAGGGATTAAGGTTTGTGGTTTTGGGTTTTGGGTTTAGGGTTTATCGTTAGAGTTTTTTTTTTCTGAATTAAGTCAAGTGGTTGTTTTTAAGTTTATTTTGTTAATTCTTTATTTATTTTAGTTTATTTTATTTTTTATTTTTATTTAGGATTATTTTTATTTTTATGTAGTTTAGTTTATTTATTTTAGATTTATTTATTTTGGTTTAGGTTTTTAGCTTTTTAGCTTTTTAGGGTTTAGGGTTTAGGGTTTGGGGTTTAGAATGTAAGATTTTTTTTTGGGTTTAGGGTTTAGGGTTTAGGTTTTATGTTTAGGGTTCAGGTTTTAGTTTAGGGTTTAGGATTTTTAGTTTTTTTATAACAGAGAATAAATTCAAATTCAACATTTCTTCATTTTGATTTCATCAACCAAGTAACACATAAATTTTCTAAGACATAAGCGACAACGTAGATAAAAAATGAGCACGCATAGAGAAAATAAAAAACCTTAGATAACTAGAATTGTCTCTACTGTAAAGACACAGTTCCATTAGAAGTAGATTGGATCGGTTATTCTTTAGTTTCTCCTGTTCCCATCAGAATCACCTCGATCTGCCAAGCTGCAAGATCTACCATCATATCCCTGATCACTCACTCTGCCACCACCACGGCTGTAACCTCCATCGCTCCTCCCTCCTCCATAACCACCACTGCTTCGACTACCACCTCCATATCCTCCAGCATCTCCAAATCCCACACCACCATATGCCACCTCCACTTTACCTTTGCCTCTAGGGAGCTAGTTGATGGTGATGTTCCTTCCATCAAGGTTCTGCCCATTCTTATGGTTTAGGTTTAGGTTTAGGGTTATTAGGTTGTAGGTTTAGGTTTATTTTTAAATTTATTTAGTTACTTTTATTTTAGGTTTAGAGTTTGGGGTTTAGGGTTTAGGGTCTAGAGTTAGGGTTTAGGTTTAAGGTTTAGGTTTTAGGGTTTAGGGTTTTAGGTTTTATGCTTTTAAGGTTTAGGGTTTAAGGTTTTGGGTTTAGGGTTGTTGGTTTAGGGTTTAGGCTTTAGGGTTCACGATTTAGGGTTTATGGTTTTTTTTAAATGAAGTAAACCTATAGGTTTAGGTTTATTTAGTTTGTTTAGTTTATTTTTTATTTATTTTAGTTTATTTTATATTTTATTTTTATTTAGGTTTTTTAATTCTATTTAGTTTAGTTTATTTATTTTAGGTTTATTTATTTTAGTTTAAGTTTTTAATTTTAGTTTATATTTTAGGTTTATGTTTATTGTTTAGTTGAGTTTTTTTTTTAAGTTTAGGTTTTATTTTTTATTTTAGGTTTTGGTATAGGACCATATTTTAGTTTTTTTAGGTTTATTTTTAGGTTGTATTTTTCTATTTAAGTTTAAGTTTATTTTTAGTTTATTTTATTTTATTTAGTTTTGGTTTAGGTTTAAGTTTAGTTTTTTTAGGATTAGGTTTATCTTTTATTTATTTTAGTTTAGCTTATTTTAGTTAAGGTTTAGGTTTATTTTATTTTATTTATTTTTATGTTTATTTTATGTTTAGGTTTTATTTTTAGTTTAGGGTTTAGGCTTTATTTTTTTTTATTTTAGGTTTTATTTTAAAGTTTAGTTTTAGGCTTAGGTTTTATTTACTTTTTATTTTATTTTATTTTTATTTTATGTTTAGTTTTTATTTTATTTTGGTTTTTGATTCATAGGAATATTTTATTTTTTAGTTTAGTTTAGGTTTTTTTTTATTTTAATTTATTTTTATTAATTTATTTAATTTATTTTTTAGGTTTAAGTTTAGGTTTAAGTTTTAGTTTAAATTTTTATTTTATTTTATTTTTTTTATTTAGATTTTTTATTTATTTTATTTTTAGGTTTTGTTTTGTTTAGGTTTAGGTTTTAAGGTTTTAGGGTTTAGAGTTTAGGGTTTGGGGTTTAGGATTTATGGTTTAGGATTTTAAGGTTTATGGTTTAGTGTTAGGGTTTAGGGTTTAGGGTTTAGGGTTTGGTGTTTAGGCTTTAGTGTTTATGGTTTTTAGGGTTTAGGGTTTAGGGTTAGGTTAAATTTAGGTTTAGTTTAGGTTAGCTTAGGGTTTAGCTTTAGTTTAGTTTAGGTTTAGGGTTTTAGGGTTTAGGGTTTAGGGTTTTAGTTTAGGTTTAAGTTAGGTTAGTTGGGGTTTAGTGTTTAGGGTTTAGGTTTAAGTTAGTTTGTGTTTAGGGTTTAGGGTTTAGGATTTATCGTTTAGGGTTTAGGGTTTAGGGTTTAGGATTTAGGGTAATTTAAAAAAAAATGGTTAAGTGGAAGGTTTAGGTTTATTTAGTTTATTTTTTATTATTTTAGATTATTTTATTACTTTATTTTTTTAGAATTATTTTTTATTTTTATTTAGTTTAATTTATTTATTTATTTTTTATTTATTTTAGTTTGTTTTATTTTAGTTTATTTTTAGGTTTAGGTTTATGTTTCTTTTTTAGTTTAGTTTTTTTTTATTTTATTTTTTAGGTTTAGGTTTTATGTTTTACTTTTTATTTTTAAGTTTTTATTTTATTTTTTTAGGTTTAGGTTTTAGGTTTTGATTTTAGGTTAGTTTTTAGGTTTTTTTTAGTTTTGGTTTAGGTTATTTTTTAATTTTTTTATTTTATTTTCTTTAGGGTTTAGGTTTAGTTTATTTTAGGTTTTGGGTTAGGTTTTATTATTTTAGTTTATGTTTATGTTTATTTTATTTTGTTTATTTTAGGTTTAGGTTTTTTTTTTAGTTTAGGGTTTATGTTTTATTTTTTTTTTATTTTTAGGTTTTATTTCTAGGTTTTATTTCTAGGTTTAAGTTTTTATTTAGTTTTTATTTTTTTTAGGGTTTGCACACTTTAGAGCGTGTTGCAACATCGGTGGCAGCAACGCTCCTCCTCTTCCTTTTCATTAGTACTCTGTCAGGTGTTGCATTTGATTGGTGCACCAAATTGTCCGACAATTCAGTGAAGACTTTTGCTAAGTTGGAGCACCTCTTCATCAAGAGGTTTGATGGAGCTCAGCAGAGGGTGTAGGCGACCTCATTATAGAGAAATAGAAACTCCATGAGTTCCTTCTTGATTACATTCTCAAGTGGCATAACCTGAGCATGAAATGCGAAACACACTGTCTGAATAGCATGCCATTGAGATTCTTCTCAAGAATATCCATGGCCCGATCACCTTCATGCTTAAGGGCTTTTCCATCAAAACATTTGAGAAATTAGTCAACTTGGTGGCTAGCCTACAAGAGGAAGCAAAGTAATTGCTCTTTCCCGACCAATCATCTAGGCCCAAGCCGCAGAAGGTGTTTAAGAAGAAGTTAGGGACAATTGTGTTAGTGGATGAGAGCGAGAGTTCACTATGAAGACTATGAGCTCATCGACCTCCTTTGCACCTCTTCCACCACCGGCCATCATCGGCCACCATAACTGATAATCATTTCCACAACCTCGTGACCCATGTATTCATATCCACCAAGTACTTTCCCTACTCTTGTATATTGAATAAGCCTTATTCATTAAAGAGGTAGTTAGGAAAATCTTTAAGAATCTCTTAAAGAAACTTGACTTTTAGTTACGAGCCTAGAGGCGGAGGAGGTGGGCGATGATCCTAGCTATTTCCCTTACCGCATATTTAGGCCATGTCTTGAGGATTGTATCACTTTTAAGGACTAGCTTGCAACTACAAGTTGAGAGCCATAGTTATCCCTAAGGAATACTTATTAGAATAACCATCTAGTTATTAGAGTAATCCTTGGGGATACTTCCTCTTAAGACCAAAGAAGGTTAGGATATCTCCCATCAAACCTCAGATGATCATCTCTAAGATCAAGAAGCTTTCTTTGGGGTTTCTCTGGTAGCTCAAAGCCTCCAAGACACCAAGGAAGGTTTGCACCTGGGCAAAGACCTTCGGGGAGGTGATAGCAGCAACGGCAACTCACCATACTTGCCCAAGATAGTGATAGCTACCATCATAAGTGAAAATTCCCTCCAGGTTGTAGATGCCTCTTACGCTAGCTCCTCTTCTATCACTTGAGACATTATATCTTGATAAGGGCACTAAATCCACTCTTCTTACTTTACTTACTTTTCTCATCATGTACCTCTACCCAAAAGAAATTAATGAAGAAAGCTAATTCTAGTTATATATTATCCACTTATGATGCTCTTGATTTTATTCTATTGAAGATCTAGACTAAATAAAATAATAGCTCTAGTAGTTCTAATCCTTTTTTTTCTGGGTTTACCTCTTGAGATTGATTTGGAGTCAACTGACTCTGAGGATCCCATAGGAGAAGCTATAGGTATGCCCAATGGGAAGGTAAAACTTTCCATAAGCTCATCATCCCAAGAAGTCACTGAAGTCAACCTACACAATGGTAAAGTTCTACCTTTTAGCGTAGCACCTCAGGATAAGGGTAAGCAAGTCATTGGTTCTAGTGAGCAGGTAGCCCCTCTATAGGATGGTCCACCCTTGGATATTCTTGTGGAGGCCCAAGCCAGAGTAGATTATAATGTCCTAGCTCACCTTAGAAAGTTTTCAACTAAGTTATGCATATACGACGCCCTTATCTTATCCAAAGAGATGAGGAAATCTCTAATTAAGGCCTTAATTGATCTAGAGATATGCTTAGCTCAGCCGACCACTACTAAAGTGGAGGCATGATACTCGAAGGACATCTTAGGAGTTACATTCAATGATGAAGACTTACTCTTGGACCATTTACCTCTTTACATTATAGTGGATGTTGGAAAATACAAGCTATCTAGAGTTTTGGTTGACCTAGGTGTATCAGTCAATATTATGAGTCTAAGAACCCTTGCCTCCTTGAGGATCAACATCTCCAAACTACAAAAAGAAAGGATGATGTTGAGAGGATTCAATGAACAAGGCGAGAGGGCCTTGTGGTGTTTATTTTTGAATGTATAGGGGGAACACCACACAAATCATAGGGGGTAGGCACTTTTTGAGGTGATCGAGTACAACATTGAGGTATGATGCACTATCTCAAAAGATAGAGGCATCGCCCTGCAATGGACCTAATCACGTAATAAGGACTCCTAAGGCATGATGGGTCTTCAAATGTACGATAGATTTTTCCCCTACTTTACATGGATGAATAAAGCATGGTTTATATTAAACCAGTTTCTTATGATCCATATGGAGGCAAGCCTCCATGGTTAATTACATCTTAGGAAATGAAATTTCCTAAGAATACTCTCGATTAAAGTAGATAATTATCATCTCCAAAGATTTGAAGGTTAGATTATCAAAAGATTTGTTTTATTTGGAAAATCAATTGGGAAAGCTCAATGAGAAGACTTATTTTTGGAATCTAAATGAAATATGTAGGAAATGCTCATGATACTAGGAAGTGTAGTGAGCATTCCAATCTATCCTATGGTTGGGCTTTATAATTTTGAAGTTGAGGAGATTTATATATTTTGAGTTGAAATTTGATTAAATCACTAGGGCTTATAATCAACCAACATAAGGTTGTGGGAATGCTTAAGAGGTAAGGATTTATGCTCATAGCCTGAAGGAAATAGCTACCTCAGATCCTAAATCTAGGGAGCTTTAGCATGAGGCAGTGGACATAAGTGTTTACCTCCATAAATTGTCTTACTTACTTTGCACTGAAGTGGCACTAACTCCTCCTATGATTTTAAAACCATGTAGTTTAGTCTTATGAATTACAAGAAAGATAAGGTACTTATTTAATTAGAAAGAGACTAAAGTCCTAAACACACTCTAAGAGACTAGACCTTGAGTGGTATGAGCATATGACTTAATCTATAGATGCAAAATCTTTTCAAATTTTATTTCATTTTAGACACATCATTTTGATAGCAGCTTTAGGATTTCTTATGCCTAAATGCATGATGAAATAGGTTATGGGTCAAATCAGCTAGAAGAAGGTGTTCTCCACCATAAGGGATGGCCTTACAGATCAAGCATTCCTTTATCATTCAATGATGGAGATCTTTCATGTTCAAGAGAGAAAGAATATGCATGCATGTGAAACATACAACCATAGAGCTAAGGGGTTACTAAATCTTTTAATTATTTTATTTATATCTTAGGCTTTATGATGATTTTATGAGTTATTTAAAATTTAGTTATGAGTGATTAGTTGGGTAGAAGAGTTATTTTTATCCTAAGAGCCTAATCGTATCCAAGCCACACATTAAAGTATCAATCAATTAAGAAACTATGGAAAGCATGTCATCTTAATGCACAATGTAAACATTACATCAAATAATTATATAAACTATCATAAAAGAATAAAAGGCCAGTGTAGTTGGGTATTGCCGTACAACTCGAAGAGAGAAAAGATGGATAGCCAAGCTCTACTCTTATACAATCTAGAATATGAAAGAATAATTATAATTGTATTAAATGCTATGAGGGTCTTCTTTCTTCATATCTTCATTTTTGATTTGGTTGCTTCCTTGATTTGGATGGTTCTTGATTCAAAGGTATCTCACGGCACCCCAGTACAAAGCCTTCTGGCCACTACTCATTCTAATTCCCCATAGCACTCATTATAATCCTAATTCCTATTGTAAAAATTCTACTTATGTGAGAAAAGTAAATCTTACTACACCTTCAAAATGGAGGTTAGCTAAATATACAAATAATCCTAAGCTATTGTATTTATAATTTTGACTTAGCACCCTACACATGGGTAACTAAGCCCACCTGTCCTAACTTGGATTATGCTTAACGATTTAAGCAATATGTAAAAAGGTTATTCACATTTATTTTTAAGCATTCCTAAAGCATAATCACCTATAGAGAACATGATTAGGCTAATATTGGCCTATCATCCAGTCTACGAAGCATTCACCATAACATCCAATCTAAAATAATACATCATGAAAGATAACATACATCACATCATACACTATCCTAACTTAGAGCTAGAAGTGGTGACTTAATTCTAATGCGTGTATTAAGGCTTGTGTGGTAAGTCTTGTTAGCATTAGTGTTGTATTTTCTATGTAGAAGGATTCAATTCAATTAACATGAAAGGTTGATTTCACTTGAAGTAGTTTAATTGATTTGAGAATTTTAATTTGTGTTTTCTTTTGTTTCATTTGATTACACTTAATAAGTGTGGTATAAAGAGAGGAAAAGAGGATTGCCCTCTTTTATTCTTACCTTAACTCACTTTCTAAAGTATATTAATTTGATTTAGTTCTATTTAGTTAATGTCTTATTAAATGATTTAATTAATCCTAAGTTTAGGTTCATTTTAAATAATCCTATTAAAAATGAAAGGCATCTTAAGATTAATTTAATTGAATTACTACCATGACATATACATATAAATCAATCCTTTCCATCACATGTAACATGCTTATGATTTAATCTTAAGTGTATCTATACATGCAACATATTTTAGCACACTTAAATGATGAATGTATGTGTATGTTTAAAATTTATATTTTTTAATGAATTATTTAAACATATTAATTTAAAACTTTATCCAAATTCTTATACAAAATGACATAAGAATGAAATTAAATAGACATGTGCCATTGTTAAACGAAGGAAGTGAGGTAATCAAATGACCTCCTTTGAGCTAGCTAAAGCCTCATTCTGGATGTCTATATACCCATTTGCATTCAAACATATGTAAATTATTATAAATGAACATAGAAACTAAGCTCCAAATCATATGTCTAATTAATTCAACCACTTAATATAATGATTGCATGCAATTTTAATGTAAAATCACTAATCAATCACATATACATATACATGTAGAAATATATAGGCAAGTACTTGTCATTGTGTTAAACTAGTGAGGTAATCAAATGACCTCCTTGGGGCTAACTAAAGCCTCATATTCCTAGGATGTCCTAACTATATACTTGTTTTTTCAAACACACATGGATGTATGCATAAATGAGAGAAAGAAAAGATTGTATTTTTTATTGAATCATTTATATATATGAATTAAAACTCTATCCAAATTCTAATGTTGAAATACATAAGAAGGAAATCAAATGGTCATTGTTAAACTAGGGAGGTAATCAAATGACCTCCTTGTGCTAGCTAAAGCCTCGTTCTGGATGTCCGTAGACTATATACCCATTGGCATTTAATCTTATATAAATCAACACATGAATAGAGGAAAGAGAATTCAACATTCATACACTTAAGCTATAAGCACATGCATTTCTTATGTATTTCTAACTAGCATCATAACACATTATTATTCATTTATAAGCTTTTGAAAAATATATTTGGATTTAATAGTAATAATAGCCACACATATATTAAATTAAATCAACACATGCAAACTTACATAAAGGAAATCCATTTTATTTTACTAGATTTTGAAAAGATGGATGCATGAATTCAAATGACATACCAAATTTAACATGATTGGAAAGATGACAATCAAATATAAGCATGTGATTCATTCAACCAAACTAGTTCTTAAGGATAATCAAATCAAATAAGATTATTTAAAGCAAACCAAAGCTTTTTTATTAATTAAATTTTGATTTTAATTTGATTTAAAGAGGAGAAGAGAAATTATCACTTGTTATTTTAAACCCATTCCCACATTAGTGGTTTGATTTAATTTAAGGAAATATAATTAAGTTGATTTTATGGGTTAATTCAGTTGAACCCTTAATTAGATGAATTAATTATCGTTACCTATGTCGCCTTAAAGAAATTAACTAAATAATTATGAGCCAACATGATATGCATGAAAAATAAACTTACAATGATCCTAGGAAATAAAAAGAGCCAAATGCAATTGGCTCATGATTAATAGTTAATTAGATTAAGGGACTTAATTAATTACTCTTAGGGTTTTCTGACACATGTGGACTAACCATAATTTCATTAAATAACTTTAGGTAATTAAACACTTAAAGATCTACCCAAAGATTTAATTAATTATGGTCTGACTTGATTATGATTTTAATTTTATTAAGTGATTTAATTAATTAGTAAAATCATAATTAGTTTCATTTTAAAAAAGGGTGAAATGAACTTAGGGAAAGGGGTCCCAACCCTATTCCTTAGTTCACACTGAACAATGATTGATTAAAAACTTAATTAATTTATTTATTACTATTCATGGGATTAACTAATCCTTAATTAACTTAAAAGAGTATTTAAGGTTTAATTAGTTAATTTTCTTAATTAACTAAGCAATAAATCCCAAGAAAATCATGGGAGGTAGAGGTCATCCCATTAAATTAACCCACAAAATTTGAGATTAATTGCTCAAGTAATTAAGGAGTAATTAAACTAATATTTTTTGTAAATAAACTATAATTACTATTCAAAATTAGTTAAGATTGTTTTTAATTAATTCTCCTCTAAAAATATCTTTAAAATGTGTATTTATTTGCATTTTTTTTATTTCTCTATGATTTTTTAAGATTTTTAAAAGTTTCAGCCATTAAAAATGATTAATTAATTGCCTAATCCTGCGCCACGTACGGATGTGGCACACTTTTGCATGGCAATCGGATTGGCTACTTAAAACTTATCTAACTCGCCTATGTGGCGTGCATGGCTTTCTCCTATCCGATCTAAGATGGGATGCCATGATTAATCCCACAGATTAATAGGATTAAATTAGATCAATCTAGCGGATCTAATCATGTCCGTCCATTCTAATCATGCAGAATGGATGATGCATGATCTAACGTCATGTGAGTGAGAAAGAATGGAGTCTGCCCACCATTGCTCACTTGATCTGAGCTTGCCTGAGCTCCGATCAACTCCAAAAGGATCCCACTCCTTCATGACATCGATCGGAGGGGATCTAATGGTTAAGATCACATAAGATACAAGTTTTTTTCAAGAAGCTCCAACTTATCTTTTCCTAAGAATTTTCTCTGGAAGCATACCTCGCTAGAGCTCAAGTCTAGAAGCTCGAATGATTGAGGAAGATTCATCTAGTGGAGATGTAGCCCTATAGAGCAGCAATTGGATCAATTCCTCAATGTTCACTTGGAAGGCCATGAATTGATGATTTAGAGCTCAGCTTTGATTGAAATCCCACCTCCTGAGCTGAAGCTTGGGGAGATGATTCATTCTTGCTCGAGGCAGTGGAAGGTGCATGTAAAGTTAATTTGAGTTTGATGGAGAAATTGGGAAGTTAGGTTAGAAATGGGAGTGTCCTATATGAGAAATGACATTTTGATCAAAGAATGAGCTTGGGAGCTTAGGATCTAGGTAGTTATGAGGAATGATTTTTGTGTGTGTTTGAGTGGAAATGACAAGGTGTATACCCCCTTCATCTTGATTGGATGGTGGGATCATGTTTGGGTTTTAGTGGCCATCCAACCATCTTAGAGTAGTGTGGTGGGAGGAGGTGAGTTGGCTGTCTTGGTTGGTCAAGGTGGAGGTGGTCAAAGAGGAATCATGTCTTCTATGGGTCTCCAATGGGGAGGGTGAGGTGATTTCACCTCCCATAGTTCATGGCTAACCCAACCACCCCTTAGGTTAGGTTAGATAGTGTCTTAGGAGCCTAAGTGGACTATTTGAGAGTACCAAGTGGCCAATGGAAATGACCAATGCATACATGATTTGTCTCATGTGATGCCCTTTACCCAAGGGTAGAATGACCATTTGGCATTGGATTTTATTTGGGTAGAGTTGTAAAGTGGGTTAGCCCAAATTTCAAGTCAATTGGAGTTGATTTGGTTAGGTTTGGCTCAATTTAACTCAATTAGGTCAAATTAGTTGGGTCAAGTTGACCAATTAGTCAAATTGGGTCAAACCAAAGGTTTGGTCAACATATGATCATTTGGGATGTTCACTTTGGTTTGGTTTGGCTTAGATTTGATTTTGCTTTTGAATTCATTTGGGTCAAATGGGTTGTTGACCAATTTGACCAAATTGGTAAAATTGACTGTGGGTTTGGGTTTAGTTGACCAATAGAAGATTATTGTAAGAATTGATTTCAATTTGGATTTGTTATATTTAGGCCAACTTGAACATTTAGGTCAATTTGGGCTAGGTCAATTGAGTTCAATCCAATCATGGCTTTGGTCAAGTTCAACAATCAATTTAAATGAACTTGAGCCATTAGTTGCAATCAATTTGGTTTATATTTTATTTGACCTAATTTGGTCTCTTAGATCAATTGGGTCAAGAGGGCCAATTGGATTTGGTTTCACTCAATTGAAGGTCATATTCAAATATTGATTTTGATTTGGTATGAATCATTGGTTTCAAGGGATTTGAATCTTAGGTTACAATTTGGCTAGTTTGGGTTCATATGTGTTAAAGGGACTTGGTCAAATGACCAAGACTTGTTTGACCCAATTATGATCGATCAATCTAGGTGATTAACAATCATCATGATGGGAGATTTTGATGGGCATGGTTCAATCCAATTTGGGTAGGATTAGAACTTGCTCAAGTCAATTGGCTTTGGGTTGGACCAATTGGTTTAGTTGGTTTGATTTTGGGCTAAGTTGATTGATATTTAAATTCAATTGTAATTGGCTTGGGTTCAAATGGGTTTTGGTTCATTTGAATAATTCAAGTCAAAATGGTTAAGTTGGGTTTTATTTGGGATTATTTTGGTTTGACTTGATGATTGTAGATTCATTTATATTTGTGAATATGATTGAAGGCATGATTGATTCATGAGAAAATCAATTGAATTTGGGTTTTGGAATAAAAGAATTTTGCTAAGTCAACATGGCTTAAGTTTGAATTTTGATTTGATTGATTTAATTTTAATGAATGTATATTTCATTTAAATTTATGAAGATGATTTAAAATATGATTGATTTATGAGAAATCAATTGAGTTTGACTTGATTTGATTAAGATTTGGCTATGTCCATGGATAGGTCATATGGCATGGAAGGTTTTGATTTAATTTGATTCAGCCATTTAGTTTTGATCATTTGAATGTAGATTTGATTTATATTTAGGAAGATAATTGAAGATATAAATTGATTATGAGAAAATAAATTGATTTTGATTGATTTAGATTAAGATTTGGCTAAGTCCATGGATAGGTCATGGCTGGAAGGGTTTCAAGTTTGATCATGGGCTTCATCATTTGGTTTTGGAATTTGGATTTGGATTTTGATTTGAATTTGATGTTTGAATTGAACTTGATGTTTGGTTTGAGAAGGTGAACATGGATTGGATTTGTAGGGTAGGTGTGGATTATCCTAATCAAGGAATAACTTAGCCTGGTTAACCCTTCTAAGTCTTGCTAAGTGTTTTACCTAATTGTTAGAAATGTCTTATGACTATGGAAGTCTTAGTATTTAGAAGACTCTTAAGTCTAAGATGGGAAGATTGAATCCACACTCCAAAAGTGAGGTCAATAGGCCTAGCTCCATAGTGTTACCCTGAGATAGAAATTGGAAGATCAAGCAAAGTTTAACATTATAGACTGGAAATCTTTCAACGCTTGGGAGACCATGGATACATGAGAACAACATAGTTCCATCTTCTACATATATGAAGTTTGAGAGAGGGATTATTATTATGTCAAAGGAGATCTCAAGTCATTTATAGTTCACTAGCGGCTGAGGATGCAACTTAATACCTCCCTCAAAATGAACAAGTTTGTCCTCATGAACTTGGCCAAAGTTTAAAAATAAAAGAAAATAAAAAGGAAAAGAAGGAGAAAAAGAAAAAGAAAAGATAAGAGAAAATGAAAAGAAAATAAAAGGAAGTGGAAATAGACTTGGAGGAGGAAGTGGAGCCTGACATTAGATTCCACCCATAGTTTGTTACTCCATTTGAACATATGGGTTAGACTACCTGACCTCCACCAGGCAAAGGAAGAGGCCAATTCAGAGGCAGTCTTGAGGGTGGAAAACCTCCTAATTGGTCATCCAATAGAAGATATATCCCAACTACTAGCTATTATCCATATAGACTTAGAATCTAGTTCATAGGATGAGTTTTATATAGTTAGAAAACTAGCCTCTGAATGGACTGAAGCTTTATAGAATGAAGACTAGGCTCCAAAAGCAAAGCATAAGTTTATTCAAGTCATATATGAAATGGTTAGGCATCGCTTGGGAACCTTAGCTCTAACCCCTTTCCTCTCAAAAGCTAAGGGTTTGGTTAAAGAAGCCCTGTCATCAAGAAGAATAGAGGTTCTTTCAAGCATCATCCTCAAGTCAAAAAAGTTAATGTAGAACTTGAGGATAATTTATATAAAAATTTAATAGAATACCTTTGATTGGTACTTTCAAAATTTAGCAAAGAAAGGGTTAATCCCACATACTTGGTCAAGCATAGGTTAGAAGAACTTCAAAAGAATTCGAATAAATTCAAAAAAAGCTCTCAAGATTGAGACCAATGAATAGGGTCCTGTCGATGATGATGATTACCGCTAGTCATCACCAATCATTTGAAATCTGAGGGTCTTTTCAAATCACATTAACTCATATGAGGAGTGCTTAGAAACTTCGATGATCCATGATTTTGAAGTCAAAGATGCAATCGCTAGAGTTCAAAGAAGAGATCAACTCAAATCAATGAGCTCAAGAAAATCAACAAAGATCCACGCCATATATATTGTTAAATGAAATTAAAACTAATGACTTTTTTAGCTATTCAAGGACAACTTTGCATGGAGTTATAAAGAGATAATTTAGATAACTCCCAAAACTAGAAAAGAGCCTGTAAGTTTATCAAGTGTTCTAAATGCATATGATTAGACATAGATCAATAGGTCATTTATGAAGTCAAGAAACTGATCGATCCTGGATTCATTCGGGAAGAAAAATACCCTACCCGGTTAGCCAATGTCATCTTAGCTAAGAAAAAGAATGGCCAAATTAACATATGTGTCAATTTTAGGGATTTAAATAAGGCATGTCCAAAAGATGAATTTCCACTACCAATCTTGGAGCTGATAGTGGTCATTACATAATCTCATGCAATCTTCTCTTTCATGGATGGCTCATCTCAATATAACCAAATAAAGATAGCTCAAGATGAAAGAAACACTACTTTTGAACGATTAGAATCTATTATATATGGTCATGCCTTTAGCCTTAAAATATCAAGATATCCGGTGGACTATCATTCAATTGATGAACTCATTCATCATCAAGTCGAGTGCTATGTCGATGATCTCGGGCAAGCTGCTCATACTTTACACTACTGCATTAGATGACTCCCTTGGTGCTTTATTGGCCCAAGTCAATGATAAAGGGAAGGAAAATGCACTATACTACCTCAGCCGTCATCTAATCCTTGTTGAGGTTAATTATCCACCCATTTAGAAGCATTGAGTAGCTTTAATCTTTGCATCCCAAAAGCTACATCACTACTTGCTTCTTTATAAGGTGAACTTAATCTCTAGGATTAATCTACTACAATATCTCATGACATGTCGATATCCGCATACACGATGGTCCATGATTCTCTCACAGTTTAACATTACCTTCGTACCCATCCGTGCAGTGAAAGGACAAGCATTAACAGATATCTTAGTGATGATCTCCCTGATGAACAAATCATGAATGTAAGGGATGCTAGCATTCACTGTTAGGAGATGTACTTTGATGGTGCGGCTTCCTCTCAAAGAAAAGAAGAACCAAAATCTACTATTCAAAGAAAGGTGAGGGTAGGAATAGTTCTCTCAACTCTGGACCGTGATGTGAACAGATTCTCATATCATATGTCCAGTCCTTATACCAACAACGAAGTTGAATATGAGGCTCTAATTACTAGTCTGGAGTTAGCTATTACTCTAGGCATCCAAAACATCAACATCTTCAGGGATTCTCAGCTAACTATCAACCAAATCTCTAAGACCTATAATGTTATATAGCTTAGGCTCCCTCACTACTACAAGTACACCATGGAGTTATTGCCCCAAATCCTAGAGGTTACCATTTATAAGATTCCTCGCAGATAGAATACCATAGCATATGCTTTAGCCAAGCTTGCCAAGGCATTGGCATGTCTGGAGGATGAGTTCATATCAATAAAGGTTTAAAATAGATAGGGATTATCCCTTATTCATATTAAACTCATCAAAAAGTACTCTATTGATGGGGAGGTTGCCATTGCTAAGAAGAATGAGGAGTTAGATTGGAGGCAACCATTCATGGATTACCTAAATAAAGGCAAACTACCTCAAGAGAAGTCCCTAGCTCATCAGATGAAGCAAAGAGTACTTTCCTAAGCTCTTATGGATGGTGTCTTATACCGGTGGTCTTTTGATCATATGTGGTTACATTGTTTAGACAAGCACGAAGCCTATTAGATCATGACTGAGGTACACTCAAGATTATGTGGAGCCAACCACTATGTCAGTACCCCAACACTCGAATGGCCATGAAGCCATGTGGCCTTCAATGATCAAAGATTGCATGGATATGGCAAGGTGACACCACCAATGTAAAATACATGGCATCATCCTACACCAACCACCAAACATTCTACATCCTACATTGGCTTCATGGCAATTCGAGTGTTGGGGTACAGACATAGTGGGTCTGATTTGTCCTCTTTCATCTAAGGGTTATCAGTTCATCTTAGCTACTAATGACTACTTTTCTAAATGGGGGAAGGCAATTCTGCTTAGAGAGGTCACAACTCAGCATGTGCTCCAATTATTTAGGAACCATATCGTATATAGGTTCAGAGTGCCTTGATGAATTATATATGATAATGTTATTGAATTCAAGAGCACAGAGATCAACAACATTGCCTAGAGACACAACATAGATTGGAGATATTCTACCATCAACTACTTGAGGGAAAATGGCTTAGCTGAAGCCTTCAATAAAACTCTTATCCAAATACTAAAGAAGACACTCGACTACAACAAGCGACAACGGCATGAGTAGTTAGTTGAAGCCTTATGGGCCTATCGCACCACATGAAGAACTCAAACTCACTCTACTCCTTTCTCCTTAGTGTATGAGTCTGAAGCTGTTCTACCATTAGAAGTCCAACTTCCATTACTTAGATAGCTATGGGTAGCAAAATCACAATAGAGTAGAAACACCAAGTGGTTAGAAGAGCTCAAGGTTTGAGGGGAGACGCCATGTATGCCTAAACCTCATGTTGTACAAAGCTAAAATAATTTAAGCCCACAATAGGTTGTTCTGTCCTAGAGCTTTTAAAGTAGGATAGCTTATTTTAGTTCTAAATAGACCGATTATTGCCTGTCGTAAGATGGAAGGAAAGTTTGAACCTACTTGGGAAGGCCCTTTTTCCATAAAGAAGACCTACCAAGGAGGATCTTATCAGCTTATTAATCATAAGAGAGAGCGTTCAATGCTTCTAATCAATGGGATCTACTTAAAGAAAAATTATAAATCATGTTTGAAAATAATTATCATCAATGAAAATTTCATTTCGAATTCAATCTCTTCCATGTTGAAAGTATTCTTATTTGTGAATCTGCCATGGTGTGTTTAGGGTAGGTGTAAAGAACCTAAGAGATGTCCTATCATTCATCGACACAATACAAACACAAACTACACACAAACATATAAAACAAACACATATCTTTAATCTTGGGCAACTCTAAGTTGAGATAACGCCCCAAGTGACACACACGCAGTAGTTGCTCTAGGTCGGGCTAACGTGCTACCCTGCTAGTGTGTCACCCAATCATCATCTTGCTTTGGAGGATGTAAATCTACTACACTTTCCTTCCTTACTACCACACCGACGAAAGCACCTTATTAGTTTGGTAAGCCTTACCGCATTGTTAGTAAGCTACCTTATGTTGGCTTCAGTTAAGAGGATGTGAGCTTCCTATGCTTTTTTTTTGGATTAGCATTCGTCCACTAACTGGGTCGAGTATATTTAAAGTTTAGGATAAGTGCCTTAGTGGTTCCTTCCCTCTTGACTGCTTCATTTTTGGGTCTAGTCCTTTGTCAGGGCTCCCCGCTTAGTAGTATCTCTAGGTCAGATAGTATCTATCCCACCAACGATAGACTATCCTGATGATCAGTTCTGCTTGAAAAGTTGTAAGCCTACATGCTTTCTTTCTAGATTGATCATTGCACACCGACGAGCACCTTAGGTTGGTTGGTTCTCACTATGCTGATGAATACACCAGTCATGTTGATGGATACACCTTAGGTTGGTTGGTTCTCACACTTAAGATACACCACTCATGGTAGATGCAAGTCCGCTATGCTTTCTCCTTGAGTTGGCCACCTATACACCTATAGGCTTTTCCATGGCTCGATAATGCCCCTAGCAAAGACACCTCTTTGTGGAACTATATTTGGATCACATCCTTTGTGACCCCATTTAGACACTACCCGAATTACTATCAGATTGAATAGTTCCCTTTTGCTAGTAACCACCCCTGTGGATGTGCAGATTCTCCCGTTTGTCTAGTAAATCTGAGATAGGTTAATGCCGACATAGCCTTTTCTTAGTGTGGTCCCTCACACACCAATAGGTTCCACACAAACAAATAAACAAAATATATATTCACTTGTGGATTAGGAGGACACCCCAAGCAATACCTTTCCCCAAGCATGCATCATATCTTTAAGGAAATGTTAGTAAAACTCCATATGGGAACTCACTGACTACTCTTGAGTTGATATAAGTCTCTAGAAGTGTTCACTCAGTAGTCACCCCTAAGTCGAGTTTGATTTGTTGTGCTACCAATATGTCACCCCAGGTTTTTCCTTTTAAAGATGTAAGTCTTCCCCTCCCCTAGCATACCATTGCACATATCAAAGGCAATCCCTTAGGTTGGCTAGCTCTACCCCATAATGATTAGACTATACCTTTGGATTTGTAAATCTGAGATAGGACAAGTTTGATATAGCCCCTTCTCAGTGGGTCCATCACACACCGACATGGTTCATAAAATAAATCAATCAAATTTGATCAAGCTCACATCTCTAGCAGATATGCCCTCAATTCAAAATCAAACTAAACTAAACAAACCATATCAAATCACAAGAAATTAAGATAAAATTAATCTTGACTACTTTTGAGTTGACATAAGTCCCTAATGGCATTCACTCAATAGTCGACCTATGCAAGGTTCAATTTGTTGTGCATTCAATAGGTCACCCCAGCAGTTATTCATCACTTTGGATGATGTACGCTATGCCTCTTCTTAGCACACATTGCACCAAAAAGGCAACCCTTAGGTTAGCTAGCTCTACCTCTAGACTATCCCTTTGATTTGTAAACATGAGGAAAGTCAAAGTCGATATAGCCCTTTCTCAAGGTTCATCGCACACCATGTCCATATGTTAACTTAGATTAAATTAAACCCAATCTGATTTTCCCTAGTGGAACCCCAAATTAAATATAAACAAGTCAAGCAAACAAATCAAATTCAAAAATGAACCTCCCCAGTCAAGCCAAATTAAACCAACTCCCCCAATAGAGTCTAAATCAAAGAAATCCAACCAAACTCTTATTCGTAGTGGATACATCCCCAAAATAATCTATGAAATCAAACTCAAATCCCAATCCCCAGCCGATAGTCTGAACCTACTTCCCTAGTAGAAGGTTCATATACCCGATCCCTAGTGGACTCGAGCCCATATCTCTAGCAAACATGCCTCCACATCAATTAAAATAGAATAAATTAAAGTTGATTCGATCTTAATCTCTAGTGGATTATAGATTCTTATCCCCAATAGATTTTCTTTCCACAAATCATATAATCAAATCAAATTCAAACCTTATCTCCAATAGATTTTCTTCTTCTATGCCCTCGACATAGACCCCTCACATGTCATGTCCAATGCATGTGTGATCCCCTAGCAGATCTCCCTCCATGTCCTTGACATGTAATTCTCATCAAATCTTATTTCTTCTCTTATGCACACCTTTAATACTTCAACCAAAAGCCTAATAATGTATTCTTTCAAATTACATCATCTTAACATTGTAATCAACATTTTATGATTTGTATGGTGCAAGCTCAAACTAACTATATATCATGTTAAACATTATAGTGTGAATTAACAACAATATAGTATATTATAATATATGATGTTATATTATAATTGCTATAATATAATATATTGTCTAACATTACACCTCATTAGAATCACTTAAAAGGAACAAATAACAAAATTTTCTCAAAATATGAATAATGTTCATTTTGGATGTAAAATTGTTATTTTTCTATTATAAATGGTACAAAATAGCATAATTTTGGTGTTGTTTTGTTGGTGTTGTGAATTTGGCCAAATTCTTCGTCTCAACCCAAATTAACATTTTTGTGAGTTTTGACCCAATGTATTATAACAAAAGTAAAGATATTAAAATGTACAATAACATTTAGAAACTCACATTCCATATATATATGTGAAGTTATATTGTTATGTACATTATACTTTAGTATTCTTTCATATAATATATTATCTTACATTACACCTTAAAATGAATCACTTTAAGCAAAAAAATTATAAAATTCAGTTGAAAAATGAACATTTATTTTGGATACAAAATTACATTCTTTTGATTAAATGACACACCATAGCACACCCCCAACGATTTTCCCTTAAGCTTACCTTCAATTTGGCCAAATCCCATAATCTCAGCCTATAAATCGAATTTTTATGAATTATACTAGTACAAACTCTACTACATCATTCTATAACAAACTAAAATATGTTAAACAATAAGTAGTAATACACATATGCTATAATGCATGATGCTACACTATGTTATGGCATCCTATATTATAATATACACAACATATTATATTTTATTATATTGCATCACATCACAAGGGATTGCTTACGATAAAACATCATTAAATTAGTCTAAACAATAAAATCCTATATATTTTAGTCATATCACTTATATATTTTAAATTGAAATAATATATTATGATGCCATGCTCTACTTATTATGATTTGGCCAAATTCCACCATTTTAAAGTTAAATCAAAATTTTTATAAATAATTCTAGTGTAGGCTCGATTGCATGATTGTAAAATACTAGAAGAATTTAAAATGTACAGAACAATATATTATGATATATGATTCTATACTATGTGACAACATATAATATTTATTTTGAACATAAAATCTTACTTATTAGAGTACAAGTGGCGTAGCACTCCTTTGGTACTACAACCAAATTCCCACTTCAAATTTAACAAATTTCATTATCTAATTTATTCAATCAATAGTTTTAATATAATATTATATGAGCAATACCATAACATACTATAACATTTCAAAACATCTTATAACATCCAAAACACATCACAACATTCTCAAATATATGATGCTACATTATACTATATATATGGTATTATAATATGATTTAGGGTTAGTAGGTTATTCAAATCAATAGTCAAGGGAAAGTCTCTTGAAGGCATTTTCTTTAGCTACCATAACTATGTTAGATTAGGTCATTCTTAGATCTACCTAATGACATCTTTATTCAAAGTTTAGGGTTTAGGTAAGGTTAGGGTTTAGAGTTAGTAGGGTTTAGGGTTTTAAGGTTAGTTTAGGGTTTGTGGGATTAGTTTAGGTTTTAGGGTTGTAGGTTTTGTGGGTTTTGTGGGATTATGCTTTATGGTTTGTGGGTTTTAGTGGTTTAGGGTTTGTGGGTTTACTTAGTAGTGTTTAGGGTTTAGGATTTTAGTTTAGGTTTAGTTTAGGTTTAGTTTAGGGTTTGGGTTTAGTTTAGGGTTTGTTAGGTTTAAAGATTTTTTGACACTGGGAATAAATTCATATTCAATATTTCTTCTTTTCGATTTCATCAACCAAGTAGCACCCGAAGTTTTCTAAGACACAAGTGATGACGTAGATAATAAATGAGCACCCATAGAGCAAATCAGAAAACCTAGATAAGTAGGATCATCTCTACTATAAAGGCACTATTTTGTAAGCAGTAGATTGATAGATTCTTCGCTTCTAGTTCCCATCGTAACTACCCCACCCTCTCGAGAAGTGGGATCCCATCATATCCCCAATCTCCCTTTCCACCACCACACTGGTTTTGTATTCTCCTTCATCCATAACTACCACTGCTCCAACCACAACCTCTATATCCACCAGAACCTCTAGATCCCCCACCATCACTGATAATCGTCGCTTTGCCTCCAACCATAAAATCTAGATTGAGCCTAGCTGATGGTGATGTTCCTACCAAGGTCTCTGCCCATTCTAGGTTTAGAGTGGGTAGATTTAGGCTCATGCATTTAGGGTTTAGGATTAAGGTGGGGTTTGTGGGTTTGTGGTTTGTGGCTCAGTTTAGCTTTAGGTTTCAGGTTTGCTTTAGGCTTTGTAGTTTAAGGTGTAAAGTTTAGGGTTTGTGGGATAGGGGTTTATGATTTTATTTAAAATTAAGTAAACAACCCGATTTATTTAGTTTTAGTTTTTTATTTATTTATTATTTTTTAATTACTTAGTTAATATTTATATTTATTTTAGATATTTATTTTAGGTTTATATTTAGTCTTTTTTTTATCTTAGTTAGTTTAGGTTTATCTTTAGTAATATTTATTTATATTTTATCTTTTATTTTAGGCTAGTTTCAGTTTATTTTATTCTCAGTTAGGTAGGTTTTATCTAGGCCTATTTTTTAGGTTTATCTTTATTAGGTAGTTTATTATATCATTTAGCCTAGTTTAGTTTAGTTTATTTAGTTTAGTTTATTTATCTTATCTTAGCTTAGTTTATCTTGTTTTATTTTATCATTTAGTCTAGGATCTTTGCCTAGTATTAGGGTTTTATTCCATTTACTTTTATCTTAAAGTTTATTTAGGCCTAGTTCTATTTAGCTTTATTATCTAAGCTTTTTATCTTTTTTATTATTTAGTTTATTTATCTTTTAGCCTAGCTAGTCTTTTACTTATCTAGCCTATTTATTTCATCTTATTTAGGCCTAGCCTAAGCCTTAGCTAAATTTTATCTTATCTTATTTATCTACCATCTTTATCATGTTTATCTAGCTCAGCTCAAGCCTCAGGGCCTTGTGGCCCAGGCCCAGGGCCTAGGGCTTTGCGTCCAGGGCTCAGGCCTAGGGCTCAGCCTCAGGGGCACAGAGCCTGAGGGGCCTGGCCTGTCACCTCAGTGTTCAGATCTGATCCAGGCCTACTGGTCTGGCTGAGCCCAGGGCCTAGGGATCAGCCTAGGGCCCAGGGCCTGACCAGTGGCTCACCCACCTGCCCAGGTCAGGCTGTGGCTCATGTCAGGCCTCCAGTGGCCCAGGCCCATGGCCCAGGTCAAGGGCTGTCACCAGTATAGGCCCAAGCTCAGTGGCCCTGGGTTCCCATGGATCTGGGTGGCCTGTTTATCACTCAGTTAGGCCCAGTGATCAGGCCAGATCTTAGGGCCTGTCCATTTAGTTAGTTAAGCAAAAAGTTTAAGTTTATTTATTTATCATTTTTATTTTATTTTATTTTTACTATTTTAGCTATTATTATTAGCCCATCTATATCATATATTAGCCCAGTCAGCCTATCTTTTAGCCTAGTTTTAATATCTTTTAAGATTTACTAGGGTTTATTTTATTATGTTTATAGGTTTATTTAGGTATTATTTTATTAGTTCATTTTATTTTTTCTTTAGTTTAGTTTAGGCTTATTTAGTTTATTTAGTTTATTTTAGTAGTTTAGTTTATTTTATTTTAGGTTTAGTTTCTTTATTTTATTTAGTTTAGGTTTATTTAATTTTATTTTAGTTTATTTTTTTTTTATTTAAGTTTTATTTTAGTTTTATAGTTTATTTTATTTTATTTAATTTATTTTAGGTTTTATTTTATTTTAGTTTATTTTTTTATTTATTTATATTTACATTTAGTTTAGAATTTTTTAGATTTTATTTTTTTATTATAGGTTTAGTTTTTTAATTTATTTTATTTTAGTTAAATAGTTTAGGATTATCTTTTTAGCTCTGTGGTTTGTATCAGGGTTTGGGTTTGTGGTAGCATAGTTAAGGTCAGTTAGGTAGTTATTTTTAGTATTTAGGTCTTAAAAAAATTAAGTAAACCCACAGTTTAGATTTAGTTTTTATTTATTTTATTTATTATTTATTATATTTTAATTTATTTAATTTAGTTTATTTATTTTAGGTTTATTTTATTTTAGTTTATTTTTCAAGTAGGTTCATCTTATTTTTATTTTATTTTATTTTAGTTTAGGTTTTATTTTAGGCTTAAGTGTTTTATTCTAGGATTTTCATCTTAAGTATTTAGTTTATTTATTATTTATAGGTCAGTTTAGGTCAGGATTTTAGTTTCAGTTTAGGGATTTTTTATAGGGCCCAGTTTGATTTTATCTCTACAGATATGTTTATAGGTTTGCTTTATTTTATTTTTATATTTTAGTTTAAACCTTTATTTAGATTTTATTTTATCTTATTTTAAGTTTATTATTGATTAGGTCTTTATAATTTTATTTTTATAATTTAGCTTTTTATTTTATCTTAGTTTAGTTAGGTTTAGTTATTATTTTATTTAATATTTTATTTATTTTATATGTATTTTAGGTTTTATTTTTTTAGATATTTTTATTTTATCATTTTAGGGCTTATATTTAGTTTATTTTATCTTTTTAGGGCTCAGGATTTAGGATTTATGGTTTAGTGAGGGTCAGGTTTAGGGGTTTAGGGTTTGGGGAGTGGTTAGTTTTGGTTTAAAGTTTAGTGGGTTTTAGTTTAAGTTTAGTTTCTGTTTGGTTTTTTTGACAGAGAACAAATCCAGATTCAACATTTCTTCTTTTTATTTCATCAACCAACTAACACACCAAGTTTTGTAAGACATAAGCGATGACATAGATAAAAAATGAGCATGCATAGAGTAAATCAAAAACCCTTGATAACTAGAAATGTTTCTATTGTAAAGGCACAATTCCATAAGCAGCATATCAGATCAATCGTTCTTTCGTTTATCTAGTTCCAACCATAGTCACCATGGCCTCTCAAGTAACGGGATCCGCTATGATATCCCCTGATCTCCCTCTCATTACATAGCTCAGCCCTCTCGCCTCCATAACCACCATAACTCCAAACACCACCTCAATATCCACTGACCTCCAGCATTCTCCACCACCATAACCATGGCCCACTCCATTCACTTTGCCAAATCTAGATTGAGCCCACTGACCAGATGTTCCCCAGGGTTCCATCCACCTGTGGGTCAGTTTATTGGTCAGTGGTTTAGGTCTTTTATTTAGGTTTACTTAGTTTAGGGGTTTAGGGCCTAGGGTTTGGGGTCAGCATTTGGTCAGGCTCAGTGCTCAGTGCCTGTCAGGGTGTGGTTTATGCTTTTGTGGTGTATCTGTGATTTAGGTTTTCTTTGATAGGGCCTTTAGCATGGCTCATGGCTCATGGTCTAGGGCTCATGGTTTCTTTCTTTAAATAACCCATAGCCTTTATAGCTCATTTTATTATCTATTTTATTTTATTCTTTTATTTAGTTATTTATTTTATTATTTATTTTAGTTTAGGCTTTTATCTTTAGTTTATCTTTTTTTAGGTTATTCTTTTAGCCTGAGTTTTATTTTTATTATTCTTTTTAGGTTTTTTTTTATTTTAGTCAGTTTATTTTATTTTAGTTCAGTTAAGTTTTATTTTAGATTATTTTTAGTTTTTATTTTTAGTTTAGTTTAGGTTTTATTTTATCTTATTTTAATTTATAAGTTTAGTTTTACTTATTTTAGTTTAGGTTTTTTATCATCTAGTTTATTTTAATTTAGTTTATTTTAGATTTATTTTATTTTTATTTTAGGTAGGTTTTTTTAGTTAAGCATTTTATTTTTTATTTATTCTTAGGATTTATTTTTAGGTTTATTTTTAGGTTTATATTTAGTTATTTTATCTATTATGTTTTCCATTTATTATTTACGTTATTTTTAATCTAGTTTTATCCCAGTTTATTCTTATTTCTTTAAGTATATTTATATTTATATTAGTAATTATTATTTAGGTTTATACCCAGTTTATCTCATTATCTATTTATATAGTGCCCATGCCTTTACCCAGTTACTCAGCCTCAGCTCAGCTGGCCTTCAGGCTCAGTTTTTGGTCAGGCCCAGCCCCAGGGTCAGTGGCTCAGGGCCCAGTACCCAGGTTACAGCCCAGCCTCTATTTGTGGCCTTTGTAGGCTCCAGGTTTCAGGCCTTCCCTGGGGCAGCCTAGGCCTAGGATCTTTCCCTTAAATCAAACAAACCCATAGGGCATTTAGTTTATTCTCTTTATCTTCTTATTATTCTTTTATTTTATGTTTATTTTTATATGTTTATCTTATTTAGCTCTAGCCTATCTATGTCAGTTTATCTTAATTTTCTTTTAGCTCAGTCCATCTAGTATTATTTTATTTTACTAAAGTTTATATTTTATTTTAATCAGGGTCTATTTTATTTTATAGGTTTATTTTGGATTTTTAGTTTATTTTTTAGTTTATTTCTTAGTTTTATCTTAAGTCAGTTTAGTTAGTCATGGCTTTAGGTTTCTATTTATTTTAGTAGCATATTTTAGTTTAGTTTAGATTTTTTTTCTTATTTTATTTTATTTTAAGTTTATTTTTAGGTTTAGATTTTATTTATTTAATTAGTTTTTTTTTATTTAGTTTTATATTATTTTAGGTTTATTTTATCCTAGATTACATTTATTTTATCATATAATTTATTCTTTAGTTAATTATTTATTTATTTTATTTATATCTTGTGCCTAGGCTCAGTTAGCTTATCTTTCTTTAATTTTAATTATTCTGCTCAGCCTTAGCTCATGTTTAATTCCCATTTATCATCCAGGCCTAGGTTTTTATTTCCATCCTAGCCTTCCAAGCCAGCTCAGATCTTCAGTCTAGCCAAGGCTGGCCTCAGCTCTTTTATTCATCTGTATTCAGAGCCTCTTAGGCCACTTGCATGGCCCATGGCCTGTGGCCCAGTGGGGCCATCTCCTGGCTCAGAGCCCAGGGCCCAGGCCAGTCCCCGTCACCTCCTGGCCCAGGGTCCACTAGGGCCCAAGGCCCAGGGCCTGGGGGCCCAGCCTTGGGCTCAGGATCTCTCAGGGCCTGGGCCTGTGTTTCAGCCCAGGCCTGTGTGGCTGTGGCCTGTGATCTGTGGGGCCAGGGCCTGTGGCCCAGGTCAGGGGTCAGCTCAGTGGCCCAGGGCCTCAGTGGCCTGCTCATGGCCACAGAATCCAAGCCTTTTGGGTCTGGGGTCAGTGAGCTGGGGCTCAGGGCCATGCTCCCAGTGGGGTGGCTCAGTCAGGGTCAAGTCTATCAGCCTGCTGGCTCAGATTCTGTTTTATTAATCCTTTCCATTTTACCTTTAAATCAAGTGAACCTGCTAGTCTGTATTTTAGTATTTAATTTATTTTTTTTAGTTTATTTAATCTTTATCATTTACCTTTCATTTCATTTATTTAGTTTATTTATTTTAGCTATTTATTTTAGTTTTAAGCTTTTATCTTTATCTATCTTTATAGTTTATTTAGCTTCAATTCTATTTTAGATCCATCTTTATTTTTATTTTGTTTTATGTTTAGGTTTTATTTTTTATTTAGCTTTAGTTTTAGGTTTATTTTTCCTTTAGCTTGTTTTAGGCTCTTAGTTTATTTTAGGTCTCATTTTAATTTAGTTTATGTTTACTTTAATTATTTTATGTTTTAGGGCTTTATAGTATCAGTTTAGCCAGTTATCATCTTAGTCTTATTTATATGTTAGTCTTTTTTTTATCTTTATTCCAACCTTTTAGCTAGTCTTTTTATTTTTAGTATTTTTAGATCTTTATTTATTTATTTTATCTTTCCAGTTTATTTATTTAGGTTCTTTTATCTTATTTAGTTTTATTTATCTTTATATTTAGTTAGTTTATTTTATCTTATTTCCTTTTAGTTTAAAGCCATAGCTTTTTTTCCAGATTCTTTATCCATGTCTTTGCCTTATTTAGCTCATTAAGGCTTTATTAGGCCTAGTGCCTATGGCTCCAAGTCAGGTTTGCCTAGTGTGGTTAGGGCCTAGGGCCTGTGGTTTAGGTTTGGGTTAGCTTTAGGGTTTAGGTGGTTGTAGTTTAGTGTATGGTTTTTAGGTTTAGGGCTGGGGTTTAGGTTTAGGGTTTTAGTTTAGGTTGTGGGTTTGGCCAGTTTAAGTTTAGGGTCAGCTTTTAGTTTTTTTGGTAGGTTTTAATTTTAGTTTTATTAATAGAGAACAAATTCATATTCAACTTTTCTTCTTTTTGATTTCATCAACCAAGTAACACACCAAGTTTTCTAAGACACAAGTGATGACATAGATAAAAAATGGCTCAGAGATGAAAGCAAATCAAAACCATAGACTAGAACTATCTCTACTATAAAGACATAGTTCCATATCCCAGCAGATACGTTTCTTCCTTCAATCTCATCCACCCAGGCGTCTCAAGTAGCAGGACCCACCATCATATCCCCAATCTCTCCCTCCACCACCACCATGGTTGTAACCTTCGTCGCTCCTCCAGCCACCATAATCACCACTGCTCTGACCACCACCTCCATATCCACCAATACCTCCAGATCCCCCACCACCACTATAATAATCGCTGCCTCTGCCTTCGTCTCCACTGCTAGATCTAGACTGAGCCTGGTTGACATTGATGTTCCTGCCGTCAAGGTTCTGCCCATTCTTAGGGTTTAAGTTTATTATCTTTTAAGGTTTAGGTTAATTTTATTAATTTATTTAGTTACTTAAGGTATAGGTTTAGGGTTTGGGTTTTACTGTTAGGGTTTAGGGTTTAGGGTAAGTTTAGGGTTTAAGCTTTAGGTTTTAGGATTTTTAGGGTTGAGGGTTTAGGGTTAGTTTAGGGTTTATGTTTTAGGGTATTAGGGTTTAGGGTTTAGGGTTTGGGGTTTAGGGTTAATCATTCATGGTTAGGGTTTAGGATTTAAGGTTTAGGGTTTATGGTTTAAGGTTTAGGCTATAGTGTTTAGGGTTTAGGGTTAGTTTAGGGTTTATGGTTTAGGGTTTAAGCTTGTAGGTTTAGGGTTTAGGGTTTAGGGTTTAAAGTATAGGGTTAAAGGTTTTTATTTTTTTTTAAATTAAGTAAACCGGTAGGTTTAGGTTTGTTTAGATTATTCTTTATTTATTTTATTTTATTATTTTATTTAATTTTATTTTTTTATGTTTATTTAGTTTAGTTTATTTCTTTTAGACCTATTTATTTTAATTTATGTTTTTATTTTTAAGTTTATTTTTTAGGTTTAAGTTTAGGTTTATGTTTACTTTTTAGTTTAGTTTTATTTTTATTTTATTTTTTAGGTTTAGGTTTTTATTTTATTTTTCTTAGGTTTAGGTTTTAGGTTTTTATTTTAGGTTTATTTTTAGGTTATATTTTTTTACTTTATGTTTTGGTTGATTTTTAGTTTATTTTCTTTTATTTAGTTAAGGTTTTGGTTTAGATTTAGTTTATTTTAGGTTTAGGCTTAAGTTTTATTTATTTTAGTTTAGGTTTATGTTTATTGTATTTTAATTTTAGGTTTAGGTTTTATTTTTCATTTATTTTTAGGTTTTATTTTTAGGTTTAAGGTTTTAGGGTTTAGGGTTTAGGGTTTAGGGTTTAAGGGTTTATGGTTTAGCATTTAGGGTCTAAAGTTTAGGGTTTTTAGGGGTTATTTTTAGGGTCTAAAGTTTAGCATTTAGGGTCTAAAGTTTAGGGTTTTTACGATTTAGGGTTTTGGTTTTAGGTTTAGGGTTCAGGTTTTAGTTTAGGGTTTAGGGTTTTTGGTTGTTTTTTAACAAAGAACAAATTTGGATTCAATATTTCTTCTTTTTTATTTTATCAACCAAGTAACACACAAAGTTCTCTAAGACACAAGTGATGCATAGATCAATAATGAGCATGCATAGAGCAAATCAAAAACCCTAAATAACTAGAACCATCTCTATTATAAAGACACAGTTCCATAAGCAACATATCGGGTCGTTCTACAATTTTTTTAGTTCCCAATAGGACCTCTCTGTCCTCTCGAGTAGTGGGATCCACCATCATATCCCCGATCTCTCCCTTTGCAACTACCAGGGTTGTAACCTCTGTCATAATTCCATAGGTTTTATAATTTAATTTATTTTTATGTTTTATTTAGTTTAGGTTTAGCTTTTTAGGTTTTTGTGGTTTAAGATTTAGGGCTTAAGGTTTAGGATTTAGGGTTTAGGGTTTAGGGCTTGGGGTTTAAAGTTTAGCGTTTACGGTTTAGGGTTATAAGTTTTAGGGTTTAGGGTTTAAGGTTAGGGTCTAGGGTTTGGGGTTTAGGGTTTAGTGGTTTGGCTTTAATTTTTAGGGTTTTTAGGGTTTAGGGTTTAGGATTTAGGGTTTAGGGTTTTTGGTTTTAGGTTTAGGCTGTAGTGTTTAGGGTTTAGGGTTAGTTTAGGGTTTATGGTTTAGGGTTTAAGCTTGTAGGTTTAGGGTTTAGGGTTTAGGGTTTAAAGTATAGGGTTAAGGGTTTTTATTTTTTTTTTAAATTAAGTAAACCGGTAGGTTTAGGTTTGTTTAGATTATTCTTTATTTATTTTATTTTATTTATTTAATTTTTTATTTTTTTATTTATTTAGTTTAGTTTATTTCTTTTAGGCTATTTATTTTAATTTATGTTTTTTATTTTTAAGTTTATTTTTTAGGTTTAAGTTTAGGTTTATGTTTACTTTTAGTTTAGTTTTATTTTTATTTTATTTTTTAGGTTTAGGTTTTATTTTTTATTTTCTTAGGTTTAGGTTTTAGGTTTTTATTTTAGGTTTATTTTTAGGTTATATTTTTTACTTTATGTTTAGGTTGATTTTTAGTTTATTTTCTTTTATTTAGTTAAGGTTTTGGTTTAGATTTAGTTTATTTTAGGTTTAGGCTTAAGTTTTATTTATTTTAGTTTAGGTTTATGTTTATTGTATTTTTATTTTAGGTTTAGGTTTTATTTTTCATTTATTTTTAGGTTTTATTTTTAGGTTTAAGGTTTTAGGGTTTAGGGTTTAGGGTTTAGGGTTTAAGGGTTTATGGTTTAGCATTTAGGGTCTAAAGTTTAGGGTTTTTAGGGGTTGTTTTTAGGGTCTAAAGTTTAGCATTTAGGGTCTAAAGTTTAGGGTTTTTACAATTTAGGGTTTTGGTTTTAGGTTTAGGGTTCAGGTTTTAGTTTAGGGTTTAGGGTTTTTGGTTGTTTTTTTAACAAAGAACAAATTCAGATTCAATATTTCTTCTTTATTATTTTATCAACCATGTAACACACAAAGTTCTCTAAGACACAAGTGATGCATAGATCAATAATGAGCATGCATAGAGCAAATCAAAAACCCTAAATAACTAGAACCATCTCTATTATAAAGACACAGTTCCATAAGCAACATATCGGATTGGCTGTTCTTCAAATTTTTTAGTTCCCAATAGGACCTCTTCTCTCGAGTAGTGGGATCCACCATCATATCCCCGATCTCTCCCTCTGCAACTACCAGGGTTGTAACCTCTGTCATAATTCCATAGGTTTTATAATTTAATTTATTTTTATGTATTATTTAGTTTAGGTTTAGCTTTTTAGGTTTTTGTGGTTTAAGATTTAGGGCTTAAGGTTTAGGGTTTAGGGTTTAGGGTTTAGGGCTTGGGGTTTAAAGTTTAGCTTTTACGGTTTAGGGTTATAAGTTTTAGGGTTTAGGGTTTAAGGTTAGGGTCTAGGGTTTGGGGTTTAGGGTTTAGTGGTTTGGCTTTAATTTTTAGGGTTTTTAGGGTTTAGGGTTTAGGATTTAGGGTTTAGGGTTTTTGGTTTTTGGTTTAGGGATTAGGATTTTAGGGTTTAGGGTTCTAGGTTTAAGGCTTAAGGTTTAGGTTTAGGAGGTTTTTTTAATCCACTTTTAATTTTTTTTAGTTTTTTAGAGTTTAGGGTTTAGGTTTTAGGTTTAAAGTTCAGGTTTTAGTTTAGGATTATTTTTAAATGTAGTAAACTAGTAGGTTTAGGGTTTTTTTTAGTTTATTTTTAGGGTTTAGGGTTTAGGTTTTTTTTTAAAAAAAAAATTAAGTAAACCCGTAGGTTTAGGTTTATTTAGTTTATTTTTTTATTATTTATTTTAGTTTATTTTAATTTTAATTTTTAATTATGTTTACTTTTTACATTTATTTAGTTTAATTTATTTATTTAAGTTTATTTATTTTAGTTTAGGTTTTCTGTTTAAGTTTATTTTTTAGGTTTAGGTTTATTTTTAGTTGAGTTTTATTTTTATTTTATTTTTTAAGTTTAGGTTTTATTTTTTATTTTTAGGTTTAGGTTTAGGTTTAGGTTTTTACTTTATTTTTTTAGGTTTAAGTTTTAAATTTTTATTTTAAGTTTTATTTTTTAGTATAAGTTTAAGTTTATTTTTAGTTTATTTTATTTTATTTAGTTTATGTTTAGGTTTAGGTTTAGTTTATTTTTGGTCTAGGCTTAGGTTTTGTTTATTTTAGTTTAGATTTAGGTTTATTTTATTTTGTTTATTTTATTTTTATTTTAGGTTTAGGTTTTATTTTTATTTACTTTTAGGTATTATTTTTAGGTTTATTTTTTAGGTTTAGGTTTTTATTTAGTTTTTATTTTATTTTATTTTTATTTTGCATTTAGTTTTTTTTTATTTAGGTTTTTTATTCTTATGTTTATTTTATTTTTAAGTTTTGTTTATGTTATTAATTATTTTAATTTACTTTCTTTTATTTTATTTTTAGGTTTAGGTTTTAGTTTAGGTTTTTATTTTATTTTACTTTTTATTTTATTTAAGTATAGGTTTATTTTATTTTTGGGTTTTATTTAGTTTAGGTTTAGGTTCATAGGTTTTTAGGGTATAGAATTTAGGGTTTAGAGTATAGGGTTTAGGGTTTGGGGTTTATGGTTTAAGGTTTTAGGGTTTAGGGTTTTAGGGTCTAGCGTTTAGGGTTTAGGGTGAGGGTTTAGCATTTAGTGTTTATTAGGCTTTTGAGAGGTTTTTAGGATTTAGAGTTTTAGGTTAACATAGGGTTTAGGGTTTTTTTAGGTTTAAGTTTTTATTTAGATTTTATTTTATTTTATTTTAGGTTTATAATGGGATTATTTTATTTTTATTTTACGTTTAGTTTTTATTTTATTTATTCTTAGGTTTATTTAGTTTAGATTATTATTTATTTTAGTTTAGTTTCTTTTTATTAGTTTATTTTATTTTATTTTTAAGTATAGGTTTAGGTTTTAGTTTATGTTTTTATTTTGTTTTAATTTTCTATTTTATTTTGGTTTAGATTTTATTTATTTATTTTATCTTTAGGTTTTATTTAGTTTAGGTTTAGGTTTTTAGCTTTTTAGGTTTTAGGGTTTAGGGTTTAGGGTTTAAGGTTTAGGGTTTAGGGTTTCAGCTTTAGAGTTTAGGGCTTAGGGTTTATGATTTAGCATTTAGGATTTTTAGGGTTTAGGGTTTATGGTTTAGGTTTTAGGTTTTAGTTCAAGGTTTAGGGTTTTTGGTTATGTTTAGATTTATTTTATTTTTTTAGTTTAGTTTTGGTTTTTATATATTTTATATTTTTTTTAGGTTTAGGTTAAGGTTTTAGTTTAGGTTTTTATTTTATTTTATTTCTTTATTTTATTTAGGTTTAAGTTTTTTTATTTATTTTCTTTTTAGGTTTTATTTAGTTCAGGTTTTAATTTTTAGATTTTTAGGGTTTATGGTTTTACGGTTTAGGGTTTTAGGGTTTAGGGTTAGGATTTAGTGTTTAGGGTTTATTGTTTAGGCTTTAGAGAGTTTAGGGTTTTTATGGTTTAGGGTTTAGGGTGTAGGGTCAGCTTAGGGTTTAGGGTTTAAGGTTTAGGCTTTATGCTTTAAGATTTTTTAGGTTTTGATTTTACTATAGGTTGGTTTAGGTTTAGGGTTTAGGGTTTTAGGGTTTATGGTTTAAGGTTTAGGGTTTAGGGTTAGGGTTTAGGGTTTAGGGTTTAGGGTTTAGAGTTAGATTAAGATTTAGGGTTTTTTAGGGTTAAGGTTTAAGGTTGGTTTAAGATTTATGGTTTAGAGTTTTTTAGGGTTTAGGGTTTAGGGTTTTAGGGTTTAGGTTTTAGGTTTTGGGTTTTGGGTTTTGGGTTTAGAGTTTTAGGGTTTAGGGTTTAGGGTTTAAGGTTTAGAGCTTTAGGTTTAAGGTTAGTTTTAGGGTTTAGGGTTTAGGGATAAGGTTTTATTTTATTTATTTATTTTTAGTTTTTTTTAAAATTATGTAAACTTGTGGGTTTAGGTTTATTTAATTTATTTTATTATTTATTTTGATTTAGGTTTATTATTATTATTATTTTTATTTAGTTTAGTTTATTTATTTTAATTTAGGTTTTATTTTAGTTTATTTTTTAGGTTTAGGTTTAGGTTTAGGGTAATTTTTTAGTTTGGTTTTATTTTTATTTTATTTTTTAGGTTTAGGTTTTATTTTTTATTTTTAGGTTTAAGTTTAGGTTTTTTTTTTATTTTTTTAGGGTTAAGTATTAGGTTTTTATTTTAGGTTTATTTTTAGGCTTTATTTTTTAGTTTAGGTTTAGGTTTATTTTTAGTTTATTTTATTTTATTTAGTTTAGGTTTAGGTTTAGGTTTAGTTTATTTTAGGATTAGGTTTAGGCTTTATTTTTTTTAGTTTAGTTTATTTTGGTTTAGGTTTAGGTTTATTTTCTTTTATTTATTTTTATTTTAGGTTTTGGCTTTTTTTTAAGTTTAGGGTTTAGGTTTTTTTAAAATTTATTTTAAGTTTAATTTTAAGGTTTATTTTTTGGGTTTAGGTTTTTATTAAGTTCTTATTTTATTTTTTTAGGATTATTTTATATATATTTTACATTTCATTTTTATTTTATTTAGGTTTTTTATTCATAGGATTATTTTATTTTTTTAGTTTAGTTTAGGCTTTGTTTAATTTTTTTTAGTTTATTTTTATTAGTTTATTTTATTTTATTTTAAGGTTTAGGTTTAAGTTTTAGTTTAGGTTTTTATTTTATTTTTAGGTTTTAGTTAGTTTAGGTTTAGGTTTTTAGGTTTTTAGGTTTTTAGGGTTTAAGGCTTAAAGTTTGGGGTTTAGGGTTTAGTGTTCATGGTTTTAGGGTTTATGGTTTTAGTGTTTAGGGTTTAGGGTTTAGGGTTTAATGCTTAAGCTTTAGGGTTTAGGGTTTTTAAGGTTTGAGGTTTATGGTTTAGGGTTCAGGATTTAGGGTTAGCATAGGGTTTAGGTTTAGTTTAGGGTTTAGGCTTTAGGATTTAGGGTTTTTGGGTTTAGGGTTTAGGGTATATGGTTAGTTTAGGGTTTAGGGTTTAGGGTTTTAGGGTTTAGGATTTATGGCTTTGGGTTAGGGTTAGGGTTTAGGGTTAGTTTAGGGTTTAGGGTATAGGGTTTAAGGTTTAGGGTTTAGGGTTTGTTTTGTAGTTAATGATTTTTTTTTAAATTAAGTAAACTTATAAGTTTATGTTTGTTTAGTTTATTTTGATTCATTTTAGTTTTTTTATATTTATTTAGGTTTATTTTTTATTTAGTTTAGTTTATTTATTTTAGCTTTATTTATTCTATTTTAGTTTTTTTATTTTAGTTTATTTTTTAGGTTTAGGTTTATGTTTATGTTTATTTTTTAGTTTAGTTTTATTATTTTTTTATTTTTTTATGTTTAGGTTTTATTTTTTATTTTTAGGTTTAGGTTTAGGTTTAGATTTTATTTTTTTAGTTTTAGGTTTTAGTCTTTTATTTTAGGTTTATTATAAGGTTTTTTTTAAAGTTTAGGTTTAGGTTTATTTTTAGTTTATTTTATTTTATTTAGGTTAGGGTTTAGGTTTAGTTTATTTTAGGTTTAGGTTTAGGTTTTATTTATTTTAGTTTAGTTTATTTTAGGTTATGTTTATGTTTATTTTATTTTATTTATTTTAAGTTTAGGTTTTATTTATTTATTTTTAGGTTTTGGTTTTTATTTAGTTTTTATTTTATTTAGGGTTTTGTGCCACCATCCTTCAAGATCTTTGATGGCAGTGAGAACCCAAGATAACACATTGCACAATTTAGAGTCGGCTATTGCAATGCCGGTGGTTGCAATGCACCCTCTTCATCTTTAGTTAGATGTTTGTTGCATTTGATTGGTTGTGAGCCCACTGTTGTTGAAGACATTTTGCTGAGTTGGAGCACCTCTTCATCAAGAGGTTTGCTGGAGCTCAGCGGTGGGTGACTCTAGGCGACCTCATTATAAAGAAACAAAAACTCAATGAGTCTCTTATTGATTAGTTTCTCAGGTGGCGCAACCTGAGCATGAAATGTGAACTACAACTATCCAAACACCATGGCCCGGTCACCTTCATGCTTGAGGGATTTACCATCAAAACATTCGGGAAGTTAATCGACAAGGCTAGCCTACAAGAGGAAGCCAAATAGTTGCCCTTTCCTGACCAATCATCTAGGCCCAAGCTGGGTGTTTGAGAAGAAGCGGCAACAAGCATTAGTGGATAGAAAGTAGCCAGAGTTTAGTATGAGAGACTACAAGCTCAGCTCCTTTCCACCTCTTCTTCCACCACCTCGACCATCATCTGCCGTAGCCGCCATAATGACCATTTCCACCACCTGTGACCTACCCTGGATATTCATATCCATGGTAGCTACTTTCCTACTCTTGCCGATAGATTGAAGTCATATTCATTCAAGAGGTAGTTAGGAAAATCTTTAAGAATCTCTAAAGAAACGACTTTCGTTACTAGAGCAGGCGGAGGAAGTGGGCAAGAGTGATGATCCCCAGCTGGTGTTAGGCCATGTCTTAGAGGATTGTATCACTTTTTGAGTGCAACTACAAGTTATGAGCCATAGTTATCCCTAAAACACTTATTAGAACAACAATCTAGTTTTGTTAGAGTAATCCTTGGGGATACCGCTCTTAAGAAAGAAAGTTAGGATATCTCCCTATCCCAAACCTCTAAGAAGATCATTTCTAAGATCAAAAAGCTTTCTTTGCAGGTGCTTGAAGTAGCTCAAACCTCCAACGCCAAGGAAGGTTTGCTAGTTACAAAGAACAACTCAAGGAGGGTGACAGCCCAACAGCAGCATAGGGATAGTCTAGTAGCCCTCCATCGTTGCAGCTACCACCTCTTCTTCTAGCTTCTCTTCTACCAATAAGAGCATTGTATCTTCGAATATGGGCACTAAATCCCTTAATCCACTTACTTTATTTAATTTCTATCAAATACCTCCACCCAAAACGAAATTAATAAAGAAAGCTGATTCTACTTATTTATTGTCTACTTCTGATGCTCTTGATTTTTATCTTATTGAAAGCTCTCTGAGCCTAAATAAAAATAATAGCTCTAGTAGTTCTGATCCTTTCCTTTCTGATTTAGAGTCGGACTATTCTTCTTTGAATCAATCAGGTTCAGCTCTTGAGATTGACATGGAGTCAACTGACTTTGAAGATCCCATAAGAGAAGCCGTAGGTATGCCTGATGAGAAGGTAGAACTTTCCACAAGCTCATCATTCCAAGAAGTCACTAAAGTCAACCTATGAAGTGGCATGTTTTACCTCCTAGGGTAAAACCTCATGATAAGGGTAAGCAAGTCATTGGTTCCAATAAGAAGACAGCTCCTCCATAGGATACTCCATCCATGGATATGCTTGTAGAGGACCAAGCCAGAGTTGATTACAATGTCATAGCTCACCTTATAAAGTTTCCAGCTAAATTAAGCATATAAGATGCCCGTGTCTTATCCAAAAGATAAGGGAATCTCTAATCAAGGCCTTACTTGATCTAGAGATATGCTTAGCTCAGCTGACCGCTACTAAAGAGCAGACATGTCACTCGTAGGACATCTTAAGAGATACATTCAATGATAAAGACTTACTCCTAGGGACGATTGAGAACAACTGCCTCTTTACATTATAGTGGATGTTGGCAAATATAGGTTATCTAGAGTTTTGGTTGACCCAGGTGTATCAGTCAATAATATGAGTCTAAGAACCCTTGCCTACATGAGGATTGACATCTCCAAACTCTAAAAAGAAAGGATGATGTTCAGAGGATTCAATGAATAAGGCGAGAAGGCCTTGTGGTGTTTATTTTTAGATGTATGGTACTTTTTGAGGTGATTGGGTACAACATTGAGGTATGATGTACTATCTCAAAAGATAGAGTCATCACCTTACAATGGACCTAATCATGTAATAAGAACTCCTAAGACATGATGGGTCTTCAAATGTACTTAAGTTTTTCCCCTACTTTAAATGGATTAATAAAGTAGGGTTTTTATTAAACCAAGTTCTTAAGTTCACTATGGAGGCAAGCCTCCATTGTTAATTACATCTTAGGAAATAAAATTTCCTAAGAATGCTCTCAATTAAAGTAGATAATTATCATCTCCAAAGATTTTAAGCTTAGACTATCAAAAGATTGGTTGTATTTCGAAAATCAATTGGGAAAGTTCAAGGAGAAAACTTATTTTTGGAATCCAAATGAAATAAGTAGGAAATGCTCATGATACTAGGAAGCCTAGTGAACATTCCAATATATCATATGGTTGGGCTTTATAATTTTGAAATTTAGAAGATTTATATGTTTTGAGTTAAATTTTAATTAGATTACTAGGGCTTATAATCCACCAACACAAGGTTGTGAGAATGCCTAAGAGGTGAGGATTATGCTCATAGCCCAAAGGAAATAGCTACATTGAATCCTAAATCTAGGGAGCTTTAGTATGAGCTAAAGCACGACCTAAATCTAAGCAACAGGTCGACAAATGTGTTTACCTCCGCAAGAAAGAATAAATTATTCGACTTTTGGACTTATAACTGCCTGGAGTGGCCGCCAGCTAACTCCCCTTACGATTTTAAACCTTGTATTTTAGTCTTATGAATTGCAAGATAGCTAGGGTAATTATTTAATTAGAAAAAGACTAAAGTCCTAAACACACTCCATAAGAGACTAGAGCATGAGTGGTATGAGCATATGACTTAATCTGTAGATGGAAAATCTTTTCAAATTTTATTTCATTTTAGACACATCATTTTGACAGAGGCTTTAGGATTTTTTGGGCCTAAATGCTAGATGAAATAGGTTATGGGTCAAATTAGCTAGAAGAAGGTGTTCTCCACCATAAGGGATGTCCTCACAGGTCAAGCATTCCTTTATTATGCAAGAATGGAGATCTTTCATGCTCAAGAGGGAAAGAATATGCATGCATTATGTGAAACATACAATTTTATAGCTAAGGGGTTGCAAAATCATTTAATTATTTTATTTATTTCTTAGGCTTTATGATGAGGTTATAAGTTGTTTAAAATTTAGTTATGAGTGATTAGTTGGATAGAAAAGTTATTTTTATCCTAAGAGCCTAATCATATCCAAGCCACACATTAAAGCATCAATCATTTAAAAAACTATGAAATTTTTGTTGTCCTAATGCACAATATAAATATAACATCAAACAATTATATAAACTATCATAAAATAATAAAAGATCGATGCAATCAGGTACCACCGTACAACCTGAAGAGGGAAAAAGATGGGTAGCCGAACTCTACCCTTATACAACCTGGAATATGAAAGAAGAATTATAATTGTATTAAATGTTATGTGGGTTTTCTTTCTTCATATCTCCATTTCTGATTTGGTTCCATCTTTGATTTGGATGGTGCTTTCTTTAAAGGCATCACAGGGCACCACAGGATAAAGCCTTCTGGTGACTGCTCATCCTAATCCCTCATAGCACTAATCCTAATTTTTATTGCAAAAATTACATCTATATGGGAAAATTAAATCTAACTACACCTATAAAATAGAGATTAGCTAAATATAAATATAATCCCAAGCAGTTGTATTAATAATTTGGACTTAGCAACTTGTAGAAAGAGCATTCACATTTGTTTTTAAGCATCCCTTAAGCATAATCCTCTGTAGAAAACATGATTAGGCTAATATTGTCATATCATCTAATCTACGAAGTATACACCCTAATATTCAATCTAAAATAATACATTATAAAACAAAATGTACTTCACATCATGCACTATTCTAACTTAGAGCTAGAAGTGGTGACTTAATTCTAATGTGTGTATTAAGGCTTGCGTGATATGTCTTGTTAGACATTAGTGTTGTATTTTTTAAGTGTAGAAGGATTAAATTTAACATGAAAGGTTGATTTCACTTGAAGTAGTTTAATTGATTTGAGAATTTTAATTTGTGTTTTCTTTTGTTTCATTTGATCACACTTAGCAACTAAGTGGCATAAAGAGAGGAAAAGAGGATTGCCCTCTTTCTTCCCTACCTTAAGTCAGTTTTTAAAGTATATTAATTTGATTTTGTTCTCTTTAGTGAATGGCTTATTAAATGATTTAATTAATCCTAAGTTTAGAATCACTTTAACTAATCCTATTCAAAATGAAAGGCATTTTAAGATTAATTTAATTGAATTACTACCACATGACATATATTAAATCATTATTTTCCATCACATCTAACATGCATATGATTTAATCTTAAGTGTATCTATACATGAAACATATTTTAGCACACTTAAATGATGAATGTATGTGTATGTTTACAATTTATATTTTATTTGATTGAATCATTTCAACACTACCTTTGCCGGTCCTAAGTCTGGATGTGAAAAGTGGAGGGTTGCGATAGGTAAGTACATAAAACATGTCAAAATAATCATGACATGAATCCTTTAAATCATTGTGTTAATGCTAGGGGGTCCCCTGGAAGTGATACGTTGTATGTCTTGAATACAGTGAAAAATGTTCAAGGGCCACTGCATCGGCGCTCAGGTGCAGTGTTAAATAAGTAAGGGTTCCCACATTATGGACAAATGCGGGCAAAGAAGTTAGTCCATGAAACTAGAATTAGGTTAGGATCTTAGAATATAGGTACTCTTACAGGTAAATTAATATAATTAATAGATATTATGGTTCATAGAAAAATAAATATTTTATGTGTTCAAGAAACTAAATTGGTTGGGGAGAAGGCCAAGGAGATTGATAGTTTAGGTTTTAAACTTTGGTATTTAGGTAGAAGTCAAATTAAAAATGGTGTATGTGTGATTATAGATAAAAGTTTGAAGGATAATGTTATAAATATTAATATATGTGGAGATAGAATTATAGCTTTAAAGATTATTATTAATACTAAGATTATCAATGTTATAAGTGTTTATGCTCTTCAAGTAGGTTTGGATGTAAGCTCAAAAGAAAATTTTGGAATGAATTAGAGGATTGATACAAAAGATACCTCTTGAAGAAAAAGTATTTATTGGAGGAGATTTAAATGGACATGTTGGTAAAGTGGTAGAAGATTTTAAAGTATTCATGGTAGTATTTGGATGATAGAGGGTGACTAATGAAGGTAGGACTATATTAGATTTTATCTTAGCTTATGATTTTATAGTTGCTAAAACTTTATTTAAGAAAAGAGATGAACATATTATTACTTATAAAATGGATCTAGAAAAACCTGATTGATTATTTTCGATAAGAAAAATAGATCATTTAGATTGTAAAGATTGTAAGGTCATTCAAGTGAAAGTTTAAGTACCCAACATTGATTATTAGTTTTAGATTTTAAGATGAAAGATTGTAAGGGGAAAAAAAATCAAATTATTGTCCTAGGATTAGATGGGGAAACTTAAAGAACACAAATAAAAATATTTTAAGAGCAAGCTACAAGAGCTTAGAATTTGGGATGTTCCTAAGGAAGCTAATGTTATGTGAGAAAAAGTAGCAAGTGAAATTAAGCAAGTTGCTAAAAATGTGCTAGGAGAATCAAAAGGAAAAGCTTCTTTTAATAAGAATAGTTGGGGGTGGAGTCAGAGTGTGCAAGAAAAGATAAGAAATGGTAACCATTATTATAAAACTTGATTTAGATGTAAAAACTCAGAGAATTGGAAAAGATATAAAGTTTCCTGTAGAGATTCTATGAAAGCAATATATGATGCAAAAATTTTAGCTTTTATTATTTATATAATAGATTAAATACCAAAGAAGGTGAAAGATGTATGTTTAAGTTAGCCAACCAAATAGATAGGAGAAGTAAAGACTTAGTTCAAGTGAGGTGTATTAAGGATGAAAATAATAAAGTACTTTTCTTAGAAAAATGATATTGAAAATAGGTGGATGAGGTATTTTGATAAACTTTTCAATGAAGGATCAGAAAGTATGATTGATTTCAGCAACCTTAATACCCTAAACTAAAATAAAGAATTTTATTTTTAACTTTGTATTAGTAAATTTGAAGTTAGAGAAGCTTTAAAGAAAATGTAATGTGGAAAAATAGTAGGACCTGATTATATTCCAATAGAAGTGTGGAAATGTTTAGGAGATCAAGGAATTTCTTGGCTTACAAATCATTTTAATGTCATTTTAAAGACTAAAAAGATGATGGATGAGTGGAGAAAGAGTTTGTTGGTTCCTATATTTAAGAATAAAGGTGATGCGCAAGAGTGTGCAAATTATAGAGGAATTAAGTTAATGTGTCATACATTAAAATTATGGGAGAGAGTAATTCAGCATAGGTTATGATGCCATACAGAAGTTTCTCACAATCAGTTTAGTTTCATGCCAGGTAGATTTGCCATGGATGCTATACATTTGTTAGAGGTTTGATGGAGAAGTATAGAAAGTAAGGAGGATCTATATATGATATATATTGATTTAGAGAAGCTTACGATAAAGTTTCAAGAGATGTTCTTTGGAGAGTTCTAGAATAGAATGGTAATAGTGGTTATATTCAAGTCATTAAGGATATGTATACTAGAGTTGTTACTTGTGTCCAAACACAAGGAGGATTGACAAAATATTTTCTTATTTTAGTTGGATTACATCAAGGATCAGCTTTAAGCCCTTATCTTTTTTACTTTAGTTATGGATGTTCTTACTAGGCATTTACAGGAAGATGTACCTTGGTGTATGCTTTTTTTTGATGACATTCTTCTTGTTGATAAGACTAGAGAGGGAGTCCAAGAGAAACTTGAATTTTTGAGGTCAACTTTAGAGTTGAAAGGTTTTCATTTAAGTGGATCTAAAACTGAATATATGGAGTGTAATTTTAATTGTAGAAGTTCCAATGGTAGTATTGTGACATTATGTGAACAAGTCTTAATAAGAGTGGGCAAGTCAGATATTTAGGCTCTATTGTTCAAAATGATGGTGAAATAGATGGAGATGTTATTAGTAGAATTCAAGTTGGATGGTTGAAGTGGAGGAATGCATCTGGCATATTGTGTGATAGAAAAGTTCCACTTAAACTTAAGGGAAAATTTACAAGATGCTGGTAGAACCTGCAATGACTTATGGTGTAGAATGTTGACCAATAAAAGACAAGCATAAGACTATGTTAAGTATTACAGAGATGAGGATGCTTAGGTGGATGAGTGGCTTTACTCTTAGAGATAAAATGTGAAATGAGTATGTTTAGGAAAAGTTGGGTAGCTCCAGTGGTAGATAAGATTAGAGAGTTCTTAGATGGTTTGGCCACATAAAGCGTCGATGACCCGTTAGGAGAGTAGATGCATTAGATTTGCCTTATGTTAAGAAAGATAGAGGTAGACCTAAAAATACTTGGTTAAGATGTATAAAAATGACCTTAGTATACTTGAATTAAATGAGAATTTGACACATAATAGGACACAATGGAGATGAAGGATTCATGTAGCCGACCCCACTTAGTGGGATAAAGGCTTCTTGTTGTTGTTGTTGTTGTTGTATTAAATCATTTAAACATATTAATTTAAAACTTTATCCTTATTATTATACAAAAATGGCATAAGAATGAAATTAGATAGGCATGTGTCATTGTTAAACCAGGGAAGTGAGGTAATCAATTGACCTCCTTGGAGCTAGCTAAAGCCTCGTATTCTCAAGATGCCAAGATTATGTATGCATTTGCATTCAAACATATGTAAATTCGTATACAAGAACATATGAAGTAAGCTCCAAATCATATAGCTAATTAATTCAACCAGTTAGTCAGTTATGAATGCATGCAATTTTAATGTAAAATGGGATTTTCATTCACTAATCACATATACAGATACATGTACAAAGATATAGGCAAGTATGTGTAGTTGTTAAACCATGGAAGTGAGGTAATCATATGACCTCCTTGGGACTAACTAAAGCCTTATTTTCCCGGGATGCCCAGACTATTACTTGATTTTCTTGGACACACATGGATGTATACATAAATGAGGGAAAGAAAACTATGCAAAGATTGTATATATTTTTTTATTGAATCATTTATATGTATGAATTAAAGCTCTATCAAATTCTAATGTTGAAATACATAAGAATGAAATAAAATGGGTTCATGACGTTGATAAACCAAGGAAGTGAGGTAATCAAGTGACCTTCTTGGGGCTGACTAAAGCCTCATTTTCTTGAGATGTGAAGACTATATACCCATTACCATTCAATCTTATATAAATCAACACATGAATAGAGGAAAGAGAACTCAACATTCATACACTTAAGCTATAAGCACATGCATTTCTTACGTATTTATAACTTGCATCATAACACTTATTAATATTCATTTATAAGCTTTTGAAAATTACATTTGGATTTACTAGTGATAATAGCCACACATATATTAAATCAACACATGCAAGCTTACATAAAGGAAATCCATTTTATTTTACTTGATTTTGAAAAGATGGATGCATGAATTCAAATGATATACCAAATTTAACATGATTGGAAAGAGGACAATCAAATATAAGCATGTGATTCATTCAACCAAACTAGTTCTTAAGGATAATCAAATAAAATAAGATTATTTAAAGCAAAACCAAAGCTTCTTTATTAATTAAGTTTTGGATTTGATTTAAAAAAGGAGAAGAGAAATCATCACTTGCTATTTTAAACCCATTCATATTAGGATTGATTTAATTTAAGGAAATGTAATTAAGTTGATTTTATGGGTTAATTAAGTTGAACCCTTAATTAGATGAATTAATTACCCTTATCTATGTCACCTAAAAGTAATTAACTAGGTAATTATGAGCCAATATGATATGCATGGAAAATAAACTAATGATCCAGAAATAAAAGGGCCTATTAGATCATGATTAATATTTAATAGTTAATTAATTAATTTAATAAATTTTGTAATTATTAAACTTTTAAAAATAAATATTTAAATGATTTTAATTAATTATGAAATATGATTTAAAATGATGATTTATTTTGTTTTTTCATTTTTATGATTTTATTCCTGATTTTTTGAACAACCATTAATAAATTATTAATTTAAGCCAAACTCTTGGCTTCGTGGTGCACGAGTCATTTTCCATGTGGCACCGTGAGATTGGCTATTTAAACATATCCACTATTATATGGCATCTCGCCCATCCATCCAATCTAAGATCAATGGCTTAAGGATTAAATCAAATCGATCTAGTGGATCTACTCACAACCGTTTGTTCTAATCAAGTGGAACGGACAGTGCGTGATCTAATGTCGTGCGAGTGAGAATGAATGGAGTCTATCTATCATTGTACACATGATCTGAGCTTACATGAGCTCAGATCAACTCCAAAAGGATCCCACACTTTCACGACAGTGATCGAAGGGGATCCAACGATAAAGATCACATGACATGCAAGTTTTCTTCAAAAAGCTCCAACCTATTTTTTCCTAAAGATCAATTTTGGAAGCATACCTCACCAGAACTCAAGACCGGTAGCTTGAATGATTGAGGAAGCTTCATCTAGTGGAGATGAAGCCCTGTTGAGTAAAAATTGGATCAATTCCTTGACGTTCAATTAGAATTCCATGAACTAATGATTTGGAGCTCCACTTTGATCGAAGTCCCACCTCTAGTGCTTGGGAAGCTTGGGAGATGGTTTATTCTTGCTCAATGAGGCCTCAGGAAGGTGCGTTCAAAGTTAATTTGAGTTTGATGGAGAAATGGAGAAGTTAGGTTAAAACTTGGAGTGTCCTATTTTGAATGGACGGGAATGGCATTTTTTGATCGAGGAATGAACTTGGGAGCTTAGGGAATGGCTCTAGTGGCTCGTCTTGGGCAGCTAGGTCTCTATGGAATGATTTTTGTGTGTGTTTGAGGGGAAATGAGGGGGTATATACCCTCTTTCATCTTGATCGGATGGTGGGTTTTGGTTTGGCTTGTAGTGGCCATCTGGCCATGTCAGGGAGTTGTGGGTGGCTAGGAGGAGGTGAGTTGGCATGACTTGGTTGGTTAAAGGTGTGGAGGTGGCTACCAAGGAGGAATCATGGGTGTCCTATGGGTTTTAAATGCTCCAATGGGGAGGGTGAGGTGATTTCACCTCCCATAGCTCACGGCAGACCCAACCACTCATTGGGTTAGGTTGGGCATTGTCCTAGGTGCCTAAGTGGACCATTGAGAGAGTACTAAGTGGCCAAGGAATAGAAATGACACTTACAAGGGTGATTTGTCTCATGTGATGACCTTCACCCAATGGTAGAATGATCATTTGGCATTGGATTTTATTTTGGAAGATTTTAAATGAGCCAAAAGTTGGTTAGCCCAAATTTCAAGTCAATTGGAGTTGATTTGGTTAGTTTGGCTCAATTTGACTCATCAAATTAGGTTAGGTTAAGTTGACCAATTGGTCAAATTGGGTCAAAACAAGGGTTTGGTCAAGTTCATATGATCATTTGGGATGTTTTGGTTCAATTGGTTTGGTTTAGTTAGGCTTAGATTTGATTTTGGCTTAATTGAATTCATTTGGGTCAAATGGGTAAAGTTAACCAATTTGACCAAATTGGCCAAATTGGCTAGGGTTGGGTGTTTGTTTAGGTTTAGTTGACCAATTGAAGATGATTGTAGGTAGGCTAATTGGGTTCAATTGGGTCCAATCATGGCTTTTGTCAAGTTTAACAATCAATTTGTATTGAACTTGAGACATTAGGTGCAATCAATTTGGTTTATATTTTGATTTGCCCCAATTTGGTCTTTTAGGTCAAGTTGGGTCAACTTGGGTCAAGAGGCTAATTGGGTTTGGTTTGACTCAATTGAAGGTCAAGTCATATTCAAATATTGATTTTTATTTATTTTGATCATTGGTTTCAAAGGATTTGTCTTAGGTTAAAATTTGGCTAGTTTGGGTTCATATGGGTTAAGGGGTTGACTTGGTCAAATGACCAAGTTGACTTAGTTTGACCTGATTTGTGACAGTTGATCAACCTAGGGTGATCAACAATCATGATGGGAGGTTTTGATGGGGTTGGTTCAATCAAATTTGGGTAGGATTAGAACTTGGCTCAAATAGGTCAAATTGGCCACTTTAGGTCAAGTGGACCAATTGGGTTTAGTTTGCTTGATTTTAGGTTAAGTTTGATTTAGTTCAATTTATATATAGATTTTGGATTGATATATAAATTCAATTGCAATTTGGTTGGGTTCAAATTAGTTTTGGTTCATTTGAATATTTCAAGTCAATAGGGTTAAGTTGGGTTTGACTTAATTAATTTTGGCTTGATGATTGTAGATTTCATTTATATTTGTGAATATGATTGAAGATATAATTGATTCATGAGAATATCAATTGAATTTGGGTTTTGGAATTAAGGAATTTTCCTAAGTCCATGGAGTTTGGTCATGTGGCTTAGGTTTGGATTTTGATTTGCTTTGATTTAGTTTTGAAGATTTAAATGTATATTTCATTTAAATTTGTGAAGATGATTGAAAATATTTTTTGAGAAAATCAATTATGTTTGACTTGATTTGGATTAAGATTTTCCTAAATCCATGGGATAGGTCATATGGCTTAAGAACAGTTTTGATTTAGTTCGATTTAGTTTTTATCATTTCAATGTAGATTTGATTTATATTTAGGATGATGATTGAAGATATTAATTTATTATTAGAAAATCAATTGATTTTGGATTTATTTGGATTAAGATTTGGCTAAGTCCATGGGATATATCATATGACTTAGGAAGGGTTTCAAGTTTGGATTTGATCATGCGCTTCAATCATTTGGTTTTAGAATTTGGGTTTAGATTTAGATTTGGATTTGATGTTTGAATTGAACTTGAGGTTTTGTTTGAGAAGGTAAACATGGATTGGATTTGGGTTGTAGGGTAGGTGTATTATCATAATCCCTAAGTGATAACCTAATCCTATGGTTAATTGTTCTAAATCTCTAGGCTTAGGTTAAGTGTTTACCTAATTGTTTGAAGTGTCTTATGACTAGGGAAGTCTTAGTTTCTAGAAGACTCCTAAGTCTAAGATGAGAAGTTGAGTCCGCACTCCAAAAATAAGGTTAATAGGCCTTAGGTTCCATAGTGTTGCCCCTTGGAGATAGATGATTGGAAGATCAAAGCCAAGTTCCACATTATAGACTCAGATACATCTTTCAATGCTTTGGTTGGGAGACCATGGATGCATGAGAACAACATAGTTCCATCTCTACATCTATGAAGTTTATGAGAGGTGAGATTTTCATCGTGTCAAAGGAGATCTCAAGCCATTAACAATTCATGAGGTCAGAATATATGAGGATACGGCTTACTACCTCCTTGAAAATCAACAAGTCTATTCTCGTGAACTTGGCCAAAGTTCAAAAATAAAATAAAATAAAGAAAAATAAAATTAAAAAAAAGAAAGAGAAAAAGAAAAAGAAAAAAAGAGAAAATAAAAAAGAAAATAAAAGGGAGCGAAAATAGACTTGGAGGAGGAAGTGGAGCGACATTATTCTAGCCATTGCTACTCCATTCAACATATGGGTAGGACAACTAACCTACACCAAACAAAGAAAAGAGGCCGCTTAGATCCTGGTGGAAAACCTTCTTATTAGCCACCCAATAGAAGATATGTCCCAGCTACAAGGAGTACACCTGTTATCTTTATAGACTTAGAATCTAGTTCATAGGATGAGTCTTATATGATTAGCACATCAACTAGCTCTTCTCAGCAGTAGATTCCCTTGGAGGTGACACTTGAGCCAGATAGCGATGAAGACTGGGCTCCAAAGCAAAGCATAAGTGTATCCAAGTTTACATGTAACATAGTTACACATCAGTTAGGAACCTTAGCTCAAACCCCACTTTACTCTCAAAATGCTAAGGGTTTGATAGTTATGGAAGCCCCTAAGTCATCCACAGGTGTGAAGACTCAGAGGTTTTTTTTGGGAGTATCATCCTCAAGATATGAAGTTGATGTAGAAATTAAGGATCATTCATATAAACATTTAATAGAATTACCTTTTGATTGATACTTGCCTTGTGTTAATATTTAGCAAAGAAAAGGTTAATCTCACATACTTGGTCAAAGCATAGGTCAGACTACTTTGAAAGAATATGGAAGAACAAATGCAACAACTCTCAATCAAGACAAGGACTAGGATTCAATATAATGGGTCCATTCGATGATGATGATTACTACTTAGTCATCACCAATCATTTGGAATCTAATATGTTCTTTTCAATCACATTAACTCATTTGAGGAGTTATGCTTAGAAACTTTAGATGATCCAAATGATTTTGAAGTCAAAGATGCACTGCCAGAGTTTGAAAAAGAGATCAAGTCAGCCATCAACTAGCTCAAGGAAATTGAAATAGGAACTGAAGAAGATCCATGCATGACATACATCAATTCTTTGTTGAATGAAATTGAAACCAATGACTTAGTTAGGCTATTTGCTGACTTTTAGGACTGCTTTGGATGGTGTTTGAAGAGATGCCTGATTGCTCAAGTAGCGTCCATAAACTAGTTAATAGAGCCAACCGCTAACCCTACAAGCAAGCTCCTATGCATGTGATTAGACATAATAACAGGTCATTTATGAAGTCAAGAAATTGAGATGCGCTTCATCCGAGAAGAAAAATACCCTACCTGGTTAGCCAACATCATCCCAGTTAAGAAAAATAATGGCAAAATTCACATATGCTTTGATTTTAGGCATGCCCAAAAAATGAATTTCCACTACTAATCCTCAAGCTAATGGTGGATATTCTCTCATCTCATGTAATCTTCTTTTTCATAGATGGCACATCTAGATATAACCAAATAAAGATGTCCCCTGAAGATGAAAGAAACACTACTTTTAGAACTCTGATTAGAATCTATTGCTATAATGTCATGCCTTCCATCTTTAAAAATGCTGGTGCTACATACCAACAGGCTATAACTCAAATCTTTGATGAACTTATTCATCATCAAGTCGAGTGCTATGTCGATGATCTCGTGGTCAAAAGTAGAGAAATGGAAGACCATCTCTTTAACTTGAGAGTAGTTTTCAAATAATTAAGATAATTTAATCTCAAAATGAACCCCCTAAAGTGTGCATTCAGAGCAATTTCAGGGAAATTTCTTGGGTTTGTTGTCCGACACTAGGGAATTGAAATTGATAAGAAGAAGATCAAGGCGATATTAAAAATGCCACCCCCTAAAAGTTTAACTCAACTCAGATCATTCTAAGGGTGGTTGGCATATCTAAGACACTTTATAACCAACCTATCGGGAAGATGTCAACCATTCTCAGTACTTATCAAAGAGGATGCTAAGTTCAAGTGGGATGACAAGTGTGAGCATGCCTTCAAAGACATCAAGAATTACCTGATGATGCCACTAGTTCTAGTAGCCCCTATCTCGGGCAAGCATCTGATACTTTACACTGCTACCTTAGATGACTCCCTTGGTGTTTTTTTAAACCAAGCAAAAAATGAAGGGAAGCAAAATGCACTCTACTACCTCAACCGTCATCTAATCCCTACTAAGGCTAATCATCCACTCATTGAGAAGTAATGCCTAGCTTTAATCTTTGCATCCCAAAAGCTACAATAGTACATGCTTCTGCATAAGGTAAACTTCATATCTAGGATCAATCCACTATAGTATCTCATGACATCACTGAAGCTATCCACTATAGTATCTCATTATCTTCATACCACTTCATGTGGTGAAGGACAAGCGCTAGCAGATTTCTTAGCAGCACACCCAATTTTTGTTGACTCTGATGGATTGTCTCCCCGATGAATAAATCATGAACTTAGGGATACTAGCATTCACGCTATGAGATGTAATTTGATGGTGCCTTCCTCTCAAAGGTGAGATGAACCATAATCTACTATTCCGTGAAAGGCAAGTAGGGAATAGTTCTCTTAACTCGACCGCGGATGTGATGAGATTATCATATCGTCCCAACTTATACCAAAAATGAAGTTGAATATGAGGCTCTAATTGCTGGTTAGAGTTAGTCATTACTCTAAGCATCAAGAACATCAACAACTTTGAGGATTCTCCACTAATTATCAACTAAATCGGTGAGTCCTATAAGGTTATGAAGCCCAAGCTCCATCACTACCACAAGTACACCATGGAGTTGTTGGCCAAAATCCTAGAGGTTATAATTTATAAGATTCTTCGAGGAGAGATTGTCATAGCTTATTCTTTATCCAAGCTTGGCAAGGTGTTGGCTTGTCCAGAGGATGAGTCCATATCAATAAAGGTCCAAAATAGATTAGTCTTATCCCTTATTGATATTAAACTCATCAAAAAGTACTCTCTTCAAGGGGAGATTACCATTACCAAGAACGACAAGGAGTTAGAATGGAGGCAACCATTCATGGATTATCTAAACAAAGGAAAACTATCTCAAGAGAAGTCCCAAGCCCATTAGATGAAGTAGAGAGCACTTTCCTATGCTCTTATGGATGGTGTCATGTACCTACAGTCTTTCAATCATATGTGGTTATATTATGTAGACTAGCATGAAGCTTGTAAGATCGTAACCAAGGTATACTCAAGATTATGTGGAGCCAACCAATCTGGTCAGAAGATGATAGCCAAGATCAAGAGACTAGGATACTACTGGCCATTGATGATCAAAGATTGTATGTATACTAGATCCACAATGTCAAATACATGGTGTGGTCCTACACCAACCACCCAACATTCTACATCCTACATTGGCCATTCATCATTGTTGTAATACATAGGTCCGATTGATCCTCCTTCTTCCAAGGGTCATCGATTCATCTTAGCTGTTACTAACTACTTTTCTAAATGGGTGAAGGTGATTCTACTCAGAGAGGTCACAGGTCAACATGTGCTCCAGTTTTTTAGAAACCATAATGTATATAGGTTCAGAGTGTCTCGATGAATTATATCTGATAACAACAATGCATTCAATTGCATTGAGATCAACAATTTTGCCTGGGGACATAACATAGATTGGAGATATTCTACCATCAACTACCCAAGGGAAAACAACTTAGCTGAAGCATTCAACAAAACTCTCATAAAAATACTAAAGAAGACACTCGACAATAATAAGCATAGTGATAATTATAATTGGTTGAAGCCTACCACACCACAAATAGAACTCCAACTCAGTTTACTCCTTTCTCCTTAGTGTTTGGGTCTGAAGCCGTTCTACCATTACAAGTCTAATGCCCATCAAAAAGGATAGTTGTGGGTAACAAGATCACAAATGAGCAGAATGCCAGGTTGTGATTAGAAAAGCTTGAAGAATTGGAGGAGAGATGCCTACGGGCATGTCAAAACTTTGAGTTGTACATTGGTACATCCTAGAGCTTTTCAAGTAGGAGAGCTTATTTTAGTTCTAAGGAGACCAATTTTTTCCCATTGTAAGATCGGAGGCAAGTTTGAACCCACTTGGAAAGGACCTTCTACCATAGAGAAGGCCTACTAAGCAAGATCTTATGCTTATTAATCAGAGAGAGTGCCCAATGCTTCTAATCAATGGGCTCTACTTAAAAACATATTATAAATCATGTTAGAAAATAATTATCATCAATGAAAATTCCATTTTGAATTCAATCTCTTGCATGTTGAAAGTATTTTTATTTGCAAAGCTGCAATGATGTGTTTAGGGTAGGTGTAAGGAACCTGAGTGCCGTCATATCCTTCATCGATACAACACAAACACAAACTACTAGAAAATATATAAAATAAACACATATCTATTGTCTTGGGCTACTTAGAGTTGAGATAACACCCCGCTCACCCATCGCTCAAAGTTATTTGAATTTCCTATAATGTCACCCCAATGGTCTTATTTCTTTAGAAGATGTATGCTTTCCTTCTTTACTTGGCCACTACACATCGATGAGTGCCTTGTTAGTTTGGTAGGCCTTACTTCATGGCCGGTAAGTTACCTCATATTGGCTTCATTTAATAGAATGTGATTCTACTACGCTTTATTCTTGGATTAGCCTCATATTGGCTTCATTTAATAGAATGTGAGTCTGCTACAATAAGCCCCCTAGTAGCTCCTTCCCTCTTAACTTCTTCAAGTCTAGGTCCAGTCCTTCCTCAGGGCTCCTCGCTTAGTAGTCACTCTAGGTTAGATATCATCTATCCTGCCAATGAAAGACTATCCCGATGATCAATTTTGCTTGGAAAGTTGAAAGCCTATACTCTTTCTATCCAAGTTGATCATTGCACACTGATGAGCACCTATTTTTGGTTGTCACTATGCGATGGATACACCACTCATGTATAATACACCATTGGTTAGTTCTGCACCTTAGGTACACCATCATATGTATCATATGCTTTCTCCTTGAGTTGGCCACCGTACAACTATAGGCTTTCTTTTCCAGGGGTTAGGATAATGCCCCTAGCAACACCTCTCTTGTGGGCACTATATTTGGATCATGTCATTTGCAACCCCATTTAGACAGTACCGGATTGGACAGTTTCCCTTTCCTAGTAACCACCCATATGGTTGGAGAATCCATCCCGTGATGTATTCTCCCTTGGTCCAAGAATTTGAGATGTCAAGTATATCTCCTCTTGTGGTCCCTGCACACCAATAGGTCCACATAAAACATATAAACAAAATATATATTCACTGTGATTAGAGGACACTACCATTCTGCTGTGTATCCTATCTATAGTGTCAACAAAACTCTATAAATTGCATGAATACTATGAGATATAAATCCTGGAATTCACTAGTCAAAGTCTTTCAATTTGTTGTGCTACCAACAGGTCACCCTAGTGATTTTTTCATACTTTAAAAGATGTAAGTATACTATGCCTTCTTTCTAGCATAGTCGTTGCACACCAAAAGGAAACATTGGCTACTACCCACAAGTACTATCCCTTTATTTGTAAATAGATACCCATCTCGTGGGTCCATCGCACAAATGACATGGTCCATAAATTAAATCTATCAAATTTAGAGCTCACATCTACAGATATGCCCTCAATTAAAATCAAATTAAACCAAACAAACCATATCAAATCACATGAAATTAAGATAAATTAATCTTGACTACTTTGAGTTGACATAAGTACACATTCACTCAAGAGTCACCCTAGTATTTTGATTTGTTTTGCAACCAACAAATCATCTTAATAATTGTTCCCCTTAAGATGTCAACTATGCCTTCTTCCCAAGATAGTCATCACACAAAAAGCATAGTATTATTTACCCCACTGGTAGACTATCCCTTTGGATTTGTAAACCTGAGGTAGGTCAAGGCTAACATAGCCCATTCTCAATGGGTCCATTGCACACCGATAGATTCCATACATTAACTTAGATTAAATTAATTACATTCTGATTTTACCCAGATGAGTTAACTCACACCCATCCCCTAGTGGAGCCCCAAATCATATATAAATAAGTCAAGAAAATAAATCACATTCAAAACCAACCTCCCATCAATTAAACCAACTCCCTAGTAGAATCTAAATCAAAGAAATCCAACCAAACTCTATAAAGGATACATCCCCAAACAAATATGAAATCAAATCAAATCTAATCCTTAAGATAGCATGAAGCTTCCCTAGTTGAAGGTTCATATACCCAATCCCTAGTGAACTCGAGCCCATATCTCTAGTAGATATGCCTTGACATCAATTAAAACAAAACAAATTAAAGTTGATTTGATCTTAATCCTATGGATTATAGATTCTTATTGATTTTACAAATCATATAATCAAATCAAATTCAAACCTTATCTACATTTTCTTCTTCTATGTAATAGACCCTCAAATGTCATGTCCAATGCTTGTGTGATCTCCTAATGGATCTTTCTCCAAGTCTTTGACATGGAATTCTCATCAAATCTTCTTTCTTCTCTTATGCACACCTTTAATGCTTCAACCAAAATCCTAACAATGTATTCGTCAAATTACATCATCTTAACAAATCAACATTTTATGATTTGTGATGGTGCAAGCTCAAACTAACTATATATATCATGCTAATATATTATAGTGTGAATTAACACAATAATATTATAATATATGATGTTATATTATAATTTTCTATAATATAATATATATTATCTAACAGTACACCACATTAGAATCACTTAAAAGGAATAAATAACAAAATTTTCTCAAAAGGTGAATAATGTTCAATTTGGATGTGAAATTGTTATTTTCTATTAGAAATGGTACAAAATTGTATAATTTTTGTGTTTATTCTTGGTGTGTGCCGTGAATTTGGCCAAATTCTTCCATCAAATTAAATTAATATTTTTTTGTGAGTTTTGACCCAATGTATTATAACAAAAGTAAAACATACTAAAATGTACAATAAAATTTAGTAACACACCACCAATTATATATGTGAAGTTATATTGTTATGTACATTATATTTTAATATGCTTTCATATGATATATTATCTTACATTACACCTTAAAATGAATCACTTTAAACAAAAAATTTATAAAATTTGGTTGAAAAATGAACATTTATTTTGGATGCAAAATTCCATTCTTTTGATTAAATGACACACCATAGCAAATTTCTAATGATGTTCCCTAAAGCTTACCTTAAATTTGGCCAAATCCCATCATCTGAGCCTATAAATTAGTATTTTTATGAATTATACCAGTAGAAACTTAACTACATCATACTATAACAAACTAAAATATACTAAACAATAAGTAGTAATACACAATAGTATCCTATAATGCATGTGCTACACTATGTTATGGAATCCTATATTATAATACAGTATAACATATTATATTATATTGCATATCACATCATGAGGGATTGCTTAAGATATAAAATCATAAAATTAGTCTAAATAATAAAAACTATTTATTTTAGTTGTATCACTTACATATTTTAAATTGAAACAATATATTATGATGCCATGTTTCATTATGAATTTGGCCAAATACCATTTTGAAGTCTAAATCAACATTTTATAAATAAAGCTAGTATATTAAGCATGATTGTAGAATACTAAAAAGAACTTAAAATGCAGAACAATATATTATGATATATGATGCTAAATTATGCTACAAATATATATATTTTGAACATAAAATATTACTTTTTAGACTATAAGTGGTGTAGCACATCTTGGATTACAACCTAATGACTTCAAATTTAACAAATTTCATCATCTAATTTATTAAATCAATATTTTATGATTTATATTAATATGAACCATAGGGCACAATACCATAATATACTAAAACATTTCAAAACATCTTATAACATCCAAAAAACACATCACTACATGCTCAAATATATCATGCTACATTATTATAATATATGGTATTATATAATATGATTTAGGTTTAGATTTAGGTATTCAAATCTTAATAGTTAAGGAAAGTCTAAGACATTTAGCTACCACAACTATGTTAGATTAGTTTATTGTTTTAGATCTACTTAATGACATCTTTATTCAAGGTTTATTAATTTAGGGTTGGATTAGTTTAGGGTTTTGGTTTGGGTTTGGGTTTATTTTAGGTTTGGTTTATGGTTTTAGGGTTTAGGGTTTAGGTTTAGTTTAGGCTTTAGGGTTTAAGGTTTAGAGCAAGGGTTTTAGGGTTTAAGGTTTAGTGTTTATTTTATGTGGGTTTAGGGTTTTATGGTTGGGTTTAGGTTTTAGTTTAATGGTTTAAGTTTTAGTTTAGGGTTTAAGTTTTTTTTAACAATGAACAAATTTAGATTTAACTTTTCTTCTTTTTGAATTCATCAACCAAGTAGCACCACATGTTTTCTAAGACACAAGTGATGACATAGATAAAAATGAGCACCTATAGTGCAAATCAAAAAAACTTAGATAAGTACAACCATCTATACTATAAATACACTATTCCATAAAACAGATACCATTCTTGTTCCATATGGTGGAAAATTATTATTCCTACCTTCATCTATCCTCCTTTTTGGAAAAGAAGATAAATAAAAATAGGAATATAATGCCTTGGTCACACGCCATGTAGATCCATAGATGTACTTATTAGGGTGATGGTATGATTTTGAGGAGAGGTGTACTATCTCAAAAGATAGAAATCACCACCCTACAATAGGCCTAATCACCAAAATAAGGACTCCTAAGGACGTTGGGTCTTCGAGGTGTACCAAAGATTCTTCCCCTACTTTACATGGAAAAGTAAAGCAGGGTTTATTTTAAACTGAGTTCGTTAAGTTCCCTATAGGGGCAAGCCCCCATACTTAATTACATCCTAAGGAATGGGGATCCCTTAAGAAAACTCTCGATTAAGGTAAATGATCATTGTCTCTAAAGATTTCAATAGGTGGGTATCAATCAATTAGTTCATTTTGAAGATTAAATGGGATTGATCAAAGAGAGTTATTATCAAAGCCAAATGAAGATAAATAGGAGATGCTCATGATGCTAGGAAACTTAGCGAGCATCTCAAATGATCCTATGATTGGGCTTTACATTTTTGAAATTGATTTAATTTATTTGAGTAGAATTTTTCATTAGAAATTTATGGCTTATGATTCCACAACACAAGATTATACAAATGCCTAAGAGGTGAGGATTTATGCTTATGCCCTATAGAAGGGAGGAGAAACCTTAGAACCTAAATCTAGGGAGCCCTGGCGAGGGCCAAAAGCATGACCTAAATCTAAGGCAAAAATGAGTATTTAGTTTGCCTCCATAAGAGAGGACAAACCACCCGACTACTTGGACTTAGAACCTCCAGGGGGTGGCCACCAACTAACTCCTTCTATGGTTTAAAATTCATGTGGGCTAGTCATATGCTTTATGCAAGATAGTTAAGCTATTATTTATTTAGAAAGAGACTAAATCCTTAAACTCACTCCCTAAAGAGACTAGATCATGTAAGTGCATGCTTCAAATGACCTAAATCTAATGCAAATCATATTACATGTTATTTTTATTTTTGGACAATCATTTTGACTCAGGATAATAGGTTTCATATGCCAAATGCATGAGAAATGAGAGTATTGGCCAAAATCAACGAGAAGGGAGGTGAGTTTCCACCATGGCTCTCAAAGGTCAAGCCAAGTTTCTTTAGAAAAGGTGGAAGCTCTCCAATAAAGAGTGAAAATAATATGTATTTTTGCATGATGTTATAAAAGAAGTACTAATCCAGCTAAGCAGTTGCTAATTCTTTTATCTTTATTTTAAACCTAAGCTTTAGGTGAGGTTATGAGTTCTTTATTTTAATTTTGAGTTGTTAAATTTGGTTGAAGATTTATTTTTCCTTAAGAGCCTAATCATCATCCAGGCCATACATCAAGTAAGGAAGAAACTAGGAAAAAGATGGCATCTTAATGCACAAGCTAAGCAAATCATCAATCAATTTATAAACCTAACGTGAAAGAATAAGAGGCCATTTCTGGTTGGGTATCACCACACAAACCCAAAAACAAATTGGGTAGCTAAGCTCTACTAAAAATATCACTTCATCGCTAATCAAATGTATATACCCTTATGATAACTCAAAGTATCTATAATTGGCATTATTGCAAACAAAGTTGAAATCAAGGTGATCAAGAAGGTGCTTTTTCTAATAGTATTAGGATTTAGGGTTTAGGGTTTATGGTTTAGGGCTTAAGATTTAGGGTTTAATTTTTTTTTTAATTCGGTAAATCAGTTAGTTTAGGATTATTTAATATATTTAGTTTATTGTTAATTTATTTTAGTTTACTTTATTTTTTATTTTCATTTAGGTTTATTTTTTTTAGTTTAGGTTTAAAAATAAAGGGTTTAGGGTTTAGGGTTTAAGGTTGTAGGTTTAGGGTTTAGGATTTAGGGTTTAAAGGTTTTTTTTAAATTAAGCAAATCGGTAAGTTTACATTTATTTAGTATATTTAGTTTATTTTTTATTTATATTTGTTTACTTTATTTTTTTATTTTTATTTAGGTTTATTTTTTGTTTTTATTTAATTTAGTTTATTTATTTTTGTTTAGGTTTTTTATTTTACTTTATTTTTTAGGCTTAGGTTTTGGTTTAGGCTTATTTTTGTGTTTAGGGTTTATGTTTTATTTTTTATTTATTTTTATGTTTATTTTTTAAGTTTACATATTTATTTAGTTATTCTTTTATTTTATTTTATTTTTTTTATTTTTTTTATTTTTATTTTTTATTTTATTTAGGTTTTCTAATTTTAGGTTTTATTTTTTTTAGTTTAGTTTAGGTTTTTATTTATTTTATTTTAGTTTATTTTTTATTTTTTATTTTATTTTATTTTTAGGTTTAGCTTTAGGTTTATGTTTAGGTTTTAATTTAGGTATTAGTTTAGGTTTTTATTTTATTTTATTTTATTTAGGTTTAGTTTTTATTTATTTTATTTTTAAGTATTATTTAGTTTAGGTTTTGGTTTTTAGGTTTTCAGGATTTCGGGTTTAAGGTTTAAGGTTTAGGGTTTAGGGTTTAGGGTTTGGTGTTTAGCGTTTAGGGTTTAGGGTTGTAGGTTTTAGGTTTAGGGTTTAGGGTTTAGTGTTTAGGGTTTAAGGTTTAGGGTTAGGGTTTTTTTTTTAGATTTAGGGTTTAGGATTTAGAGTTAGGTTTATGGTTAATTTAGGGTTTAGAATTTAGGGTATAGGGTTTAAGCTTTAGGGATTAGGGTTAGTTTAGAGTTTAGGGTTTAGGGTTATAGGATTTAGGGTTGTATGTTTAGAGTTTAGGATTTAGGGTTTAAGGGTTTTTTTAAATTAAGCAAACCAGTAGGTTTACGTTTATTTAGTATATTTAGTTTCTTTTTTTATTTTTATATAGGTTTAATTTTTTAGTTTAGTTTATTTATTTTTGTTTAGGTTTTTTATTTTAGTTTATTTTTTAGGCTTAGGGTTTGGTTTAGGTTAATTTTTAGTTGAGTTTTATTTTTATTTTATTTTTTAGGTTAGGTTTTATCCTATATATTTAGGTTTAGGTTTAGGTTTTTATTTTATTTTTTTAGGTTTAGGTTTTAAGTTTTTATTTTGGGATTATTTTTAACTTTTATTTTTTAGTTCAGGTTTAGGTTTATTTTTAGTTTATTTTATTTTATTTAGTTTAGGTTTAGATTTAGGTTTTATTTATTTTAGTTTAGTTTATTTTGGTTTAGGTTTAAGTTTATTTTATTTTATTTATTTTAGGTTTAGGTTTTGTTTTTAGTTTCAGGCTTAGTTTTTTTAATTTAAGTTTTAGGGTTTGAGGTTTAGTGTTTAGGGTCGAGGGTTTTAGGGTTTACAGTTTAGAGTCTAGTGTTGTAGGTTTAAGGTTAGTTTCAGGGTTTAGAGTTTAGGATTAAAGGTTTAGGTTTTTTTTAAATTAAGTAAATCGATTGGTTTAGGTTTATTTTGTTTGTTTTTTTTATTTATTTGAGTTCATCATTTTATTTTTATTTAGGTTTATTTTTTAATTTTTATTCAGTTTAGTTTATTTATTTTAGGATTATTTATTTTAGTTTGGTTTCTTATTTTAGTTTATTTTTTTTAGGTTTAGGTTTATTTTTTAGTTGAGTTTTATTTTTATTTTATTTTTCAGGTTTAAGCTTTATTTTTTATTTTTATGTTTAGGTTTCAGTTTTTATTTTATTTTTTTTATGTTTAGGTTTTAGATTTTTATTTTAGATTTATTTTAGGTTTTATTTTTTCGTTTAGGTTTAGGTTTATTTTTAGTTTATTGAATTTTATTTAGTTTAGGTTTAGTTTAAGTATAGTTTATTTTAGGTTTGGTTTAGGTTTTATTTATTTTAGTTTAGGGTTAAATTTTTTTTATTTTAATTATTTTATTTTTATTTTTTGTTAAAGCTTTTTTTAGTTTAGGTTTATTTTTTAGGTTTTAGGTTTATTTAGTTTATTTTTTATTTATTTTAATTTATTTTATTTTTTATTTTTATTTATTTTATTTTAGGTTTATTTATTTTAGTTAAGGTTTTTTAATTTAGTATAGTTTTTTTTTTTATTCAGGTTTAGGTTCATATTTATTTTTTAGTTTAATTTCATTTTTAATTTATTTTTTAGGGTTTGGTTTTATTTTTTATTATTAGGGTTAGGTTTTAATTTTCTATTTTTTAGGTTTATGTTTTAGGTTTTCATTTTAGGTTCATTTATAGGTTTTATTTTTAGTTTAGGGATAGGTTTATTTTTTGTTTATTTTATTTTTATTTTGTTTAGGGTTTATGTTTAGTTTATTTTTGGTTTAGGTTTAGGTTTATGTTATTTTAGTTTAGGTTTTGGTTTATTTTAGGTTTAGGTTTTTTTTTTAGTTTTGGGTTTAGGTTTTATTTTTTATTATTTTTAAATTTATTTTTTTAAGTTTAGGCTTTCATTTAGTTTTTATTTTATTATATTTTAGGTTTATTTTATTTCTATTTTATGTTTAGTTTTTATTTTATTTAAGTTTTTTATTTTTAGGTTTAATTTGTTTTTTAGTTTAGTTTAGCTTTTTATTTATTTATTTTAGTTTTTAATTTTTATTTTATTTTATTTTTAGGTTTAGGTTTATATTTAGGTTTTAGTTTAGGTTTTTATTTTATTTTAGTTTAGTTTATTTTATTCAGGTTTAGGTTTTAAATTTATTTATTTTTATGCATTATTTAGCTTAGATTTAGGTTTTTAGGCTTTTAGGGTTTAGGGTTTAACATTTAGGGTTTAAGGTTTTAGGGTTAGGGTTTTAGGGTTTAGGGTTTAAGGTTAAGGTTTAGGGTTTACGATTTAGTGTTTAGGCTTTAGGGTTTAGGGTATTTAAGGTTTAGGGTTTAGGGTTAGCTTAGCGTTTTGTGTTAGTTTAGGGTTAAGGGTTTAAGGTTTAGGCTTTAGGGTTTTTAGGGTTTAGGGTTTAGGGTTTAGGGTTAGTTTAGGGTTTAGGGTTTTAAGGTTTAAGATTTAGGGTTTAGGGTTTTGGGTTTTGGGTTTTGAGGTTTTGGATTTAAGGTTTAGGGTTTGGGTTAGGGTTTAGGGTTTAGAGTTGGTTTAAGGTTTAAGGTTTAGGGTTTTAGGGTTTTATGGTTTTAGGGTTGTGGGTTGTAGCTTTAAGGTTATTATTTAGGGTTTAGTGTTAGTTTTAGGGTTTAAGGTTTATGGTTAGGGTTTTTTTATTTTTTTTATTTTTTTAATTTTTAAATTTTTAAATTAAGTAAAATGATAGGTTTATGTTTATTTAGTTTATTTTTATTTTATTCCAGTTACGTATTACTAGAAATTTAGAATTTTAGTTTATTTATTTTAGGATTTATTTTATGATTTATCTTTTGGGTTGAGTTTGTGGTGTTTATTTAGTTTTTAGGGATTTGCTACTTTAGGTTCATAAAGGCTTTATTTAGACTTAGGCATCACCGTACAATGGACCTACTCACATAATAAGGACTCATAAGGCATGATGGGTCTTCGAATGTACCTGAGATTTTTCCCCTATTTTACATGGATGAACAAAGTAGGGTTTATATTAAACCAAGTTCTTAAGTTCCCTATAGAGGTAAGCCTTCATAGTAAATAATATCTTAGGAAATGAAATTTCCAAAAGAATATTCTCGATTAAAGTTGACAATTATCATCTCCAAAGATTTCAAGGTTAGACTATCAAAGGATTTGTTGTATTTGGAAAATCAATTGGAAAAGTTCAAAGAGAAGACTAATTTTTGGAATCCAAATGAAATATGTAGGAAATGTTAATGATACTAGGAAGCATCCTGAGCATTCCAATTTATCCTATGGTTGGGCTTTATAATTTTGAAGTTGTGGAGATTTATATGTTTTGAGTTAAAATTTAATTAATTACTAGGGCTTATTATCCACCAACACAAGGTTGTGGGTATGCCTAAGAGGTGAGGATCTATGCTCGTAGCCTGAAGGAAATTGTTACCTCGGATCCCAAATTTTGGGAGCTTTAGTACGAGCTAAAGCACGGCATAAATCTAAGCGTAGGTGGACATAAGGGTTTACCTCCGAGAGAATAAATTGTCGACTTCTTTATATAATCACCAGGTGGCACAACTAACTCCTCATACGATTTTACAACCATGTAGTCTGGTCTTATGAATTGTAAGATAGCTAGAGTAGTTATTTAATTAGAAAGAAACTAAAGTCCTAAACACACTCCCTAAGAGACTAACACATGAGTGGTATAAGCATATGACTTAATCAATAGATGCAAAATCTTTTCAAATTTTATTTCTTTTTAGAAACATTATTTTGATAGAGGCTTTATGATTTCTTAAGCCTAAATGCATAATGAAATAGGTTATGGGTCAAATCTGTTATAAGAAGGTGTTCTCCACCACATGGGATGCCCTCATAGGTCAAGCATGCCTTTATCTTGTAAGGATGGAAATCCTTCATATTCAAGAGAGAAAGAATATGCATTTATGAAGTGAAACATACAACCATACAGCTAAGGGGTTGCTAAATCTTTTAATTGTCTTATTTATGTCTTAGGCTTATGATGAGGTTTTGAGTTGTTTACAATTTAGTTATGAGTGATTAGTTTGGTAGAAAAGTTATTTTTATCCTAAGAGCTTAATCGTATCCAAGCCACACATTAAAGCATCAATCATTTAAGAAACTATGAAAAGCATGTCATCCTAATGCATAATGTAAGCATAACATCAAAAATATTATAAACTATCATAAAATAATAAAAGGCTGGTGCGGTCGGGTCCTGCCAAATAACTCAAAGAGAGAAAGTATGGATAGCCGAGCTCTACCCTTATACAACCTGAAATATGAAAGAATAATTATAATTAGTGTGAATTCTATGGGGGTCTTCTTTCTTCATATCTTTATTTTTGATTTGGTTCCTTTTTTGATTTGGATGGTGCTTGCTTCAAAGGCATCACAGGGCGCCCTAAGATAAAGCCTTCTGGCCATTGCTCATCCGAATCCCCCATAACATTAATCCTAATTCATATTGAAAAAAATTACATTTATGTGGGAAAAGTAAATCTAACTACACCTACAAAATAGAGGATAGCTAAATATACATATAATCCCAAGCAGTTGTATTTTTAATTTGGACTTACACATGGGTAACTAAGCCCCTATCCTAACTTGGATTATGCTTAAAGATTTAAGAAACTTGCAAAAAAAGCATTGACATTTATTTTTAAGAATCCCTTAAGCAAAATCCCCTATAGAAAATAAGATTAGGCTAATATTGGCCTATCACCAAGTCTATGAAGCATACACCCTAACATCCAATCAAAAATAATACATCATAAAACAAAATATACATCACATCATATACCATCCTAACTTAGAGCTAGAAGTGGTGACTTAATTCCAATGTGTGTATTAAGGCTTGTGTGGTAAGTCTTGTTAGGCATTAGTGTTGTATTTTCTAAGTGTAGAAGAATTCAATTTAACATGAAAGGTTGATTTCACTTGAAGTAGTTTAATTTTTTTGAGAATTTTAATTTGTGCTTTCTTTTGTTTCATTTGATTACACTTAGCAACTAAGTGTTATAAAGAGAAGAAAAGAGGTATGCCCTCTTTCATCCCTACCATAAGTCACTTTCTGAAGTATATTAATTTGAATTAATTCTATTTATTAAATGGCTTATTAAATGATTTAATTAATCCTAAGTTTAGCTTCACTTTAAATAATCCTATTCAAAATGAAAGGCATCTTAAGATTAATTTAATTCAATTACTACCACATGGAACATATTAAATCATTTTTTCCATCACATGTAGCATGCATATGATTTAATCCTAAGTGTATCTATCTATGTAACATATTTTAGCACACTTAAATGATGAATGTATGTGTATGTTTAGAATTTATATTTTATTTGATTGAATTATCTAAACATATAAATTTAAAACTTTATCCAAATTCTTTTACAAAAAGGACATAAGAATGAAATTAAATAAGCATGTGTCATTGTTAAACCAGGGAAGTGAGGTAATCCATTGACCTCCTTGGAGCTAACTAAAGCCTCATGTTCTCGAGATTCCTAGACTTTATACCCATTTGCATTCAAACATATGTAAATTCGAATACATGAACATAGGAAGTAAGCTCCAAACCATATGGCTAATTAATTCAACCACTTAGTCAATTATGAATGCATGCAATTTTAATGTAAAATGGGATTTTCATTCACTAATCACATTTACATATACATGTACAAAGATATAGGCAAGTATGAGTCATTATTAAACCAGGGAAGTAAGGTAATCAAATGACCTCCTTGGAGCTAACTAAAGCCTCGTATTCCGGGATGTCCAGACTATATACCTGTTTTCTTAAACACACATGTATGTATACATAAATGAGGGAAAGAAAACCATGCAAAGATTGTATTTTTTTTATTGAATCATTTATCTATATGAATTAGAGCTCTCCAAATTTTAATTTTAAATACATAAGAATGAAATCAAATGGGTACGTGCCAATGTTAAACTAGGGAAGAGAGGTAATCAAATGAATTCCTTGGGGCTAGCTAAAGCCTCATGTTCTGGGGTTGTCCAAACTATATACCCATTACAATTCAATCTTATATAAATCAACAAATGAATAGAGGAAAGATAGATCAACATTCATGCACTTAAGATATAAGCACATGCATTTCTTATGTATTTATAACTAGCATCATAACACATATTATTATTCATTTATAAGCTTTTGATAAATACATTTGGATTTAATAGTGATAAAAGTCACACATATATTAAATTAAATCAACACATAAAAGAAATCCATTATCATTTACTTGATTTTGAAAAGATGGATGCATGAATTCAAATGACATACCAAATTTAACATGATTGGAAAGATTACAATCAAATATTGGCATGTGACTCATTCAACCAAATTAGTTCTTAAGGACAATCAAATCAAATAAAATTATTTAAAGTAAACCAATGCTTCTTTATTAATTAAGTTTTGGATATGATTTGATTTAAGAGGAGAAATCATCACTTGTTGTTTTAAACCCATTCCATTAGTGATTTGATTTAATTTAAGGAAATGTAGTTAAGTTAATTTTATGGGTTAATTAACTTGGTTAATTAGATGAATTAATTACCCTTACTTATGTCACCTTAAAGTAATTAACTAAATAGTTATGAGCCGCATGATATGCATGGAAATTAAACTTGTAATGATCCTAGAAATAAAAGGGGCCTAATGCAATTGGCTCATGATTAATAGTTAATTAGATTAAAAGACTTAATTAATTACTCTTATGGTTTTCCCACACATATGGACTAACCATAATTTCATTAAACAACTTTAGGTTATTAAACACCTAAAGATGTACCACATGATTTAATTAATTAAGGTCTAATGTGATTATCATTTCAATTTGATTAAGTGATTTAATTAATTAGTTAAATCTTAATTAATTTTATTTTAAAAAAGGGTGAAATGAACTTAGGTAAATGGGTCCCAACATATGTCCATGGAGTTGGGTCATGTGGCTTAGGGTTGGATTTTGATTTGGTTTAATTTAGTTTTGATGATTTAAATGAATATTTCATTTAATTTTGTGAAGATTATTGAAAATATGATTGATTTGTGAGAAAATCAATTGAGTTTGACTTGATTTGGATTAAGATTTGGCTAAGTCCATGGCATAGGACATACGGCTTAGGAAGGGTTTTGATTTAATTTGATTTAGTTTTGATCATTTGACCATAGATTTGATTTATCTTTAGAAAGATGATTGAATAAATAAACTGATTATGAGAAAATCAAATTATTTTGGATTGATTTGGATTAAGATTTGGTTAAGTCCATGGGATAGATCATATGACTTAGGAAGGGTTTCAAGTTTGGATTTGATCATGGGATTCAATCATTTGGTTTTGTAATTTGGGTTTGGATTTGGATTTGAATTTGATGTTTAAATTAAACTTGAGGTTTGGTTTGAGAAGGTGAACATGGATTGGATTTGGGTTAGGGTAGGTGGCTTATTCTAATCTCTTAGCCATAACCTAATCCTATGGTTAACCCTTCTAAGTCTTTAGGCTTAGGTTAAGTGTTTACCTAATTATTAGAAGTGTCTTATAACTAGGAAAGTCTTGACTAGAAGACTCCTAAGTCTAAGATGGGAAGATTGAATCCGCACTCCAAAAGTGAGGTCAACAGGCCTTAGGCTCCATAGTGTTTCCCTTGGACATAGATGATTGGAAGACTGAAGCTAAGTTTCACATTATATACTTGGATACATCTTTCAACTCTTTTCTTAGGTGACCATGGATACATGAGGACAACATAGTTTCATCCCCTCCACATGAGTGTATGAAGTTCGTGAGAGGTTGGATTTTCTATTGTGTCGAAGGAGATCTCAAGCCATTTATAGTTCACGAGGTCGGCATATATGAGGATGCGGCTAACTATCTCCCTTAAAATCAACAAATCTATTCTTGTGAACTTGACTAAAGTATAAAAATAAAAGAAAAGGAAAAAGAAAAAGAAAAAGAAAGAGAAAATAAAAAAGAAAAGAAGATTGGGCGAAAATAGACTTGGAGGAGGAAGTGGAGCCTAACATTAGATTCCACTCATGGTTGTTACTCCATTGTGACATGTGTGGATGACGACCTCCCGGACATAGGAAAGAGGCTAGTTAGAGGCAATCCTAGGGTGGAAAACCTCCTTATTGGGAACCCAAAGAAGATATGTCCTAGCTACAAGTACACCTACTATATATAAGAATCTAGTTCATTGGATGAGTCTTATATGGTTAGCACACCAGGAAGCTCTTCTCAATAATAGATTCCCTTGGAGGTGACACTTGAGCTAGATAACAATGAAGACCAGGCTCCAAAGCAAAGCATAAGTGTATCCAAGTATATACATGAAACAGTTAGGTATCAGTTGGGAACCTTAGATCCAACCCAACTTTTCTATCAAAAAGCTGAGGGTTTGATAGATTTTATTTAGTTTATTTAGTTTATTTTTTTATTTATTTTAGCTAATTATATTTTTTATTTTTATTTAGGCTTATTTTTTTATTTAGGATTATTTATTTTAGTTTATTTTTTAGGTTTAGGTTTAGGTCTAGGTTTATTTTTTAGTTGAGTTTTAATTTTATTTTATTTTTTAGACTTAGGTTTTATTTTTTTGTTTTAGGTTTAGGTTTTAGATTTTTATTTTCGGTTTATTTTTAGGTTTTATTTTCTAATTTAGGTTTAGGTTTATTTTTAATTTGATTTATTTTAGGGTTTAGGTTTAGGTTTTATTTATTTTAGTTTAGGTTTATGTTTATTTTATTTTATTTATTTAGGGTTTAGGTTTTTTTTATTTATTTTTAGGTTTTATTTTAAGGTTTATTTTTTAGGTTTAGGTTTTTATTTAATATTTATTTTATTTTATTTTAGGTTTATTTTATTTTTATTTTATGTTTAGTTTTTATTTTATTAAGGTTTTTTATTCTTAGGTTTATTTTATTTTTTGTTTAGTTTGGTTTTTTATTTATTTTAGTTTAGTTAATTTTTATTTTTATTTTTATTTTATTTTTTGGCTTAGGTTTAGGTTTTAGTTTATGTATTTATTTTATTTTAATGTTTTAATTTATTTAGGTATTGGTTTTTTTATTTATTTTATTTTAGGTTTGTTTAGGTTTTAGGCTTTAGGATTTTTTATTTAGGGTTTAGTGTTTAGGGTTTTAGGTTTTAAGGTTTATGGTTAAAGTTTAGGATTTATGGTTTAGGGTTTTTAAGGTTTAGGGTTTAGGGTTTGGGGTTAGTTTAGGGTTTAGGGTTTAGGGTTCTGGGACTTTTAGAGTTTAGGCTTTAGGGTTAGTTTTAGGAAATAAGCTTTAGGGTTTAGGGTTTTTTTAAATTAAGTTAACCAACAGGTTTAGGTTTATCTAGTTTATTTTTATTATTATTTTATTTATTTTAGTTTATTTTATTTCTTATTTTTATATAGATTTATTTTTTATTTTAATTTAGTTTTATTTATTTATTTTAGTTTATGTTTTTTATTTTAGTTTATTTTTTAGTTTTAGGTTTAGTTTTTGTTTATTTTTTAGTTTATTTTTATTTTTATTTTATTTTTTTAGCTTTAGGTTTTTTTTTTATTTTTTTATGTTTAGGTTTAGGTTTTATTTTAGGTTTACTTTTAGATTTTTATTTTAGTTTAGTTTTAGGTTTATTTTAGTTTATTTTATTTTATTTAGTTTAGGTTTAGGTTTATGTTTAGTTTATTTTAAGTTTAGGTTTAGGTTTTATTTATTTTATTTTAGGTTTATGTTTCTTTTATTTTATTTATTTTAGGTTTAGTTTATTTTTTTTAGTTTAGGTTTTAGGTTTTATTTTTTAATTATTTTTAGGTTTAGGTTTTTATTTAATTTTTATTTTATTTTATTTTTGGTTTGCTATTTTTATTTACATTTAGTTTTTTTTTTATTTAGGTTTTTTATTTTAAGTTTATTTATTTTAGTTTAGTTTAGGTTTTTTATTTATTTTATTGAATTTAGTTTTATTTTTTATTTTCTTTATTTTTAGGTTTATGTTTAGGTTTAGTTTTGGTTTTATTTTATTTTTTTTATTTTATTTAGGTTTAGGTTTTTTTATTTATTTCATTTTTAGGTTATATTTAGTTTAGGTTTAGGTTTTTAGGTTTTTAGGGTTTAGGGTTTAGGGTTGTAGGTTTTAGGGTTTAAGGTTTATGTTTTAGGATTTAGGATTTTTAGGATTTAGGGTTTAGGATTTAGGGTTCAAGTATTAGTTTAGGGTTTAGGATTTTTGATTTTTTTTAACAGAAATTAAATTCAGATTCAACAATTCACTTTTCAATTTTGTCAATCAAGTAACAAACGAAGGAAGTGATGTAATCTAATGACCTCCTTGGGGCTTGCTAAAGCCTTGTATTCCCGAAATGCCCAGACTATATACCTATTACCATTCAATCTTATATAAATAAACACTTCAATAGAGGAAAGAGAACTTAACATTCATACACTTAAGCTATAAGCACATGCATTTCTTATGTATTTATAACAAGCATCATAACACATATTATTATTCATTTATAAGCTTTTTAAAAATACATTTTGATTTAATAGTGATAATAGCCACTTATATATTAAATTAAATCAACACATTCAAGTTTGCATAATGGAAATCCATTTTATTTTACTTTATTTTGAAAGAATCTATGCATGAATTCAAATGACATACCAAATTTAACATGATTGAAAAGAGGACAATCAAATACAAACATGTTATTCATTCAACCAAACTAGTTCATAAAGATAATCAAATCAAATAAGATTATTTAATGCAAACCAAAGCTTCTTTATTAATTACTTTTGGATTTGATATGATCTCAGAAATCATCACTTGTTGTTTTAAATTTACATTAGTGATTTGATTTAATTGAAAATGTAATTAAGTTGATTTTATGGGTTAATTAAGTTGAACCCTTAATTAGATGAATTAATCACCCTTATCTACATCAACTTAAATTAATTAACTAAATAATTATGAGCTAACTTAATATGCATGGAAAATAAACTTCCAATGTTCCTAGAAAATAAAAGGGGCCTAATTCAATTGGCTCATGATTAATAGTTAATTAGATTAAGGGACATAATTAATTACTCTTATGGTTTTCCCACACATGTAGACTAACCATAATTTCATTAAACTCCTTTAGGTTTTTAAACAACTAAAGATCTACACCATGATTTAATTAATTAAGGTCAAATGTGATTATGATTTCAATTTGATTAAGTGATTTAATAAATTAGTTAAATCTTAATTAAATTCATTATAAAAAGGGTGAAATGAACTTAAGGAATGGGGTCCCAACCCTTTTCCTTAGTGCACTTACTATTGAATAATAATTAATAAACTTAATTAATTAATTTGTTACTGTTCATGGGATTAATTAATCATTAATTAACTTAAAAGAGTAGTTAAGGCTTAATTAGTTAGTTTTCATAATAAAGTGAACAATAAAACCCAAGAAAATCATAGGAGGCAAAGGTCATCCCATTAAATTAACCCACAAAATTTGGAATTAATTGCTCAAGTAATTAAAAAGTAATTAAGCTAATTATATTTATAATTAAACCTTAATTAAATCTTAATTACTATTCAAAATTAGTTAAGATCATTTTTAATTAATTCTCCTTTGAAATACTTTTAAAATGAGCATTTATTTGCTTTTTTTTTATTTCTCATGTTTTATGATTTTAGAAGTTTCATCATTAAAATGATTAATTAAACCTAATTAAAAACTAATCTTGTTAGCCACATGGCGCTTTCCACGTGGCATTGGCTACTTAAAACTTATCCTACTGCACCTACATGGCGGCGGTACTTTCTCATCATCCGTCGAGATCAAACGACTACGATTAATCCCACAGCTTAATTGGATTAAATCAGATCGATCTAGCGTATCTAATCACGACCGTCCATTCCGATAACATGGAATGGATGGTGCATGATCTAACATCACTCAAGTGAGGGATAATGGAGTCCATTCACCATTGCTCACTTGATCCAAGCTTCAGAGCTCTCAAATCCAAAGAATCCACACCTTCACATCGATAGGATCCGATAAAGATCACATGAGAAGCAAGTTTTCTTCAAAAGCTTGACCTCACTTTGGTGAGCTCTTAACCTCCTCTTCTTAGGACTCTTCTAGACACAAGAACTCCTTTGTAAGACACTTCTAATGATTAGGTGAACTAAGCTTAGACTTAGAAGTGTTAATCATAAGAATAGGCTATGCCTTAGGGTTTAAGGAATTTACCTATCCCATAGCCTAAACACAATCTAGATACACTTTATCAAATCAAACCCATACTCAATTCTCAAATCAAATCTCAAATCTCAAATTCAAATTCCAAATCCAATTTCAAAATTTGACTCCAAATGATTGAAACCCAAAATCTAATTCAAATCTTAAAATCCTTACCTAAGCCATATGAACCATATTCATAAGCTTAGCCAAAACTTCCCTTAAATCAAATCAAACTCAATTGATCTCTTTATAAATCAATTTTTCCTTCATTTATATTCACAAATATAAATGAAATTCAAATTCAAATGACCAGATATGAAAATCAAATCCAAACTCAATCTAAGCCCTTTAAGCCAATTCTTTGAACTTTTAAATTCTATCCAAATCAAGTAAAAACTAATGAATTTTCTCTTGAATCAGTCATTCTTTTAATTATCTACCCAAACATAAATCAAATCTACAACCATCAAATCAAATCGAAACCAACACAAGTCAAACTCAACTTAGCCTTTTGACTTGAAAATTTCAAATTAGCCAAAATCCCTTAGACTCCAAATTGATTACCGTTGAACTTATATTTCAATCTAGGGATCATATATAATTTCAACTAAATTTGAATCAAATGAAAACCAAACTAATTGACTCACTTAGGTGCACTTGACCTAAAGTGAGCTAAAGGACCCATTTGAGCCAACTTCTAATCCAACCCAAATTGGATTGAACCAAGCTCACCAAAATCTTGCACTATTGATCACCCTAGGATGATCAATTGCAATCAATTGACAAGCCCAATTGGCCATTTGATCCAATTGACCCAAATTAGCCTAAAGAACCAAATCGGGTCAAATCATGATCTAACCCAAATTGATTGCAACCAATGGCTCAAGTTCATTCCAAATTGATTATTGAACATAACCAAAGTCATAATTAAACCCAATTTGATTAATCGAGCCAAATTTTGTCAACTTGACTCAACCTAGCCCAAATTGGCCTAAATCAAAATTAAATCCAAATTAATTCAAACCAAAGAACACATTCATCTTCAATTAGTCAATTGAACATGAATTAACACATAACTAAGGTAATTTTGGTAAAATGGGTCAATTTAAAAATGATGACCCAAATTGGGCCAAATCCCTTGAAACTAAGCCAAAACCCATTGGGAGCTGATCAAATCTGACCCAAACTCATTTGGGATCATCCCAAAACAAACCCAACCCATTTTAAATCCCTCATGAATCCTCCCCACATTCCACCTAACCTCATTTAATTCCCCATCACATGCACTTAATCACATGTCCCCAATATTTCAATTGAATAAATCTGATCATATGAGAGTAAGAGAGGACTTTGGAGCAAAAATCTAAAGTCTTCAATCAATCTTGCATCCATCCCAACCACCCCAACTAGATGGCAATCAATTTTGAGCCAAAAAATTCAAAAATATTTTGAATTTTTGACAATTATAAAAAGAGGGGGAGATGAGGCTTGAGATCTCTTCCTCCCACCACTATTCAGCTCCCAAAAACTCCCCAAAGCAAAAGGGAACCCATCCCCCACTTCGTTTATCCACTTTGAGCTCAAATAATATAAAAATTTTCTCTTTGGTGAGAGCATCATGAGAAGGAGGCATTCCAAAGAGAAGCAAGGGCTAAAGATTACTCTGAAGCTTCCTCAAACACATAGGATCTCCCTTGGATCTTCACCATCACCGGAAATCATCCCCGGTGAGGTAACTTTCATCAAGCCGTAGCCAACCTTAGGATTTTGCATATTTTGTATTAAATTTCCCACGATTCTAGGAATTTCCTTTAGAAAATCCAGCACTTTTATTTTAAATCATCCCAAATAGAAAATAGAATTTTTTCGATGTGAATATTTGGGTCCATTTGGACAAGTTTTGGCTTAGAAACTTTCATTTTTCAAAATACCCATCATTCACCGGCTGAAACCGTCCGATCCCAATTCGATGGGATGGCTCCGATCACATGGTTTGCACTATCGGACGGCTCTGATCGCATGATCTAAGCTTCGGAGTGAGCGATCCGAGGTTCGTATCACTGAGAATGATCTGGACCGTACGATCGCGTGGTTCGCATGATCGGACGGCTTAGATCGCGTGTCGATCGCGTGATCTGATCTAGACCATCCGATCTATGATCGGATGGTCCAGAGAAAGGTGTTGGTTGCTATCTTTCCCCCCCAAACCACGTGTATATATATATATATATATAATAAAAAAAAATAATAATAATTTAAATCATGTGAAACTTCAAAAATTCATAGAAAATAAAATACTTAACCAAAAATTGCAAGCAAGGGCTCGTTGGATTCATCTATCCGAGAGGAGTTCAACAAACCTAAAAAAATCATAATTTATTGAGTATTGTGAGTGTAATTTATGTTTTAGTGAAAACCATATTTCATTAATTAAGTCAAAAATATAAGTCAAATTAAGTTGAGATTTTTAGATATTGAAACTAATGTTGAAGTACACTTACAATAAAAAGTACAAGTTAAAAAAAGTTTTAGATTGGGAGAAATTAAATTTTTAAATTCAAATTATTAATTTTAATAAAATAAATTAAATAAAATTCAGAAATTTACAAAAATCTTCAATATGACCTAAATCATTTCAATTGACATCTAAGACTCTTAAGAAAAATGATTTGATCTTCTGAATCTTAAGAAACCCAAATAAACACTTAAGATTAGAGTTTAAACAATTAAAAAGTTATTTAAAATATAATCTAAAAATAGCTCAAATATTAAATCAAAAAATCAAAAATTGAATAGCATTCATTAAATCATTAATCAAACTTTAAATCAGAAAAATATCATCTTTAAAGGAGATTAAATTAAATATGATTAAATCTATTCAATTTAATAAAACTCAATTAAATGATTAAATCTTAAATCAAACTCAAAATCCAACAAACTTAGAAAACTTTAATAATTTGACACTAATCGAATTAAATAAAATAAAATTAAAGCAAACTTAATTAATCTGTGATTAAATCACATCCATTTGGAATGAGATAATTAAATAACCATTGAATATTTATAACTAAATTGAACATGTTAATGAAATCAAACATAATAAATAAATCAAATCTAAAACCTAATCATAAATAATTAAACTCAATTTGTCAAACATTTAATTAATGAAAATTTAATAAATTAATCCATCATCTTAATTAATCAATTTAATTTAAATAAGTTACATTAAAGCTAACTCTAAGATTAAGCTTAAATTAAACCCCAATTAAATTTAAACAATTAATCACCAATTAAGTTAATTAAATTAATCATATTAAACCTAAACTTAATCAAACATATAATTAAGATGCAATTAAACATTAATCAAAACATAAATTAAACCTAAATTATTAAGTCATTGATTAAATAAACATTAAATTAATCTTTATCAAACTTAATTAAGAACATTTAATAATGAAAATTTAATGAATTAATCAATCATCTTAATTAATCAAATTAATTTAAATAAGTCACATTAAAGATAACTTAAAAACAAACCCATAATTAAATTTGATAATCACACCCCTAAATAAACTTAAGTTAATTAATTAATATGAAACCTAAAAACAAACATAATTAATTACACTAAATCACTTAAATTAAACCTCATTAAATTCATTAATCTCACAAACCTTTAATTAATCTAATAATTTTAATTGACCCTTAATCAAACTTAATTAATCAAACATCTAATTAATGCTTAATAAATTAATCCATTATCTTAATAAACCAAATTTAACTTTATAAATCATTAAGTTAATTTAAATTAAATACTTCATTAATCTACTAATTAATTTAATCACACCTATTAAATAAATTAATTAAGTAAATTACATTAAATTAAACTTAAGCTTACTCATAAAATGCAATTAAATGATAATCAAACCCTAATTTAAACTTCAATCATTAATTCATCAATTTATCATTAACTCAAATAAACATGAAATTAAATAAAAGTTAAACAAATCTTTATTTAATTTAATCATTCTTAAAAACACTAATATTAATCAAATTAATTACATTAAACTTAATTAATCAAAATGCAATTAAATATTTATCAAAACATAAATTAAACCTAAATCATTAAGTCATTAATTACATCATTTGTCTAAATAAATATGAAACTAAATTAAAAAATTAAACAAACCTTTATAATTAACATAAACATTAATTAAACAAATCACATAATCACATTGAACCAAACCCATAGACCAATAAAGCTAAATTAAATTGAATCAAATTAAGTTAAATTAAGAAAGATTTTCATCAATTTAATATAGAATAAAATCAAATCTCATTCAACCTACTTAAATAAAATAAACTAATTAACTATCCAATATATGAAATCAAAATGCAAACCAAACTTTGATGAACATGACAAATGGATGTGATTAAAAATAAAATCCCAATTACAAAGAATCAAACCCAATTAGAATCAAAATAAAATAATTAATCTAATCGATCAAACTACAAATAAATGAACCACAATCAATTAAATAAACATAAAGTTAAATCACATAACCATGATCAAAGAAAAGAATTAAATATTTAAAAGGATATTGAATTATCAAGATTCAATTAAATCAAACACTAATCTAAAATTAATCAACCAAAAACACATGAACTTAAACAAACTTAAACTCCATTAGACATTAAAGATATTGAATTATCAAGATGCAATTAAACTAAAACATCTAATCCAAAAAATCAATTAATCAAATACTTAAATAAACTAAAATTCTAAATTATAAATCAAATCAAATAAATCGAATCAAATGAATTACACAGATTCAAATGGGCTAATCAAGATACTTAAGGACTTTAGTTAGATTCCTTAGGAATTAGGATGTAGAATAGGGTGAGTCCTTCTATGGAATTCATCCTACTCTTCATTCTTGAGAACCTAAATTCAATAAAACTGAAATAAAAATGAAAAGAAAATCATTAAGTCTTTTAAATTGAGATCACCCATAGATAAAATTTAAATTCAAACTTCAAATTGGAACTTAAACTAAAGAAGCCTAGTAAAGTATTGCTACACAAGCCTTAAGCACACATATTAGAATACTAAGTCACTACTTCTAATGCTAAGTTAGGGCGTTGTATGTATGATGTTGTGTTTTGTTTTATGATGTAATGTTTTAGACTAGATGTTAGGGTGTATGTTTCATAGATAGGATGTTAGTAGATTTATTAGCTAATCGTATTTTAAACAGGGGTTATGCAGACGCTATAATAAAAAATATATAAATTCTTTTGTTGTGCAGGTTGCTTATCCCCTAAGTGTAACCCATGTTAGGACAGGTGGGCTTGGTTACCCACATATGGGTGCCAAGTCCAAATTATTCATATAACTGCTTGGGTTGTATGGTGTGTTTAGCTAACATTTATTTTGCAGGTGTAGCTAGATTTACTTTTTCTATTTTTGATGTAATTTTGCATTAGGAATTATGGTTAGTGCTATGGGGGATTAGGATGAGCAGTGGCCAGAAGGCTTAGTCCCTAGGGTGCCCTGTGATGCCTTTGGAACAAATCAAATCAAAAGAAAGAGAATGAAGAAATGAAGAAAAGAATACCGCCCATAGTATATATATTATTTTTGTAATTCGGGTTGTATAAGGGTAGAGCTCGGCTACCCAACTTTTCTTTTCTCTTTTTGGGGTGTATGGCAGAACCCGATCGTACTGGCCTTTTATTCTTTTATGGTAGTCTATAAAATTATTTGATGTTGTGTTTAGATTGCTCATTAGAACATCATGCTTTTCATAGTTTCTTTATGATTGATTCCTGAATGTGTGGCCTGGATGTGGTAGGCACTTAGGATAAAATTAATTTTTCTACCCCAATTAACAACTCATAAATAAAATTTTAAAATAATTCATAACCTTACATAAAAGCCTAGGAATTAAATCTAGATAATAAAATTTTTAGTAACCCTTTAGCTGGATGGATGTATGTTTTTTTTTTTGGGATGGATGTATGTATAATATCATGCATGTCATATTCTTTCACTCTTGTTAAGACGGGACTTCCATCCTTGCTAGAGAATCAAGGCATAACCTATGAGAGCCTTTGGTGGAAGACACCCCTTTCTCTCTTGATTTGGCCCATAATCAAATTCTCATGCATTTAGGCATAAAAAATCCCATAGCCTATGTCAAAATAAAAATTTCAAAAGAATCAAATAAATTTGATAAAATTTGCATTAGATTGAGTCATGGATTCATAGCACTCATGCTCTAGTCTCTTAGGGAATGACTCTAAGGACTTAGTTTCCTTTCTAAATGCACAACAACCTAGCCATCTTGCAAAGCATAAGACTTGCCTACATGGATTTAAAGGGTAGGAGGAGTTAGCTAGCTGCCACTCTAGGCGATAATAAGTCCAGCAGTCGGGTGGTTTATTCTCTCTTATGGAGGTAAACCATATACCAATTTTCACCTTAGATTTAGGTCGTGCCTTTATTTTGTACCAAGGCTCCTTAGTTTAGGAATCTGAGGTAGCTATTTCCTTCGAGTTACAAGCATAAATCCTCACCTCTTAGGCATTTCCACAATCTTATGTTGTGGAATTATAAGCCCTTGTAATCTAATAAAATGTCAACTCAAAAAATTAACTTTCTTCAATTTCAAAAATATAAAGCCCAATTATATGGTAGATTCGAATGCTCACTAGGCTTCCTAGTATCATGAGCATTTCCTACTTTCTCCCTTTGGATTTCAAAATTAAGTCTTCTCCTTGATCTACCCCATATGATTTCCTAAAATAGCCAATCCTTTTATAGTCTTAACCTTGAAATCTTTGGAGATCCTAATTATCTACTTTAATTGAGAGTATTCTTAAGGAATTCCCATTCCTTAGGATGTAATTAACTATGGGGACTTTCCTTCATAGGGAACTTAATGAACTCAGCTTAAAATAAACCCTACTTTATTTTCCATGTAAAGTAGGGGAAAGATCTCTGGTATATTCGAAGACCCATCATGCCTTAGGAGTCTTTATTAGGTAATTAGGTCCATTATAGGGTGGTGATTTCTATCTTTTGAGGTAGTACATCATTCCTTAATGTCATGTCTCACTTCAATAAGTACCCCTAGATCTACATGGTGTCCCACAAAAATAAACACGATTTTTCGCCTCTGGGAGAAAGTTTCTCTCCATCTTTAGTTGACAATTATTATCTCCAAACATCGATAGTGGACTTATGTTTTATATAGGCCCGAGACTATCATTCTTTCCATTGGCACTTAGCTTATTTCATCCTTAAGCAAAGCTCGCCAACATCCTTTAGGTTGTAGGACCTCACTCCATGTAGGTCTTAAAATCCCTATTGGGTTCCCCCAATAGGTTAAAATTAAAATTAATCAAATAGAGGAGATGACCAAAATTAAAAATCTCTTCACCATTCTGATGGTGAGGCAAGGTTCATCCCATGAACAATAAGAGAATAAAACTCTTCTACAAAATAACATGTCTTTCCAAAAGCACTTTTTCAAAATCCACATAATAAGGGCTGTACACAAAAGTTTATAAGAAATTTTTACAAAATAGATATAATCAAACCTCGTTTAACAAATCCAATGATTGTTACAAGGAGGTTCTTAAAAAAAATATTCAAAATCAAAATCAACAATTTCTAATTTTCAAAAGCACATTTTCTTTGGAAATGGCTATCCCCTTCCCACACACTCAAATTTGTTGGCTGGAGATTCTATTTTCAAATAAAACCACGATATAAAAAATTGAAACTCCACTTAGCATACTTCAAATGTGCTAGAGTTGAAGTTTCCCCTCTTTTCAAAAAGTAATAAACCATACACACTCAAAAGAGAAGTCAAGACATATTTGAACCCCGCCCCCACCTGACATAACCAAATTTGTCAAATGGGAGTTCCCCTTTAGAGAAGGTAGAGCAAATTGAATCTATTTTCATTTGTCTAATAAAATTCCTTCATACCAAAGTCTTGAACTTCAAAACACATTGGGAGCTCATTTGACATGCCCAAGTATATCAGAGAACTCCCTTTTGAAAATCATAAGTATAAAGTGAACTCCATTTAACATACCTAAGTCTGTTAAATAAGTTCATTTTCTTTCAAAAAAAATCATGAACACATTTTACTTTCACTTAACATACCAAATTTGTTAAGTGAGAGTTTCATCTTCAAAAAAATAAAAAAATAAAAAATCATAAACACATTTGACTTCACTTAACATACCAAATTTGTTAAGTGAGAGTTTCATTTTCAAAATACAATCACATTTGATGTTTACTTAACATACCAAATTTGTTAAGTAAGAGTTTTATCTTCAAAAATTATAAACACATTTAACTTTCACTTAACATATCAAATTTGTTAAGTGAGAGTTTCATTTCAAAATCATAATCAGTTTCATCTTCAATAAAAAATCATAAACACATTTGATTTTCACTTAACATATCAAATTTGTTAAGCAAGAGTTCCATTTTCAAAATCATAAACACATTGGACTTTCACTTAGCATACCAAATTTGTTAAGTGAGAGTTTCATTTTCAAAAATCATAAACACATTGTACTTTCACTTAACATACCAAATTTGTTAAGTGAGAGTTTCATGTTCAAAAATAAATAAATAAATAAAATACTAATAATAATAATAATAATCATAAACACATTTGACTTTCACTTAACATACCAAATTTGTTAAGTGAGAGTTTCATTTTCAAAAATCAGAAACACACTGGACTTTTACTTAACATACCAAATTTATTAAGTGAGAGTTTCATTTTAAAAAATCAGAAACACGCTAGGATTTCACTTAGCATACCAAATTTGGTAAATGAGAGTTTCATCTTCAAAAAAAAAATCATAAACACATTTGACTTTCACTTAACATGCTAAATTTGTTAATTGATGGTGTCTTTTCAATGCACATTTAATCCATATTTTAACATACCGAATTTGTTAATTAAGGATCCAATTTTTTCATGTCAAACCCCACTTGAACTTCACAACACCAAATTTGTTAAGTGAGTCTCATTCTCAAAGAAAAAAAAACATATCTCAAACAAATTTGGGGCTTTCACTTAACATATCAAACTTGATAAGTATGACTCCCATCTTCAAAGAAAAGCAAATTTATCTCATGATCACATTTAACTTTCACTTAACATACCAAATTTGTTAAGTGAAAGCCTCATCACCAAACACAAATTAGACACATGTGGCCTCTACTTAACATACCAAATTTGTTAAGTAAGAAGCCTCATTTTCAAATCAAAATATCACACAATCAATCTTCACAAGCAAAAATATTTCAAACACACAATCATAACCACTTCTTAGCATACCCAAATTTGCTAAGTAGAGGTCTTTCAAACTATCAATATTTTCAAACAAGATGTGCAAAACACAAATATCTCCAAGAAAATCTCTCCTCAAATTTTAGAACCCCGCCTAACATACCTAAATCAGTTGAGTATGGGTCCTAAATCGAAATCAAATGGCCAAGACTCTCCTCAATATCCAAAATCTCTCTAAAATTTTGATGAACCCCACTTAGCATCCTTAAGATTGTTTAATGTGGGTTCAAATTCAAAATCAAATCTTGAAATCAATGATTGAAGATGAATATCAAGGCAAGTGTCTAACTCAGCTACATTTCAATAATGTAGATTTCAGTGTAATCAATTGTTTCAGTCCTCAGTCAGTATATATGGCTCCCAACAAGCTCGTGTTTTCCTTCCCCACTGGCCAAAACCTAGCCTTGGATCAAGCTAGTCTCTCTACCACTGGCTCCACCGAGGTCATCTACTTTGGCCATGGTTTTGAGGCAGTGAGGATTTCTTGCGAGGGGATAGCCCTAACCATAGTTAACAAGGAGGAGGTGGCGGGGCAGACTCCACTCATTCAATTCGATATGCCATCGATTAGTTTCCTCCACTACCCTTTGTTGTTCTGCTACCACTTGATGTCAATTTCTATGCCAATCGTTCCCAGGTTCTTACTCACTCTTACACTACCCCTCCTTGGATTCCCCAAGGGAAGAAGGCTGTCTTGCTAGAAATAGTCTCCTCCTCCATTCGAGGTGGGTGTCTAGCTCTACCATACCTACACATTCCTGACAAGCAATAGGCGCAAGATCAGCGACATCACAAGAGGGCAGAGAGAGAGAGATGGATGTCGCTTCCCATGTGGCTGAGGAGGGATCTCCCTATGAGACCTCACCACATTTGAGTGGTAGTAGGTTTCACCCCCTCTCAGCCTTAGATGGAGAGGACTACTGAGGAGGATTCTTTACCACCGACATATTATTTTGCACAGGCTGGGAAGCATAGGAAGCCTATCGGGGCTGGGACGTCTTATGCGTTGGAGCAGTTCAAGTCCGGTATAGTTTTGATCTGAGGGGTTATCCCCAAAGAGTCAGTCGATCAGGAGGAGAGCCTTGGAGGCTCAAGCATCTCACAGTAGAGGGAATGTGAGGTTTGTCGCAGATGGCCTCCTCATGGATTTTCTCGATCATCGCCCTACCAGGGTCGATCATTTAGAAAACATTATCCTTACTGGTGCTAATCATCATAGGAGGAGTAGGCCTATAGTCGAGCGATAGTCGGTGCTACTTTCGCATCGCTCCACTCACCACCCACCATCGCCTATCCAACTCATGGCATCCCCCATTCTAACCAAGATCTAGAAGCCTCCATCTAGGGAAAGACCAGCACCATTGGTGATCCGGCTACGGCCCAAGGATCCCGCTCCATCTACTCTACCCATTGAGGTGAGGTTGAGCTCTCCTATTCAACCTCCCGCCTCAACTACAGAGAAGAAGGAATGGTGACCCAAGGCCACCATGGTCGAGTCACCACCATAGTCACAACAGCCCTTGTAGTCTCCACTTGCAGTAGCATCAATGGCGAAAGGGATAGAGGATATAGATGTAGTGTCCATGGCAGTAGATCCTTCCACAGTTAGTGTTCAGCCAGTGGGTAGTGATTAACATATACCTATTAGTGAGCACAATCTTCTTAGAGATAGTAGTACAGCAGCAAGCAATGCCCAATGTATTTCTGTTAGTGAGTATAGCCCCTCCACTGGTCAGGAGCGAGTGTTTGTCCCTACACGACTAAACCGCTCTTCAGATGAGATCGTTGCTCGACTTGAGAAGAGGGAACTCATGGGATGATTGCTCGAAGAGGATGCTGGTTAGTTTTGATCCATATAGGGATGATCTCTTGGAGGACTCAGCAGAAGTCCATATGGTCGATACTAGGGGTTCCCTCCTTAGGGATCAGCATAGCCAAGAGGGTGTTGTAGTTGAGGAAGAAGACACAGGTCATTCAACCCAACACCTTCATCAGCAGCTGAGACAAAGAGATGAGCATATCAGGAAGATGGAGAAAAGAGTTGAAGACTTGTTAGTGGCAGTCCTGGCACTTCAAGGCCAAGCTCCATCAGTACAGCCTACTCCCTTAGAGACCGACCACCCTGAGTTGTTGTATGTTCTAGATCAGCCCAAAAGTACATCTCCCGTAGACCAGGATAGTGGCAGCATGCATAGGAAGGTGGTGGACATCACCTTATGCAAGAAAAAGATATCAAGCAGTTAGTGGATCAGCAAGTTAAGGATGCGTTGGCACAAGCCTGAGGTGGCTCATCTGTTCCAAAGGATAGACCCTACCCGGAGGAATTTGATGGTGTCCAATATCCTAAGGGTTTTGTGTCTCCTTCCTTCAAAATTTTTAATGATAGTGAGAACCCCCGGCAGCACATAGCACATTTCAGGGTCGGATGCTACAATGTTGGCGGCAATGATGCACTTCTATTCCGTCTCTTCGTTAGTAGTTTGACAGGCATTGCATTTGATTGGTATGCTGAACTACCCAATGGTTCAGTGAAGAATTTTGCTGAGTTGGAGCACCTCTTCATCAAGAGGTTTGTTGGAGCCCAGCAAAGGGTAATTATGGGTGACCTCGTTGTGGCCCAACAAAATCCAAATGAGTCCCTTATTGATTATATTCTCAGGTGGCAAAACCTGAGTATGAAATGAACCATATGCAACAAAGATGCTATAAATTCTTCTCAAGAATATTCATGGCCCGGTTGCTTTCATTCTCAAGGGATTTATGATCAAAACCTTTGAGAAGTTAATCAATAAGGAGGCTAGCCTACAAGGGGAAGCCAAACAGTTACCTTTTCAAGACCAATCATTCAAGCCCAAGCCGTAGAAAGCATTCAATAAGAAGCCAAGGGTAGTAATGTCAGTAGATAGCGGGAAGCAGCCATCCAGAGCTCAGTATGAGAGACCTCATGCACATCAGCCTCCATTGCCACCACCTCTACCACCACCTCAGCTAGTATATCGACCACCATAGTGGCCGCCACCGCCTCCGCCATAATATACTCAGCAACGGTACTCATATCCACCGCTAGGTAGCTATTACCCACCTACTCTTGTCGATAAATTGAATAAGCCATATTCATTCAAGAGGGAGGTAGTTAGGAAGATCTTTAAGAATCTCTTAAATAAATCTGACTTTTAGTTACCTGAGCCTAAGAGGCCGAAAGATGAGGGCAAGAGTGATGATCCTAACTATTTCCCCTACTACTGTATGGTCAGTCATGTCTTGGAGGATTGTGTCACCTTTAAGGACTGGCTTGAGAGTAGCTACAAGTCAGGAGCTATTATTATCCCCAAAGAATACTTGTTAGAACAACCCTCTAGTTCTATCAAAGTAATTCTTGGGGATACTTATGATCCTCTTAAGATAAAAGAAGGTTGGGATATTGTCTTATCCCGAACCTCTAAAAAAGTGGTCTCTAAGATCAAGAAGCTTTCTTTACAAGTGTTTGAAGTAACTCAAACCTCCAACACCAAGGAAGGTTTGCAAGTTGCCAAAGACAACTTCAAGAAGGTGTCAACCCAGCAACAGCAGCATCCTACCTTACTTGCCCTGGATAGCATAGTAGCACAACCACCGTCTGAGCCCAGCACTCCATCCATTGTTGCAGCTAGTAATTCTTCCTCCACTAGCTCCTCTTCTGCCAATAGGAGCATAGTATCAGCGAACAAGGACACTATACCCCTTTATCCTCTTACTTTATTAGATTTCTATCATGTACCTCCATCTAAGAAGAAATCAATGAAGAAAGCTTTCACTTACATCTTGTCCACTTCTGAAACTCTAGATTTTATTCCTCTTGAAAACTCTTCAAGTCAACAAAATAATGATGACTCTAGTTCCGATCATTCCACCTTTGATTTAGAAATGGATTTTCCATTCTTGAATCATTTGGGTTCACCCATTGAGATTGATTTGGAGTTATCTGACTCTGATGATTCCATAGGAGAAGTCATAGTTACACTTGATGAGAAGGTAGAACTTCTTACAAATTCATCATTCCAAGAGGTCACTGAAGTTAACCTTCGTAGTGGCAAAGTTCTACCTCATAGGGTGGCACCTCAGGATAAGGGTAAGCAAATCATTGGTTCTAAAGAGCAGATAGCTTCTCCACAAGATGCTCCACCCAAGGATATGCTTGTGGAGGATCAAGCCAAAGTTGACTACAACATCCTAGCACATCTTAGAAAGCTTCCAACTAAGTTAAGTATATATGATGCCCTCATCTTATCCAAAGAGATGAGGGAATCTCTAATCAAGGCCCTCCTTGATCCGGAGATATGCTTAGCCCAGCTGACCGCTACTGAAGAGGAGGCTTGCAGTTCAGAGGACACTCTAGGAGTTACATTCAGTGATGAAGACTTGCTTCTAGGAACGACCAAGCACAACCACCCTCTTTACATTACAGTGGATGTTGGAAGATACAGGATATCCAGAGTTCTTGTTGACCAGGATGCATCGGTGAATATTATGAGTCTGAAAACCCTCACTTAATTAAAGATTGACATCTCCAAACTTTCAAAAGAGAGGATGATGTTGAGAGGATTCAATGAACAAGGCGAGAGGGCTTTAGGCTCTATAGCGTTGCCATTAGAAGTGGATGATTGGAAGACTATCACCAAGTTTCATATTATAGACTCAGATACATCTTTCAATACTTTACTTGGGAGACCGTGGATACATGAGAACAATGTGGTTCCATCCTCTCTACATCAGTGCATGAAGTTCATGAGGTGGGATTGAATCGCATCAAAGGAGATCTTAAGCCATTCACTCATGAGGTCAGAATATATGAAGATGCAACCTACTATCTCCCTCAAAATCAACAAGTCTATTCTCATGAACTTGGTGAAAGTTCAAAAATAAAATAAAAAGGAAAAGAAAAATAAAATGAAAAAGAAAGAAGAAAATGAAAAAGAAAATAAAATAAAAAAGGAAATGAGAAAGAAAATAAAAGGGAGCGAGAAATAGACTTGGAGGTGAAAGTAGAGCCTAACATTAGATTCCACCCACAGTTCATTACTCCATTCGAACATATGGGTAGGATGACTCGACCTCCACCAGGTAGAGGAAGAGGCAGATCCAGAGACATGGCTAGAGATAGAAGACCTCCTTATTGGCCATCCAATAGGAGTTATGTCCCTGCTACCAGGACTACAATTACTATCTATATAGACTTAGAATCTAGTTCAGATGATGAGTCATATATGATTAGTACACTAGCTAGCACTTCCAGATAGCAGATCCCCATGCAAGTGACAGTCGAGCTAGATAGCGATGAAGACCAGGCTCCTAAGCAAAGCATAAGTGTATCCGAGTCTATATGTGAAATATTGAAGCATCAGTTGGGAACTTTAGCTCTAACCCCACTTTTCTCACAAAAAGTTGAGGGTTTGGTAGTTAAGGAAGCCCCTAAGTCTTCCATAAATGTAAAGGTGCAAAAGTTCTTTCTTGGAGCATCATCCTCAAATCAAGAAGCTGATGTAGAACTTGAGGACGATTCATATAATGACTTAATAGAATTACCTTTTGATTGGTATTCTCCTTGTGTTCTTAATTTAGCAAAGAAAGGATTAATTCCACATGCTTGGTCTAAACACAGGTTGGATTATTTTGAAAGGTTATGGGATAACAAATGCAGACTTTCACAATCAAGATCGGGACTAAGATTTGGTACAGTGGGTCCAGTTGATGATGATGATTACTGCTTAGTCATCACCAATCATTTGGAATCTGATAGGTTATTTTCAAATCCGGCTAACTCATATGAGAAGGTGTGCTTAGAAACCTCAGATGATCTAAATGACTTTAAAGTCAAAGATGCACCACCAGAGTTCGAAGAGGAGATCAGATCAACTATCGATGAGCTCAAAGAAATCAACCTAGGAACTGAAGAAGATCCACGACCAACATATATTAGTTCTCTATTGAATGAAAAAGAAACCAATGATTTAGTTGAGCTATTGATTGAGTTTAAGGATTGCTTTGCATGGAGTTATGAAGAGATGCTCAGTTTATCTCCTGACATAGCGGTCCATAAATAGAACTAACTAACCCTATCAAACAGGCTCCTAGACGCATGCGATTAAACATTGAACAATATGTCACTTTTGAAATTAAGAAACTAATTGATGCTGGCTTTATTAGGGAAGAAAAATATCCTACCTGGTTGGCCAGTGTCGTCCCAGTTAAGAAAAATAATGGCCATATTCGCAAATACGTTGATTTTATGGATCTAAATAAAGCATGTTTTAAGGATGAATTTCCACTTCCTATACCAGAATTAATGGTGGACATTGCCTCATCTCATGCAGTATTCTCCTTTATGGATGGGACATCTGGCTAAAATCAAATTAAGATGGCCCTAGAGGATGAAAGAAACATTGCCTTTTGAACCTCGATCGGAATATATTGTTATAAAGTCATGCCTTTCAGCCTTAAAAATGCAAGTGCCACATATCAGCGGGCCATGACTCGAATCTTTGATGAACTCATTCATCATCAAGTTGAATACTATATCGATGATCTCATTATCAAAAGCAAAGAAAAAGAAGACCATCTCTTTGACTTGAGAGTAGTTTTCAAACAGTTTAGATAATACAACCTCAAAATGAACCCCCTGAAGTGTGCATTTGGAGTAGCTTCAGGAAAATTCCTTGGGTTTATTGTCCAACATCGGGGAATTGAAATCGATCCAGAAAAGATCAAAGTAATATTAGAAATACCACCCCCTAAAAGCCTAACATAACTCAGGCCATTTCAAGGGCGGTTGGCATATCTAAGATGTTTCATTTCTAACTTATCAGGAAGATGCCAACCATTCTCAGCACTTGTCAAAAAAGATGCCAAGTTCAAGTGGGATGATAAGTGCCAGCATGCTTTCGAAGACATCAAGCAATATTTGATGATGCCGCCAGTCCTAACATCCCCTATCCCGGGCAAGCTGCTCATATTATATACTGCTACATTAGACGACTCCCTTGATTCTTTGTTGGCTCAAACCAATGATGAAGGGAAGGAGAATGCTCTCTATTATCTCAATCATCATCAAATCCCTGCTGAGGCAAACTATCCACCTATTGAAAAGCACTGAATAGCTTTAATCTTTACATCCCAAAAGCTACGACACTACATGCTTTCTCATAAGGTGAATTTGATCTATAGAGTCAATCCATTATAATATCTCATGACACGGCTGACCTTATCTGGAAGTTTGGCATGTTGGTCCATGATTTTGTCTCAGTTTGATATAACATTTGTACCCCTCCGTGCCGTAAAAGGACAAGCACTTGCAAATTTCTTAGCAGCACATCCACTCCCTGCTGATTCCCTGCTTAACGATGATCTCCCCGATGAAAAAATCATGAACTTAGGGGATACTAGTGCTCACCGTTGGGAGATGTACTTTGATGGTGCAACTTTCTCTCAAAGAGGAGGAGAACCACAACTTACTATCCTAGGAAAAACAGGGGTAAGAATAGTTCTCCTAACTCCAGACCACGATGTAATGAGATTCTCATATCATTTGTCCAATCCATGCATGAATAATGAGATCAAATATGAGGCTCTGATTGTCTGTCTAGAGTTAGTCATTACACTATGCATCCATAGTATCAACATCTTTGGGGATTCTCAATTAGTCATCAACCAAATCGCTGGGTCCTACAAAGTTTTAAAGCCTAAGCTCCATCATTGTCATAAGTACACTATGGAGTTGTTGGCCCAAATCCAGAGGTTACCATCTACAAGATTCCTCGAGGAGAGAATGTGAACATTAAAGCTTGCCAGAGTTAGCATATGTCGAAGATGAGTCCATTCCAATAAGGGTCCAAAATAGACAAGTCTTATCCCTTATTGATGCTGAACTCATCGAGAGATTCCCTCTTGAATGGGAGGTTTCCATTACCAGTAAGGATGAGGAGCCAGATTGGAGACAACCATTCATAGATTATTTAAATGCAGGAAAACTACCTTAAGAGAAATCACTGGAACACCAGGTGAAGTAGAGAACCCTTTCCTATACTCTTGTTGGTGGCACCTTGTACCAAAAATCCTTCGATCATATATGGTTACGTTATGTGGACAAACACAAGGACCATAGGATCGTGATTGAGGTACACTCAGGGTTATGTGGGGCACATCAATCCAGTCTGAAGATGAATGCCAAGATCGAGAGACTAGGATACTCGGCCTTGATGATCACGCATGCATGGACATAGCTAGGAGATGCCATCAATGCCAGGTACACGGTGTGGTCCTACATCAACCTCCCAACATTCTACATCCTACATTGGCCTCATGTCCATTTGAGTGTTGATGTACTGACATTGTGGGTCTGATCGATCCTCCTTCTTCCAAAGCTAATCGATTCATTCTAGCTGCTACTGACTACTTTTCCAAGTGGTCAGAGGCAATCCCACTTAGAGAGGTCACAGCTCAACATGTGCTCCAGTTTTTCAGGAACCATATCGTATATAGGTTCGGGGTGCCTCAACGAATTATATCCAATAATGCTACTACATTCAAGAGCACTAAAATCAACAGCTTTTCTTGGAGACACAACATAGATTGGAGATATTCTACCATCCACTACCCAAGGGCAAATGGGTTAGCAGAAGCCTTCAACAAAACTCTCATTCAAATACTGAAGAAGACACTAGATGATAACAAACATTGATGGCATGAATAGTTGGTTGAAGCTTTATGGGCTTATCGTACCACATAAAGAACTCCAACTCAATCTACCCCATTTTCTTTAGTGTATGGGTCCAAAGCTGTTCTACCATTAGAAGTCCAACTCCCATCACTAAGGATAGTCGTGGGTAGCAAAATCACAATGGAACAGAATGCCAAGTTATGTTTGGAAGAGCTCAAAGGTTTGGAGGAGAGATGCCTATGGGCATGCCAAAACCTCGAGTTATACAAAGCCAAGATGATTCAAGCTCATAACAAGTTGGTCCATCCTAGAGCTTTTCAAGTAAGAGAGCTTATTTTAGTTCTAAGGAGACCAATTGTTGCTCGTCGAAAGATAGGAGGTAAGTTTGAACCCACTTGGGAAGGCCCTTATGCCATAGAGAAAGCCTACCAAGGAGGGTCTTACCAACTCATAAATTGTAAAGGAGAGCACTCGATGCTTCCAATCAATGGGCTCTACTTAAAGAAATATTATCCATAAATCTTGTTTGAAAATAATTATCAATAAAATTTCTTTTCACCTCAAATTTCATTTCTTCTGTGTTAGAAACATCTTTTTCTTGTGAATCCACCATGATATATTTAGGTTAGGTGTAAGAGTCCCCAGTGGCATCCTATTCCTTTATATCAAGCACAAACATACATAACTTTCTTTCAGGCTACTTTGATGTGGGAGCAAGCTCCCTGTGGCACTCACTCATTAGCTGCTCTAGGTCGGGTTTGATTTATTGCCCAAAGCAACCGATCACCCCAATGGTCATTTATTGGAGGATGTGAGTCCCCACGCTTTCATTCTAATTTGACCATTAGAAACTGACAAGCGCCTTGTTAGTTTGGTAGTCTTCACTGCCCTACTAGTGAACTACCTTGTGTTGGCTTTATTTAAGAAGATGTAAGTCCCAGCACTTTCTACTTGAACTAGCCACCATACTTTGACTGGGTCGAGTTTCCTCGAGGTTTAGGTGTAAGAGTCCCCAGTGGCATCCTATTCCTTTAAATCAAGCACAAACATACATATCTTTCTTTCAGGCTACTTTGATGTAGGAGCAAGTGCCCTGTGGCACTCACTCATTAGCTACTCTAGGTCGAGTTTGATTTATTGCCCAAAGAAATCGATCACCCCAATGGTCATTTATTGGAGGATGTGAGTCCCCACACTTTCTTCCTAATTTGACCATTGCAAATCAATGAGCTCCTTGTTAGTTTGGTAGTCTTCACTGCCCTACCAGTGAACTACCTTGTGTTGGCTTTGGTTAAGAAGATGTGAGTCCCAGTGCTTTCTTCTTAAACTAGCCACCATACTCTGACTGGGTTGAGTTTCCCTGAGGTTTAGGTGTAAGAGTCCCCAATGGCATCCTATTCCTTCATATCAAACATAAATATACATATCTTTCTCTCGAGCTACTTTGATGTGGGAGCAAGCCCCCTGTGGCACTCACTCATTAGCTACTAGGTCGATTATTGTTGCCCAAAACAGCATCACTAGTCATTTATTGGAGGATGAGAGTCCCCACACTTTCTTCCTAATTTGACCATTACAAATTGACGAGCGCCTTATCAGTTTGGTAGTCTTCACTGCCCTAGAATTGAACTACCATGTGTTGGCTTTGTTTAAGAAGATGTGAGTCCCAACGCTTTCTTCTTGAACTTGCCACCATACTCTGAGTAGGTCGAGTTTCCCTGAGGTTTAGGTGTAAGAGTCCCTAGTGGCATCCTATTCCATCATATCAAACACAAACATACATATCTTTCTTTTGGGCTACTTTGATGTGGGAGCAAGCCCCCTGTGGCACTCACTCATTAGCTACTCTAGGTCAGGTTCGATTTGTTGCCCAAAGCAACCGATCACCCCAGTGGTCACTTGTTGGAGGATGTGAGTCCCCACACTTTCTTTCTAATTTGACCATAGCAAACTGATGAGCGCCTTGTTAGTTTCATAGTATTCGCTGCCCAGCCAGTGAGCTACCTCATGGTTGATCCTGTTTGAGAAGATGTGAGTCCCTGTTCTTTCTTCTTGAACTAATCATCATGACCTAACTAGGTTGAATATATTTGAGGTTTAGGGTAAGTCCCCCATAGGCTCCTTTCCTCTTGACTATATTTGAGTCGATATAAGCCTTCAGTGGCATTCACTCATGTAGCTCTAGGGATGCTGTCGAGTGACTATCCCAATGGTCAGTTCTTTAGAGATGTAAGCCTACATAGTTTCTTTCTAGACTGATTATTGCAAATCGATGGGCACCATAGGTTGGTTGATGTTTGCTATGCTGACAGCAACTCACCCGGTGGGTACACCACTCTTGGAAGATGTAAGTCCTAGCACTTTCTCCATGAGTTGGCCACCGAATACCTATATGATATATGACTAGCCATGTCATTTTCTTTAGGGTGTTGGATCGCAACCCCTTTGCGGCCCCTTCCCCTGCGGGCATTCTATTTGGATCACATCCTTTGAGACCCCATTTAGACAATACCCAGGTTACTTTTGGATTGGACAGTCCCCCTTTCTTGGTAGCCTCCCCCGTGGTTAGAGAATTTATTCAGCGGATGCGCAAATTCTCCCTTGGTTCAAGAAATCTGAGATAGGTCTAGGCTGACATAAGCTCCTTCGCAGTTTGATCCTCACAAACTAATAGGGTCCACGATAAAACAAACTAAACAAATAAACAAAATATTTGCTTGTGGATTAGGAATTCAAGCCCCCAGTGGGCCCTTTCCCAAGCAGGCGTCTTATTTTTAGAGTTGTGTCACCAAAACTCCCTATAGGAATTGCCTGACTACCTGAGTTGAGATAAATCCCCAGGTCGGTACTCACTCTGTAGTCACCCTTAGGTTGGGTTCAACTTGTTGTGCCACCAATGAGTTACCCCAGTAGTCATCTTTGCTTTGAAAGATATAAGTCTATTACACATTCTTTCCAGCACGATCATTGCAAACTGACGGGCAGCCCTAGGTCGGGCCCGATTTGTTGCGCAAGCGATTGATCACCCTAGTGGATTCTTGTTTAGGAAGATGTGAGTCCCCGTACTTTCTACCTAACTTGACCATTGCAAAATGAAAGGCACCCCTTAGGTTGGTTAGTTCTACCAAACGGCTGGTAGACTATCCCTTTGGATTTATAAACCTAAGATAAGTCTAGGCTGATATTAGCTCCTTCTTAGTAGATTCATCGCAAACCAACAGGGTCCATCTAAAATTAAAGTAATTCTGACTATTCTTGAGTCGATATGAGTCGATATGAGTCCACAGTGGCATTCGCTCAAATAGTCAGCCTAGGTCAGGATTGATCTATTGTGCCATCAACAGATCACCCCAACGGGTGATCCCTACTTTGGAAGATGTAAGTCTGCTATACTTTCTTCTTAGTACAGTCATTACACACCAAAAGGCAACCCTTGGCCGGATAGTCCTACCTTGTGGTTGGTAGACTATCCCTTTGGACTTGTAAATCTGAGATAGGTCAAGACTGACATAACTCCTTCTCAATGGGTCCATCGCACGCTGACGGGGTCCACAATATAACACATAAAATTAAATTAAATTAAATCAAATCAAATTAATCATCAGGACTACTCTTGAGTTGAGGTAAGACCCCAGTGGCGCTCACTCAGTAGTCGCCATAGGTAGGGTTTGATATGTTGCTCTTCTAATAGATCACCCCAGTGGCTTTTCCTTGCTTTGGAAGATATAAGTCTACTATGCTTTCTTCCTAGCATAATCATTGCACACCAAAAGGCAACCCCTTAGGTTGGATAGTCCTACCTTATGGCAGGTAGACTACCCCTTTAGACTTATAAATCTAAGATAGGCCAAGCCCCATGGCTCCTTCTTAGTGTAGTCCATCGCAAACCGACAGGGTCCATATCAAAATAAATTTAAAACCAACCTCCCCAGGGAGTCAAATTAAACATATCAAATAAACCAAGTTTCTCTCTAGCGAGGTGCAAATCAAATTGGTCTCCCCAGTGGAACCTAGATCTAAATCAAACAAATTTCATCGAGTGTGCATCCCTAGCGGATATGCCCTCAATCTAGAACCTTTCTCCCCAATGGAGTCATAATAAATTAAACCAACCTCCCTGGTGGAGTCTGATCAAATAAATCAAAGAAATCTAATTAAATTCTTATCCCTAGCGGATACACACCCAAATAAATCATATTCACGATCAAACTTAGATCCATATCCCCAGCGGATAACTTGAACCTGTTCCCCTATAGGAAGGTTCATGTACTCAATCCCTAGTGGATTCCTTCTTGCTCTCTTATGCCCTTGGCATAAAGAGAGCTGCATTGCACTAAGATCGTGATTCTATATACCTTTTGGGTCTAGGTATAGATCATTTTCATTGTTTGTTGCAACCTTCTAGATGTCGTTGATCATTTCGATCAACTCCAATATGTGTGGTGTGCCTTGTCAATTACACCACACCTATTGGGGGTCCTTTTGTTGACCTCACTTTTGGAGTGAGCTCTTAACCTCCTCTTCTTAGACTTAGGACTCTTCTAGACACTAAGAACTCCTTAGTCATAAGACACTTCTAGTGATTAGGTGAACACCTAACCTAAGCCTAGATACTTAGAAGTGTTAATCATAAGAATAGGCTATGCCTTAGGGTTTAAGGAATTTACCTATCCCATAGCCTAAATCCAATCTAGATACACTTTCTTAAATCAAACCCATACTCAATTCTCAAATCAAATCTCAAATTCAAATACAAATTCCAAATCCAATTTCAAAATTTGACTCCAAATGATTGAAACCTAAAATCAAATTCAAATCTTAAAATCTTTTCCTAAGCCATATGAGCCATATTCATAAGCTTAGCCAAAACTTCCTTTAAATCAAATCAAACTCAATTGATCTCTTTATAAATCAATTTCTTTTTCTTCATTTATATTCACAAATATAAATGAAATTCAAATTCAAATGACCGAAGCTATATCAAAAATCAAATCCAAACTCAATGTAAGCCCTTTAAGCCAATTCTTTGAACTTAGCTAAATTCTATCCAAATCAAGTCAAAAATAATGAATTTTCTCTTTAATCAATCATTCATTTAATTATCTACCCAAATATAAATGAAACCTAAAACCATCAAATCAAATCGAAACCAACCCAAGTCAAACTCAACTTAGCCCTTTTGACTTAAAAATTTCAAATGAGCCAAAATCCCTTAGACTCCAAATTTATTAACGTTGAACTTATATTTCAATCTAAGGCTCATATATAAGTTCAACTAAATTTGAATCAAATGAAAACCAAACTAATTGACTCATTAGGTGCACTTGACCTAAAGTGAGCTAAAGGACCCATTTGAGCCAACTTCTAATCCAACCCAAATTGGATTGAAACAAGATCACCAAAATCTTACACCATGATTGCTGATCACCCTAGGATGATCAATTGCAATCAATTGGGCCAAACCAAGCCTAATTGGCCATTTGATCCAAATTGACCCAAATTGGCCTAAAGAACCAAATCGGGTCAAATCATGATCTAACCCAATTTGATTGCAACCAATGGTTCAAGTTCATTTCAAATTTATTATTGAACTTAACCAAAGCCATAATTAAACCCAATTTGATCAATCGAGCCTAATTGGGTCAACTTGACTCAACTTAGCCCAAATTGGCCTAAAGGGTCAATTTGTCATAAATCAAAATTAAATCCAAATTAATTCAAACCAAAGACCACATTCATCTTCGATTAGTCAATTGAACATGAATCAACCCATAACCCGAGCTAATTTGGCCAATTTTGGTCAAATGGGTCAATTTGGCCCAAAAGTACCCGTATGACCCAAATTGGGCCAAATCCCTTGAAACTAAGCCAAAACCCATTGGGGGCTGATCAAATCCTACCCAAACCCATTTGGGATCAGCCCAAAACATACCTAATCCATTTTAAATCCCTCATGAATCCTCCTCCACATAGGATTCCACCTAACCTCATTTAATTCCACCATCACATGCACTTAACCCCCCATCACATGTCCCCAATATTTTAATTGAATAAATCTGATCATATGACAGCAAGAGAGAATTTTGGAGCAAAAATACAAAGTCTTCTATCAATCTTGCATCCATCCCACCCACCCCAACTAGATGGCAATTAATTTAGAGCCAAAAAATTCAAAAATATTTTGAATTTTTGGCCATTATAAAAAGAGGGGAGATGAGGCTTGAGATCTCTTCCTCCCACCACTATTCAGCTCCCAAAAACTCCTCAAAGCAAAAGGGAACCCATCCCCCACTTTGTTTAGCCACTTTAAGCTCAAATAATACAAGAATTTTCTCTTTTGGCGAGGCGATGGTAAACATCTGAGAAGGAGGTGTTCCAAAGAGAAGCAAGGGCTAAAGATTACTCTGAAGCTTCCTCACACACATAGGATCTCCCTCGGATCTTCATCGCCACTAGAAATCATCCCCAGTGAGGTAACTTTCATCAAACCATACCCACCCTTAAGATTTTGCAAATTTTGTATTAAATTTCCCACGATTCTAGAAATTTCTTTTAGAAAATCCAGCATAGTTATTTTAAATCATCCCAAATAGAAAATAGAATTTTTTCGGTGTGAATCGACACAAAAATGGGTCCATTTGGACAAGTTTTGGCTTAAAAACTTTCATTTTTTTTCAAAAATACCCCTAAAAATATTGTTTACCGCTGGCGGCTCACAGCCACCATCCGATCCCGTAGTTCACAGGATCGAACAGCTCGGATCGCACGGTTCGTGTGATCAGACGGCTCTGATCACGTGATCTAAGCTTTGGAGCGAGCGATCTAAGCTTCGTATCGCCTGAAATGATCTAGACCGTCCGATCGCATGGTTCGTGCGATCGGACTCGAACGTCGTCGTCGCATGATCACGGCCTCACGGATCATGCGATCTAATCTAGACCATTTGATATGTGATTGGATAGTCCAGAGAAAGGCTCGAGTCGCTATCTTTCCCACCAAAATCGCACGTATATATATATATATATAATAAAAAATAATAATAATTTAAATCATCTAAAACTTCAAAAATTCATAGAAAATAAAATACTTAACTAAAAATTACAAGCAAGGGCTCGTTGGATTTGTCTATCCGAGAGAAATCCAACAAACCCAAAATACTCAAAATTTACTAAGTATTGTCAGCATAATTTAAGTTTTAGTAAAAACCATATTTCATTAATTAAGCCAAAAATATAAGTCAGATTAAGTTGAGATTTTCAGATGTTGAAACTATTGTTAAAATACACCTACAATAAAGCGTTCAATTTAAAATAACTTCTGGATTGGGACAATTTAATTTTTAAATTCAGATTATCTATTTTAATAAAATAAATTAAATAAAAATTTAAAAATTTACAAAAATCTTCACGATGACCTAAATCACTTCAATTGACATCTAGGACTCTTTAGAAAAATGATTTGATCTTCTAAATCTTAAGAAACCTAAATAAACACTTAAGATTAGAGTTTAAATAATTAAAAAGTTAATTTAAATATAATCTAAAAATAACTCAAATATTAAATCAAAAATCAGAAATTGAATAGCATTCATTAAATCATTAATCAATCTTTAAATGAGAAAAATATCATCTTTAAAGGAGATTAAATTAAATATGATTAAATCTATTTAAGATAATAAAACTCAATTAATTGATTAAATCTTAAATCAAACTCAAAATCCAACAAACTTAGAAAACTTTAATAATTTCATACTAATCGAATTAAATTAAATAAAATTAAAGAAAACTTAATTAATCTATGATTAAATCACATCCATTTGGAAAGAGATAATTAAATAACCATTGAATATTTCAACCTAATAACTAAATTGAACATGTTAATTAAATCAAACAAACATAATAAATAAATCAAATCAAGTAAAACCCTAATCATAAATAATCAAACTCAATTAGTCAAACATTTAATTAATGAAAATTTAATAAATTAATCCATCATATTAATTAATCAAATTAATTTACATAAGTTACATTAAAGCTAACTCTAAGATAAAGCTTAAATCAAACCCCTAATTAAATTTAATAATCACACCCCTCGAATAAACTAATTAAGTTAATTAAATTAATTATATTAAACCTAAACTTAATCAAATATAATTAAGATGTAATTAAAAATTAATCAAAACCCTAAATTAAACCAAAATTATTAAGTCATTGATCTTTAATTAAACAAACCTTTAATTAATCTAATTGCCCGTAATCAAACTTAATTAGTCGAACATATAATTAATAAAAATTTAATGAATTAATCCATCATCTTAATTAATCAAATTAATTTAAATAAGTCACATTAAAGCTAACTCAAAAATTAAGCTTAAATCAAACCCATAATTAAATTTAATAATCACACCCCTTAAATAAACTAATTAAGTTAATTAATTTAATCATATGAAACCTAAACTTAATCAAACATAATTAAGATGCAATTAAACACTAATCAAAACTTAAATTAAACCTAAATCATTAAGTGATTAATCTTTAATCAAATAAACCTTTGGTTTAGGTTTTATTTATTTTAGTTTAGTTTATTTTGGTTTAGGTCTAGGTTTATTTTATTTTGTTTATTTTAGGTTCATGTTTTTTTTTGTTTAGGGTTTACATTTTATTTTTTATTTATTTTTAGATTTTATTTTTAAGCTTCTTTTTTGAGGTTTAAGTTTTTATTTAGTTATAGTTTAGGTTTATTTTATTTTATTTTTTATGTTTGCATATTATTTTATTTAGGTTTTCTATTTTTAGGTTTATTTTATTTTTTAGTTTTGTTTAGTTTTTATTTTTTATTATATAATATTTTTAGATTTAGGTTTCAGTTTAAGTTTTTATTTTATTTTGGTTTAGGTTTTTTTATTATTTTATTTTAAGGTTATATTTAGTTTAGGTTTGGGTTTTAAGGTTTTAGGGTTTAGGGTTTAGGATTTAGGGTTTGGAGTTTAGAGTTTTGGGTTTAGGGTTGTAGATTTTAAGGTTTAAGGTTTAGGGTTTAGAGTTTAGGGTTTAGTGTTTTCAAATTTAAGGTTTAGGGTTTAGGGTTTAGGGTTCAGGGTTTAAGATTTAATGGTTTAAGGTTTAGGGTTTAGGGTTAGTTTTAGGGTTTATGACTTAGGGTTCAGGTTTTTTTCTATATATTTTTATATTTCTTTTATTTAGGGTTTAGGGTTTAGGGTTTAGGCTTGTAGGTTTAGGGTTTAGGGTTTAAGCTTAGTTTTAGGGTTTAGGGTTTAAGGTTTAAGGTTTAGGGCTTAGGGATTAGGGTTGTAGGTTTAGGGTTGTATGTTTAGGGTTGTAGGTTTAGGTTATGGAGTTTAGGGTTAGTTTTAGGGTTTAGGGTTTAAGGCTTAGTGTTTAGGATTTAGGGTTTAGAGTTTTTAAAAAAAATTAAGTATATCGGTGGGTTTAGGTTTAGGGTTAGTTTTAGGTTTTAGGTTTTAGGGTTTGGGCTTTTAAATTGTTTTTAATTTTTTTTATTCAGGATTGAGGGTTTAGGGTTGTAGGTTTAGGGTTTAGGGTCTAGGGTTTATGGTTTAGGGTATAGAAATTAGGGTTTAAGTTTTTTTTTCTTTAAATTTAGTAAACCAATATGTTAGGTTTATTTACTATATTTTTTATTTTTAATTTATTTTAGTTTACTTTATTTTTGTTTTTATTTAGGTTTATTTTTTATTTTTATTTAGTTAAGTTTATTTATTTTACGTTTATTTATTTTATTTTAGGTTTTTTATTTTAGTTTATTTTTAAGGTTTAGGTTTAGGTTTAGGTTTAGGTTTATTTTATAGTTGAGTTTTATTTTTAATTTATTTTTTAGTTTTAGGTTTTATTTTTTATTTTATTTGTTTAGGTTTAGGTTATAGGTTTTTATTTTATGTTTACTTTTAAGTTTTATTTTTTTATTTAGGTTTATTTTTAGTTTATTTTATTTTTTTTGTTTAGGTTTAGGTTTAGGTTTAGTTAATTCTAGGTTTAAGTTTATGTTCTACTTATTTTAGTTTAGTTTATTTTAGTTTAGGTTTAGGTTTATTTTATTTTTATTTTAGGTTAAGGTTTTTTTTTTGTTTAGGGTTTAGGTTTTATTTTTTATTTATTTTTAGGTTTATTTTTTAGGTTTAGGTTTTTATTTAGTTTTAATTTTATTTTATTTTATTGTTTAATTTATTTTTATTTTATGTTTAGTTTTTATTTTATTTAGGTTTTTTAATCTTAGGGTTATTTTATTTTTTAGTTTAGTTTATGTTTTTATTTATTTTATTTTAGTTTATTTTAATTTTTATATTTTATTATATTTTAGATTTAGGTTTAGGTTTTAATTTAGGTTTTAATTTTATTTTATTTAGGATTATATATTTACTTTATTTTTTAGGTTTTATTTAGTTTGGGTTTTAGTTTTTAGGTTTTTAGGATTTACAATTTAGGGTTTAGGGTTTAGGGTTTAGGGTTTAGGGTTTAGGGTTTTAGGGTTTAGGGTTTTAGGGTTTAGGGTTTAGGGTTTAGGGTTTAGGGTTTAGGGTTTAGGGTTTAGTGTTTAGGCTTTAGGGTTTAGTGTTTTGAGGGTTTAGGGTTTTTTTAACTAAAAGGATTGAGGGATTAGTTAGTTTAAATAGTTTAGTTATTGTTATTAGGTATTAGTTTTATTATGTTTATTTGTTAGTTATTAGTTTATTTAGGGGTTACGTTTATTAGTTTAGTTTATTATTATTATTATCATTATTTTAATTATTTATTTTTGTTTTGGGGTTTATTTAGGTTTTAGGTTAAATCTTTATTTGGGTTATTGGGGTTATTATGGTTTTGTGTTTTCTAATTTTATTTTAGTTTTTGATTTTTATTTAGTTTTAGTTTAGGGTGGTTTTATTACCTTTAGTTAGGTTTTTAATTTAGTTATTGCTTAGTTATTAGTTTAGGGTTTATTTTTAGTTTTATGTTTTATTATTTTTATTTTATTAGTTTTTAGTTTATTAGTTATTATTAGTTTAGTTAGTTTTTATTATGTTTTTGGGGTTCAGTTTTAGTTTAGTTTATTAGTTTATAATTTTTTTTTTATTTTAGTTTTATTATTATTGGGTTATATAAGTTTGGTTTTACTAATTTAGGTTTTAATTTTATTATTTATTAGTATATCATTATTATTACTATGATTATTATTATTATTATTATTATTATTATTATTATTATTAGTTTTAATTAGTTTTTCTTAATTTTATTATTATTATTATTATTATTATTATTATTATTATTATTATTATTTTAGTAGTTAGCATAATTTATTTATTAGGGTTTTATGGTTTAGGGTTTAATTAGTTTTTTGGTTTATTATTAGTTTTATTATTGTTTATTTAGTTAGTTTTATTCATTTTAGTTAGGTTTTATTATTAGTTATTAGTTTATCATTTGTTTAGTTTTGTTTTATTAGGTTTGGGTTTAGGGTTTATGGTTTGCTTAGGGTTTAGGGTTAGAATAGGGTTTAGGGCTTTAGGGTTTAGGGTTTATGCTTCAAGGTCTAGGGTTTAGGGTTAGTTTAGGGAATAATGTTTAGGGCTTTAGGGTTTAGGGTTTAGGGTTTAGGGTTAGGGTTAAGATTTATGGTTTAGGGTTTAGGGTTTAGGGATTAGGGTTTAGGGTTTAGAGTTTAGGGATGAAGGATTAAGGTTTAGGGTTTAGGGTTTAGGATTTATTGCTTAGGGTTTAAGGTTTAGAGTTTTTTTAAAAAATTAAGTAAACTAGGAGGTTTAGGTTTATTTAGTTTATTTTTTATTTTTATTTAGGTTTATTTTTTATTTTTATTTATTTTATGTTTATTCATTTTAGTTTAGGATATTTATTTTAGTTCATTTTTTTAGGTTTAGGTTTATGTTTATTTTTTCTTTTAGTTTTATTTTTACTTTATTTTTTTAGGTTTTAGGTTTTATTTAGGTTTAAGTTTAAGTTCTTATTTTATTTTTTTAGGTTATAGTTTTAGGTTTTTATTTTAGGTTTATCTTTAGGTTTTATTTTTTAGTTTATGTTTAGGTTTATTTTTAGTTTATTTTAGTTTATTTAGTTTTGTGTTTAGGTTTAGTTTATTTTACGTATAGGTTTTATTTCTTTTAGTTTAGTTTATTTTAGTTTAGGTTTAGGTTTATTTTATTTTGTTTATTTTTTTCTTAGGTTTTTTTAGTCTAGGGTTTAGATTTTATTTTTTATTTATTTTTAGATTTATTTTTTAGGATTAGGTTTTTAATTAGTTTTTATTTTATTTTAGGTTTATTTTAATTTTATTTTTTATTTAGTTTTCATTTCATTTAGATTTTTTATTTTTAGGTTTATTTTATTTTTTAGTTTAGTTTAGGTTTCTATTTATTTTATTTTAATTTAGTTTTTATTTTTTATTTTATTTTATTTTTTGGTTTAGTTTTAGGTTTAGGTTTTAGTTTCTATTTTTATTTCTATTCTATTTTTATTTTATTTTATTTAGATTTAGGTTTTATTTATTTATTTTATTTTTATGTTTTATTTAGTTTAAGCTTATGTTTTTAGGTTTTTAGGGTTTAGGGTTTAGGTTTAGGGTTTGGGTTTAGGGTTTAGGATTGTAGGTTTTAGGGTTTAGGGTTTAGGGTTGTAGGTTTTAGGGGTTTATGGTTTAGGGTTTAGGGTCTTAGGGTTTAGGGTTTAGGGTTTAGGGTTTAGGGTTTTAAGGTTTAGGGTTTAAGGTTCAGGGTTGTAGTTTAGGGTTTGGGTTTAGGGTTAGTTTTAGGGTTTAGGGTTTAGGGTTAGGGTTTTTTTTAATTAAGAAAACTATTAGGTTTATGTTTATTTAGTTTATTTTCTATTTATTAGGTTTAGGTTTAGGTTTAGGTTTCAATTTAGGCTTTTATTCTATTTTAATTTTGTTATTTAGGTTTAAGTTTTTTATTTATTTTATTTTTAGGTTTAATATAGTTTAGGTTTTAGGTTTTAGGTTTTAGGGTTTAAGATTAAGGTTTAGGGTTTAGGATTTGTGGTTCATGGTTTAGTGTTTAGGGTTATAAGTTCTAGGGTTTAGGGTTTAGGGTTTAAGGTTTAGGGTTTAGGATTTTAGGGTTTATGCTTTTAGGGTTTAGGGTTTAGGATTAGGGTTTAGCGTTTATGGTTTTTGGGATTTAAGGTTTAGGTTTTAGCGTTGTAGGTTTAGTATTGCAGGTTTAGGGTTTAGGGTTTAGAGTTTAGGGTTTAGGATTTAAGGTTTAGGGTTTTTTTTAAAAGAAAATTAACTAAACCAGTAGGTTTAGGTTTGTTTAGTTTATTTTATTTAATTTATATTTATTTTAGCTTATTTTTTATTTAGGTTCATTTTTATTTTTATTTAGTTTAGTTTATTTAATTTAAGTTTATTTATTCTAGTTTATTTTTTAGTTTAGGTCTAGGTTTAAGTTTATTTTTTTAGTTGAGTATTTGTATTTTATTTTTTAGGTTTAGGTTTTTTTTTTTTAGGTTCTTAGGGTTTAGTGTTTAGTTTAGTTTAGTTTAGGTTTAGGGTTTAGGTTTAGGGTTTAGTTTTAATTTGAGTTTAGGTTAAAATTATCTTAGGTTTAGGTTTAGTGTTTAAATTAAGTTTAGGGATTTTAGGTTTAGTATAGAGTTTTATTAGTTTAGTTATTTAGTGAGGTTTATAGTTTAGGTTGTAGGTTTATAGTTTTAGGTTTAGGTTTAGGATTTAAGGTTTGATTTATAGTTTAGGTTTTAGGTTTAGAATTAGTTTTAGTTTAGGTTTTAGGTTTAGGGTTTAGGGTTTAGTTTAGGTTAGGGTTTAGTTGTAGTTTAGGGTTTAAGTTAGTTTAGGGTTTATGGTTTAGGTTTTAGGGTTTATGATTTAGGATTTAGGGTTGAGGTTTTAAAAAAAAATTAAGTAAATTAGTAAGTTTAAGTTTATTTAGTTTATCTTGTTTATTTTTTATTTATTTTAATTTATTTTATTTTATATTTTTGTTTAAGTTTATTTTTTATTTTTAATTAATTTAGTTTATTTATTTTATTTTAGGTTTTCTATTTTAATTTATTTTTTAGGTTTAAGTTAATGTTTAAGTTTATTTTAGTTGAGTTTTATTTTTATTTTATTTTTTAGGTTTAAGTTTTTAGGTTTTTTGGGTTTAGGGTTTAAAGTTTAAGGTTTAGGGTTTATTTTAGGGTTTAGGGTTTAGGGTTTAGGGTTTAGTGTTTAGGCTTTAGGTTTAGGGTTTTTAGGGCTTAGGGTTTAGAGTTTAGGGTTTAGGGTTTAGGGTTTTAGGTTTGGGGTTTAGTGTTTAGGCTTTAGGGTTTAGGGTTTTAGTTTAGGGTTTAGGGTTTTGGGTTTGGGGTTTAGTGTTTAAAACTTTAGGTTTAGGGTTTTAGACTTTGGGTTTAGGTTTAAGTTATTGGGTTTTAGGTTTTAGGTTTAGTTGGTTTAGGGTTTATAGATTTAGGTTTAGGGTTTAGGTTTAAGTTTGATTTAGAGTTTAGGTTGGGTTTAAGTTGGGTTAGGTTTGGGTTTAAGTTTAGGGTTTAGGTTTAGGGTTTAGTTTAGGTTTTTAGTTTTAGGGTTTTAGGTTTGGTTTATTAAATTTATATTTTTTTTTATTTTTAGGGTTTAGGGTTTAGGTTTTAGGTTTAGCGTTCAGGTTTTAGTTTAGGTTTATTTTTAAATTAAGTAAACTGGTAGATTTATATTTTTTTAGTTTATTTTTAGGGTTTATGGTTTGGTTAGGGTTTAAGTTTTTTTTATTTGTTAAATTAAGTCAACTTGTAAGTTTACATTAATTTAGTTTATTTTATTATTTTAGTTTTTTTGTTTTTATTTATGTTTACTTTTTATTTTTATTTAGTTTAGTTTATTTATTTTTGGGTTTACTTATTTTAGTTTAGGTTTTTTATTTTAGAATATTTTTTAGGTTTAGGTTTAGGTCTAGGTTTTAGTTAAGTTTTATTTTATTTTATTTTTTAGGTTTAGGTTTTATTTTCTATTTTTAGGTTTAGGTTTAGGATTTTATTTTATTTTTTAAGTTTAGGTTTTAGGTTTTTTTTTAGGTTTATTTTTGAGTTTAGGTTTAGGTTTAATTTTAGTTTATTTTATTTTATTTAGTTAAGTTTAGGTTTATGCTTAGTTTATTTTAGGTTTAGGTTTAGGTTTAGGTTTTATTTATTTTAGTTTAGTAAATTTTACTTTAGGTTTAGGTTTATTTTATTTTATTTTTATTTTAGGTTTAGGTTTTTTTTTGTTTAGGGTTTAGATTTTATTTATTCTTTATTTTTTAAATTTTATTTTTTAGGTTATTTTAAAGTTTAAAGTTTAGGTTTTAATTAATTTTTTATTTTATTTTTTTAGTTTAGTTTAATTTTATTTTATTTTATGTTTAGTTTATTATTATATTTATGTTTTTTATTCTTAGGTTAATTCTTTTTTTAGTTTAGTTTAGGTTATTATTTATTTTAGTTTAGTTTATTTTTATTAATTTAATTTATTTTATTTTTAGGTTTAGGTTTAGGTTTTAGTTTAGGTTAATTTTATTTTTATTTTATTTTATTTTTTTAATTTATTTAGCTTTAGGTTTTTTATTTATTTTATTTTTAGGTTTTATTTAGTTTAGGTTTAGGTTTTTAGGTTTTTAGGGTTTAGCATTTAGGGTTTAGGGTTTTAGGGTTTTGGGCTTTAGGGTTTAGGTTGTAGGGTTAGGGTTTATGGTTTAGGGTTTAGTGTTTAAGCTTTAGCGTTTAAGGGTTTTAGGGTTTAGGGTTGAGGGTTTAGGGGTTTTTAGGATTTAGGGTTTAAGGTTTAGGATTTAAGGTTTAGGGTTTAAGGTTTAGGGTTTAGAGTTTATCGTTTAGGGTTCAGGATTTAGGGTTTAGGGTTTAGGGTTTTTTTTTAATTAAGTAAACTGGTAGGTTTAGGTTTATTTAGTTTATTTTTTATTAATTTTAATTTATTTTATTTTTTATTTTTATTTAGGTTTATTTTTTATTTTTGTTTAGTTTAGTTTATTTATTTTAGTTTTTTTTAGGTTTAAGTTTAAGTTTATGTTTATTTTTTAATTTAGTTTTATTTTTATTTTAGTTTTTAGGTTTAGGTTTTATTTTTTATTTTTAAGTTTAGGTTTAGGTTTTTAATTTATTTCTTTAGGGTAAGTTTTAGGTTTTTATTTTATATTTATTTTTTGGTTTTATTTTTAGTTTAGGTTTAGGTTTATCTGTAGTTTATTTTATTTTATTTTGTTTATTTTAGGTTTAAAATTTTCTTTTAGTTTAGGGTTTAGGTTTTGTTTTTTATTTATTTTTAGGTTTATTTTGTAGGTTTAGGTTTTATTTAGTATTTATTTTATGTTTATAAGTTTATTTTATTTTTATTTTATGTTTAGTTTTTATTATTTTTAGGTTTATTTTATTTTTTAGTTTAGTTTAAGTATTTATTTATTTTATTTAAATTTAATTTTTATTTATTTTATTTTATTTTATTTATTAGCTTAGGTTTTGGTATTAGTTTAGGTTTTTATTTTATTTTATTTTATTTAGTTTATTTAGTTTAATATTTTTTTTATTTATTTTACTTTTAGGATTTATTTAGTTATAGTTTAGGTTTTTAGGTTTTTAGGGTTTAAGGTTTAGGGTTTAGGGTTTAGGGTTTAGGGTTTAGGGTTTAGCGTTATAGGTTGTAGGTTTTAGGGTTTAGGGTTTAGGATTTAGGGATTTAGGGTTTTGGGTTTAGGGTTTTGGGTTTAAGGTTTATGTTTTAGGGCTTAGGGTTTAGGGTTCTAGGTTTAGGGTTTAGAGTTTAGGTCTAGGGTTTAGGGTTAGGGGTTTTTTTTTTAATTTTTTTTAAATTAAGTAACCTAGTAAGTTCAGGTTTATTTAGTTATGTTTCAGTTTTACTTTTTATTTTAAGGTTTAGGTTTATCTTTTTATTTTATTTTTTTTTTGGTTTAAATATTAGGTTTTTAGTTTAGGTTTATTTTTAGGTTTTATTCTTTTGTTTAAGTTGTGGTTTATTGTTAGTTTATTTTATTTTTATTTAGTTTAAGTTTTGTTTGTTTTAGTTTAAGTTTTAAATTTTATTTATTTTAGTTTACTTTATTTTAGTTTAGGTTTAGGTTTATTTTATTTTTATTTTAGGTTTAGTTTTTTTTTAGTTTAGGGTTTAGGTTTTATTTATTTATTTTTAGGTTTTATTTTTATGTTTATTATTTAAGTTTTGATTTTTATTTAGTTTTTATTTTATTTTATTTTATTTTAGGTCTATTTTATTTTTATTTTAGGTTTACTTTTTATTTTATTTAGCTTTTTTATTTTTTAGTTTAGTTTAAGTTTTTATTAATTTTATTTTAGTTTAGTTTGTTTATTTTATTTTCTTTTTAGGTTTTGGTTTTGGTTTAGGTTTTAGTTTATATTTTTATTTTATTTTATTTTTTAATTTCATTTTGGTTTATATTTTTATTTATTTTATTTTTAGCTTTATTTAGTTTGGGGTTAGTTTTGTTGCTCTTTAGGGTTTAGGGTTTTTTTTTTGGGTTTAGGGTTTAGGGTTTAGGTTTTAGGGTTTAGGGTTTAGGTTTTAGGGTTTAGGGTTTAGTTTTAGGTTTAGGGTTTAGGTTTTAGTTTAGGGTTTAGAGTTTTTGGTTTTTTGTTTTAATAGAGAACAAATTCAGATTCAACATTTCTTCTTTTATTTATTTAGTTTATTTAGTTAATTTTTTATTTATTATAGTTTATTTTATTTTATATTTTTATTTATGTTTATTTTTTTATTTAGTTTAGTTTATTTAATTTAGATTTATTTATTTTAGTTTGGGTATTTTATTTTAGTTTATTTTTTAGGTTTAGGTTTTGGTTTATATTTTTAGCCGAGTTTTATATTTATTTTATTTTTTTATGTTTAAGTTTTATTTTTATTTATAGGTTTAGGATTTTATTTTTAATTTTTAGGTTTAGGTTTTAGGATTTAATTTTAGGTTTATTTTTTCATTTTATTTTTTTCAGTTTAGGTTTAGATTTATTTTTAGTTTATTTTATTTTATTTAGTTTAGGGTTTAGGTTTACTTTATTTTACGTTTTGGTTTAGCTTTTATTTATTTGACTTTAGTTTATTTTATTTTATTTATTTTATTTTTATTTTAGGTTTAGGTTTTTTTTTTAGTTTAGGGTTTAGGTTTATTTTTTATGTTTAGGTTTTTATTTAGTTTTTATTTTATTTTATTTGAGGTTTACTTTAGGTTTTTTTATTTTACTTTTAGTTTTTATTTTATTTTGGTTTTTTATTCTTAGGTTTATTTTATTTTTTAGTTTAGTTTAGGTATTTATTTATTTTAATTTAGTTTACCTTTATTAATTTATTTTATTTTATTTTTAGGTTTTAATTTAGGTTTTTATTTTATTATTTTATTTAGGTTTTTGTTTATTTATTTATTTTATTTTTAGGTTATATTTAGGTTAGGTTTCAATTTTTAGGTTTTTAGGGTTTAGGGTTTAGGGTTTAGGGTTTAGGGTTAGGGTTTAGGGTTTAGGGTTAGTTTTAGGCTTTAGGCTTTAGGGTTTTAAGAGTTTAGCATTTATGGTTTAGGGTTAGCTTAGGGTTTAGGGTTTAAGGTTTAGGGTTTAGGCTTTATAGTTTAGGGGTTTTAGGGTTTAGGTTAAGTTTTAGGGTTCAAGTTTATAGTTTAGGGTTTAAGGTTAAGGTTTAGGGTTTAGGGTTTAGAGTTCAGGGTTTATGATTTAGGGTTAGTTTAGGGTTTAAGGTTTAAGGGTTATGGTTTTTTAGGGTTTAGGATTTAAGGTTTAGCATTTATGGTTTAGGGTTTTAGGGTTTAGGGCTTAGGGCATAGGATTTAGGGTTTAGTGCTTTATGGTTTAGGGTTTAGGGTTTAGAGTTTAGAGTTTAGGGTTTAGGGTTATGGTTTTTTTATTAATTTTTATTGTTGTTAAATTAAGCCAACTTGTAGGTTTAGGTTTATTTTGTTTATTTTTTATTTATTTTACTTTATTTTATTTTTTTGTTTTGATTTTGGTTTATTTTTATTTTTATTTTTATTTAGTTTAGTTAATTTATTTTAGGTTTACTTATTTTAGTTTAGATTTTTTATTTTATTTTATTTTATTTTATTTTAGGTTTAGGTTTAGTTTTAGGTTTATTTTTTTGTTTAGTTTTTTTGTTTAGGTTTAAGTTTTTTTTTATTCTTCGGTTTAGGTTTAGGTTTTTATTTTATTTTATGTTAGGTTTAGGTTTTATTTTAGGTTTATTTTTATGTTTTATTTTTTAGTTTAGGTTTAAGTTTATTTTTAGTTTATTTGATTTCATTTAGTATAGATTTATGTTTAGGGTTAGCTTAGGGTTTAGGGCTAGTTTAGGGTTTAGGGTTTAGTGTTTGGGGTTTTGGGTTTAGGGTTAGTTTAGGGTTTAGGGTTTAGGGTTTTAGGGTTTAGTGTTTAGGGTTTAGGGTTAGTCTAGGGTTTAGGGTTATGAGTTTAGGGTTTAGGGTTAGTTTTATGATTTAGGGTTTAGGGTTTAGGATTTATGGTTTAGGGTTTAGGGTTTAGGGTTTAGGGTAAATTAAGTAAACCGACACGTTTAGTTTTATTAATTTTATTTATCTTATCTTGTATTTATTTTAGTTATTTTATTTTTTATTTTTATTTAGTTTAAATTATATATTTTAGTTTTATTTAATTTAGTTTAGGTTTTAGTATTTTAGTTTATTTTTTAAGTTAAGGTTTAGGTTTATGTTTATTTTTTAGTTTAGGTTTATTTTTATTTTATCTTTTAGGTTTAGGTTATTTTTTTATTTTTAGGTTAATATTTGTGTTATTTTTATATTTTCTTAGGTTTAGGTTTTAGGTTTTTATTTTAGGTTTTATTTAGTTTTTTTGGGTTTAGGTTTATTTTTAGTTTATTTTATTTTATTTTATTTAGTTTAGGGTTTAGGTTTAGGTTTTATTTATTTTAGTTTAGTTTTTTTAGTTTAGGTTTATGTTTATTTTAGGTTTAGGGTTTAAGTTTTTGTAGGTTTATGTTTTTTTATTTTGTTTTATTTTATTTAGGGTTTTGTGCCACCATCCTTCAAGATCTTTGATGGCGGTGAACCCATTACACTTTAGGATTTGTTTCAACCTTTTTGGCGGCAACACTCCTCTTCTTTCTTTTCATTAGCAGTCTGTCAGGTGTTGCATTTGATTAGTATATCGAATTGACCAATGGTTCGATGAAGACTTTCTTAAGTTGGATCACTATTCATAGGTTTCTTTGGAGCTTTTAGGGGTGATTGTAGGCAACCTTTAGAAAGCGAAACTCAATGAGTCCCTTATTAATTACATTTTGGTGGCACATAGCATGAAATGTGAACCATGTCGAACCATTGAGATTCTTAGGGATACTTATGATCCTCTTAAGAGAAACATGGTTAGGATATCTCCCTGAACCTCTAGAAGATCATTTCTAAGATCAAGAAACTTTCTTTGCGGTGCTAAGTAGCTCAAACCTCCAACACCAAGGAAGGTTTGCTAGTTACAAGGACAACTTCGGAGAGTGATAGCGGCGGTAATAGCTCACCATACTTAGGATAGTCTAGTAGTGCCATGGAGGTCGGTACTCTCTCCCTTTGTTTCCTCTTGTTCTACCAACAGGACTATTATATCTGCGGATAAGGACACTAAATCCCTTTCTCCATTTATTTTACTTGATTTCTATCATGTACCTCCACCGAAAAAGAAAATAATGAAGAAAGCTGATTCTACATATATCTTGTATGCTCTTGATTTTATTCTTATTGAAAGCTCTCAAGTCTAAATAAAATAATAGCTCTAGTAGTTTGATCCTTTCTTTTGAGTTGGGTATCCTTCTCACGAATCAATAGTTCACCTCTTGAGATTTACTTAGAGTCAACTGACTTTGAGGATCCCATAGGAGAAGCTATAGGTATGCCAGATAAGAATGTAGAACTTTCCACAAGCTTATCATTGAAGAAGTCTTATCATTAGTGGCAAAGTTTTACCTCCTAGGTAGCACCTGGATAAGGGTATGCAAGTCATTGGTTCTAGTGAATAGATAGCCCATCCATAAGATGCTCATGGATATGCTTGTGGAGGACCAAGCGAGTTGATTACAATGTCTAGCTCATCTTAGAAAGTTTTAGCTAAGTTAAGCATATATGATGGCCTTGTCTTATCCAAAGAGATGAGGTAATCTCTTATTAAGGCCTTACTTGATCTAGAGATATGCTTAGCTTAGCTGAACACTACTAAAGAGGAGGCATGCCACTCGAAGGACATCTTAGGGTTACATTCGGTGAAGACTTAGTCTACTGGACAATAGAATCACTTCTTTACATTATAGTGGATATTGGTAGATACAAGCTATCCAGAGTTCTTGTTGACCTAGGTGTATCAGTCAACATTATGAGTCTAAGAACACTTTCCTACTTGAGGATCGACATCTCCAAACTCGAAAAAGAAAGGATGATGTTAAGAGGATTTAATGAACAAGGTGAGAGGGCCTTGTGGTGTTTATTTTTAGATCTATGGGTGGGGGGACAACACGTAGATCATAGAGGGGTACTTTTTGAGGTGATCGACTACAACATTGAGGTATAATATACTATCTCGAAAGATAGAGGCATCACCCTACAATGGACCTAATCACATAATAAGGACTCCTAAGGCATGATGGTCTTTTGGGATTTTTACTTTACATGGATAAATAAAGCAGGGTTTATATTAAATGAGGTTCATAAGTTTCCTATGAAGGCAAGCCTCCATAGTTAATTACATCTTAAGAAATGAAATTTCCTAAGAATACTCTATATTAAAGTAGACAATTATCATCTCCAAAGATTTCAAGATTAGACTATCAAAAGATTGGTTGTATTTAGAAAATCAATTGGGAAAGTTTAAGGAGAAGACTTATTTTTGGAATCCAAATGAAATAAGTATGAAATGCTCATGATACTAGGAAGCCTAGTGAGCATTTCTATCTGTCCTATGGTTGGGCTTTATAATTTTGAAGTTGAGAAGATTTATATGTTTTGAGTTAAAATTTAATTAGATTACTACGACATAATCCACCAACACAAGGTTGTGGGAATGCCCAAGAGGATTTATTATGCGATGTAAATAGCCTCGGATCCTAAATCTAGGGAGCTTTTGCAGCTAAAACAAGACCTAAATCTAAGCAGCAGTGGACATAAGGGTTTACCTCCATAAAGAGAATAAATTATCAACAGACTTATAGCGGTGGCGCAACAAACTCCACCTATGATTTTAAAACCATGTAATCCAATCTTATGAATTACAAGATAGTTAGGATAGATATTTAATTAGAAAGAGACTAAAGTCCTAAACACACTCCCTAAGAGATTATAACATGAGTGGTATGAGCATATGATTTAATCTATAGATGCAAAATCTTTTCAAATTATATTTCATTTAGAAGATCATTTTGGTGAGGCTTTAGGATTTCTTATGCCAAAATGCATGATGAAATAGGTTATGGATCAAATCAGCTAGAAGAAGGTTTTCTACACCACAATGGATGCTACAGTTAAGCATGCAAGGATGGAGATCCTTCATATTCAAGAGAGAAAGAATATGCATGCATGAAGTGAAATATATAACCATGAAGCTAAGGGGTTGCTAAAACTTTTTCTTATTTTATTTGTCTTAGGTTTTATGATGAGGTTATTAGTTATTTGAAATTTAGGTATGAGTGATTAGTTGGGTAGAAAACTTATTTTTTACCCTAAGACCTAATCATTATCCAAGCCACACATTAAAGCATCAATCATTTAGAAACTATGAAAAACATGTCTAATACAATGTAATAACATCAAACAATTATATAAATTATCATAAAAGAATAAAAGGTCGGTGCGGTCAATTTACAACTGAGAGAAAAGATGGGTAGAGTTCTACCCTTAGAATATGAAAGAATAATTATAATTGTATTAAATGATATGGGGGTCTTATTTCTTCATATCTCCAATTTTGATTTGGTTCTTCTTTGATTTAGATGGTGCTTGAGGCATCATAGGGACCCAGGGACTTTTGGCCTTTGCTGCCCTAATCCCCATACTAATCTTAATTCCTATTGCAAAAATTACATTTATGGGAAAAGTAAATCTAACAACACCTATAAAATAAGGTTAGCTAAATATACATATAATCTAAGCAATTGTATTTATAATTTGGACTTAGCACCCTACACATGGCTAAGCCCACCTTCTTGGATTATGCTTAAGGATTTAAGCAACCTACAAAAAAAGCATTCACATTTATTTTTAGGCATCCCTTAAACATAATGCCCTGCAGAAAACAAGATTAGGATAATATTGGCCTATCATCCAGTCTACGAAGCATACACCCTAACATCCAATCTAAAATAATACATCATAAAACAAAACATACATCACATCATACACTGTCTAATTTAGAGCTAGAAGTGGTGACCTAATTCTAGTGTGTGTATTAAGGCTTGCGTGGTAAGTCTTGTTAAGCATTAGTGTTGTATTTTCTAAGTGTAGAAGGATTTAATTTAACATTAAAGGTTGATTTCACTTGAAGTAGTTTAATTGATTTGAGAATTTTAATTTGTGTTTTCTTTTGTTTCATTTGATTACACTTTGCAACTATGTGTTATAAAGAGAGGAAAAGATGATTGCCCTCTTTCATCCCTACCTTAAGTCACTTTCTAATATGTATTAATTTGATTTAGTTCTCTTTAGTGAATGTCTTATTAAATAATTTAATTAATTCAAAGTTTAGGTTCACTTTAAATAATCCTATTCAAAATGAAAAGCATCTTAAGATTAATTTAATAGAATTACTACCACATGACATATATTAAATCATTCCTTTCCATCACATGTAACATGCATATGATTTAAGCTTAAGTTTATCTAAACTTGCAACATATTTTAGCACACTTAAATGATGAATGTATGTGTATGTTTAAAATTTATATTTTATCTAATTTAATTATTTAAACATATTAATTTAAAACTTTATCCAAATTCTTATACAAAAGGACATGAGAAAGAAATTAAATGGCACGTGCCTTTATTAAATCAGGAAAGTGAGGTAATAAAATGACCTCATTGGAGCTAGCTAAAGCCTCATATTCTCAGGATGTCAAGACTATATACCCATTTGCATTCAAACGTATGTAAATTTGTATACATGAACATAGGAAGTAAGCTCTAAAACATATGGCTAATTAATTGAACCATTTAGTCAATTATGAATGCATGAAATGTTAATGTAAAATGGGATTTTCATTCACTAATCGCATATACATATACATATACATGCACAAAGATATAGGCAAGTATGTTTCATTCTTAAACTAAGGAAGTGAGGTAATCAAATGACCACCTTGGGGCTAACTAAAGCCTCGTATTCTTGGGATGTTTAGATTATATACTTGCTTTTCTTGGACACACATGGATGTATACATAAATGAGGGAAAGAAAATCATGCAAAGATTGTATATTTTGTTTGATTAAATCATTTATATATATTAATTAAAGCTCTATACAAATTCTAATGTTGAAATATATAAGAATGAAATCAAATGGGCATGTGTCTTTTTTAAACCAAAGAAGTGAGGTAATCAAATGACCTCTTTGGGGATAAAACTCGTGTTCTGGGATGTCTATATAACTAATACCATTCAATCTTATATAAATCAACACATGAAAATAGGAAACAAAAGTCAACATTCATACATTTAAACTATAAGTACATGCATTTCTTATGTATTTATAACTAGAATTATAACACATATTATTATTCATTTATAAGCTTTTGAAAAATACATTTCGATTTAATAGTGATAATAGCCACAGATATATTAAATTAAATCAACACATGCAACTTACATAGGAAATCCATTTTATTTTACTTGATTTTGAAAAGATGGATACATGAATTCAAATGACATACCAAATTTAACATGATTGGAAAGAGGATAATCAAATATAAGCATGTGATTCATTCAACCAAACTAGTTCTCAAGGACAATCAAATCAAACAAAATTATTTAAAGTAAGCCAAAGCTTCTTTATTAATTAAGTTTTGGATTTGATTTGATTTAAATAGCAGAAGAGAAATCATCACTTATGTTTTAAACCCATTCCCATATTAGTGATTTGATTTAATTTAAGGAAATGTAATTTGGTTGATTTTATGGGTTAATTAAGTTGAAAATTAGATGAATTAATTACCCTTACCTATGTCACCTTAAAGAAAAAATTATGAGCCAACATGATATGCATGGAAAATAAACTTGTAATGATTCTTGGAAATAAAAGGGGCATAATGCAATTGGCTCATGATTAATATTTTTTAGATTAAGGGACTTAATTAATTACTCTTATGGTTTTCCCACACATATGGACTAACCATAATTTCATTAAACTCCTTTAGGTTACTAAACACCTAAAGATCTACCCCATGATTTAATTAATTAAGGTCTTTTGGGATTATGATTTCAATTTGATTAAGTGATTTAATTAATTTGTTAAATCTTATTTAATTACATTTTAAAAAAGGGTGAAATGAACTTAGGGAAAGGGGTTCCAACCCTATTCCTTAGTTCACTTACTATTGAACAATGATTAATAAACTTAATTAACCAATTAATTAACTTAAAAGAGCATTTAAGGTTTAATTAATCAATTTTCCTAATTAGGTGAGCAATAAATCCCAAGAATATCATGGGAAGTAGAGGTCTTTCGATTAAATTAATCCACAAAATTTGGGATTAATTTCTCAAGTAATTTAAGAGTAATTAAGCTAATTACTTTTGTAATTAAATTTTAATTAAACCTTAATTACTATTCAAAATTAGTTAAGATCATTTTAAATTAATTCTCCTATAGAATACCTTTGAAATGAGTATTTATTTGCATTTATTTATTTCTCTATGATTTGTTATGATTTTTAAAAGTTTTAGCCATTAAAAATGATTAATTAAGGCTAATTAAAGTCTAATCTTGTTGGGGCCATGTGCGGCGATGTACCATTCCACATGGCGAGATTTCTTATAACTTATCATTCGATGCTATGTGGTGGATGCTTTCTCCTCCATCTCCAGATTGGATGGCTACGATCAATCCCATAGCTTAATAGGATTAAATCAGATTGATCTAGCGGATCTAATCATGACCATCCATTTCGATCATGTGGAATGGACGGTGTGTGAACTATTGTCACTCAAGTGAGGTAGAATGGAGTCCATCCACCATTGCTCACTTGATCCGAGCTTACCCGAGCTTAGATCAACTCCAAAAGGATCCCACACCTTCATGACATTGGTCGGAAGGGATCCAAAGGTCAAGATCACACGAGATGTAAGTTTTCTTCACAAAGCTCCAACCCATTTTTTCCTGAGGATCAATTTTGGAAGCATACCTTGCAGGCTCAGGCCAGACGGCTCAATGATTGGAAGCTTCATCTAGTGGAGATGAAGTCTTGTTGAGCAGCAATTGGATCAGTTCCTTAATGTTTGCTTTGAAGGCCAAGGACTGACTATTTAGAGCTCAACTTTGATTGAAGTCCCACCTCAGGTGCTCGAGAAGCTTGGGATATGATTCATTCTTCCTCGATGAGGCCTAGGGATGGTGCGTGCAAAGTTAATTTGAGTATGATGGAGAAATGGGGAAGTTAGGTCAGAAATGGGAATGTCCTATTCCGGGATGGACGAGAATGGAATTTTTTGATCGAGGAATGAGCTTAAGAGATTAAGGATTGGCTCTGGCAGCTCATCTTGGGTAGCTAGGGCTTTGAGCAATGATTTTTGTGTATGTTTGAGTGGAAATGAGCAGGAGTATACCCCCCTTCATCTTGATTGGATGGTGGGATTGAGTTTGGCTTCTAGTGGTTGTCCGACCATCTCAGGGAGTCATGGGTGATAGGGAGGAGGTGAGTTGGCTCAGCTTGGTTGGTTAAAGGTGTGGAGGTGGCTACCAAGGAGGAATAATGGGTGTCCTATGGGTTTCAATTCCTTCAATGGGGAGGGTGAGGTGCAGTGTCCTAGGTGCCTAGGTAGACCATTAGGAGAGTACTAAGTAGCCAAGGAATGGAAATGACCACTTGGGTGATTTGTCTCATGTGATGCCCTTGACCCGAGGGTAGAATGATCATTTGGTGTTAGATTTAATTTGGACAGATTTGAAATAAGCCAAAAGTGGGTTAGCCCAAGTTTCAAGTCAATTGGAGTTGATTTTGTTAGGTTTGGCTCAATTTGACTCACTTAGGTCAAATTAGGTTAAGTTGGGTCAAGTTGACCAATTGGTTAAATTAAGTTAAACCAAGGGTTGGGTTAAGTTTATATGATCATTTGGGATGTTTTGGTTCAATTGGTTTGGTTTAGTTTGGCTTAGCATTTGAATTCATTTGGGTCAAATAGATTAAGTCGACCAATTGAAGATGATTGTAGGTTTTGGTTTCAATTAATTTGGATTTGGTTTTAATTTAGGCCAACTTGAACCTTTAGGTCAATTGTGGCTAAGTAGGTCAATTGGGTCCAATCATCACTTCCATCAAGTTCAATAATCAAATTGGAATGAACTTGAGCCATTGGTTGCAATTAGTTTGGTTTATATTTTGATTTGACCCAATTTGATCTTTAAGGTCAATGTGGGTTAACTTGGGTCAATAGGACCAATTGGGTTTGGTTTGACTCAATTGAAAGTCAAGTCATATTCAATTATTTATTTTGATTTAGTATGAATCATTGGTTTCTAAGGATTTAGCTTAGGTTACAATTTGGCTAGTTTGGATTCATATGGGTTAAGGGGTTGACTTGGTCAAATGAACAAGTTAACTTTATTTGACCCAATTTGTAATAATTGATCAACCTAGGGTGATCAACAATCATGATGGGAGGTTTTGACGGGCTTCATTCAATCCAATTTGGGTAGGATTAGAACTTCACTCAAATAGGTCAAATTGGCCACTTTCGATCAAGTGGATCAATCGGGTTTAGTTGGTTTGATTTTGGGTTTTGTTTGAGTTAGTTGAGTTTATGTATGGATTTGGGATTGATATATAAATTCAATTGCAATTGGCTTGGGTTAAAATGGGTTTTGGTTCATTTGAACATTTTAAGTCAAAAGGGTTAAGATTTTTGTTTAGCTTGATTATTGTAGATTTCATTTATATTTGTGAATATGATTGAAGGTATGATTGATTCATTAGAAAATCAATTGAATTTGGGTTTTGGAATGAAGGAATTTGGCTAATTCCATGGAGTTGAGTTATGTGGCTTAGGTTTGGATTTTGATTTGGTTTGATTTAGTTTTGATGATTTTAATGTATATTTCATTTGAATTTATGAAGATGATTAAAAATATGATTGATTTGTGAGAAACTCAATTGAGTTTGACTTGATTTGGATTAAGATTTGGCTAAGTCCATGGGATAGGTCATATGGCTTAGGAAGGGTTTTGATTTGATTTGATTTAGTTTGATTTAGTTTTGATCATTTGAATTTGATGACTTATATTTAGCAAGATGATTGAAGATATAAATTGATTATGAAAAAATCAATTGATTTTGGATTAATTTGTATTAAGATTTAGCTAAGTCCATAGGATAGGTCATATGGCTTATGAAGGGTTTCAAGTTTGGATTTGATCATGAGCTTCAATCATTTGGATTTGAATTTTATGTTTGAATTGAACTTAAAGTTTAGTTTGAGAAGGTGAACATGGATTGGATTTGGGTTGTAGGGTAGGTGGATTATCCTAATCACTAAGGCATAACCTAATCATATGGTTAACCCTTCTAAGTCTTTGGGCTTAGGTTAAGTGTTTACCTAATTGTTAGAAGTGTCTTATAACTAGCGAAGTTTTAGTGTCTAGAAAACTCTTAAGTCTAAGATGGGATGATTGAATCTCACTCCAAAAGTGAGGTCAACAGGCCTTAGGCTCCATAATGTTGCTCTTCGAGATAAATGATTGGAACACTGAAGCCAAGTTTCACATTATAGACTCGGATACATCTTTGAACACTTTGCTAGGGAAACCATGGATCCATGGGAATAACATTATTCCATCCTCTATACATCATTGTATGAAGTTCGTGAGAGGTGGAATCATCTACCATCTTAAAAGAGATCTCAAGCCATTTACAGTTCACAAGATATATTCTCATGAACTTGGCCAAAGTTTAAAAATAAAAGAAAAAGAAAAATAAAAAGAAAGAGAAAGAGAAAAAGAAAAAGAAAAGAAAATATAAAATGAAAAAGAAAATAAAAGGGAGCAAAAATAGACTTGGAGGAAGAAGTGGAGCCTGACATTAGATTCCACCCATAGTTTATTACTCCATTAAAACATTTGGGTAGGATGAGTTGACCTCCACCAGGTAGAGCTTGAGGCTAGTTCAGAGGCAATCCTAGGGGTGGAAAACCTCCTTATTGGACACCCAATAGAAGATATGTCTCAGTACACCTACTATCCATATAGACTTAGAATCTAGTTCATAGGATGAGTCTTATATGGTTAGCACACCAGCCAGCTCTTCTCAGCAGTAGATTCCCTTAGAGGTGACAATTGAGCCAAATAGCAATGAAGATCGAGCTCTAAAGCAAAGCATAAGTGTATCCAAGTCTATATGTGAGATAGTTAGGCATCAGTTGGGAACCTTAGGTCTAACCCCACTTTCTTCTCAAAAAGCTGAGGGTTTGGTAGTTGAGGAAGCTCTTAAGTCATCCACAGGTGTGAAGGCTCAGAGGTTATTTCCAGGAGCATCATTCTCAAGTCAAGAAGTTGATGTAGAACTTGAGAATGATTCATATAAAGATTTAATAGAATTATCTTTTGATTGGTAGTTACCTAGTTTTCATAATTTAGCAAAGAGAGGGTTAGTCCTACATACCTTGACAAAGCATAGGTCAGACTCCTTTCTCTTTAGTGTATAGGTCTAAATCCATTTTGCCATTAAAAGTCCAACTTCCATCACTAAAGATAGCTACGGGTAGCAAGATCACAACATAGTAGAATGCCAAGTTGTGGTTAGAAGAGCTTGAAAGTTTGGAGGAGAGATGCCTACGAGCATACTAAAACCTTGAGTTGTACAAAGCTAAAATGATTCAAGCTCACAACATGTTGGTTTATCCTAGAGTTTTTTAAGTAAGAGAGCTTATTTTAGTTCTTAGGAGACTGATTGTTGCCTGTCATAAGATGGGATGAAAGTTTTAATCCACTTAGGAAGGCTCTTTTGCCATAGAGAAGACCTACCAAGGAGGATCTTATCAGCTTATTAATCATAAGGGAGAGTGCCCAATGCTTCCAATCAATAGACTCTACTTAAATAAATGTTATAAATCATGTTCTGCCACGATGTGTTTAGGGTAGGTGTAAAAAACTCGAGTGGCCTCCTATCCTTCATCAGCACAACATGAACACAAACTACACACACACATATAAAATGAACACATATCTTTTATGCCGAGCTACTCTGAGTTAAGATAACACTCCTAGTGGCACTCACTTAGTAGCAACTATAGGTCGGGCTAACGGGCTACCCTGCTAGTGTGTCACCCTAGTGGTCTTCTTAATTTGGAGGATGAAGTCTGCTATGCTTTCCTTCCTTACTTGGCCACTGCACACTGACAAGCGCCTTGTTAGTTTGATAGGCCTTAGTGTGTGGTCGGTAAGCTACCTTATGTTGGCTTTGTTTAAGAGGATGTGAGTCTGCTACACTTTCTTCTTGGATTAGCCTTTGTACAATGATTGGATCGAGTATATTTTAGGTTTAGGATAAGTCCTCTAGCGGCCCCTTCCCTCCTGACTGCTCTAAGTCTGGGTCCAGTCCTTTCTCAGGGCTCCTCACTTAGTAGTCGCTCTAAGTCAGATAGCATTTATCCTATTGATGAGAGACTGTCCTTATGATCAGTTCTGCTTGGAAAGTTGTAAGCTTACACACTTTCTTTCCAGATTGATCATTGCACACTGACAGGCACCTTAGGTTGGTTGGTTGTCACTATGCTGATGGATTCACCACTCATGCAAATGGATACACCTTAGGTTGGTTGGTTCTCGCACCTTAGGATACACCACTCATGGCAGATGTAAGTCTGCTATGCTTTCTCCTTGAGTTTGCCACCGTACACCTATAGACTTTCTTTTCCAGGGCTCAAGATAACGCCCCTAGAAGCACCTGCCCTATGGGCACTATATTTGGAACACGTCCTTTGTGACCCCATTTAGATACTACTCGGGTTACTATCAGGTTGGATAGTTCCCCTTTCCTAGTAACCACCCCTGTGGTTGGAGAATCCATCCTATGGATATGCAGATTGTCCCTTGGTCTAGTAAATTTGAGATAGGTCAAGGCTGACATAGCCGCTTCTTAGCATGGTCCCTCGCATGCCAATAGGGTCCACACAAACATATAAATAAAATATATATTCACTTGTTTTTTAGGAGGACACCCGTAACGGTACCTTTTCCCAAGCAATCATTCTATCATTAGACCAGTATCGGCAAAACTCCCTATAGGAATCGCTTGACTACACTTGAGTTGATATAAGTCCCCAGTAAAATTCACTCAGTAATCGCCCCTATGTTTGGTTCGATTTGTTTTGCTACCAATAGGTCACCCACCAGTTGTTCCCTGCTTTAAAAGATGTAAGTCTGTTATGCCTTTTTCCTAGCAAAGCTATTGCGAATCAAAAGCTAACACTTTAAATTGTCCAGCTCTACCGCACGGCCAGAAGATTATCCCTTTAGATTTGTAAATCTAAGATAGGACAAGTCCGATATGGCCCCTTCTTAATGGATCCATCAAACACCGACATGGTCCATAAATTAAATCTTGCAAATTTTGCTCATCCCGGTGGATATGCCCTTAATTCAAAATCAAACTAAATCAAACAAACCATATCAAATCACATAAAATCAAGATAAAAATAATCCTGACTACTTTTGAGTTGACATAAGTCCCAAGTGGAATTCACTCAGTAGTCGCCCTAGGTTAGGTTCAATTTGTTGTGCATCCAATAGGTCACCCCAACAGTTGTTCCTCACTTTAGATGATGTAACTCTATTATGCCTTCTTCCTAGCACAGTTGTTACACACTGAAAGGCAACCCCTTAGGTTGGCTAGCTCTACCCCATAGCCTATAGATTATGCCTTTGTATTTGTAAACATGAGGTAGGTCAAGGATGATATAGCCCCTTCTCAGTGGATCCATCGCACACTGACAGGGTCCATCAATTAACTCAAATTAAATTAAATTCAATCCAATTTTCCCTAGTGGATTTAAATCACACCCTTATCCCTAGTGGAGCCCCAAATAATATATAAACAAGTCAAGCATATAAATCAAATTCAAAACCAACCTCCCTAGTGGAGCCAAATTAAACCAACTCTCCCAAGAGAGTCTAAATTAATGGAATTCAAACAAACTCTTATTCCCAGCGGATACATCCCCAAACAAATCTATGAAATAAAACTCAAATCCCAATCCCAATGGATAGCCTGAACCTGCTTCCCTAATATAAGGTTCATCTTCCCGATCCCCAACAGACTCAAGCCCATATCTCTAGCAAATATGCCTCAACATCAATTAAAATAAAACAAATTAAAGTCGATTTGATCTTAATCCCTAGTGTATTATAGATTCTTATCCACACTGGATCTTCTTTCCATAAATCATATAATCAAATCAAATTCAAAACTTATCCCCAACAAATTTTCTTCTTTTATGACATCGATATAGACCCCTCACATATCATGCCCAATGCATGTGTGATCCCCCTAGCGGATCTCTCTCCATGTCCTTGACATGGAATTCTCATCAAATCCTATTTCTTCTCTTATGCACACCTTTAATACTTCAACCAAAAGCCTAACAATGTATTCATTGAAATTAAATTATCTTAACATTTTAATCCATATTTTATGATTTGTGATGGTGCAAGCTCAAATTTTTTATACAATATCATGTTAAACATATTATAGTGTGAATTACCACACTATATTATATTATAATATATGATGTTATATTATAATTTGTGATAATATAATATATTGTCTAACATTACACCTCATTAAAATTACTTTAAAGGAACAAATAGCACAATTTTGTCAAAATATGAATGATGTTCACTTTTGATGTAAAATTGTTATTTTTCTATTAGAAATGGTACAAAATAGCATAACAATATTTTATGATATATGATGCTATACTATGCTATAACATATAATATTTATTTTGGACATAAAATCTTACTTTTTAAACTACAAGTGGCGTAGCACACCTTTGGTACTATAACCTAATTCCCACTTGAAATTCAATAAATTTTATCATCTCATTTATTAAATAAATATTTTTAGGATTTATATTAATATAGACTATAGGGCACAATACCATAATATACTAAAACATTTCAAAACATCTTATAACATCCGAAACACATCACTATATGCTCAAATATATGATGCTATATTATACTATAATATATGATAATATAATATGATTTAGGGTTAGGGTTTATGGTATTCAAATCTCTAATAGTAAAAAAAAAGTCTCTTGAAGACATTTTCATTAGCTACCATAACTATATTAGGATTAGGTCATTCTTTATTTAGGGTTAAGGTTTAGAGTTTAAGGTTTTGGGTTTAGGGTTTGGGGTTTACAGTTTAGGGTTTAGGGTTGTATGTTTTATGGTTTAGGATTTATGGGTTAGGGTTTATGGTTTTAGGGGTTTAGAGTTTAGGGTTTTAGAGTTTAGGGTTTAGTGTTTAGGGTTTAAGGTTTAGGGTTTTGGATTTGGGTTTAGTTTTTAGGGTTTAAGGTTTGTAGGGTTTAGGGTTTAAGGTTTAGGGTTAAGTTTTATGTTTAGGGTTTAGATTTTAAGGTTTATTTAAAAGAGAACAAATTCAGATTAAATATTTATTCTTTTTGATTTCATCAACCAAGTAGCACCCCAAGTTTTCTAAGATATAAGTGACGGCATAGTTAAAAAATTAGCACCCATAGAGCAAATCAAAAATCCCATGATAAGTAGAATAGTCTCTACTTTAAAGACACAGCTCCATAAGAAGCACATCGGATCAGTCGTTCTTTAGTTTCTCCAGTTCCCATCAGATCCACCCCTGCCTCTTGAGTAGTGGGATCCGTCATCATATCCGCAATCTCTCTCTCTACCACCACCTTGGCTATAACCTTCGTCACTCCTCCTGCCTCCATAACCACCACTACTCTGATCGCCACCTCCATATCCACCAACACCTCCAGATCCCCCACCACCACTGCGATAATTGCCGCCTCCACCTTTTCCTACAGTGCTAGATCTAAACTGAGCCTAGTTGATGATGATGTTCTTATCGCCAAGGTTCTGCCAATTCTTAGGGTTTAGAGTTAGTTTAGGGTTAATTTAGGGTTAGTTTAGGGCTTAGGGTTTAGGGTTAATTTAGGGTTTAAGATTTAGGGTTTGGGGTTTGGGGTTTGGGGTTTAGGGTTTATGGTTGTGGGTTTTAGGGTTTAGAGTTTAGGGTTCATTATTTAGGGATTAAGGTTTTAGGGTTTAGAGTTTGGGGGTTTAAAGTTTAGGGTTTTAGCGTTTAGGGTTTAGGGTTTGTGATTTAGGGTTTAGGGTTTACGATTTAGGGTTTAGGATTTAGGGCTTATGGTTTTAGGGTTTTGGGTTTAGGGTTGTAGGTTTAGGGTTGTAGGTTTAGGGTTTAGGTTTAGTTTTAGGGTTTAGGGTTTAGGGTTTAGGGTTTAGGGTTTAGGATTTAGGGTTTAGGAGGGTTTTTTTTAATTAAGTAAACTAGTAAGTTTAGGTTTATATAGTTTACTTAGTTTCTTTTTTATTTATTTGAATTTATTTAATTTTTATTTTTATTTAGGTTTATTTTTTTATTTTTATTTAGTTTAGTTTATTTATTTATTTTAGGAATTTTATTTTAGATTATTTTATAGGTTTAGGTTTATTTTTAGTAAAGTATTATTTTTATTTTATTTTTTAAGTTTAGGTTTTATTTTTATTTTTAAGTTTATATTTAGGTTTTTTTTTAGGTTTAAGTTTTAGGTTTTTTTTTTGTTTATTTTTAGGTTTTATTATTTAATTAGATTTAGGTTTAATTTTAGTTTATTTTATTTTATTTAGTTTAGGTTTAGGTTTAGGTTTAAGTTTTATTTATTTTAATTTAGTTTATTTTCGTTTATGTTTAGTTTATTTTATTTTGTTTATTTTATTTTTATTTTAGGTTTAAGTTCTTTTTAGTTTAGGGTCAAGGTTTTATTTTTTATTTACTTTTAGATTTATTTTTTAAGTTTAGGTTTTTATTTAGTATATATTTTATTTTATTTTATTTGTATTTTAAGTTTAGTTATTATTTTATTTAGGTTTTTTATTTTTTAGTTTAGTTTAGGTTTTTATTTTTTTTATTTTATTTTAGTTTTTATTTTTTATTTTATTTTCATTTTAGATTTCAGATTAGGTTTAGGTTTAGGTTTAGGATTTAGTTTATGTTTTTATTTTTTATTTATTTTATTTTATTTTGGTTTATGTTTTCTTATTTATTTTATTTTTTAGGTTTTATTTAGTTTAGGTTTAGGTTTTTAGCTTTTTAGGGTTTAAGGTTTAGGGTTTATGGTTTAGGGTTAGTTTAGGTTTAGGGTTTAGGGTTTATGGTTTTGGGTTTAGGTTTAATGGTTTAGGTTTTAGGGTTTAGGTTTTAGGTTTAGGGTTTAAGTTTTAGTTTAGGGTTTAAAAATTTTTTTTTAATTGAGAACAAATTCAGATTCAACATTTCTTCTATTCGATTTCATCGACCAAGTAGCACCCCAAGTTTTCTAAGACACAAGCGATGACATAGATAAAAAAATGAGCACCCATAGAGAAAATCAAAAACCCTAGATAAGTAGTGGGATCTGCAATCATATCCCTGATCTCTCCCTCTACCACCACCATAGTTGTAACCTCTATCACTTCTCTAGCATCCATAATCACCACTGCTCTGGCCACCAACTCCATATCTACCATTACCTCCAGATTCCCCACTACCACTATGATAACTGCCACCTCCGCCTTTGCCTCCACCACTAGATCTAAACTAAGCCTAGTTGACGGTGATGTTCTTACCATCAAGGTTATGCCCATTCTTAAGGTTTAGGGTTAGTTTAGGGTTTAGGGTTTAGCATTAGTTTAGGGTTAGTTTTGGATTTAGTGTTTAGGGTTTAAGGTTTGGGGTTTGGGGTTTAAGGTTAGTTTAGGGTTTAAGGTAGGGTTTATGGTTTGGGGTTTAGGGTTTATGGTTGTATGTTTTTAAGTTTAGGGTTTAGGGTATAGGGTTTAAGGTTTAGGGTTTTAGGGTTTAGGGTTTAGGGTTTAGGGTTTTAAGGTTTAGGGTTTAGGGTTTAGGGTTTTAAGGTTTAGGGTTTAGGGTTTAGTGTTTTAGCGATTAGGGTTGTAGGTTTAGGGTTTTGGGTTTCGTGTTAGTTTTAGGGTTTAGGGATTAAGGTTTAGGATTTAGGGTTTAGGAATTTTTTTAAATTAAGTAAACAAGTAGGTTTAGGTTTATTTAGTTAATTTAGGTTATCTTTTATTTGTTTGTGTTTACTTTATTTTTTATTCTTATTTAGGTTTATTTTTTATTTTTATTTGTTTAGTTTATTTAGTTTAGGTTCATTTATTTTTTAGGTTTTTTATTTTAGTTTATTTTTAAGGTTTAGGTTTATTTGTTAGTTGAGTTCTATTTTTATTTTATTTTTAAGGTTTAGGTTTTATTTTTTATTTTTAGGTTTAAGTTTAAGTTTATATTTTATTTTTTGAGGTTTAGGTTTTAGGATTTTATTTTAGGTTTATTTTTAGGTTTTATTTTTTTTGTTTAAGTTTAGGTTTATTTTTAGTTTATTTTATTTTATTTTATTTAGTTTTAGGTTTAATTTATTTTAGTTTAGTTTATTCCAATTTAGGTTTAGGTTTATTTTACTTTGTTAATTATATTTTTATTTTAGGTTTAGGTTTGTTTTAGTTTAGGGTTTAGGTTTTATTTTTTATTTATTTTTAGGTTTTATTTTTAGGTTTATTCTTTAGGTTTAGGTTTTCATTTAGTTTTTATTTTATTCTATTTTAAGTTTTTTTTTTTTATGTTTATTTTTTATTTTATTTAGTTTTTTATTCTTAGATTTATTTTTTAATTTAGTTTAGGTTTTTTATAATTTTATGTTTGTTTTTTTATTTTTTATTTTATTTTATTTTCAGGTTTAGGTATAGGTTTTAGTTTATGTTTTTATTATTTTTATTTTTTATTTTATTTAATTTTATTATTTTTATTTATTTTATTATTTACTTTTATTTAGTTTAGGTTTAGGTTTTTAGGTTTTTAGGGTTTAGGGGATAGGGTTTAAGGTTTAAGGTTTAGGGTTTTAGGGTTTATGGTTTAGGGTTTAGGGTTAGGGTGTATGATTTAGGGTTTAATGTTTATGCTTTAGGGATTAGGGTTTTGAGGGTTTAAGGTTTACGGGTTTCAAGTTTAGGGATAGCTTAGGGTTTAGGGTTAGTTTAGGGTTTAGTGTTTAGGCTTTAGGGTTTAGGGTTTTTAGGGTTTAAGGTTTAGGGTTTAGGGTTTAGGGTTTTAAGGTTTAGGGTTTGGGGTTTAGGGTTTAAGTTTAGGTTAGTTAGGTTTAAACATTAGGTTAAGGTTCATTTTATTATTAACTTTAAGTTTATAGTTTAGGGGTTTAGGTTTAGGTTTCAGGTAGTTTAAGGTTAGGGTTTAGGTTAACAGGTTAGGTTCAGGTTGGGTTAGTTAAGGTTATTTAGGGTTTTAAGTAAATGGTAACTTTAGGTTTATTTAGTTTATTTAGTTTTTATTTATTTATTTTAGTTTATTTAGGTTTTTCTTAATTTTTATTTACTTTAGTTTATTTATTTAATTTAAGTTTTTTATTTTAGTTTATGTTTTAGGTTTAGGTTAAGGTTTATGCTTATTTTTCAATTTAGTTTTATTTTCATCGAAATTTTTAGGTTTAGGTTTAAATTTTTAATTTTATTTTTAGGGTTTATGTTTTAGGTTTCTATTTTAAGTTTATTTTTAGGTTTTATTTTTTAGTTTTGGTTTAGGTTTATTTTTAGTTTATTTTATTTTATTTAATTTAAGGTTTAGGTTTAGTTTACTTTAGTTTAGGTTTAGGTTTATTGTATTTTATTTATTTCAAGTTTAGGTTTTTTTTAGTTCAGGGTTTAGGTTTTATTTTTTATTTATTTTTAGGTTTATTTTTTAGATTAAGGTTTTTATTTAGTTTTTATTTTTTTTTATTTTAGGTTTATTTTATTTTTATTTTACATTTAGTATTTATTTTATTCAGGGTTTTTATTTTTAGGTTTATTTTATTTTATTAGTTTTATTAGGTTTTAATTTATTTTATTCTAATTTAGTTTTTATTTTTTATTTAATTATATTTTTACGTATAGGTTTAGGTTTAGGTTTAAGTTTTAGTTTAGGTTAATATTTTATTTTATTTACTGGTTTTTTTTAGTTTAGGTTTAGGTTTTTAGGATTTTAGTATTTAGGGTTTAGGGTTTAAGGTTTGGGGTTTAGGCTTTAGAATTTAGGATTCTAAGCTTTAGGGTTTAGGGTTTAGGGTTTAGGGTTTGCGATTTAGGATTTAGGGTTTCGGGTTTAAGGTTTAGGGTTTAATATTTTAAGGTTTAGGGTTTAGGGTTTAGGGTTGTAGGTTTAGTGTTCAGGGTTTTGGGTTTCGGGTTAATTTTAGGGTTTAGGGTTAGGGCTAGGGTTTAGGGTTTAGCATTTAGGGTTAGTTTAGGGTTTAGGGTTTATGGTTTTTTAGGGTATAGGCTATAGGGTTTAGGGTTGAGGGCTTAAGGTTGTACGTTTAGGGTTATAGGTTTAGGGTTAGTTTTAAGGTTTAGGGTTTAGAGTTTAGGATTTAGGATTTAGGGTTTAGGGCTTAGGGTTTAGGCTTTAAGGTTTATGATTTTTTTAAAAAATTAAGTGAACTAGAGCGTTTAGGTTTATTTAGTTTAATTAGTTAATTTTCTTATTTATTTTACTTTTTTTATCTAGGTTTATTTTTTATTTTTATATGGTTTAGTTTATTTATTTTTGGTTTATTTATTTTAGTTTAAGTTTTTTATTTTAGTCTATTTTCTTAATTTATGTTTCAGTTTATACTTATTTTTAAGTTTAGTTTTATTTTATTTAATTTTTTTTAGTTTAGGTTTTATTTTTTAGTTTATGTTTAGGTTTTATTTTTAATTTATTATAATTTATTTAGTTTAGGGTTTAGGTTTAGTTTATTTTAGTTTTAGGTTCATGTTTTATTTATTTTAGTTAATTTTATTTTAGTTTAGGTTTTGGTATATTTTATTTTGTTTATTTTAGGTTTAAGTTTTATTTTTTATTTATTTTAAGGTTTTATTTTTATGTTTTTTTTAGGTTTCAATTTTTTTTAATATTTATTTTATTTTAGCTTAGATTATTTTATTTTTATTTTACATTTAGCTTTTATTTTATTTAGGTTTTTTATTTTTAAGTTTATTTTATTATTTAGTTAAGTTTAGGTTTCTATTTAATTTATTTTAGTTTACCTTTTATTTTTGATTTTATTTTATTTTTACGTTTAGGTTTAAGTTTTGGTTTACATTTTAGTTTAGGTTTTTATTTTATTTAATTTTATTTAGGTTTAGGTTTTTTTATTTATTTTAATTTTAAGTTTTATTTAGTTAGGTTTAAGTTTTTAGGTTTACAGGGTTTAGGATTTAGGGTTTAGGGTTTGGGGTTTAGGGTTTAAGGTTTAGGATTTAGGATTTAGGGTTTAGTGTTTAGGGTTTAGGGTTTAGGGTTTAGGATTGTAGGTTTAGGGTTCATGTTTTAGAGTTTAGGTTTAGGGTAGCATTTCTAATTATTCTTATTATTATTATTTAAATTAAGTAAACTTGTAGGTTTAGATTTATTTAGGTTTTTGTATGTTTAGGTTTAGGTTTAGGTTTATGGTTTATTTTTTTTTAGGTTTATTTAGTTTAGGGTTGTAGATTATAAGGTTTTAGGGTTAGGATTTAGGGTCTAAGGTTTTAAGGTTTAGGGTTTAGGGTTTAGAGTTGTAGGTTTAGGGTTCAGGGTTTCGGGTTAGTTTTAGGGTTTAAGGTTTAGGGTTTAGGGTTTAGGGTTACGGTTAGAGTTTGGGGTTTAGGGTTTAGGGTTTTGGGTTTAGGGTTTTGGGTTAGTTTAGGGTTTAAGGTTTATGGTTTTTTAGGGTTTTGGGTATAGAGTTTAGGGTTTAGAGCTTAGGGTTGTACGTTTAGGGTTATAGGCTTACTTTTAGGGTTTAGGGTTTTTAGTTTTTTTTTTGAAAATTAAGTAAACCGATAGGTTTAGGTTTATTTAGTTTATTTTTTATTTATTTTAGTTTATTTTATATTTTTATTTAGTTGAGTTTATTTATTTTAGGTTTATTTATTTTAGCTTTGGTTTTTTTGTTTTAGTTTAATTTTTAAATTTATGTTTATGTTTAGGTTTATGCTTAAGTTTAGTTTTATTATTATTTTATTTTTTAGGTTTAGGTTTTATTTTTTATTTTTATGTTTAGGTTTAGGTTTTTATTTTATTTTTTATGTTTAGGTTTTAGGCTTTTATTTTAGGTTTATTTTTAGGTTTTATTTTTTAGTTTAGGAGGGAGCTCATTTGAACTTCTAACTTTCTCCACACTGAAAACCATTCTAAATCCTCTTGCACGCTTCCTCTAAGGATCAATCCGAGCACACTCAAGCTTCCACTTGAGTTCCCACAACAAGGAGAGGAGCAATTGGATCAAACTGCATGAGATTTGAAGTGGTGTTAATCCATAGAGAAATCCACTTAGCCCCAAGGCCTAAGAATTTGAATAGGGCTTCTTCTCCACTAGACGAAGCTACCTCATCGATCTCGAGCATCGGTGATCACCTCCGGTGAGGTATGGAATTTTCCAACCACCTAGCATAGGAGGTGTTGGTCTTTTATGAATGTAATTTTTAATTCATGCAAATTCCACCATTGGATGTGTTCCTTATTGGCTTTAAATGGTGTGGGTAAAATTTTATTTCAATCCGAGCTCAATCAAGCTCAGATCTTCCCCTAGTTCATGGATGATCTTTGTTAATCTAAGGGGAAGAACTGGGGAGATCTTGGTCATCCATCTGCATGTTTAGGATGGATGATTGAGATTATTCCCACATTTAGAATTTCTTTTCTCTCTTTTAAAATCACGGGGAGATCCCTGGCCGTTTGATCTTTGATCAGACGGTAGAGATCAAAGCGCGTCCCACCACCACACCGCCACTTGATGTGATGTATAAGTAGAGGGCTCACGGTGCGATGCGTGTAAAGCACGCTGACTGCTGCTGCCATGTGTTGCGCTGTGAGCTGACTGATTAGTTAGGATTCTTAATTAATGCTAATTAATCTATGGATCTTCTAAATTTATATCTCTATCAATAAAGTTCAAAAAAATATGAAATAAATTTCTATGAAAAGATACTTCAACCTAGAATATTTTAAAAATAATTTCAATAGATTTTAAATAATGCTTTTCTATGATTTTAGGTTTTAATGGAAATTTCATTTTGCTAATTACCTCTTAATGAAGCCTCTAGTTAATCCCAAACTTCTTGGGTATATTTTACAGGATGAATTCTACCTCTCTTAATTTTCTTGGGATTTATTGAAGGCTTAATTAGGGGAATTGTATATGGGTTCCTAATTACTCCCTTAACCTAATTAAGGATAATTAAGGTATGATTAGTGGTTTTAATCCATGATTAAAGTTGATTAAGGTTAGATCCAATAGATAGGAGGTTTAGAGAATAATTTTGGGGCATTTCCCCTAAGCTATTCCCTAAACCCCATTTTCTTTCCTTAATCTTCCCTTAATTAAGTGTTAATTCATTAATTATCCCCTTAATTAATTTCTAAAAATTCTAAAAATTTCTAGAACTTAATTAATCTACTTTGGGTAGATGCTTAGGTGTTGAATAGCCTAAGTTTGATTAAGAAAATCAAAACCCAATTCATATGTGTGAAAGGGTGTTCTGAAATTACTTAAGCTAAACCCCTTTGCTTAATTAACCATTAATTATGAGCCAAATTGCATTAGGCCTTTTTCTTATTAGGTGCATTATAAATTTAAATTCCTTGTGAGTTTTTATGTCATCTCATTGGCCCATAATGATTTGGTTAACTATGTTAAGGTGGTGTAGGTAAGGTTTAATTAAGTTACTTAATTAATACATAATCTAATTAATACATAAAAATGAATCTAATCATCTAAAAATTGAACAAAAATATCAAACATATGTGGGAATGGGTTAGGAACATAAAACTCAACTCACCTTTTCAAAATTAAATCAAACTTCAAACTAAATAAAAATCACATTGAATACACTTTGATTTATTTTAAACTTTCTTATTCTACAAGAATGTCTTTAGGATTTAATTAAAGTGAATTTGTTTACATACATTCATTGCTTTGAGTCTTTCCCCAACATGTTAAATTTCTATGTCATGTGGTTTCAGGCATTCATATTTTTCAAATTCAAGTTTAAAATGAAATTGTTTACGTTATGTCAAATTTGCATGTGTTCGCTAAAGTAGAAATATGAGTGACTATTATCACTAATAAATTCAATTTATTTCCAAAACATATAAATCAAGTATCAAATCTGAAAGTATGCAACTTATATTTTAATTATGAGCATGCATGTGAAAGAATATAAAGGTGTGTTGAGCATAGGTTTCTCCTCTCTTTTATGTTAGCATAGTTTTGGATAGGAGTTGGTAAGATGTATGGTTCATTTGAAAAGAACCTAACACTTACGTAATTCCATATCCTATTCATCTCTATGCTACCACTTAAGAAGGGTTACCTATACTAGCACACATAAATTGCATAAACAAAAATGAATTAACTAATACAATTTTTGCATTCTTTCCTCTCCATTTCATTTGTTTTATACTCATGTTTGTATTTAAGGAAAGTGGTATATTAGTCTGATAACCCTGAGGTTGCGATTCTTTAAGTAGCCCTAAGTAGGTCTTGTACCTTACACCTCTGGTTAACAATGGCGTTGTACTCACTTATGCCTTTCTTACTTTCATGTGTGTATGTGAAAATTTGGGTATAGAAACTCTTTTCTACTTAAAAAAAATCACGCATAATAAACTTCTAAATTTCCTTAAATAGATTACTTAGCATGCATCATAAAGTGTGTTAAATGTTCTCAATTGTATGTATAGATATGCTTAGGATTAACTCATATGCATGTTATACATGTTGGGAAAGAAATGAAGTGATGTGTTTGTAAATATGGTTCATTTTGTTTAATCTTAAAATGCCTTTCTTTTGAATAGGTTTGTTTAGAGTTCATCTAAACTTAGGATTAATTAAAATACTTAATCAAAACATTCACTAAACAAAACTAAAATGTGAACCTACTTTAGAAATTACTTAGGTTAGGAAAAAAGAGAAGTTCTCTTCTCTTTCCTCTCTTCATAACTTAGTAATTAATTATAGGATTCACTTGAACCAAAACATGAAATAAAATCAACCTAAGATAACTAAACAACTTACATGAAACCCTCCTCTAAGTTGAACATGTTTTAACACTTAGAAAATTTGAACCTAAACCCATAGCTAAGCATACCACACAAACCTTCAAAGCACACACATTAGCCTATGTCACCATTTCTAGCTTTAGGTTAGGTTGGTGCATGGTTTGGTGTTTCATTTTATTTTGTGATATATGTTTTAGACTAGATGTTAGGGTGTATGCTCATAGAATGAATGGTAGGACTCTCTTAGTCTTATCATTATTTTCTACAAGGGATGCTATCATAAATAAAAATATAAATGCTTTTGCTTGCACGTGCTTTGTACCTCTAAGAATAATCCAATAAATTAGGTAGACTTAATCACCTATTTTTGGGGTGATAAGTCCAATATACATGCTTGGGATTTGTTTGGTTTATTTTAGCTAACCATTATTTTGCAGGTGTTAGTTAGATTTCCACTTTTTCTTTTCATGTAAATTTATGCAATTAGGATTTTGGAATGATTATTATGGGGATTAGGATGAACATTGGTCATAAGATCCTATCTTATGCACCATGTGGCTTGAGCATCTACCTTCCAACCATCCAAAATAAGGAATCAAAGAAAGAAAAGAAAAAGAAGAAGAAGAAAGAAGAATGAAGCTTGAAGACCCCCATAACAATGGATTCCTTGCTTAATTGTAATTTAATTTGTTTATAATTCAAATTGTATAATGGTAGAGCTCGGCTACCTAATTTGATATTTTTGGATTTGTGCAGTGGTTCCCGACCACAACGGCCTTTTATTCTTTTTACGATTAGCTTTATAAATTGATTGATGATTTATTTAGCTTATGCATTAAGTGGCATGCTTTTCCTAGTTTCTTCCTTACTTTATGTATGGCCTGGATGTGGATTAGACTCTTTAGGAAAAAATAAATCTTTTACCAAACTTAACAACTCAAATTAAAATAAAGAACTCATAACCTCACCTAAAGCTTAGGTTTAAAATCAAGATAAAAGAATTAGCAACCCCTTAGCTGGATGAGTATTTCTTTTGCAATATCATGCACAACAACATCTTATTTCACTCTTGATTGGAGGGCTTTCACCTTTGCCAGAGAAACTTGGCTTGACCTTTAAGAGCCATGGTGGAAACTCACCTCCTCCCTTCTCGCTAATTTTGGCCAATAACTTTATTTCTCATGCATTAGGCATATGAATCCTATTAGCCTGAGTCAAAAATAATTGTCCAAAAATGAAAATAAAATGTAATTTGAATTGCATTAGATTTAGGTCATTTGAAGCATGCCCTTTACATGATCTAGTCTCTTTAGGAAGTGAGTTTAAGGACTTAGTCTCTTTGTAAATAAATAATAGCCTAGCTATCTTGCATAAACATAATGACTTGCCTACATGTATTTAAAATCGTAGGAAGAGTTAGTTGGTGGCCACCCCAAGGTGGTTATAAGTCTAAGATGTCAGGTGGTTTGTCCTCTCTTGTGGAGGCAAACCAATTACCCATTTTCTCCTTAGATTTAGGTTCTGCTTTTAGCCCTCATCAAAGCTCCCTAGATTTAGGTTTTGAGGTTGCTTCTCCCCATTGTGGGCCATAAGCATAATTCCTCACCTCTTAGGCATTTTCTTAATCTTGTGTTAAGGAATCATAAGTCCTAGATTTCTAATGAAAAATTCAACTCAAACAAATTAAATCAATTTCAAAAATATAAAGCCTATCTATAGGATAGTTTGAGATTGCTCGCTAAATTTCCTGACATCATGGGCATCTCCTACTTATCTTCCATTTTTGGCTTCGATAATAACTCCCTCTCTTTGATCAATCCCATTTGATCTTCAAAAATGAAACAATTGATTGATAGTCCTTTCCTATTGAAATATTTGAAGACAATGATCATTTACCTTAATCGAGAGTTTTCCTAAGGAATCATCATTCCTTAGGATGTAATTAACTATGGGCTCTTTCCCCTGTAGGGAACTTAATGAACTCAATTTAAAATAAACCCTGCTTTACATTTTCATATAATGTAGGGGAAGAATCTCTGATACATATGCAGACCCATCATCCTTAGGAGTCCTTATTGAGGTGATTTGGTCCATTAAAAGGTAGTGACTTCTATCTCTCAAGGTAGTACACTATTTCCTTGATGACATACCCGATCACCTGAATAAGTACATCTACAGATCTACGTGGCATCCTAAAAAGATGAATTTCTATATGGCTGCCTCTTTCATTTCTCCACACAGATTTGAAGGCGACCCGCCTCTCATATAGAAAATTTTCACCATAGATTTTTCTGGCGACTCCATTGGGGATGGTTCCTCTCTCCATCTTTTTTAAATGATCATTGTCTTTGAGTATCGATAGTAGGTTTGTACTTTGGTATGAATCCAAGACTATCTTTCTTTCTATTGGCACTTAGCTTATTTCATTCTTAAGATTGAGTTAGCGAACATCTTTAGGTTTTAGGAGCACTCCATGTTGGTCTTAAAACCCCATTTCTCAATGGGTAAAATGAAAAGATCTAAATAAAAGAAAACATTTTAAAGACTTCCTCCTTATCATTTATGATAAGGAAAGGTTCATCCTAAAATAATGAAGATAAGATAAATTTTCCATAAGAACTTTGCTTTTCAAAAGCACCTTTTCAAAAAATGCACTTAATAAAATATTTTTCACAAAAATTTATCACCCTCATTTTACAATTCCCATAATTATTTCATGTATGGATTTTCAAAAATAAAACTAACAACATTTTCCAAAAGCACAAATGAACATCTTCCTTCAAATTCATTTTGAGGAGATTTCAGGTTTGAAATAAAATAAACAATCACCTTTTCAAAAAAATCAAAATCATAAATAAAAGTTTTCAAAAAGCATACATGAATCTTCCCATTCAATATATTCACACATATTTGATGAAAGTTTCATTTTCAAATAAAACTAAACTTTTCAAAAATACACATGAACACATTCATTTAATATACTCAAATTTATTAAATGAAGATTTCATTCCCAATTAAAAATAAATATCATTTTGGAAATCCCACTTAAACATATTCCACATATGATTAAGTTGGAATTCCTCTCTTTCAAAAAGCAATAATCACACATAAAATAAAATTTTCACATTTTCAAAATAAGATTGATCTCCATTCTACATACCCAAATTTGTTGAATGGAAGTCCTCTTTTTCAAAAAATTAAAAATTAAACAATCACATTTTTAAAATTCTAAACATATATGGAACTTCATTTAACATATCTAAATTTGTTAAGTGAAGTCTCCAAATCCAAAATCTAAAAATTTTTTAAAACACATTTGAAACTTCTTTTAACATACCCAAATTTGTTAAGTGTAGTCTCCAAATTCATAATTCAAAATTTTCAAACACATTTTGGAACTTCATTTAGCATTTCAAATTTGAAGTTTTTAATCCAAAAATCAAAATCAAACCCAATTCAAAATTTCAAAAATTTTCTAACCCAAAAATCAAATTTCCAGTTTCAAAACCAAAAAAACAAATCAAAATTTTGAACACCATTTGAGTTTCATTTAGCATACCCAACTAAAAATTTCAAAAACCAATTCAAAAAAATGACTTCATCTTTAACATATAAACAATGAAAACAAATTTCTAAACATAAACCTAAATTTGCTAAGGATCCCCTTTTCAAAGATCAAATATCAAACAAGAATGAAACACTTAGAATTTTCTTAGCATACTTAAATTTGCTAAGAATCCTATTTTCAAAAATCAAACAAAATACACTTGGGTTCTTCACTTAGCATACCTAAATTTGCTAAGTAAGAATTCCAAATTTTCCAAAAATCAAAATAAAAAATTTACAAAAAGAAATAATCACTTTCTTCAAATATTTCACTTATCATACCTAAATTTGCTAAGTAAGTAAAATTCCAAAATCACCAAACAAAAATAAGATCACTTGACCTTACTTTAACATACCCAAATTTGTTAAAGGAAATGGTCCTCAAATCAAAAATTCAAGTTCAAACAAACATGAACCTATGGAAGTATCCTTATCAAAAATTTTGAATTCATATTTCAACATACCCAAATTTGTTGAAGTTGGATTCATATTCAAAATTCCTCTTTCAATCAATCTTCTCAAATCCATTTGAACCCCACTTAACACTTCCAAGCTGTTGGATGTGGGTTCAAATTTTCAAGTTCAAAAATTCAAAAATCTATAAAGATAGAAATCTGATACAAACACATTTCTCATTACAGATTCTTAGAGTGAGCACAGTGGCAGTTCAGTTTCTTTCTCTTACAATTGTTGAAATGGCCAGTTCTCAGAAGTTCATTTTTACATTCCCCCATGGTATGGATCTAGCTTTGGATCAATCCAACTTCCCTCATCTAGACCATACGCATTTGATTCACTTTGGTAGGGGATTCGAGGGAGCCAGGATTACTTGTGAGGGCACTCCCTCACTCAATTAGTTGACCATGGTGACGAGGCAGTCATCGGATTGACTTACCCTCTGACTCTGATATCTCCTCGCTGAAGAGGAAAGTGGTGGAAGTACCACAGGCTTCAATTATATTAGTGCCAGCAATACCAAATTGTAGTGCGCCCAAGGGTTTCTCAAGCTGGCCTAGTGAGGGCTAATACCATCTCATATGTACCCTCTAAGGTAAGGCTCCCCTGGTCTCAGGGCTTGCCTCCCCTACATTTGAGTATGGGTCTAGCTCGCACTCCTCCCATCCTACATGTACACAGTGTAAGAATAAGAACGCATGATCAAGCGGTACCACATGAGGATCGCTAGGGAGTTAGAGGCAGCAACCCATTCAGCTATCGAGGAGTTCCTTGTTGTTACTTCGCCACTAGTTACAAAATAACAGTTACATCCTCTCTCTAGATTAGACAAAGAAGTTGTCAGTAGGATCTGTTAATAACCTCCTCCAATGGTGCATTATCGCCAATAGTTTCCAAGAGCAGGAGGTCGTATACCGGCCTCTAATCTGTCTTACGCCAGGTAGGTGGAGCAAACAGACGCTCAGAGTTTGAAACATAGTTTGATCTTTGATCCATCATCCCCACATGGGAAGCATACTGTGAGAGGGCCCAGGCCCATACAACATATTACTAGGGGAGGCAGAGGTTCTAGTCGGTGACCTCGCTCATTGATTTTCTCGACTACCCACACCGACCATACTGATAGTATCCTCCTCACTAGGACTGGTCATCATAGGAGGATAGCTTCTGTGCATAGAGAGTTGGTGGTGTCTCCTCCCCATCTCTCTACCCCTCATCCAACATCGCCAGTTCATGTTATAGCATCACTTGTTCCATCTAAGGCCATGAAGGCCATGTCCGGGGAAAAGCACACCCCGTTGGTGATCTGGCAACGGCCAAGGGATCCTACCCCTTCTACACCACCCATTGTGGTAGGGAGCTCTTGACCACTGGGTGGTGAGGAAGGAGAGAAGCATCGTGGTTATTCCTTCACCAACTCTGCCCATATAATAGGATGTGGAGATGGTGACAGTGATTTTAGATATTTCAGATGGCAGTCTAACTACACTAGTGGTAGTGGAACATCCTAGGATTGTTACCCCTCTCATAGCCACTAATAGTCAGGAGTGTCTTCATCTAGTGAGTATAGTCCACATGATTAACTCTCTAGTGATAGGTTAGGTCTGGTGCCTCTCAGTACATGATAGTGATCACACCAGTCAGCCTAGACTATTTGTACCTATTCAGATGAATCATTCTTTAGATTAGATTGTTGCACATTATTTCATAAAGAAGAAGGAAATCTTGGGTATGATTGGTTGGATGAAGAGAAAGTCTTCGATCCCAATGAAGATGACTTATTGGGGGACTCAGTTGGAGTGTGCATGGTTGACACTAGAGAATCTCTTCTTGGGAAACAACAAACCATGGAGGATTATAAGGTTGATCAAGAAGACACCATAGAATCATCCCAACACCTCCGACATCAGTTGAGGTAGAAGGATGAGTAGATTGATAGGATTGGCAGATCAGTTAACTTGTTAGTAACAGTTTTAGTGCTTCATAAATAAGCCCCTTTAGTTCATCTTTTGACAGTCAAAGTTAGTCAGCCTGAGTTAGTACATGTCTTGGACCCAGGAAAGACTCTACCTCCCGCTGAGCAAGGTAGCACTATCCTGTATAGGAAGGAAGTGAAAAGTACCTCCATATAAGAAAAAGACATAAAATCCATGGTTGAGCAGCAGGTGAAGGAAGCTTTGGCTCAAGCCTGGGGAGGATCATCAGTTCCAAAGGGTAGACCCTACCTAGAGGAATTCAATGCTATCCAATATCCCAAGGGTTTATGCCTCCTTCCTTCAAAAGCTTTGATGGTAGTGGAAACCCAATGACACATTTTATTTGGCCATTATTGCAACAGTGGCGGGGCTTTACTTTTCTACCTTTTCATTAGTAGCCTAGTGGGTATTACTTTCAATTGGTATGCTAAACTACCCAATGGTCCAGTAAAGACATTTGTTGAGTTAGAGCAACTCTTCATCAAGAGATTTGCTAGAGCTCCCCAAAGGGTTACTATAGGTGATCTCATTGTAACAAGACTATGAGTTCCTTATTGATTATATTCTCGATGGTGTAACCAGTATGAAGTGTGAACTATCAGAAAACATGCCATTGAGATTCTCTTGAAGAATATCCATGGTCAATCTTCATGCTTAAGGGCTTCACTATCAAGACATTTGAGAAGCTAATCAACAAAGTGGCTAGTCTATGAGAGGCCAAACAATTGCCTTTTCAAGATTACTAAGTAGAAGCTAAAGGTCTATGAGAAGAGAAGAAAGTAGTGGTTGATAAGGGAAGCGACCAACTAGAGATCGGTCAGAGACCATGACCTCGGCACCTCACCTTTGCCACCATCGAGCAACCCTCGCCTCCACCACCAACCTCCATGGCACAACCTGCCTCATCCATACCAGGCATGCATACCACGCCGGTAGCTATGGTCACCTACTCTTTTAGATAAGTTAAACAAACTTATTCTTTTAAGAGGGAGGTCGGAAAATCTTTAAGAATCTCTTAAAGAAACCTAATTTTAGTATTCCGAGCCTGAGACTGGAGGAAACTAAAGTCATGATCCAAACTTTTGCCCTTACCACTCTATGCTAGGCCATGTTTTGGAGGATTGCTTCACATTCAAGGACTAGCTTGAACATAGTTTCAAGATCAGTGTTGTAGTTATCCCAAAGGAATACCTTGTGGAACAACCTTCCATTTTTATTAGGATAATCCTTGGGGATACATGTGATCCTACCAAAAGAAGGTTGGGATATTTCTCTATCTAAAACCTCTAAGAAGATCATCCAAAAGATCAAGAAGCTTTCCTTGTGGTCTTGAGTAGCTAAAACCTCCAACACCAAGAAGGTTTGAAGTTGCATTGCCAACTCTAGAAAGGGGAGCTCAAGGCGGCACAATAGCATGTGTTACTAGATAGCCCCTTAGCATAGCCACTGACCATGTCCAACCTCTAGCCATCAGTTACAGCTTCCACATCGATTACTTCTTCTATTTGAACTAGCTCTTCTATTTATTCTGCTAGTATAACTCTTGTATCAGTGGATAAGGGTATCAAATCCCTTACTCCACTCATTGTACTTAACTTCTACTTTGTACCTCCAAATAATTCCAAGAAATTGAAAAAGAAAGCTAGTTTGAATTACATCTATGTCACTTCTGATGGGTTGTATCTTTTATTCCTAATGATAACTCTTCAAGTCTAAATAACTATAATAATTCTGATCTTCCTCTTTCTGATTTAGAGTTAGACTTTCTAACTCTGAATACTATGGGTTCACCTATTACGATAAGCTTGGAATCAACTAATTATGAGGGTCCCATAGGTGAAGCTATAGGTGAACCTGATGTGCAAGTAGAACCTTCCATTACCCTACCACAAGAGATCACTGAAGTCAACCTCTGTAGTGGCAAGGTTCTACCTCCTAGGGCAGCACCTCAAGATAGAGGGAAACAAGTCATTAGTAATAAAGATCGAGAAGCCCTTCCATAGGATGCAACACCTTTGGATATGCTTATGGAAGACTAGCCAAAGGTGGACTACAACCTCCTTTTTCATCTAAGAAAGTTGCCATCTAAGCTAAGCATATATGATGTCCTTGTCTTATCCAAAGATATGAGGGAATCACTAATCAAGGCTCTCCTTGATCCTAAAATATGCTTAGCTCAGCTAACCTCTATAGGTGAGGAAGCACATTATGCAAAAGAAGCCCAAGGATCACCTTCATAGATGAAGACCTTCTTTTGGGGACTTGGAGCACAACCCTCCCCTCTACATCATAGTTGACATAGACAGGTTCAGACTCGCTAGGGTTCTCATGGATTCGTGCATCGAACATTATGAGTCTAAGACCCTTGCCTATTTGAAGATCGACATCTCTACAGGAGATAGATGATGTTGAGAGGATTCAATGATCAAGGTGAGCGGCTTTAGGTTCTATAGTGTTACCTTTGGAGATAGTGATGGAAGACTAGCCAAGTTCTACATCATTGATTTGAATACTTCATTCATTTCTTTACTTGGTAGGCCTTGGATACATCAGAACAAGATCGTTCCATCCTCCCTTCATCAATGCATCAAGTTTAGAAAAGATGGAATTGAATACCATGTCAACAGATGAAAAGCCATTTTCAGTTAGAGAAGTTGAGATTTATGAGAATGCGACCTACTATCTTCCTCAAAACACCCTTTCTCTGTGAACTTGGACAAAATTCAAATGCAAATACAAAAGAAAAAAAAAAAAGAAAATGAAGAAAAGATAAAATAAAATGAAAGAAAAAGAAAAGTCCAAGTGAACAAGAAAGGGGAATTGAAGAAGAAATAGATCCGCATATCACATTCCACCCATAGTTCATTCCATCATATGGATATGTGGGTAGGATGGCTCAACCTTGACCAGGAAGAGGCAGTTGTAGAAATAGGGTCAGTTCTAGAGGTGAGAGACCCCCCCCCCCTAGTTGGCCTTTAGCCAATAGAGGTCGTGTTCCAGTTCATAGGAGTACCCCTAGTATTCACATAGACTTGGAATCCATCTGAGGAGTCTAATGTGATTAGTGTACCAAAACCCCTCTGGGTTTAATGGAGGTGACTTTGATCAGGAGACAAAGACCAGCTCCAAGCAAAGCAAAGTATTTGAATAGTTATGTGAAACTATTAGGCGGCTTGGGAACCTTAGCTCTTACCTCATTTACATCTCAAAAAGTTGAAGGTTTAGTAGTTAAGGAAGTCCCTAAGTCTTCAAGTGACATAAAGCAAGAAGTTCTTTTGGGATCATCATCCAAGCCCCAAGTTGATGTAGAGCTTGAGAGGATACTTTTAAAGAATTAATGGAATTACCTTTTGACTTTTACTTGTGTGTTCAAAATCTTATACTGGTTTAGTTCTTCACACATGGTCCAAGCATAGGTCGAGAATACTTCAAGAAGCTATGGAATAATATATAAGGAAGCACAATCAAGAAGGACTAGGATTCAATAGTGGGTCTATCGATGATGAAGATTGCCTAGTTGTTACCAATCATTTGGTCCGATAGTTCTTCTCACACATCCCCAACTCTTATGAGAATGTGTGTTTAGAAACCTATGATCCGGATGATCTCCAAGTCAAATAGGCACCACCAGAATTTGAAGAGGAGATTCATTCAACAATAGGAAAGCTTAAGGAAATCAATCTCGGGATAAAAGAAAATCCACGCCCAACATACATTAGTTCATTGTTGAATGAAGAAGAAACCAATGACTTAGTTAGGCTATTGACTAAGTTTAAAGACTAATTTGCATGGAGTTATGAAGAGATGCTTGAATTATCTCCAAATGTAGTAGTCCACAAGCTAGCAATAGACCCTAATGCTACCCCTATTAAGCAAGCTCCTAGATGGATGTGATTAGAAATCAAACAACAGGTCATTTCTGAAGTCAAGAAATTGATCGATGCTGGTTTTATTAGGGAAGAAAAATATCCTACATGGTTAGCTAGTGTCATTCCAGTTAAGAAGAAGAATGGCCAAATTCACATTTGCATCGATTTTAGGGACTTAAACAAGGCATGTCCTAAGGATGAGTTTCTCTTCCTATACGAATTAATGTTGGACATTCCCTCATCTCATGTAGTCTACTCATGGATGGATCATCGCTATAACCAAATCAAGATGTATCCTAAAGATGAAAGAAACATTGCTTTACAAACCCTAATCAAAATCTTCTATTATAGGGTCATGTCTTTCGGCCTTAAAAATGTTGGTGCTACATAACAACGGGCCATGACTCAGATTTTCAATGAACTCATCCATCATCAGGTTGAGTGTTACGTTGATGATCTAGTAGCCAAGAGCAGAGAAAAGGAAGATCACATCTTTGACTTTAGAGTAGTTTTTGAATGATTAAGATAATAGAACCTCAAAATGAATCACCTAAAGTGTGCATTTGGAGTAGCTTCAGGGAAATTCCTTGAGTTTATTGTTTGACACCGAGGAATAGAAAAAGATCCTGAAAAGATTAAAGCTATATTAGAAATGCCACCTCCTAAGAGTTTAACTCAACTCAGATCCTTTCAAGAATGGTTGGTGTATCTAAGATGCTTTATCTCAAACCTATCAGGGAGATGCAAGCCATTCTCAGCACTTGTAAAAAATGATGTCAAGTTCAAGTGGGATGCCAAGTGCCAACATGCTTTCAAAGACATCAAAGAGTATTTGGTGATTCTGCCCCAGTCACAGCGGGCCACTCATCCTTTATAATCTTGCGATGACTCTCTTGGCTCCAGAAGCCAATGATGAAGGAAGGAGAGCACACTACTCATCTTGATCCTTGAAGAAACTATCCACCTATTGAGAAACATTACCTAGCTTTGATCTTTGCATCTCAGAAGCTATGACACTATATGCTTTCTCATAAGGTGAACTTGATCTCTAGAATGAATCCACAATATCTCATGACACCAATGCTATCAGATGTTTGGCTCATTGGTCCATGATACTTTCATAGTTTGATATCACATTTGTACCCCATGTGGTAAAGGACATCGAAGGATTTCTTAGCGACACCCACTTCTGCTAACTCTCGCTTGTAGTGATCTCCCAATGAACAAATCATGAACTTAGGGGAGGCCGACAACCCGATGGGAGATGTATTTTTTGATGGCTTCTTTTCTTAAAGGTGAAGCACCACAATCTATTCTCCCAGGAAAGACAGGGGTATGAATAGTTCTTCTAACTCTAAACCTCGATGTGATGAGATTCTCATACTATATATCTAACCCTGCACCAACAATGAAGATGAGTATGAGGCTTTGATTATCAGTCTAGAGTTAGCCATCACTATCAGTGTCAAGAGCATCAACATCTTTAGGGATTCTCAATTGGTCATCAACTAGATTGCCAGGTCTTACCAGGTTCTCAAACCCAAGCTTCATCATTACTACGAGTATACCATGAAGTTGTTGGCCCAAATTCTGAAGTCACCATCTACAAGGTTCCCAGAGAAACATAGTAGATGCCTTGGCCAAACTTGCCAAAGAGTTGGTATGTCCAAAGATGAGTCCATTTCGGTAAGGTTCAAAATAGACAAATCCTATCCCTTATTGATGCTAAACCCATCGGAGACTTTCTCTTGAAGGGAGGTTACCATTGCCAAAATGGATAAAGGAGATTGGAGGCAACCATTCATAGATTACTTGAACACCGGAAAACTACCTTAAGAAAAGTCACAAGCCCATCGAGTGAAATAGAGCTCTCTCTACACTCTTGTTGATGGCACCTATACCATCGCCTTTGACCAAATGTGGTTATGTGTTGTTTAGACAAAATATGAATGGCATTATAATTGAGTACACTTGTCTATGTGGGCGCATCAATCCGATGAAGATGAAGATGAAGATCAAGCAACTTGGATACTATTGGCCAATGATTATAAATTGCATGGATGTAGCTAGGGGGCCATCAATGTTAGGTGCATTGTGGTCCTCCCCAACATTCTACACCTACATTGGCCTCATGGCCATTTGAGTGTTGGGGTACGACATTGTAGGTCCGATCGATCCTCCTTCTTCCAAGGGCATCGATTCATCTTAGCCACGACTACTTTCCAAGTGGGGAGCCATCCCACTCTAGAGGTCATAACTCAACATGTGCTTTAATTTTAGAATCATATCATTATATAGGTTTGGTGCCTCGATGAATTATATCGATAATGGTACTCATTCAAAAGCACAAAGATCAATAGCTTTGCGACATAATAGATTGAGATACTCCACCATCTACACTACCCAGAGAAAATGGCTTAGTAGAAGCATTCAACAAAACTTTCATCCAAATACTGAAAAGACTTTGATGATAATAAATGATAAATGAGCAGTAGTTGTTAAGCCTTATGGGCCTACGCACCACATCTGACTCCCAACTTAGTCTACCCATTTTCCTTAGTGTATGGATCTGAAGCTAGGTAACAAGATCACTACAGAGTAGAATGAAAAGTTACAGTTAGAAGCGCTCGAAAGTTTGGAGTATGGTCGCCTACGGGCGTGCCAGAACCTCGAGTTGTACAAAGCCAAAATGATTCAAGCTCACAACAAGTTGGTCCACCCAAGGTCTTTCTGAGTAGGAGAACTTGAGTTAGTCCTAAGGAGACCAATTGCCATCAAAAATGGGAGGAAAGTTTGAACCCACTTGGGAAGGCCCTATGTCATAGAAGGCCTACCAAGGAGGATCTTATCAGCTTATTGATTGTAAAGGGGAACACCTGATGCTTCCAATTAATGGACTCTATCTAAAGAAAAATTACCCATGAAACAAATCATGTCTGAAAATAATTATTAATAAAAAGCACAAAAATCTAATTCCATTCATCAAATCTTCTCTTCGTTCGAAGCATTGTTTGCTTATCTTGTGAATCTGACGTGACATGTTTAAGGTAGCTATAAGAGTCCCCCAGTGGCATCCTATCCCTCTTTCACAACACAAACATAATCTCTTGATGCTTTTAGAATAGGTGTAGGAGAACTCGAGAGGCATCCTATTTTGATTAGCATAACTAAGTTAGATGTGAGAGAACCCAAGCGACATCCTTTCTTAGTGGGAATCTTTTTTGCCATCCATGACACCATTTCATCAAACCCTTAGTGTGTTTAAGGTAGGTGTAAGAGTCCCCAGAGGTGTCCTATTCCTTTTAACACATGCACAACAACAAACACAAATCTTTTGTCTCAAGCTATTTGATGTGGGAGCAAGCCCCATGGCATTACTCATTCTTCTAGGTTGGGTCTACATGCTTCACCAGTATGTCACCCAAGTGATCATTTATTGGAAGATGTGAGTCCCCACATTCTTCCTAACTTGACCATTGAAAACCAATGAATGCCTTGTTAGTATGGTAGCCTTCACCTTGAGTAAGCTTGTTGACTTCATTTAAGAAGATGTGAGTCCCCATGCTTTCTTCTTGAACTAGCCATCATGCTCTAGGTCAAGTATATTTGAGGCTTCAAGATAAGTCCCCAAAGGCTTTTTTCCTCTTGACTGCTTTTGAGTTGATCTAAATCCCCTAGTGACATTCACTCAGTAGTCACCCTAGGTTAGATAGCTGTCGAGCCAAGATAAATCCCACAGTCAGTTCCACTATAGAGGATGTGAGTCCCAGCTTTCTTCCTAGGTGATTATTGCAAAGATGGGCACCTTAGGTTGGTTGATGTTCATGCTACATGACTCGATGAGTACACCACTCTTGTATGATGAGTCCCAGCTTTCCCTTTAGTTGGACACCGAATACCTATTGATATTTGACTAGCCATGTCATCTTCTCCAGGGTGTTAGATTAAGCCCTTAGAGGCCCCATCCCCTGAGGGCACTCTATTTGGACCAAGTCCCATTTGACCCCACTTAGACACTACCCGAGTTACTTTTGGATTAGACTGTTCCCCTTTCCTAGTAGCCACCCCATGGTTGAAGAATTTGTATTCTGATGGATACAAATTCTCCCTTGGTTTAGTAAGTCTAAGATAAGTCTAGGTTGATATGAGCTCCTTCTCAGTATGATCCCTCACAAACTAAGATCCACACTTAAACAAACAAATAACTAAAAAAAAAAACAAAAAATTAATTTGCTTGTGGATTAGAATTCAAGCCCCAAAGGGCCCCTTTTCCCAAGCAGCATCCTATCTTTATGGCGTGTCACCAGAACTCCCTATAGAATTCTACCTAAGTTGAGATAAATCCTTGGTTACTCACTCTGTAGTCTCCCTTAGGTCGTTCAATCTATTTTTCCACAAGCAGGTTACCGATCATTCCACTTTGAAAGATGTAAGACTATGATGCATTCTTTCAAGCATGATTGTGCAAACGGGCCTCTAAGTCGGGTTTGATTTGTTGCCCAAACCGATCACCCTGATCTTTTCTAGTGGAAAATGTGAGTCCCCAAGCTTTCTTCCCTTCAATTGATCATTGCAAATTAAAAGGCACTCCTTTGGTTGGATAGTTCTCCCATCGGTTGGGAAGCTACTCCCCTTTGGTTCCAAGATAGGTCTAGCTTCTATAAGCTCCTTCTCAGTATGATAATCAAACCAATGGAATCCACCAAACCAAAACTAAAAAATTTAATCTTTGATATTCTTGAACTGATTTAAGTCCCCATGGCATTCACTCAATAGTCAGCCCTAGGTCGGTTTGATTTGTTGCCCAAAGCAATTGATCACCCCAATGGTTCCTTATTTCTAGAAGATGTGAGTCCCCATGCTTTCTTCTTAAGACTTGACCATTGTATACCAAAAGGCATTTCCCCTTGGTTGGATAGTCCTACCTTGTGGTTGGTAGACTACTCCCTTTGGATTGGTAAATCTTGGGTTAGGTCAGCCTCCATTTCCCCCCACTCAATATCCATCAAAAATGGGATCCATCATAATCAAAATAACAAATCTAAAATAATCTTGACTATCTTTGAGTTGATTTAAGTCCCCAATGGCATTCACTCAATAATAGTCGCTAGGTTGGGTTCAATCTATTACCTTGCAATATATTACCCAACAAGTCTCTACTTTGGAGGATGTAAGTCTACTACACTTTCTTCTTCCATTGTTGCATACCAAATGGCATCCCTTTGGTTGGTTAATCCTACTATGTGCTTAGTAGACTATCCCTTTAGATTGGTAAATCTGAGTTAGGTCTTAGCCACCACGGCTCCTACTTAGTGCAATCTATTGCAAACCAATAGGGTTCATCTCAAAAATTCAAACCTAATAAAAATTAAAACAAATTTAACCCTCTTCCCTAGCGAAAACTTGAACAAATCAATTAATCCTCAGTGAGATTCAAATTAAATCAATCCTTTCATCCCCTTGTGGATGACTTGAACCTGCTTCCCTAGTAGAAGGTTCACACTCTATCCCTTAGTGGATTCTTCCTCTCTTATATTTTGGACATAAGTAGAGCCACATTGCACTAAGATCTAGATTCTTTTTATATGTTAGGTTAGGATAGATTGATTTATTAGTTCTTTGTAATCTCTCTGTTGATCATTTTCACACCAATATGTGGTGTTCCTTGTCAATCACACCACACCTATTGGCCTTTGTTGACCTCATTTTGGGATGAGCTCTCAACCCTCCATCTTAGACAGGACTCCTCTTAGACTTTAAGAGTTCCTTAGTCTTAAGACACATCTAGTGATTAGGTGACATCAACCTAGGCTTAGAGACTTAGAAGAGTTAGCCATAGAATAGTCATGCCATAGGGTGTTAGAAAAATTTCCTACCCTTAGCTTAAACCATTCCTCACTTTCCTTCTTTCAAGTCAAACTCCAAATCAATCTTATTGATTTTCTCCAAACTCAAATCAACTCTATATGATTGAAATCCATGATTGAAATCTATGATTGAAACCCATGATCAAAATCCATCAAAATTCCTAAGTCCAAATCTTTCTAAGTCCTTAATGACTTACTTGGCCAAAATCTTGATCCAAATCAATTCAAACCTTTGAGATTTTCTCATAATTATTTATATTCTCATTTATATTCATATATATATATATGAAATATAAATTCAAACCAATCAAACTAAACTCAAAAGTCAAAATCAATTCATGAAATTCTCTTAAGTCCTTAATTTTCCATTAATGGACTTAGCCAAAATCAACTCTAAACCAATTCGAACTCATGAGATTTTCTCAAAACTCATTTATATTCACATATATAAATGAAATATAAATATAAATCAATCAAATCAAATCCTCAAATTAAATTCCAAATCTAAAACCTTTCTTAAGTCCTTAATTTTCCATTAATGGACATGGCCTAAATCATCATCAAATCAATTCACATTCATGGGATTTTTTTCATAATTTATTTATATATCATTTATATTTACATATATAAATGAAATATATATATATATAAATCAATCAAACCAAATTCAAAAATTCAAACTCCAAACTCCATAATTTTCCTAAGTCATTTAAGTCCTTCTTAATGGACTTAGCCCAAATCATGCTTAAACCACTTCAAATCCTTGAAATTTTCTCATGATCCATTTATATTCTCATTTATATTCACATATATAAATGAAATATAAATTCAAACAATCAAAACTATTTCCAAAATCAAACTCAAATCTACTCAAAATCCAATCTAGCCCTTCAAGTCAAAATCTTGAACTTAGCCAAATCAATTTTAAATCAAGCCAAACTCTTGATTTTTCTTCATGATTCAATTAACCTACAATCATGAAACCCATATATAAATCCAAACTTCAATCACTCAATCAAAACCCAAGTCAAAATCAAACCCAAAATCCTTTCTTATTCTTCCTTTGAATATGAAATTGTCAAATGGATCAAAACCCATTTGACATCAAACTACCTGCAAATGGATTTATATTTCAATCATAAGTTCCATATACAAGATCAATCAAGCTCAAATCAAGCTTTGACCAAGCCATTTGACCCAGGCTCACTTGACCCAAAGTGACCTAAAAGTACCCTTATGAGCCAAATTCTAATCAAATTGGATTGAACCAAACTCACCTATGCCTCTCATCATGATCAACAATCATCATGGGATGATCAATCAATCAAATTGGGTCAAACTAAGTCAAATCTAAGGTTGACCAAGTCAACACTTAGTCCAAAATGAAACCTAACATAGTTAAATTCCACCATAGGCCAAATTGATTGAAACCATTAATCTAAGTTCACTCATGACCTATGTTTAAACTTGACCAAGCCAACATTTGAGCCTAAGCCCAATTGGCCACTTGACCCAAGTTGACCCAACTTGACCTAAAAGTCAAAGTGTGTCAAAACTTGATCTAAGCCAAATTGGTTGAAACCAATGGGTCAAGTTCATTCCAAATCACTTGTGAAACTTGACCAAAGCCATAATTGGCCAACTAAACCTAACCTAGTCCAATTGACCTTAGACCCAACTTGACCTAAAAGGGTCATGTTGAGCCAAATTTGAACTTAACAAAAATTAAGGAAATAAAGATACCAATCCATTCCATATGACTAACCTAACCTAAACCAACCATGACCTATCCCAAATAGGTCAAATGGGTCAAATAGGTCAACTTGACCCATTTGACCTAAATGAAGTCAAATGAGCCAAATTCAAAACTATACCAAATTGAACCAAACCAAAGCCACCAAAACATTTCAAATGGTCATATGAACTTGACCCAACCCTTGGTTTGACCCAATTTGACCAATTGGTCAACTTGACCCAAGTTGACCCATTTTGACCTAAATAGGTCAACATGAGCCAAACCTTATCAAATGAATTCCAAATCTCATGAAACTTGACCAAACCTAGTTTCTCCACATACACAACATATTCAAATTGAAAAATAAGTAAAATGACCATTCTCCCCCTTGGCCATAGAACAAATTTTGACCTAATCCATGGGTAATTTGGTCATACCCTCTTCATATCCACTTTATGCTTTCCTAATAGCTCAAGGGGACCTAATGAAAAAGTGCACTAACCCATTGGTTTGGGTCAGTGGCCCCAAGGCCAAACCCACATGGGTCACATTCCAAATCCCTCTTCCACTCAATTTCAAGCACATGGGAGGTTGGCAATCCACTCACGGCCTCAAACTGACCATGTGCCAACTCAAAATGGATCAAACAACTTTCCCATTGTGGTCAATTGGATCAAAATGGCAAAGAAGCTTGCGGCCATTCGATCCTTCAAGGGGGAGATATACTCCCCCTAATTCAATTCAAAAACCATCATTCCTCAATTCGATCAAGCCCTAGAGAGTGTTAGGAAAGATCATAGAGCCTTCCTAAGTATTCTTAGAGGGATTTGAATTTGAGATTTCTTAGTTTTCTCCATCGAAAAATAGGAGAGCTTACTTGAACTTCCAATTTTCTCCACACTGAAAACCACTCCAATTCCTCTTGCACACTTCCTCTAAGGATAAAATCGAGCACACTCAAGCTTTTACTTGAGTTCTCACAGTAAGGAGTGGAGCAATTGGATCAAAGCCATAAGAGATTTGAAGTGGTGTTGGTCCATAGAGCAATCCACTCAACCCCAAGGCCTAAGAAGTTCAAGGCTTCATCTCCACTAGATGAAGCTACCTCATCGATCTCGAGCACCGTGAGGTATGGAATTTTTTGACCACCTAGCATAGGAGGTGTTAGTCTTTTATGAAATGAATTTTTAATTCATGCAAATTCCACCGTTCGATGTGTTCCTTATTGGCATTAGATGGTGTGGGTAAAATTTTGTTTCAATCTAAACTCAATCTAGCTCGAATCTTCCCCTAGATCATGGATAGTCTCTGTTGATCTAAGGGGAAGAATTAGGGAGATCTTGGCCATCCATCACATTTTGGATGGATGGAGATTATTCCATGTTTAAAATTTCTTTTATCCCTTTTAAAACTATGGGATCCGCAATCCGATCTTTGATGAGATCAAAGCGTGTCCCAGATACACCACTTGATGTGATGTTTAAGTAGTGGCTCATGGCACGTGTAAAGCGCCCGCCACCATGTGTGTCACTTGTGCGGGATTAGTTAGGATTCTTAATTAATGCTAATTAATCTATGGATCTTCTAAAATTCATATCTCTCTCAATAAAATTCAAAAATATGAAATAAATTTTTATGGAAAGATAATTCAACTAGATATTTTAAAAATAATTTCAATGGATTTTGATTATGCTTTTCTTCTAATTTTGGGCTTTATTAAATTTCATTTTGCTAATTATTCTTAATTAACTATGATTAATTCCAAACTTGACTTTTGCCTCCCAAAATTTTCTTGTAATTTATTGAAGGCATAATTGGGGGAATTGCATATGGGTTTCCTAATTACTCCGTTAATAATAAAGGATAATTAAGGTGTGATTAGTGGTTTTAATCTATGATTAGAGTTGATTAAGGTTAGATCTAGTAGATAGGAAGTTTAGAGGATAAGTTTGTGGCATTTCCCCTAAGCTATTCACTAAACCCCCATTTTCTTTTCTTAATCTTTTCTTAATTAAGGGTTAATTCATTAATTATCCCCTTAATTAATTTCTAAAAATTCTAAAAATTCCTAGAACTTAATTAATCTACTTTGGGTAGATGCTTAGGTGTTGAATAACCTAAGTTCAATTAAGAAAATCAAAACCCAATTCATATGTGTGAAAGGATGTTTTGAAATTAGCTTAATTAACCTTTAATTATGAGCCAAATTGCATTAGGCCTTTTTCTTATTAGGTGCATTACAAATTTAAATTCCTTGTGAGTTTTTATGTCATCTCATTAGCTCATAATTATTTGGTTAACTATGTTAAGGTGGTGTAGGTAGGATTAATTAAGTTACTTATTTCATAATTCTAATTAATACATAAAAATCATTCTAATCATCTAAAAATTAAACAAAAATATCAAACACATGTGGGAATGGGTTAGGAACAACAAACACAACTCACATTTTCAAAATTAAATCAAACTTCAAATTAAATAAAAATCACATTGAATACACTTTGATTTATTTTAAACTTTATTATTCTATAAGATTTTCTTTAGGATTTAATTAAAGTTAATTTGTTTACATGCTTTCATTGTTTTGAGTCTTTCCCCAACATGTTAAATTTATATGTCATGTGGTTTCATGCATTCATATTTTTCAAATTTAAGTTTAAAATGAAATTGTTTACTTTATGTCAAATTTGCATGTGTTGGCTAAAGTAGAAATATGAGTGGCTATTATCACTACTAAATTCAAATTATTTTCAAAACATATAAATCAAGTATCAAATCTGAAAGTATGCTACTTATATTTTAATTATGAGCTTGCATGTGAAAGAGTAGAAAGGTGTGTTTAGCATAAGTTTCTCTTCTCTTTTATGTTAGCATAGTTTTTGATAGGAGTTGGTAAGATGTATGGTTCATTTGAAAAGAACCTAACACTTACCTAATTCTATATCCTATTCATCTCTATGCTACCACTTAAGAAGGGTTACCTATGCTAGCACACATAAATTTTACAAACAAAAATGAATTAACTAATACAATTTTTGCATTCTTTCCTATCCATTTCATATCATTTATACACATGTTTGTATTAAGGAAAGTGATATATTAGTCTAGAAAACCCCAAGGTTGCGGGGCTTTAAGTAGTCCTAGGTAACTCTTGTACCTTACACCTCGTTAACAATGGCAGTACTCACTTATGGCTTTCTTACTTTAATGTGTATGTGAAATTTGGATAAAGAAACCCTTTTCTACTTAAGAAAAATTATGCATAGTAAACTTCTAAATTTCCTTAAATAGATTACTTAGCATGCATCATAAAGTGTGTTAAATGTTCTCATTTGTATGTATAAATATGCACAGGATTCACTCATTTGCATGTTATACATGTTGGGAAAGAAATGAAGTGATGTGTGTTTTGTGAATTTGGTTCATTTTGTTTAATCTTAAAATTCCTTTCTTTTTGAATAGGCTTGTTTAGATTTCATCTAAACTTAGAATTACTTAAAAGTCTTAATCAAAACATTCATTAAATAAAACTAAAATGTGAACCTACTTTAGAAATTACTTACATTAAGGAAAGAAAGAGAAGTTCTCTTCTCTTTCCCTCTCTTCATAACTTAGTAATTAATTGTAGAATTCACTTGAACCTAATCAAACATATGAAAAAAAATCAACTAAGACAACTTAAATGAAACCCTCCTCTAAGTTGAACATGTTTTCACACTTAGAAAATTTGAACCTAAAGCCATAGCTAAGCATACCACACAAACCTTCAAAGCACACACATTAGCCTAAGTCACCATTTCTAGCTTTAGATTAGGTCAGTGCATGGTTTGGTATTTTGTTTTGTTTTGTGATATATGTTTTAGACTAGATGTTAGGGTGTATGCTCATAGAATGAATGGTAGGATGCTCTTAGTCTATCATTATTTTCTGTAGGGGATTGTACTTAAGGGGCGTAATCATAAATAAAAATATAAATGCTTTTGCTTGCAGGTGCTTTATACCCCTAAACATAATCCAATAGGCCAGGTGGATTTAGTCACCTATGTGTGGGGTGATAAGTCCAATATACATGCTTGGGATTTGTTTGGTTTATTTTATCTAACCTTTATTTTGCAAGTGCTAGTTAGATTTCCACTTTTTCTTTTAATATAAATTTGTGCAATCAAGATTTTGGAATGACTGTTATTGGAATTAGGATGAGCATTGGTCATAAGATCCTATCTTATACACCATGTGAAGCCTTGGAGCATCTACCTTCCAACCATCCAAAAAAAGGAATCAAAGAAAGAAAAGAAAAAGAAGAAGAAGAAAGAAGAATGAAGCTTGAAGACCCCCATAATAATTTATTCCTTGCTTAATTGTAATTTAATTCATTTGTAATCTAGGTTTTATAAAGGTAGAGCTTGGCTACCCAATTTGATATTTTTGGGTTTGTGCGGTGGTGCACCACACCTTTTATTTTTTGTGCTTTATAAATTAATTATGATTTGTTTAGCTTGTGCATTAAGTGGCATGATTTGCCTAGTTTCTTCCATGCTTTATGTATGGCCTGGATATGGATTATGCTCTTTAGGGAAAAATAAATCTTTACCAAACTTAGCAACTCAAATTAAAAATAAAAAACTCATAACCTCACCTAAAGCTTAGGTTTAAAATCAAGATAAAAGAATTAGGAACTCCTTAGCTGGATGAGTATTTCTTTTGTAGTATCATGCACAATAGCATCTTATTTCATTCTTGATTAGAGGGCTTCCACCTTTTCCAGAGAAAGTTGGCTTGACTTTGAGAGCCATGGTGGAAAGACCTCCTCCCTTCTCACATTTTGGCCAATAACTTTATTTCTCAAGCATTAGGCATATGAATCCTATTAGCAGTTAAAAATAATTGTCCAAAAAAATAAAATAAATGAAATTTGAATTCATTAGATTTAAGTCATTTGAAGCATGCCCTTTACATGATCTAGTCTCTTTAGGGAGTGAGTTTAAGGCCTTAGTCTCTTTCTAAATAAATAATAGCCTAGATATCTTGCATAAGCATAATGACTTGCCTACATGTATTTAAAATCATAGGAGGAGTTAGTTGGCAGCCACCCCCAGGTGGTTATAAGTCCAAGTTATCGGTGGTTTGTCCTCTCTTGTGAGCAAACCAATTACCCTTAAATTTAGGTTATGCTTTGCCCTCGCTCCCTAGATTTAGGTTCTAAGGTTGCTTCTTCCCTTTGTGGGCCATAAGCATAATTCCTCACCTCTTAGGCATTTTCTTAATCTTGTGTTAAGGAATCATAAGTCCTAGATTTCTAATGAAAAATTGAACTCAAATAAATTAAATCAATTTCAAAAATGTAAAGCCCAACTATAGGATAGTTTGATATTGTTCACTAGGTTTCCTAGCATTTTTCCTACTTATCTTCCATTTTTGGCTTTGATAATAACTCCCTATCTTTGATAAATCCCATTTGATCTTCAAAATGAATGATTGATAGTCCTTTCCTATTGAAATCTTTGAAGACAATGGTCATTTACCTTAATCGAGAGTTTTCTTAAGGAATCACCATTCCTTAGGATGTAACTATGGGGGCTTTTGTAGAACTTAATGAACCTAGTTTAAAATAAACCACTTTACTTTTCCATGTAAAGTAGGAAGAATCTCGTACATATGTAGACCCATCATAGAGTCTTTATTGAGGTGATTAGATCCATTAATGGGTAGTGACTTCTATCTCTCGAGATAGTACACTATTTCCTTGATGCATCACGAATAAGTACATCACTAATCTACGGCATCCTAAAGATGAATTTTATATGCTTTCCTCTTTATTTCTCCCCGATTTGAAGGTGATTCCCTCTATATAGAAAATTTTCACCAGAGATATACATAGATTGGAGATATTCTAAAATCAACTGAGGGTAAAGGGCTTAGCAAGCCTTCAATTAAACTCTCATCCAAATACTAAAGACACTTGATAATAACAAGTGATATGGCATTAGTTAGTTGAATCTTAGGCCTACACCACATATATAACTCCAACTTAGTCTACTCTTTTCTCCTTAGTGTATATGTCTGAAATCATTCTACCATTAGAAGTATAACTCCCATTACTAAGGATAGCTATGGGTAGCAAGATCAAAATAAAGGAGAACACTAAGTTGTAGTTAGAAGAGCTTGAAGGTTTGGAGGAGAGATGCCTGTGGGCATGCCAAAACCTCAAGTTGTACAAAGCTAAAATGATTCAAGCTCACAACAAGTTGGTCGATCCTAGAGCTTTTCAAGTATGAGAGCTTATTTTAGTTCTAAGGAGACTGATTGTTGCCCATCAAAATATGGGAGGCAAGTTTGAACCCACTTTGGAAGGCCCTTTTGCCATAAAGAAGGCCTACCAAGGAGGATCTTATCAGCTTATTAATCATAAGGGTGAGCACCCAAATCTTCTAATCAATGGGCTCTACTTAAAGAAATATTATAAATCATGTTTAAAAATAAGTATCATCAATGAAAATTCCATTTTGAATTCAATCTCTTTCATGTTGAAAGTATTCTTGTTTGTGAATCCTCCACAATGTGTTTAGGGTAGGTGTAAGGAACCCGAGCAATGTCATATCCTTCATCGACACAACACAAACACAAACTACACACAAACATATAAAATAAACACATATCTTTTGTCTCAGGTTACTCTGAGTTGAGGTAACGCCCCTAATGGCACTCACTCAATAGTTATTTTAGGTCAGGCTAACATGCTACCCTGCTAGTGTGTCACCCCAGTGGTCTTCTTGCTTTGGAGGATGTAAGTCTTCTACACTTTCCTTCCTTGGCCATTGGACATCAACGAGTGCCTTGTTAGTTTGGTAGGCCTTACCATGGTCGGTAAGCTTTCTTGGATTCTTACGTTTGGGTCAGTATATTTGAGATTTAAGATAACTTAGTCCTTCCCTCTGGCTTCAAGTAGTAGTCTTCTAGGCTCCATGCTTAGATAACACATGTCCCATTGATGATAGATTATCTTGATGATCAGTTTCGCTTGGAAAGTTGTAAGCCTATACACTTTCTTTCCAGGTTGATTGTTGCATATCGACGGGCACCTTAGGTTGGTTGGTTCTCACTATGTTGATGGATACACCACTTATGTTGATGGATACACATTAGGTTCATTGGTTCTCCCACCTTAGGAGACACCACTCATGGCAGATGTAAGTCTACTATACTTTCTCCTTGAGTTGGCTACCGTACACCTATAGGCTTACTTTTCCTATGCTCAGGATAATTCCTTAGCATCACCTCCCCTATGGGCACTATATTTGGATCACATCCTTTGTAACCCCATTTAGACACTACCTGAGTTAATGAATTGGACAGTTCTCCTTTCCTAGTAACCATCCCTGTGGTTGGAGAATCTTTCTTGTGGATGTGCAGATTCTCCCTTGGTCCAGTAAATCTGAGATAGGTCAAAGCTGACATAGCCCCTTCTCAAGTGGTCCCTGCACCAATAGTGTCCATACAAACATATAAAAAAAATATATATTTACTTATGGATTAAGAGGACACTAGCGGTACCATTTTGAAGCTGTATCTTATCTTTAGGTTTAGCAAACTCCTTATCAAATCACTCTTGAGTTGAATATAAGTCCCCAACAAAATTCACGTAGTCTCCTCTAAGTTGAGTTTGATTTGTTGTGCTACCAACAGGTCACCCCAACAGTTATTCCCTGCTTTAGAAGATGTAAGTCTGCTAGGTGCACAGTCATTGTACACCGAAAGGCAACCACTTATGTTGACTAGCTTTACCCTGCGACTAGTAGACTATCCCTTTAGATTTATAAATCTGAGATAGGATAAGTCCATATAACCCCTTCTTAGTGGATGCATCACACACCGACATGGTCCATAAATTAAATCTATCAAAATTGACCTAGCTCACATCCCCAATGGATATGCCCTCAATTCAAAATCAAACTAAACCAAACAAACCATATAAAATCACATGAAATTAAGAAAAAAATAATCCTGACTACTTTTGAGTTGACATAAGTCCCCAGTAGCATTCACTCAATAGTCACCCTAGGTCAGGTTTGATTTGTTGTGCATTCAATAGGTCACCCTAGTGGTTGTTCCTCGCTTTCAAAGATGTAAGTCTGCTATGCCTTCTTCCTAGCACACGGCATTTACAAAGGCAACCCCTTAGGTTGGCTAGCTCTATCCCAAGGTAGACTATCCCTTTGAATTTGTAAACGAGGTAGGCAATATAGCCCTTTAGTGGGTCCATTTGCGAGGTCCATCATTAACTTAGATTAAATTAAACCCAATATGATTTCCCCAATGGAGTTGAATCAAACCCTTCTCCCTAGTGGAGCCCCAAATCATATATAAATAAGTCAAGCAAACAAATCAAATTCAAAACCAACCTCCCTAGTGGAGCCAAATTAAACTAACTCCCTTTGTAGAGTTTAAATCAAAGAAATCCAGCCAAAATCTTATCCCCAGATGATACATCCCCAAATAAATCTATGAAATCAAACTCAAGTCCCAATATCTAGTGGATAGCCTAAACTTTCTTCCCTAGTGGAAGGTTCAGATACTTGATCCCCAATGGACTTGAGCCCATATCTCTAGCAAATATGCCTCCACATCAATTAAAACAAAACAAATTAAAGTCAACTGGATCTTAATCCCAGGTGGATTATTGATTTTTATTCCCAGCGGATCTTCACAAATCATATAATCAAATCAAATTCAAACCTTATCCCATAAGATTTTCTTCTTATGCCTCGACATATAGCCCTCACATGTCATGTCCAATGCATGTGTGATCCTAGGGTTTAGGTTTAGGGGTTTAGGGTTTAGGTTTATGCTTTTAGGGTTTAGGGTTTAGGGTTTAGGGTTAGGGGTTTAGGGTTTAGGGTTTAGGATTTTAGGGTTTAGGGTTTAGGGTTTAAGGTTTAGGGTTTAGGGTTTAGTGTTTATGCTTTAGGGTTAAGGGTATAGGGCATATGGTTTATAGGGTTTAGGGTTGCATGTCTAAGGATGTAGGTTTAGGGTTTAGGGTTTAGGGTTAGTTTTAGGGTTTAGGGTTTAGGATTTAGGGTTTATGGTTTAGGGTTTAGGGTGTAGGTTTTTTTTAAAAAAAATTAAGTAAATCAATAGTTTTAGGTTTATTTAGTTTATTTTTTATATATTTTAGTTTATTTGAATTTTTAATTTAGTTTATTTTATTTTTTATTTTTATTTAGGTTTAATTTTTATTTTTATTTGGTATAATTTATTTATTTTAGGTTTATTTATTTTAGTTTAAGTTTTTTATTTTAGTTTATTTTTTAGGTTTAGGTTTACATTTATGCTTATTTTTTAGTTTTATTTTATTTTTATTTTATTTTTAAGGTTTATGGTTTATTCATTATTTTTAGGTTTATGTTTAGGTTTTTATTTTTAGTTTTTTAGGTTTAGGTTTTAGGTTTTTATTTTAGGTTTAATTTTTTTAGTTTAGGTTTAGGTTTATTTTTAGTTTATTTTATTATATTTAGCTTACTCTTTAGGTTTAGTTTATTTTAGTTTTAGGTTTATGTTTTATTTATTTTAGTTTAGTTTATTTTAGTATAGGTTTAGGTTTATTTTATTTTGTTTATTTTAGGTTTTTTTTATATCTTTATTTTTTATTTTAGTTTTATTTTTTTAGGTTTTTTTTATTTTTATTTTATTTTATTTTAGGTTTATTTTATTTTTATTTTACATTTAGTTTTATTTTATTTAGGTTTATTTATTCTTAGGTTTATTTTATTTTTTAGTTTACTTTAGGTTTTTATTTATTTTATTTTAGTTGTTTTTATTATTTTATTTTATTTTATTTTTATTTTTACGTTTATGTTTTGGTTTAGGTTTAGGTTTAAGTTTTAGTTTAGGTTTTTATTTTATTTTTTTATTATTTTATTTAGGTTTAGGTTTATTTACTCATTTTATTTTTAGGTTTTATTATATTAGGTTTAGGTTTTTTTAGGCTTTTAGGGTTTAGGGTTTAGGGTTTAGGGTTTAGGTTTTAGGGTTTAGGGTTTAGGTTTTAGGGTTTAGGGTTTTAGGATTAGGTTTAGGGTTTAGGGTTTAGGGTTTAGGGTTTAGGGTTTTAAGGTTCAGGGTTTAGAGTTTAGGTTTGTAGGTTTAGGGTTCAGGGATTAGGGTTTAGGGTTAGTTTTAGGGTTTACGGTTTAGGTTTGGGTTATTATTATTATTATTATTATTTTAAATTATGTAAACTTATAGGTTTAGGTTTATTTACTTTATTAATTTCTTTATTTTTATTATTTTTATTTAGGTTTATTTTATTTTTATTTAGTTTAGTTTAATTATTTTAATTTATTTCTTAGGTTTAGGTTTAGGATTATGTTTATTTTTCAGTTTAGTTTTATTTTTATTTTATTTTTTATGTTTAGGTTTTATTTTTTATTTTTTGGTTTAAGTTTAGGTTTTTATTTTATTTTTTTAGGTTTAGGTTTTAGCTTTATTTTTAGGTTTTATTTTTTAGTTTAGGTTTAGGTTTATTTTTAGTTTATTTTATTTTATTTAGGGTTTAGGTTTAGGTTTAGTTTATTTTATGTTTAGTTTTTGATTTTATTTATTTTGGTTTAGTTTATTTTAGTTCAGGTTTAGGTTTATTTTATTTTTATTTTAGGTTTAGGTTTTATTATTTAGTTCTTTTTTAGGGTTTATTTTTAGGTTTATTTTTTGTTTAGGTTTTTATTTAGTTTTTATTTTATTTTATTTTAGGTTTAGTTTATTTTAATTTTAGCTTTAGTTTTTATTTTTTTAGTTATGTTTAAGTTTTTATTTATTTTATTTTAGTTTAGTTTTTATTTTTTTTATTTTATTTTCTTCTTAGGTTTTGGTTTAGGTTTTTGTTTAGGTTTTTATTTTTTATTTTTTATTTTTATTTTATTTTTGTTTAGCTTTCTTATTTATTTTATATTTAGGTTTTATTTATTTTAGGTTTAGGTTTTTTAGCTTTTAGGGTTTAAGGTTTGGGATTTAAGGTTTAGGGCTTAGGTTTTAGGGTTTTTATTTTAGGGTTTATGGTTTTAGGGTTTAGGGTTTAGGGTTTAGGATTTAGGATTTAGGGTTTTGCAGTTTAGGGTTTAGGTTTTAGGTCTAAGGTTCAGGTTTTAGTTTAGGGTTTAGGGTTTTTATTTTTTTTTTAACAGAGAACAAATTCAGATTAAACATTTCTTCTTTTTTATTTCATCAACTAAGTAACACAAGTTTTCTAAGACACAGTGATGACATAGATAAAAAATTGAGCACACACATGAGCAAATCAAAACCTAGGTAACTAAAACTCTCTATAGAGACAGTTCCATAAGCAGCAGATGATTGGTGGTTCTTTAGTTTCTAGTTCCCATCAACCACCCCATCCTCTCGGTGTAGGATCCACCATCATATCCATCTCTCCTCGCCACCATGTAACCTTCGTGCTCCTCCACCTCCGAACCCACTCACCACCACCTCCATATCCACCATTTCCAAATCACCCACCACCACCAGATAACCCTCGCCTTGCCTCCACCAGATCTAGATTGAGCCTAGTTGATGGTGATGTTCCTGCCATGTTCTCATTCTTAGGGTTTAGGTTTAGTTTAGGTTTATTAAGTATTAGGGTTTAGGTTTATTTTTTTAATTTATTTAGTTACTTTAGGTTTAGGTATAGGGTTTAGAGTTTAGGTTGTAGGGTTTAGGGGTTAGGGTTTAGAGTTTTAGGATTTAGGGTTTATGGTTTTTTAGGGTTTAGGGTTTAGGGTTTAGGGTTTTTTAGGGTTTAAATTTAGGTTTAGGTTTTTGGTTTAGGTTTATTTTTCAATTGAGTTATATTTTTAATTTTCTTTTATTTTTAGGTTTGGGTTTAGGTTTCTTTTTTATTTTTTTTTAGGTTTAGGTTTTAGGTTTTTATTTTAGGTTTATTTTTAGGTTTTATTTTTTAGTTTAGGTTTAGGTTTATTTTATTTATTTATTTAGGTTTAGGTTTAGGTTTAGTTTATTTTAGGTTTATGTTTAGGTTTATTTATTTTAGTTTAGGTTTAGGTTTATTTATTTTATTTTTATTTTAGTTTAGGTTTTTTTTTAGTTTAGGTTTAGGTTTATTTTTTTTATTTATTTTATTTTATTTTTTAGGTTTTTTTTAGTTTAGGTTTTATTTAGTTTATTTTATTTTTTTTTTTTGTTTATTTTTTGGTTTTTTATTTTTTATTTATTTAGTTTTATTTTATTTGGTTTTTTATTTTAGTTTTATTTTATTTTATTTTATTTAGTTTTATTTATTTTATTTTAGTTTAGATTTTATTATATTTTTTTGGTTTATTTTTTGGTTTAGGTTTTATTTAGGTTTTATTTTATTTTTTTTTATATTTTAATTAGGTTTAGGTTTTTATTTATTTTTCTTTTAGGTTTATTTAGTTTAGGTTTAGGTTTTAGGTTTTTTTCTTTAGGGTTTTATTAGATTTAGTGTTTAGGTTTAGGGTTTGGGTTTTAGGTTTAGGGTTGTAGATTTTTGGGTAGGGTTTATTGTATTTTAGGTATTAGGGTTAGGTTTAGGGTTTAGGTTTTAGGGTTTAGGTTTAGGTTTGGGTTTTAGGGTTTGGTTTGGGTTTAGGGTTTAGGGTTTTCTTTTTAAGGAAATTAAGGAAATTTTATTGCCATAAAGAAAAAGTACAAAGTCCTTAGAGGGTAACTCTCTAAGCTAATGCTCAAAGAGCTATAATAAATCCTAAAGAGATAAATCCCCTAACTATTTCAATAATGAAGGAAATAAAGCAAAAAAAAAAAACCAAAAAATCAACAACAGAAAATCCATATAAGCATCAACAAACTTCATTTGGTCTGTTTGATACTAGCAAGATCCACCTGCAAGACCCTCCTAACTTATAAAAGAAATCTGCAACCTGCTTTTGAAAGGATGAGTACAATTAAGCAAGCATAAAAAGTAAGAGCAAATAAGAGGAGTAAAGTAAAGAAAAGGCTCAGGTTCAGTTACAATCATCTCAAAGAGCAACTATATGTAAGCATCCAAACTTGAGAAGGGTTACAATTACATATAGCGTTACCAACCAAAGAAGAAAGAGTGGGAAACATCAAGGCCATCATAGCCGATACCTCATGTAGCCCATCATCAAGTTTCATCCAGAAGGCTACAAAATCCTCCAAATAGCAAACATAACAACCAACCACAAAGCCACCAATAACCAAGCCCAATAACAAAGATAATCAACCAACCATGGGGATATTAGCAATAATGGGAGCACCACCAAAGCACCACCAAAAGGAATAATAAAATTCAAAAGGAGCAAGCATATGACAGGGTAACTACACAAACCAGAGACAAATAAGAGCAAAAGAAAAACAGTGCTTATATCCTCCACCAACAAAGCAAATAAAAGAGCCAATAAAACACCAACAAAGGGGTAGCAAGGTTGCCACCCAAACATGAAAAAAGGGGATTCTAGAGAGAAAAAACAAAGCAGGAGGAAATTAGAAATATAGGTCATAGAAAGAACACCAGTAGGTTCCCAAAATAGTCACCAAAGGAGCAGAAAAAGCAACCAAAACAGCCACCCCTCCAACCAACCTAGCTAGCCAATACAATGAACCAAACCAGCTAGCCAACATATCCTCCTAGCCAACCACCATAGCGAAGATCAAGTAAGTGTAAAGATAGCGGTCATCAAGCCAAAATCACCCAAGACAGCTAGGGAAAGGGTAGAAGTAGACATCAACCACCAAACCCAACCAAGGCAAAATAAAATCCGATCCAGGTAAGTAGAATAGCCAGCCAAAGATAAAAAGGTACAAAGCCTAGTAAGATAGACTACAAGCCAACCAATAGAAATAGAATAAAGCACCAAACCACAAGCACCAGGCCAATATTAATACAAAATAGCCTTCAACCTAATCTAGAATAATACCCAACCCAAATCACTTGCGCCAAGAGAGGAAGGCCAATACAGGAGGAGGTCAAAACCATAACCAAAAGAAATAAAACAAAATTAGCAAAACCAACCACCAAGCCCCAATCAACAAAATAGAGAAAATAATGCTAACCAACAATCTCCACCATGCCAAAATCAAGCCAGAGATAAACCACCAATAGCCCCTAGATCAGTCACCAACAGAAAATGAAAAAATAGCCAAAATAGCCATCCATCCAACCAACCCAACCAGCCAAAACCAATGAAGCTTCCCTGTCAACCACCACAGTAGTAGATCCAACTTAGGTAAGTTAGCAAGTAGACCCAAAAGAGGCAAAACCCATACAAGAAAGAAAAACCTACATCATCCATACAACCCAAAAGGAGGATATAAAATAGCCAAGGAAAATTATTATAAACACCCAATAGATTGAAAACCAAGTGAAAAAACCAAAACAACCATCACTTATAATAACCACGGTAGTAAAAGCGGCCAATCCAAAAGTAAGAGATCAAAACATAACCCGCTTAGGCCAAAGATAGAAAATAAGTAGATAACCACAACCAAAGAGGGTTTAATAATAAATAGATAACCACAAAGAGATTTAATAATAAACCAAGAAAATATCATAAAAACCAATAGCAAAAACTAAGCCAAATTTATAATAGATAAGGCAATCTAGCATTATCTAGATTAACCAAACCTCTTAATAGTTTAGGCAAAGTTTGGTTATCAAATAAAGTGAACTTAGTTAAGTTGGCACCAAAGTTAGCCAAGTAATCAGCACAAGCATTACCTTCATGAAGGATGTGAGAAATTTTAAAACAAACTTGAGAAAGAAGATTTTAGTATGATTAAGAAGATAAAATAATTCAGCATTCCCATTTCTATTGGAATTAAACATGTCAAGAAGCAAGAGAGCATCAACTTCAATCCATATGTTGAGGAAACCTCTATTCAAACAAATTTCAATAGCTTTATTAACAACCATAAGCTCAACAAAAATAATAGAATAGGCTTTGAGAGGATAGGCAAAAGCACATATGATAGTACCTTTAGAATCCCTAAGGATACCACCGACCATATTTATTGGAAGCAACAAAACCATTAGTATTCACTTTAATCAAATTGTCTTTAAGTTTTATCCAATGGATAATCTTAACACTTTTATAAGAGTCAAACTCATGCAGAGTGATACCCAATTTTTTAGCCACAAATTTATAACCTCTAAAATGAATATTACTAAGAATATTGGCATTAAAAAGAGCATGAATTTTTTATTTAGTTCTAGCTAGGATCCTTTTATGGTTCATAGGAATACCATGATATTTAGCATCATTTCTATCCATCAAGATGAACCAGATAAGGGTAATATCAATTAAAACTTTAATATGGCCTTTCACTATATATTTGAAACAGACTTGAAGAAGTTGATATAAAGAAAGAGAACCCTAAAAAATATTTGGTATTAAATAAATCATCATACCAAAACCATAATTTAGAAGCAATAGCACCATTGACAAAACATGATTTATACTTTCAACATGAAAGCAACAATAGCACTTTGAAGGTAGAACCATTTAGTCCAAGCAAATTATAGGAATAAAGTTATTCAAAAGCCTCCAAGCTAAAATCGAATAGGAAATGTGAATGATATTATTCCAAAGTTTAATAAAAACATTAGAGGGGTTTTGTTTATCTCTAATAAAATTCCAAACCTCTTTAAGAACAAAGTCACCATTATAAGAAAGCTTAAAAAGAATTTGGTTAGGTTTGTTAGAAGAAATGGGGATATTTCTAAAGTTATCAAAAAAGAAATAGGGATATAATTCTTAGTTTGCTTTCATTCCAATTGTTATTAAGCTAAAAAAATTAACTTTGATAGCGAGTAGAGTGGGTAGATAAAGGTGTCAATAGAGCCATTGCAATCCAATTGTCTTGCCAAAAGAAGGAAGAACTTCGAATACCCAAGATATTAATGTTTTGGCAACCCATTTAATGGAGCAAAGTCTTTTCCAAAGAGTCACCAACTTTATAAGACAGGTTAAGGGGTGTTTACCTTGGCAATATTTTTCCATTATAAACTTAGCCCAAAGGCTATCATTCTTTCTAAAATTCCACCGAGCTTATGAGAGAGAAGCGGTGAGAGCTTCAATAGGCTTGCAACCAAGAGCACCTTCTCCCAAAGGACCACAACATTTATGCCAAGATGTCCAATGCATTCTTTTGGTAGAATTATTGGAGCCCCAAAAAAAATTTGTTAAGCAAATGATCAATTCTGATAAGTGTAGCATTAGTGGGGATAATAGTTTGAATCAAAAAAAGAGGCATTAAGTTGAGAGTGCTTTTAAGGATAGTGAGCCTACCAAAAAAGGAAAGTAAATAGAATTCCTAAACATAAATTTTATTTGAAATTTTTTTGAATTAACTCGTCAAAGAGATGGGAATGTTTCAAGCTTTTCAAGAGCGGAGGACCCATGTACTTAAGAGGTAAGTGTTGATGTTTAAAATTAGTGATATGCAAGATTTGATTGATTTTATTATTGGAGATACTAGAGGAAGATAATAACTTTTGTTATCATTGATAGAAACCACTTTCTCTACTAAATTTATTTAAAAGACTTGAGATGCTTGATGTGATGAATAGAAGCATTGCAAAAATAATGAAATCATCTACAAAACTTAAATGGGAAACAGAAGACCACCAAGAGTTTGTAGTACATACTAGATTGTTTAAGAATAAATCATTGATGCTTCTAGATAAGTACTCAACAACAATAATAAATAAAGCAGGAGATAAAGGATCCCTTATCATAAGCAATGGGAAGAGGAAAGAAACCCAAGGCTTCCCATTAAGCAAAATCAAAAACCAGGCATTATTAATTATTTAATAAGAAAAATAAATTTATTAGAAAACCCAAATAAATTTAGAATATGGAAAGGAAATCCCAGAGATGTTTTCAAAGGCTTTAGTAATATCTAATTTGAAAAGAATGTTGCCACCTCTAGTCTTGGCATCAAGATCATGAATTAATTCTTGGGCAAGTAAAGTATTGTCAGAAATGGACCTACCTCTGTTGACCTCAATTTTAGAATGAGCTCTCAACCTCTCCATCTTAGACATAGGACTTCTCTTTGACACTAAGAGTTTCCTTAATCTTAAGACACTTCTATTGATTAGGTGAACACTCAACCTAGACTTAGAGAAGAGTTAGCCATAGGAATAGGTCATGCCTTAGGGTGTTAGGAAAACTTGCCTACCTTGAACCAACTCCTCACTTCCTTCCTTCAAGTCAAACTCCAAATCAAATCAACATCAAATCAATTCCAACTTGATTGATTTTCTCAAACCTTAAATCAATTCCAACTTAATTGATTTTCTCCAAACTCAAACCAATTCCAAATGATTGAAGCTTATGATTGAAATTCCAAGTTGAAAAATCCTTCCTAAGTTGCTTTGATTCTATCTTATGGACTTAACCTAATTCAAATCCAAATCAATTCAAATTCATGAAATTTTTTAACCCATTTATATTCTCATTTATATTCACAAATATAAATATAAAATTCAAATATCCAAAATCATTTCAAAGCTCAAATCCAAATTCAACCAAAATTCAACCTAAGCCTTTCAAGTCAAATTCTTGAACTTAGCCAAATCAAATTCAAATCAAGCCAAACTCTTGATTTTTCTTCATGATTCAATCAATCCTTCAATCATGAATCCAAATATAAATACAAACTTCAATCATCAAATCAAAACTAAATTCAAAAAAAATCAAACCCAAATCAAACTCATGTTCACCCTTTTGAACTTGAAATTGTCAAATGAATCAAAACCCATTTGACTCCAAATCACTTGCAAATGGATTTATATTTCAATCATAAGTCCATATGTGAGTTCAACCAAACTTGATTCAAGCCTTGATCAAGTCAATTGACCCACTTAGGCTCACTTGACCCAAAGTGACCTAAAGTACCTCTTTTGAGCCAAATTCAAATCCTACCCAAATTGGATTGAACTAAGCCCACCTAAGCCTCACATTATGAGCAACAATCATCATGAGATGATCAATCACTCAAATTGGGTCAAAGTCAAACTTAAAGTTAACCAAGTCAACACTTAGCCAAAATGAAACCTAAACTAGCCAAAATCCACCATAGACCAAATTGATTGAAACCATTGATCAAAACTAGTTTATGATCAATGTTTGAACTTGACCAAGTCATCATTTGAGCCTAACCTAGCCCAATTGGAACTTGACCCAAGTTGACCCAACTTGACCTAAAAAGTCAAAATATGTCAAAACTTGATCTAAGCAAAAATTTGAAACCAATGGGTCAAGTTCATTCCAAATCACTTGTTGAACTTGACCAAAGCCTCAATTGGCCAACTAGACCCAACCTAGCCCAATTGACCTTGAACCCAACTTGACATAAAAGGTCAAATTGAGCCAAAATCAAACTAAACAAAATTGATTGGAAACAAAGATACCAATACATTTCAAATGACCAATGAAACCTAAACCAACCCATGACCTTAAATAGGTCAAATGGGTCAAATATCAACTTGACCCATTTGACCTAAATGAAATCAAATGAAGCAAATTCAAATATAAACCAAATTGATTGGAAATAAAGATACCAAATCAAGTTATATGAACTTGACCCAACCCTCTTGGTTTGATCAATTTGACCAATTGGTCAATTGACCCAAGTTGACCCATTTTGACCTAAATGGGTCAACATGAGCCAAATCATATCAAATCAATTTCAAATTCATTGAAACTTGGCCTAACCCATTTTAAAATCATACCAAACATATTCAAACTAAAATCCAAGCCAAATGACCATTTTACCCCTAGGTCAAAGGGTAATTCTTGGCCAAATTCACTTGGAATTTGGTCAAATCCTCTTCATGGCCACTTGGCACCCTCTTAGTGGACTCCATGGACACTAGTGAGCATGGTGCACATGACCCAATGGGTTTGGTTTAACCAAACCCAACCCAATGGCCAAACTGACCACCCACTTAGTAATTGAGCACATGGGATCCCTCCTCCACTCAATTAAGTGCATGGCAACTTCTCCGCTACCTCCTCTGGCCAAAACCAAATCACATGCCACCCTAAATGGCCTAACAAACCCATTGCATAGGGTGAATTTGATCAAAATGGCATCTTTATGCTATGTTGTCTGATCAACCTAGGGGGAGATATACTCCCCCTAATTTCACTTGAATCCAAGACTCACATTCAATTGAAGCTAGGGAACTCAGAGCAAGCATGCTCAAGCTTCTCCAAGCCTCCTAGAGCACTTTGCATTTCTCCATTTCTCAGTTTATCAAAACTAAAAATAGGGGAGGTAGGAATTCAATCCCATTCAATACTCAATTTTAGCTCAATTCCTACTTCAAGCACCTTGAGGGGACCTAATCTAATTGATCCAAGCTTCATCCAAGTTCTCAAGGCATGGAGGAGGGAGTTTGATCAAGGACAAGCAATTGAAGCCCACCTTGGTCCATAGGAAGATCCACTTCATCCCAAGGCTTGAAACTTTCAACAGGGCTTCGTCTCCACTAGATGAAGCTACCTCATGTTAGAGCATGATGATAGCCTCGGTGAGGTATGCCTTCAAACCTAGAATAGGAAGTGTTTGGTCCTTTGTGAAAAAATTTTCACCCCATTGCATTTTGACCATTGGATGTCTTGCCTTGCATGATGATGGTGTGGGTTGAGTTTGAGTTCAATTTGAGCTCAATCGAGCTCATCTTGCCTAAAGAGTGGATGGATGCCCTTTCCCATAGGAAACTTAGTGAGATCATGGACCGTCCATTCATGCATTTTGGATGGATAGTCCTAATCAATATGCGTAGGATCCATTGATTTATCCCTTAAGAACCACGGGCTCGATCTCAACCTCCGATCCTTGATTGGATGATCCAGAATGAAAGTGCATAGCACCACGCTTTATGACAAATGTGAGAATCCCATGCCATGTGGAAAGCGCACGCATTAGCGGTCCATGATGGGATTAGTTATATAATTAGGGGTTTTAATTAATTCCTTAATCACTGAATCTTCAAAATAACATAACTAAATCTACAAAAAAAAAAAATACAAAACAAAATGCATTGTGAAGATAATTCATTAAGAATTCTAAAATATTTCTAATAAATTTTAAATAGTGCATTTTCCTTAATTAGGGTTTTAGTGAAAATTTAATAACCTAATTACTCTAATTATTTTAATTCATTTCAAATTTTCGAGATGCATTTAGTGGGATGACCTCCTCCCTAATTTTCTTGGGATTTATTTATGAGTTAATTAGAGAAATCAATTAATGAATCCTTAATCACTCTCTTAATGTAATTAAGCTTAATTAAATATGTGAATAGTGGTTTAATCCCTTTATTAAGTTAATTAAGCTTCACTTAATTGAACAAATAGGTCTAAGGAATAATTTTGGGATATTTTTCCTATGTTATTCCTTAAACCCCCTTTCTTTCTTAATCTAAACTTATTTAAGGCCTAATCCACTAATCACCTACTTAATTAACATAAAATTTTCAAAACATTCAACTTAACCAATTCATCTTGGGTAGGTGCTTAGGTGTTCAATAACCTAAGTTATATAAAGAAATCAAAATCTAACCCACATGTGTGGGAAGGGTTATGAAAGTACTTAAATTAAACTTTTTAGCTTAAATTTTGAGCCAATTGCATTAGGCCCTTTCTTTCCTAGGTGCATTACTGATTTAAATTCCTTGTGTGGTTTTATGTCATACATTGGCTCATAATTATTTGATTAAATATGTTAAAGTGGTGTAGGTAAGGGGTAATTAATGCACTTAATTCTTAACCTAAACAAAATATATAAAATCATCTAATGGTTCTAAAAATAAACTAAATAAACTCACACATGGGAAATGGGTTAGGACTAGCAAACTCTTTCACATTTCCCAAATTCAAATCAAACTCAAACAAAACTAAAATCTCTTTAAAATAAATTTGATTTGCTTTAAATAATCCTATTTCATAAGATTGTCTTTAATTAATTAGGTGAATGAATTTACATGCTTTCATCACTTTATTTCATTCCTAGCATGCTAAAAATGTATGTCATATGAAAATGCATTCATGCATCAAATTCCTTTATGTTTCCAAATTGCATGTTTTGGCTAAAGTAAGAATATGAATGGCTATTATCACTATTAAATCTAAAATTATTTTCAAAACTTATAAATCAAATATCATAAGGTATGCTACTTATAATTATTTATAAGCTTGCATGTGAGTATAAAATGTGTTATGTGATTCTCCTCTCTTTCTTAACATAGAATTGTATAGGATTGCCAAGTGTATAGTCCATTTGAAAAGGACATAACACTTGCTTAAATCCATTCCTATACACTCCTATGCTATGTCTTAAGAAAGAATTCCACATCACCCATATAAACTAAACAATCAAACCAACATCAAAGAAACATAAACTTTTTGATTCTCTTTCCATGCATTTCTTTTTCTATGCACATGTATTTAAGAAAGTGGTATATTAGTCTAGACAATAGGGTTGTGAGGCTTTAAGTAGCCCTAAGTAGGTCTTGTACCTTACACCGGTTCTAATAATAATGCATGCTCACTTATATCTTTTATACTTGTAAATGTGCATATGAAAATGGATAAAAGAATCCCTCTTTTCTACTTAACTAAATCATGCATACATGAAACATTCCAAATTTTTTTTAAACAATATCACTTAGCATTCATCATGAAGGTTCGCTAAACATTTCCATTTACATGTATAGATATGATTATGGTGCATCCGTATGCATGTTACACATGTTGGGAAAGAAATAAAGTGTTGTATGTTTTTTGATAGTATTTCACTTTACATAATCTTAAAATGCCTTTCTTTTTGAATAGGTTTGTTTAGAGAAAACTTAAACTTAGGATTAATCAAAACACATAACAAAACATTCACTAAATAAAAATCAAATATGAATCTACCTTAGAAATTACTTAAGGTAGGGAGGAAAGAGATGATCTCTTCTTCTTTTTCCTCTCTTGACAACTTTATAATTAATTGTAGGTTCATTCAAACTAAATCAAAATATCAAATTAAATTCAACCAAATCAATGAAAACATTTATATGAAACCACCCTCTAAGTTGAACATTTTCATACTTAGAAAACTCTAACCTTAAAAAAGCTAAGCATACCACACAAACCTTAAATAGCACACACATTAGGCTAAGTCACCACTTCTAGCTTTAGGTTTGGGCGGTGCATGGTTTGATTTTTTGCTTTTATTTTGTTATGTAATGTTTATAGTCTAGATGATAGGGTGTATGTTTGTAGACTGAATTGTAGGGCGATCTTAGTCTAACCATTATCTTCTGTAGGGGATTGTGCTTAAGGGGCACTGTAATAAAAATATAAAATTACTTTTGTTGTGTAGGTGCTTATACCCCTAAGCATAATCCAAAATAGGCTAAGTGGACTTGGTTACCCATGTGTGGGTGCTAAGTCCAATTTATACATATACATGCTTGGGATTGTATGGTTTGTTTAGCTAATCTCTATTTTACATATTTTAGTTAGATTTTCTTTTTTTTCCCATTTTCATGTTATTTTGCAATTAGGATTTTGGAATAATTGTTATAGGGTATTAGGATGAATATTGGTCATAACGTTATGCATTATGTACCATGTGAAGCCTATCGAGAAACCACATTCCAACCAACCAAAATAAGAAAGAAGAAAGAAGAAAGAAGAAAGAAGAAGAAGAAGAAGAATGAAGAAATGAAGAATGAAATGAAGACCCCCATAACAATGAATTCCTTCTTGATTGTATTTAATTCATTTGTAATATGTTGTATAAGGTAGAGCTCGCTACCAATTTTTTTGGGTTTGTGTGGAGCCCAACCACAAATGGCCTTTTATTTTTTTTATGCTAGCTTAATAAACTTATTGATGTTTGTTTAGCTTGTGCATTAAGATGGCATCTTTTCCTAGTTTCTTGCTTTGATGTGTGGATGATGATTAGGCTCTTAGAAAATAAATTTTCTATCCAATCAAAATAATTCAAACTAAAAATAAATAACTCATAACCTCATCTAAAGCTTAGTATAAATCAAGATAAAAGAATTAGCAACCCCAAAGGATGTTGTATTTTCTTTCTCACATCTTGCATAAAAAAAATATTGTTTAACTCTTGATTGGAGGCTTTCACCTTTTAGAACTTGGCTTGACCTTTGAGAGCCATGGTGGAAACACACACTCCTTATCTTGCTGATTTTGGCCCATAATGATTTCTCATGCATTAGGCATATGAATCCTAAAGCACTGTCAAATTGATTGTCCAAAATGAAAATAAAAATATAATAAAAAAATTGTATTAGATTTAATTTATTAACTCATACCCTACATGATCTACTCTCTTAGGGAGAGTGTTTAAGGATTTAATCTCTTTCTAAAAAGCAATAGCTTAGCTATCTTACAAAAGCATTTGACTTGGCTACATATTTTAAAATCGTAGGAGGAGTTAGTTGGTGGCCACCCCTAAGCAATTGTAAGTCCAACAGTCAGGCGATTTATCCTCTCTTATGGAGGTAAACCAAATACCCATTTTTGCCTTAGATTTAGGTCATGCTTTTGGCCCTCTCTGAAGCTTCTTATATTTAGGTTCAGAGGTTGCTACTTCTTTTTGCGGGCAACAAGCATAAATTTTCACCTCTTAGGCATTTCCATGACCTTATATTGTGGAATTGTAAGCACTAACTTTCTAATAAAAATTCAACTCAAACAAACCAATTTAATTTCAAAAAAGTATAAAGCCCAAACATAAGATAGTTTGGGTGCATACTAAGCTTCCTAGTATCCTAAGCATCCCTACTTATCTTCATTTAGCTTGATAAGAACTCCCTCCTCTTGATCGATCCACTTGACTCTCAAATAAACCAATCGATTGATAGTCCTACCTTTAGAAATCTTTGGAGACAATGATCATTTACCTTAATCGAGTATTCCTAAGGAATCTATTCCTTATGATGTATGGAACTATGGCTTCCCTGTAGGAACTTAACAAACCAATTTAAAATAAACCCTGCTTTACTTTTCCATGTAGAATAGGGGAAGAATCTCTGGTATTCTGAAGACCCATAGTCCTTAGGAGTCCTTATTAAGGTGATTATGTCCATTGTATAGTGGTGACTTCTATCTTTCAAGATAGTACACCTTTCCTCAATATCATACCCGATCACCCTAATGAGAACATCTACGGATCTACGTGATGTCCCAACAAGGCATTATATTTCTATTTTCATTTATCATCTTTCCAAAAAAAAGGGGATAGATGAAGGTAAGAATATAATTTCACCACAAATTTTTTTGGCGACTCCACTGGGGACGGTTCCTCTCTCCATCTTTGGTAAATGATCGTTGTCTCCAAGTATCGATAGTGGGTTTGTACTTTTGTATGAATCCAATACTATCTTTCTTTTTTGTTGGCACTAAGCTTATTTCATCCTTAAGTTAAGCTAGCCAACATCTTTAGGTTTTAGGACCTCACCCAGGTTGGGTTCCCCAATAGGTAAAATAAAAATTTAATAAAAAGAAAATAATTAAAGACTTCCTCCTTACCATTTTTATGGTAAGGAAAGGTTCATTCAAAAAAATAAAGACAAAATAAATCCTTCATAAAAGTCTTGCTTTTCAAAAGCACTTTTTCAAAATACACTTAATAAAATATTTGCACTACATCTAACAATTTTCATAATTGTTACATGTAGGAACATTTGAAAAATAAAACCAACAATCATGTTTTTCAAAAAAGCACAAAATTTGAAGATGGGCCTTTCCATTCAATACATCCAAATGTGTTGGATGGATGTTACACCTTCAACTAAAATCATAACTGTGAAATTCGACTCAACCATTCCAGATGTGTTAAGTTGAAAATTTTCACCTTTTCAAAAAGCACTTATGAAACCTCTCCATTCAATATATCCACATTTATTGAATGGAAGTTTCATTCAATCAAAATCAAAATAAATTTTCAAAAGCACATATGAAACCTCTCCATTCAATATAGCCACCTTTATTGAATGGAGGTTTCATTTCCAATCAAAATAAAAAAAATTCCAAAGCACATATGAAACCTCTCCATTCAATATACCCACATTTATTGAATGGAGGTTTCATTTCCAATCAAAATCAAAAATAAAATTTTAAAAAGCACATATGAACATCTCCATTCAATATACCCAAATTTATTGACTGAATATTTCATTGAAAATAAAATGACACTATTTTGAAATCCCACTTAACATATTCCATATATGATTAGGTTGGAATTTCATCTTTTAAAAAAAACAATAATCACACACGAAACTACATCTTTGAAAAATGAAACATAAATTGATTTCCATCTTACATACCCAAATTTGTTAAATGGAAATCTCTCTTTTCAAAATCAACAAAACACCAAAAAAAAAAAAAATTTAAAACACACTTGGAACTTCATTTTAGCATACCACATTTGCTAAAGTGAAGTCTCCATTTTCAAAACAAAATTTGAAACACATTTTTGGAATTTCATTTAGCATAGTCAAATTTGCTAAGTGAAATCTCCATTTCACAAAATTCAAAACACATTGGAACTTCATTTTTAGCATACCATATTTGCTAAAGTGAAGTCTCCATTTTCAAAAAAATTTGAAACACATTTTGAAATTTCATTTACAATACTCAAATTTGCTAAGTGAAATCTCCATTTCACAAAATTCAAAACACATTTGGAACTTCATTTTAGCATACCATATTTGCTAAAGTGAAGTCTCCATTTTCAAAATAAAATTTGAAACACATTTTTGGAATTTCATTTAGCATACTCAAATTTGCTAAGTAAAATCTCCATTTCACAAAATTCAAAACACATTGGAACTTCATTTTTAGCATACCATATTTGCTAAAGTAAAGTCTCCATTTTCAAAAACAAAATTTGAAACACATTTTTAGAATTTCATTTAGCATACTCAAATTTGCTAAGTGAAATCTCCATTTCATTCAAAACACATTGGAACTTCATTTTTAGCATACCATATTTGCTAAAGTGAAGTCTCCATTTTCAAAACAAAATTTGAAACACATTTTTGGAATTTCATTTAGCATACTCAAATTTGCTAAGTGAAATCTCCATTTCAAAATTCAAAATACATTGGAACTTTATTTTGGCATACCACATATGCTAAAGTGAAGTCTCTATTTTCAAAACAAAATTCAAAACACATTGGAACTTCCTTTTAGCATACCACATTTGCTAAAGTGAAGTCTCCATTTTAAAACAAATCCAAAACAAAAGAAACACATTAGGATTTCTTTAGCATACCCAAATTTGCTAAGAATCCTATTTTCAAAATCAAATCAAAAAAGAAACACATTTGGATTTCCTTAGCATACCTTTACTAAGAATCATATTTTCAAAATCAAATCAAAACAAAAGAAACACATTAGATTTCCTTAGCATACCCAAATTTTAAGTCCTATTTTCAAAATCAAATCAAAATAAAGAAACATTAGGATTTTCTTAGCATACTCAAATTTGCTAAGAATTCTATTTTCAAAAGAAAAAAAATTAAAATAATACACACTCAAATTTATCATTTAGCATACCCAAATTTGTTAAATGAGAATTCCATTTTTAAATCACAAATGATTCACAAAACAAAGAAAATAAAGAAAAAGAAGAAATTATTTTCAAACACCTCACCTAGCATACCCAAATTTGCTAAGTGAGTAAATTCCAAAATCAAATCCAAAACAAAATCAAATTGACCTTTTACTTTAACATACTCGAATTTGTTAAATAAAGGGTCCTCAAAATAAAAATATCACAATTCAAATATGAACCTATGGAATCATCTCTCCAAAATATTTGAACACATTTTCAACATACCCAAATTTGTTGAAAGTGGATTCTACATTCAAAAAATTCCTGTTTCCAATCAATCTCAAAATCTTTTCTAAATCCATTTGAGCCTCACTTAACACATTTTTAGTTGTTGAGTGTGGGTTCAAATTCTAAAATTCAAATATCAACAAAATAGAAATATGATTCAAGTTTATTTTCAACATTGCAGATTTCAGTTAGCATTAGTTTCAGTTTTCGTTTCAATTTTCAGTTGATTGCAATGGCAGCACAGAAGTATGTGTTCATGTTTCATCATGGGATGGATTTGGCCTTAAATTAGGTCAACCTTTCATGATCTAACTATGCCCACCTCATCCACTTTGGTCGAGGCTTTGAGGGGGCCAGGATTACATGTGAGGGACCTCCCTTCAGTTAGCAGAGTGTGGTGGGCAAGGTGGTCATCCCGACATAACATGATTAGAGATCCCCTCAAGAGGAAGGCTATGGTAGTTCCCATAGTAGTATGCGGTATTAGTGGGCGATTGTTCCCCATGCTCTAGTTGGTACCCACTCACTAGCTCCCTAAAGGGGAAGGCTCCCCTAATTCTAGGGATTGTCTCCCCTACTTTTGAGGTTGGGTCTAGTTCCTACTCTGCTCAACCTACCTAGACCCAACAAAGAAACAAGAATTACATTATCAAGTGGTATCACACTTGCATTGCTAGGGAGTTGGAGGCATTGGTCTATTATGAGGAGTTACCTGATGGTTTTCCTAGTTATTAGTTCCACCCTCTCTAGGTTTGATAGAGGATGCTAGGAGATTTTGCTTCACCTCTGCTGAGTTCAGGTTTTAAGCACTTAGTGAGAGGAGGAGGTGTATGCGCCCTATGATTTTTACATCAGTAGATCCTGGTGTCAGTCGGGGCTCAATTTGATTTGAGACCAGTGATCCCACACATTATGGGCAAGTAGCTTAGGTAGGAAAGGGCTAAAGAGGCCCACACATCAGTTCATGTTACTAGCCGGGAGCAGGAGGTATCGAAGTCATGACCTCATGGATTTTTCCAGATGGGTACCCCCGACCATCTTCGATATCTTACTCAGGACTACACATCATGAGAGAGCTCCTATCCCAAGAAAGTGCTGCCTCCACCACACTGCTCTTCTCCTCATCCTCCATCTCCTTCACATGTCCCAGCATCTACTATTCTAGCCAAGGCCATGAAGGCCACATCGTGGGAGAAGAGAACCCCATTGGTGATCCATGGCTTAGAGATCTTGTCCCATCTATACCACCTACTATGGCAAGGTCGAGCTCTCCTTCTTGACCTTCTACCCCAGTTATGGTGAGGAAGGAATGGCGACCTTGAAGCATAGTAGTCATCCCATCACCACCACCACCGCAGCAGGCTATGGAGATAGTCACAATAGTTGAGGGAGGAGGAGCGAGTTCCATGGCTATAGATCCCTAGAGTGCCAATCCACCCAGATCAACAGTCAGAGTATCTTTCCTCTAGTAGTCCTCACAAGATGAGCTCACGCTTCATTAGGTGTTTATCTTTCATGAGTGATCTCATTACATTGGACGATCTTTCATGCTTTAGTTGGAGATCCTAAATGACATCGTAGCCTAGTATCTAGTGGATAAGAAGGAAATTTTAAGATATGCCTGTTATGATTTAGAGGATGAAAAGATCAGCTTTGATCTAAATGAAGATGACCTGTTAGAGGATTTAGCCGGGGTACATATGGTAGATACCCGGGGTTCCCTCCTCCATGACTATGGAAGGTCGGAGGCGGAAGACACAACCTACTCAAACACCTCATCGGTGGTTAAGAAAGATGAACAAATATATAGGATGGGGAAGCAGCTCGAGGACTTGTTAGTAGAAGTCTTAGCACTTTAGAAATAAGCACCACCAGTTCATCCTACTATAGTTGAGACTAGTTAGCTAGAGTTGGTGCATGTCTTGGATCCAGCCAAGACTTTACCTCTAGTAGAGTAGGGTAGCACCAGCTTATATAAGAAGGTAGTGGATAGTACCTCCATACAGGAAAAAGATATCAGAACTATGGTAGAGTAGTAAGTGAGAGAAGCGTTGGCTCAAGCCCGAGGAGGATCATCAGTTTTAAAGGGTATACCCTACCCGGAGGAATTTGATGCCATCCAATATCCTAAGGGTTTCATACCACCTTCTTTCAAAAGCTTCGATGGCAGTGGGAACCCGAGGTAGCATATTGCACACTTCAGGGCCAGTTTTTGCAATGCAGGTGGTAGTGATGCTTTACTCTTCTGTCTCTTTGTCAGTAGCTTAGGAGACATATCCTATGATTGGTACACTAAACTTCCCAATAGTTCTGTTAAGACATTTTTTGAGTTGGAGCAACACTTTATCAAGATGTTTGCTGGAGTACAATAAAGGGTGACTGTAGGCAATCTCGTTGTGGCTCAACAAAATCTCAATGAGTCCCTCATTGATTACATTCTCAGATGGCCTAATTTGAGTATGAAATGAACCATAGTGTCTCAATAGCATGCCATCAGATTAAGAATAATATCAATGGTCTCCTTCATGCTCAAAGGTTTCATCATCAAAACTTTTGGGAAGCTAATCAACAAGGCTAGCTTACAAGGAGAAGCCAAACAATCACCTTTTCTAGACCAATCAATAAAGCATAAGCAATAGAAAGCTTTTGAGAAGAAGCTTGGGGTAGTGATAGTAGTAGATAAGGGAAACAACCGGCCAGAGAGCAGTTTGAGAGACCTCGTGCTCCAGCCACTTCCACCTCTCTACCACCAGAGGGCCCTATACCACGCCTCCAGCACACCTCCTCTTTAATCATCATCATAACACTCACATACCTAGCTGGTAGCTACTGTCCACCTACTCTTTTGGATAAACTTACAAGCCTTATTCATTTAAGAGGTAAAGAAGATCTTTAAGAATCTCTTAAAGAAGCCGATTTTAGCTACAACCTAGGAGTCGAGAAAGTGGTTAAAAGAAATGATCTAACTTTTTCCCCACCATGCTAGGTCATGTTTTGGAAGATTTATTTTCATTGAAGTATTGGCAGAACATAGTTTCAAGGCGGTGATATAGTTATCAAAGGAATACCTTATGGAACAACCATCCATTAGGGTAATCTTTGGGGATACTTGATCCTTCAAAACTAAAGAAGGTTGGACATCTCCTTATCCACCTCTAAGAAAATTTTCTAAAATCATCAAAACTTTTCCTTGTAGGTGCTTGAGATAGCTCAAACCTCAACATCAAGGAAGGTTTGCAAGTTGCGAGCCAAACTCAAGAAAGGGGAGCTTCGGTAGTAGCAAGCTTGTGCCCAGGAGGATAGTGCAACCATGAGTCGACCTCAGTCCATTAGTTACTACATCAACTACCTCTACTTAGCTCTTCTTATAGTAGACATTTTGTATCAGTGGATGAGGGCATCAAATCTCTCACCCCACTTGATTTTTACTGTGTACCTCCTTCAAAATTCAAGAAATCAAAGAAGAAAGTTAGCTTGAATTATATTCGTGTCACTTCTGATGGGTTGTCTAAATCTATTCCTATAAAAATTCTTCAAGTCTAAACAACAATTATAATAATTCTAATCTTCCTCTTTCTGATTAAGAGTTAGACTTTTCTTCTCTGAATCATACGGGTTTGCCTCTTGAGATAGACTTGGAATCATCCAATTCTGAGGGTCCCATAGGAGAAGCTATAGCTGAGCTTGATGTGCAGGTAGAATCTTCCATTACCACATAAGAGATCACCAGTCAACCTTAGTGGCAGGTTCTACCTCCTAGGGCAACACCTCAAGATAGAGAGAAATAAGTCATTGGTTCAGATGATCGAGAAGCTCCTCCACAGGATGCTCCACCCTTGGATATGCTTGTGGATGATCAACCCAAGGTGGACTATAATGTCCTCTCTCACCTAAGAAAGTTACCATCTAAGCTAATCATATGCGATGCCCTTATCTTATCTAAAGAGATGAGGGAATCATTACTCAAGGCTCTCCTTGATCCTAAAATATGCTTAGCTCAGCTAACCTCTATTAGAGAGGAGGCACATTATTCCATAGAAGCTCAGGCAATCACTTTCACAGATGAAGACCTACTTCTAGGGGACATGGAGCACAACCATCCCCTCTACATTATAGTTGACATGGGAAGATTTAGACTAGCCAGAGTTCTCATAGATCTAGGTGCATCGATGAATATTATGAGTCTAAAGACCCTTGCCTATTTGAGGATCGATATCTCCATACTCTGAGGAGATCGATGATGTTGAGAGGATTCAATGAACAAGGCGAGAGGGCTTTAGGTTCCATAGTGTTACCTTTGGAGATAGGTATTTGGAAGGCTGAAGCCAAGTTTTATATCATTAATTCAAATACTTCATTCATTGCTTTTTGGAGCCTTGGATATATCAGAATAAGATGATTCCATCCTACCTCCATCAGTGCATCAAGTTTAGGAAAGATGGGATTGAGTACTATGTAAAAGGAGATGAAAAGCCATTTTTAGTCAGAGAGGTTGAGATATATGAAGATGTGACCTACTATCTTCCTCAAAACACCCTTTCTCATGACTTTGACAAAATTCAAACATAAAAGAAAATGAAAAAAAAAGAAAAGAAAAAAAGAAAGAAGAAAAAGAAAAGAAAATGAAAATGAACAAAAATTAAGAAGAAGTAGAGCCGCATATCACATTCCACCCAGTTCATTCCATCATATGGACATGTGGGATGATCGACCTCCACTAGAGAGGCGGTAGAGAGGCGGTCCAAAGGTAGAGAAGAGTTGTCCATCAGATAGGGGTTATGTTCAGTTCATAGGAGTACCTCTACTATTCACATAGACTTGGAATCTAGCTCAGAGATAAATCTAATGTGATTAGTATACTAGTCAACTCCTCTCAACGGGTTTTAATTGAGGTGACACTTGAGCTAGATAGTGATAAAGATTAGGCTTCCAGATAAAGCACAAAAGTATTTGAATCAAATGTATGTGAAACTATCAGGAAGCAGTTAGGAACCTTAGCTCTAACCTCACTTTCATCTCAGAAAGTTAAAGGTTTAGTAGTTAAGGAAGCCCCTCAGTCTTCCAGAGATGTCAAACTGAAGAGATTCTTTTTGGGATCATCATCCTCAAGTCTAGAACCTGATGTAGGACATGAGGATATTTCAAACAAAGAATTAATGGAATTGCCTTTTGACTGGTACTCTTCTTGTGTTCTTAATCTTAAAAAGAAAGGTTTGGTTCCTTATACATGGTCTAAGCACAAGTTGGAGTACTTCGAGAAGCTATGGAACAACACAGGCAAGGATACATAATCAAGATCAAGACTAGGATTCAGTACAGTGGGTCCAATCGATGATGATTACTTATTAGTTGTCACCAACCATTTGGAGTCTGATAGGTTCTTTTTACACAACACTAACTATTATGAGGATGTGTGTTTAGAAACTTAAGATAATATAGATGATATCCAAATCAAAGATGCACTGCCAAAATTTGTAGAGGAGATCCATTCAATAATTGACAAGCTTAAAGAAATCAACCTCAGGATAGAAGAAAATCCACGCCCTACATACACCAGTTCATTGTTGAATGAAGAAGAAACTAATGACTTAGTTAGGCTATTGACTGAGTTTAAATACTACTTTGCATAGAGTTATGAAGAAATGCCTGGATTATCTCCTGATGTAGCAGTCCACAAACTAGCAATAGATCCTAGCATTAACCCTCACAAGCTCTAGGCACATGGATTAGAAATTGAACAATAAGTCATTTAAAGTCAAAGCGATCGATTGGTTTCATCAGGGAAGAAAAATACCCTACCTAGTTAGCCAGTGTCATCCCAGTTAATAAGAAGAATGGCCAAATTCACATTTGCGTCAATTTCAGGGACTTAAACAAGGCATGTTATAAGGATGAGTTTCCTCTTCGTATACCAGAACTAATGGTGGACATTGCCTCATCTCATGCAGTTTTTCCCTTCATAGATGGGTCATCTGACTGCAACCAAATCAAGATGGCCCCCGAGGATGAAAGAAACACTACTTTTTTAACCTCGATCGAATTCTATTATTATAGGGTCATGCCTTTCGGCTTAAAATCTTTGGTGCTACATACCTGTGAGCCATGACTCGCTTCAATGAACTCATCCATCATCAGTTGAGTTATGTTGATGATCTAGTAGTCAAAAGAAAAGAAAGGAAGACCATCTTTTTAACTTGAGTAGTTTTGAGCGGTTAAGATAATATAACCTCAAAATGAATCCCAAAGTGTACATTTGGGTAGCTTAGGAAATTCTTGGGTTTGTTGTCACAGAGAATAGAAATAGATCTGAAAAGATCAAAGTTATCTTAGAAATGCCACCTCTAAAAGATTAACTCAACTAAGATCTTTTCAAGGATGGTTGGCATATCTAAGACACTTTATTTCATTTTCAACACTTATCAAAAAGGATGTCAAGTTTAAGTGGGATGATAAGTGCCAGCATGCCTTCGAAGATATCAAGTCATATTTGGTGAAGCTACCAGTTCTAGCAGCCCCTATCCCGGGCAGGCCACTTATCCTCTACACTGCTGCATTGGATGACTCCATTGGTGCTTTGTTGGCCTAAGCCAACAATGAAGAAAAGGTGATTCTCTCTACTACCATAGCCATCATCTGATTCCTACTACAGCGAATTACTCACCTATTGAGAAACATTGCCTAGCTTTAATCTTTGCATCCCAAAAGTTATGACACTATATGCTTTCTCATAAGGTGAACTTAATTTCTATGACCAATCCACTACAGTATCTCATGACACGGCCAACGCTATTTAGATGTTTGGCACGTTGGTCCATGATACTCTAGCAATTTGATATCACATTCATACCCCTTTGTGTGGTAAAAGGACAAACACTAGTGGATTTCTTAGAGGCACACCCACTGCCTGCTGATTCTCCTCTTAGTGACGATTTCCCTGATGAACAAATCATGAACTTAGGGGAGATTGACAATTGTCGATGAGAGATGTATTTTGATGGTGCAGCTTCCTTTCATAAAGGAGAAGCACCACGATCTACTCTTCTAGGAAAGATAGGGGTAGGAATAGTTCTCTTAACTCCAGACTATGATGTGATGAGATTCTCATACTATCTCTCCAATCCCTACACCAACAATGAAGTTGAGTATAAGACTTTGATTGTTGTTCTAGAGTTAGCCATCATAGTCTATGTCAAGAGCATCAACATCTTTGGGGATTCTCAGTTGGTTATCAACTAGATTTCCAGGTTCTTCAAGGTTCTGAAACCTAAGCTTCATCATTACCACGAGTATACCATGAAGCTGTTGGCCCAAATCCCAAAGTCACCATCTACAAATTTCTTTGAGAGAACATAGTAGCAGATGCTTTGGCAAGACTTGCCAAGAATTGGCATGGAAGATGAGTCCATTCCAATAAGGATCCAAAATATACAAGTCTTATCCCTTATTAATGTAGAACTCATCGAGAGACTTTCTCTTGAAGGGGAGGTTGTCATTGCCTATAAGGATAATGAGTTGGACTGGAGGAAACTATTCATATACTATTTAAACACCGATAAACTACATCAAGAAAAGTCACAAGCCCATCAGGTGAAACAAAGAGCTCTCTCCTATGCTCTTATTGATGGCACCTTGTATCGATGGTCTTTCGATCAAATGTGGTTACGTTATTTAGATAAACATGAAGCCCTTGGCATCATAACCTAGGTATTCATTCGCGGTCATCAATCACAATTCAGGGGAGGAAAAGAGGATCAAGAGACTAGGATACTACATTGGCCTGATGATTGGTTAGGAACATCCCACGAAGGTCATAGTCATTGTGCTTCAACTTTTTTTAGGAAACATCATTATATAGGTTTGGGTGCTTCAATGAATTATATCAATATAATTGTATTCAAAAGCAGATCAGCCCCAAGCCAAGACACGGTATTGATTAGAGATACTCCACCATCTACTATCCTAGAGCAAATGGCTTAGTAGAAGCATTCAACAAAATGTTATCCAAATACTAAAGAATACACTTGATGATAATAAATGACAGTGGAATGAGCAGTTGGTTGAAGCTTTGTGGGCCTATCGCACCACATACCGAACTCCAACTCAATCTACCCTATTTTCCTTAGTATTTGGGTCCAATGCCGTTCTACCTTTAGAAGTTAAACTCCCATCACTAAGGATAGCATTGGTTAGAGAGATCACCATAGAGAAAAATGTAAAGTTGTGGTTAAAAGAGCTCAAAGGTTTGGAGGAGTCGCTGGCATGCCAAAACCTAGTTGTACAAAGCCAAAATGATTCAAGCTCATAGCAAGCTAGTTCATCCTAGGTCTTTCCAAGTAAGAGAACTTGTGTTAGTACTAAGGAGACCAATTTTTGCCTGTTGAAAGATGGGAGGCAAGTTTGAACCCACTTGGGAAGGCCCCTATGTCATAGAGAAGGCTTTCCAAGGAGGATCCTATCAGCTCATTGATTGTAAAGGGGAACACCTGATGCTTCCAATTAATGGGCTCTATTTGAAGAAATATTATCCATAAATCATGTTTGAAAATAATTCTCAACAAAAGAACAAAAATATGATTCCATTCATCAAAATCTTCTCTTCTTTCGAAGCATTGTTTGCTTGTCTTGCGAATGCTATAACGTGTCTAGGATAGGTGTAGGAGAACCCAAGAGGCATCCTATCCCTCTTTCATGACACAAACATAATCTCTATTACTATTGGAATAGTTGTGAGAGAACCCAAGAGGAATCTATTTCGATTAGCACAACTAAGTTAGGTGTAAGAGAACCCAAGCGGCATCCTTTCTTAGTGGGAATTCGGTTGCCATCCGTGGCACCATTTCATACAATTCTCCAAGTGTGTTTAGGGTAGCTGTGAGAAAACCCAAGAATCATCCTATTCCCTTTAATGTAAGCACAACAACAAACACATATCTTTTGTCTCAGGCTACTTTGATGTGGGAGCAAGCCAACTGTGGCACTCACTCATTAGTTGCTTTAGGTCGGGTTCACATGCTACCTTGCTAGTATGTCACCCCAGTGGTCATTTATTGGAGGATGTGAGTCCCCATGCTTTCTTCCCAACTTGACCATTGCAAACCAATGAGCGCCTTGTTAGTTTGGTAGTCTTCACTGCCCAGCTAGTAAATTACCTCATGTTGACTTTGTATAAGAAGATGTGAATCCCCGTGCTTTCTTCTTGAACTAGCCATCATGCACTCACTAGGCCGAGTATCCTTGAGGTCTAGGTGTAAGAATCCCCCACAGGCATCCTATTCCTTCAAGCACATTTACAAATCTTTTGTCTGGGCTATTTTGATGTGGGAGCAAGCCCCTGTGGCACTCACTCATTAGCTGCTCTAGGTCAGGTTCACATGCTACCTTACTAGTATGTCACCCTAATGGTCATTTGTTGGAGGATGTGAGTCCTCGTGCTTTCTTCTCAACTTGACCATTGCAAACCAATGAGGGCCTTATTAGTTTGGTAGTCTTCATTGTCTAGCCAGTAAACTATCTCATGTTGACTTTGTTTAAGAAGATGTGAGTTCCCGCGCTTTCTTCTCGAGCTAGCCATCATGCACTGACTAGGTCAAGTATCCTTGAGGTCTAGGTGTAAGAGTCCCCTAGAGGCATCCTATTCCTTCAAGCATAAATGCATATCTTTTATCTCGGGGTACTTTGATGTGGGAGAAAGCCCCCTGTGGCACTCACTCATTAGTTGCTCAATGTCGAGTTTACATGCTACGTCATTAGTATGTTATCCCAATGGTCATTTGTTGGAGGATGTCACTGCCCGTGCTTTCTTCTTAACTTGACCATTGCAAACCAATGAGCACCTTATTAGTTTGGTAGACTTCACTGCCCATCCAGTAAGCTACCTCATGTTGATTTTGTTTAAGAAGATGTGAGTCCCCGTGCTTTCTTCTTGAACTAATCATCATGATCTAACTAGGTTGAGTATATTTGAGGTTTAGGATGAGTCCCCAAATGGATCCTTTTCCTCTTGACTACACTTAAGTCGATGTAAGTCCCCAGTGGAATTCACTCAATAGTCGCCCTACATCGGATGGCACCTATTGAGCTGAAGACAGACTATCCCAGCAGTCAATTTTGCTATAAGAGGATGTGAGTCCCCGAGCTTTCTTTCTAGGCTGATTGTTGCAAACTGACAGGCACTTTAGGTTGGTTGATGTTCATAATGCTGACATCGACTCACCTGGTGCATACACCACTCTTGGAAGATGTGAGTCCCCATGCTTTCTCCTTGAGTTGGCCACGAATACCTATGATATTATCTTCTCTAGGGTTTTGGATTAATCCCTTAGTGACCCCTCTCTCTGCGGGCACTCTATTTGGATCATGTCCTTTGCGACCCTATTTAGACACTACCCGAGTTACTCTTGGATTGGACAGTCCCCCTTTTCTGGTAGCCATCCCTGTGGTTGGAGAATTTGTTCAACGGATGTGTAGATTCTCCCTTGGTTCAGTAAATTTGAGATAGGTCTAGGCTGATATAAGCTCCTTCTCAGTTTGATCCCTCATAAACTAACAGGGTCCATGATAAATAAACAAAATAAACAAAATAAACAAAATTTTTTTTCTTGTGGATTAGGAATTCAAACCCCTAAAGGGACCCTTTTCTAAGCAAGCATCCTATCTTTAGGGCAGTGTCAGCAGAACTCCCTATAGGAATTGCCTGACTACCTGAGTTGAGATATGTCCCTAGGTCAGCAATCACTCCGTAGTCGCCCTTATGTTGGGTTCAATCTATTTTGCCAAAAGCAGGTTACCCCGATAGTCATTCAGCTTTAGAATATGTGAGCCTATGATGCATTCTATCTAGCATGACTATCACAAATTGACAGGCATCCCTAAGTCAGGTTCGATATATTGCCCAAAGCAACCGATCACCTCAGTGGTCTTTTGTAGTGGAAGATGTGAATCCTCGAGCTTTCTTCCCCTGAATTGATCATTGCAAATTGAAAGGCACTCCTTTGGTTGGATAGTTCTCCCATCTGCCAAGAAGCTACTCTTTTTGGTTTAGTAAATCTGAGATAGGTATAGGCTAATATATGCTCCTTCTCAGTGTGATCCATCATAAACCAACAGAATCCATCAAAACAAACTAAAAATGAAATTAATCTTGGCTATCTTTGAGTTGATCTAAGTCCCCCAGCGGCATTCACTTAATAGTGAGCCCTAGATCGGGTTTGATTTGTTGCCTTGCCAACCGATCTCCCTAGTGGTTCCTTATTTTTGGAAGATGTGAGTCCCCACATTTTCTTTTTAACTTGACCATTGCAAACCGGAAGGCAACCCCTTTGGTTGGACGGTCCTCTTGTGGTTGGTAGACTACTCCCTTTGGATTGGTAAAGCTAGCTCAAGGCCTCCATAGCCCCTACTCGTGCAATCCCATTGGGATTCATCAAAATAAACCTAAAAATGAAATTAATCTTGACTATCTTTGAGTTGATCTAAGTCCCCCAGTGGAATTCACTCAATAGTCAGCCATAGGTTGGTTTCCATCTGTTGCCTTGCCAATGGATCACCCTAGTAACTGGTCCCTACTTTGGAGGATGTAAGTCTACTACGCTTTCTTCCTGATACACCTGCTGTGCACAGAAAGGCATTCTCTTTGGTTGGCTAGTCTTACTATATGTTTGGTAGACTACCCCTTTGGATTGGTAAATCTAAGTTAGGCCTCCAGGCTCTCCACCATCAAATACAATCATCCAAACTAATTCCATCTCAAAATCTCAAAATCTAAAACAAATCAAACCCTCCTCCCTCATTGGAGTCAAAAATAACAAATTAAACAAATCCAATCAATCTCCCCCAGTGGAGTCAAACAAATCAAAATAATCAAACAATCCAAATCATTCCATTTGCTTCTCCTCAGTGAGATGCAAATCTTTCTAGTTCCCTCAGCAGTTTGAATTCTAATCCCTTAGCAGATTTCACACCTCTCATCCCCTATTGGATGATTTGAACCTATTTCCCTAGTGGAAGGTTCACATACTCTATCCCTAGTGGATTCTTCCTTTACTCTCTTATGTCCTTGACATGAGTAGAGTCACATTGCATTAAGCTCTGGATTCCTTCTACACCTTGGGTTAGGGGTAGATCATTTTTATTAGTTCTTGTGATCATTCATTGTTGTTGATCGTTTCGGTCAACACCAATACATGTGGTGTTCCTTGTCAGTCACACCACACCTATTGGGCGCCCTTTGTTTACCTCATTTTTAGAATGAGCTCTCAACCCCTCCATCTTAGACATAAGACTTTTCTTAGAAACTAAGAGTTTCCTTAGTCTTAAGACACTTCTAGTGATTAGGTGAACACTCAACCTAACCCTAGAGACTTTGAAGAGTTAGCCATAGGAATAGGTCATGCGTTGGGGGTGGGAAAACTTGCCTACCCTAGAGCTTGAACCAACTCCTCACTTCCTTCAAGTCAAACTCCAAATCAAATCAACATCAAAACTCAAATCAATTCCAACTTGATTGATATTTATAAAATCTTAAATCAATTCAAACTTAATTATTTTTCTCCAAACTCAAACCAATTCCAAATGATTGAAGCTTACAATTGAAATTCCAAGTTCAAAAATCCTTCCTAAGTCACTTTGATTCTATCTTATGGACTTAGCTTAAATCAAATCCAAATCAATTCAAATTCAAGAAATTTTCTCATAACCCATTTATATTCTCATTTATATTCACAAATATAAATAAAATATAAATTTAAATACCCAAAAATCAATTCAAAATGCAAATTCAAATTCAGCCAAAATTCAACCTAAGCCTTTCAAGTAAAATTCGTAAACTTGGTCAAATCAATTTCAAATCAAGCCAAACTCTTGATTTTTATTCATGATTCAATCAATACTTCAATCATGAATCCAAACATAAATACAAACCTCAATCATCAAATCAAAACTAAATTTAAAAAAAAATCAAACCCAAATCAAACTCATGTTCACCCTTTTGAACTTGAAATTTTCAAATGAATCAAAACCCATTTGACTCCAAATCACTTGCAAATGGATTTATATTTCAATCATAAGTCCAAATGTGAGTTCAACCAAACTTGATTCAATCCTTGATCATGTCAATTGTCCCACTTAGGCTCACTTAACCCAAAGTGACCTAAAGTACCTCTTTTGAGCCAAAATCAAATCCTAACCAAATTGGATTGAACTAAGCCCACCTAAGCCTCACATTATGAGAAAAAATTGTCATGAGATGATCAATCACTCAAATTAGGTCAAACCAAGTCAAACCTAAGAGTTGACCAAGTCAACACTTACCAAAATGAAAACTAAACTAGCCAAAATCCACCATAGGCCAAATTGATTGAAACCATTGATCAAAACTAGTTTATGATCAGTTTTTGAACTTGACCAAGTCATCATTTGAGCGACCTAGCCATTGGCCACTTGACTCAAGTTGACCCAACTTGACCTAAAAGTCAAAATGTGTCAAAACTTGATCTAAGCCAAAGTTATTGAAACCAATGGGTCAAGTTCATTTCAAATCACTTGTTGAACTTGACCAAAGCCTCAATTAACTAGAGACCTAGCACAATTGACCTTGAACCCAACTTGACTAAATGGTCAAATTGAGCCAAAATCAAACTAAACCAAAATTGATTGGAAACAAAACATACCAATGCATTTCAAATGACCAATTAAACTAAACCAACCAATGGCGTAACCCATAGGTCAAATGGGTCAAATTGGTCAACTTGACCCATTAGACCTAAATGATTTCAAATGAACCAAATCCACATATAAACCAAATTCATTGGAAACAAAGATACAAAATTAACTCATATTGTCATATGAACTTGACCCAACCCTTAGTTTGACCCAATTTGACCAATTGATCAACTTGACCCAAGTTGACCCATTTTGACCTAAATTGGTCAATATGAGACAAATCATATCAAATTAATTCCAAATTCATTGAAACTTGTCCTAACCCATTTTAAAATCATACCAAACATATTCAAACTGAAATCCAAGCCAAATGACCATTTTACCCCTAGTTTAAAGCATAATTCTTTGCCAAATTCACTAGGAATTTGGTCAAATCCTCTTCATGGCCACTTGGCACCCTCTTAGTGGACTCTATGGACACTAGTGAGCATGGTGCACATGACCCAATGGGTTTGGGTCAGCCAAACCCAACCCAATGGTAACACTGACCACCCACTTAGAAATTGAGCACTTGGGATCCCTCCTCCACTCAATTAAGCACATGGAAACTTCTCCAATACCTCCTCTAGAAAAACAAAATCACATGCCACCCTAAATGGCCTAACAAACCCATTACATAGGGTGAATTTGATCAAAATAGCATCTCTATGCTCGGCCTTCTAATCCACCTAGAGGGAAATATACTCCCCCTAATTTCAGTTGAATCCAACACACTCACATTTGATTGAAGCTAGGGAACTCAAAGAAAGCATCCTTAAGCTTCTCCAAGTCTCCTAGAGCACTTTTCATTTTTATCAAAATTGAAAATAGGAGAGGTAGCAAGGAATTCAATCCCATTCAATACTCAATTTTAGCTCAATTCCTCCTTCAAGCACCTTGAGGGGACCTGATTGAGTTGATCCAAAGCTTCATCCAAGTTCTCAAGGCACGAGAGAGGGGAGTTTGATCAAGGCCGCAAGCAATTGAAGCCCACCTTGGTCCATAGAAAGATCCACTTCATCCCAAGGCTTGAAACTTTTAACAGGGCTTCATCTCCACTAGATGAAGCTACCTCAACTGTTGGGAGTGCTAGTGACAGCCTCTTGGGAGGTATGCCTTCAAATCGAGCCTAGAATAGGAAGTGTCTATTCCTTTATGAAAGATATTTTAACCCCATTGCATTTTGACCATTGGATGTCTTGCCCCTTGTATGATGATGGTGTGGGTTGAGTTTGAGTTCAATCCAAGCTTAATCGAGCTCAGATCTTGCCCTAAAGAGTGGACGGATGCCTTTTCCCATAGACAAACTCAGTGACGGATCATGGACCATCCATCCATGTATTTTGGATGGACAATACTGATAAAGATGCGTAGGATCCATGGATTTATCTTTTAAGAACTGTGGGCGATCTCATCTTGATCCTTGATGAAGAAAGCATGTAGCCAGCTAACACGGTGGATGTGATAACTTGGAAATCGTCCAATGTGGAAAGTGTGCGGAGTCGGTCGCATGGCGATGAGATTAGTTATATAATTAGAGTTTTAATTAATTCCTTAATCAGAATCTTTAAAATAACTTAACTAAATCTTGAAAAATTAGAAAAATAAAATAAAATGCATTATGAAGATAATTAAGTAAAGAATTCACTAAAATTATTTCTAATGGATTTTGAATAGTGCATTTTCTTAATTAGGATTTTTGATAATTAACTCTAATTACTCACACATTTCCCAAATTCAAATCAAATTCAAACAAAACTAAAAATCTCTTTAAACATAAATTTATTTTGCTTTAAATAATCCTATTTTATAAGATTATCTTTAGGAATTAATTAGGGTGAATGAATTTACATGCTTTCATTACTTTATTTCTTTCTAGAATGCTAAATATGTATGTCATATGAAAATCATGCATTCATGCCTTTTAAAAATCAAATTAAAAAAAATTAAAATGAAATGTGTCCTTTATGTCAATTTGCAATTTTTGTCTAAAGTAAGAATATGAATGGCTATAAATAAAAATTATTTTCAAAATTTATAAATCAAATATCATAACTGAAAGGTATGCTACTTATAATTATTTATAATCTTGCATGTGAGTATAAAATGTGTTATGTGATTCTCCCTCTCTTTCTTAACATATTGTATAGGATTTTTTCCAAGTGTATTGTCCATTTGAAAAGGACATAACAATTGATTAAATCCATTCCTATACACTCTATGTCATGACTTAGAAGGAATTCCATCACCCATATAAACTAAACAATCAAACCAACATCAAACAAACATAAACTTTTGCATGATTCTCTTTTCATGCATTTCTTTCAAACATGCACATGTATTTATGAAGCGGTATATTAGTCTAGACTATCACTTGTGAGGATTTAAGTAGCCTAAATAGGTCTTGTACCTTACATGCTAATAATTCTCTCACATGTCTTTTATACTTGTAAATGTGCATATGATAAATGGATAAAAGAATCCCTCTTTCTATAAAATCATTACATGAAACATTCCAAATTTTCTTTAATCAATATCACTTAGCATTCATCATGAAGGTGTGCTAAATATTTTCCATGTTCATGTATAGATATGTAGGGTCCTCTTCATGTATTTACATGTTGGGATAGAAATAAAGTGTTATGTATTTTGTGATAGTATTTCACTTTTCTTAATCTTAAAATGGCTTTCTTTTTCAATATGTATGTTTAGGGAAAATATAAACTTAGGATTAATCAAAACACATAACAAAAGATTCACTAAACAAAAATCAAATATGAATCTACCTTAGAAATTACTTAAGGTAGGGAAGAAAGAGAAGTTCTCTTCTCTTTTCCTTTCTTTACAACATAGTAATTAATTGTAGGTTCATTCAAACCAAATCAAAATACAAAATAAAATTAACCAAACCAACTAAATCACTTAAGTGGAACCACCCTCTAAATTGAAAATTTTCACACTTAGAAAACTCTAACCTTAAATCCAAGCTAAGCATGCCACACAAACCTTAAACAGCACACACATTAGGCTAAGTCACTACTTCTAGCTTTAGGTTAGGGCGGTGCATGGTTTGATATTTTGCTTATATTTTATGATGTAATATTTTTAGTTTGGATGATAGGGTGTATGTGCATAGACTGAATGGTAGGGCGATCTTAGTCTAACCACTATCTTCTGCAGGGGATTGTGCTTAAGGGGCATTGTAATAAAAATATAAAACTACTTTTGTTGTGCAGGTGCTTATACCCCTAAGCATAATCCAAAATAGGCCAGGTGAACTTGGTTACCCTGTGTGGGGTGCTAAGTCCAATTTATACATATACATTCTTGGGATTGTATGGTTTATTTAACTAATCTTTGTTTTGCAAGTTTTAGTTAGATTTCTTTTTTTTCTCATTCTGTAATTTTGTTAGGATTTTAGAATAATTGTTATGATTAGGATGAACATTGGTCAAGGTTATGGCTTATGTACCATTTGAGCCTTCTACATTCAATAACCTAAGAAGAAGAAGAAAGAAGAAAGAAGAATGAAGAATGAAGAATGAAGAAATGAAAATTTAAGACCCCATAATAATGAATTCCTTCTTGATTGTATTTAATTCATTTGTAATCGAGTTGTATAAGGGTAGAGCTCATTTGCAATTTGTTTTCGAGTTTGTGCAGTGACAAATAGCCTTTTATTCTTTTTTTATTTTATAAATTGATTGATGTTTGTTTATCTTGGCATTAAGATGACATCTTTTCTTAGTTTCTTCCTGCATTGATGTATGGCCTGGATAATGATTAGGCTCTTAGGAAAATAATTGTTTATATCCAATCAAAACTAAAAATAAATAACTCATAACCTCATCTAAAGCTTAGGCTATAAATCAAGATAAAAGAATTACCAACCCCTTAGCTAAGTTATATTTTCTTTCTCATCATACATAAAAAAACATATTATTTCACTCTTGATTGGAGGGCTTCCACCTTTGCCAGAGAACTTGTCTTGACCTTTGAGAGCCATGGTGGAAACACACTTATTTATCTTGTCAATTTTGGTCCATAATCTAATTTCTCATGCAATAGGGGTATGAATCCCAAAGCTTGTGTCAAATTACTTATCCAAAATGAAAATAAAATATAATAAAATTTTTTGTGATTTAAGTCATTAACTCATAACCTACATGATCTAATCTCTTAGGGAGTGTGTTTAAGGACTTAGTCTCTTTCAAAATAAAAAATAGCTTAGCTATCTTGCAAAAGCTTTTGACTTGCCTACATATTTTAAAATTGTAGGAGGAGTTAGTTGGTGGCCACCCCCAGGCCATTGTAAGTCCAACAGTCTGGTGGTTTATCCTCTCTTGTGGAGGTAAACCAATACCCATTTTCTCCTTAGATTTAGGTCGTGCTTTTGGTCCTTGCCAAAGCACCATAGATTTAGGTTCAGAGGTTGCTACTTCCCTTTGCGGGCTATGAGCAAAAATCCTCACCTCTTAGGCATTTCCATGACCTTGTAACGTGGAATTATAAGCCCTAACTTTCTAATAAAAATTCAACTCAAACATACCAATTCAATTTCAAAAATATAAAGCTAACCATATGATAGTTTGGTGTGCTTACTAGGCTTCTAGTATCTAAGCATCCCCTACTTATCTTCATTACAAGGTGGTGACTTCTATCTTTCGAGATAGTACACCTTTGCTCAATGTCATACCCGAACACCCTAATAAGAATATCTACAGATCTACGTGGTGTCCCAACAAGGAATTATATTTCTATTTTCATTTATCCTCTTTCCCGAAAAGGGGATATATGATGGTAAGAATATAATTTCATCATAACCTCTAACAAAACTAGTTTGGTTGAGAGAGATAATTCTATTAAGTAAAGGATTAAGTCTGTTGGTAAGAATTTTGAAAATCAACTTATTGAAGAAGAATGCAAAGACTAATAGGTCTAAAATGGTCCAATAGTGGATTATCTTTCTTATATGAGAACAATAGAAGTAGTAGAAAATATCTAAGAAAAAATTACCATTAAAAAATAAATCACAACCTCAATCAAATCATTTTTAATGAAACCAACATTTAAAAAAAATTGAGCGAACCCTCAGGACCGGCAATAGAATCTATGTTCATGTTATTCAGAACTTTTAAAATTTCATCTTCATTAGGCACAATGGTAAGGAAATCATTATCATCATTAGTAATAATAGAAGGAATCTAGTGCGATTACAAAATAGATTCATAAGAGCAATTATTATTAAGCATATTTCTAAAGTAATTAATAATTGATTCCTTAATATCATTATTCTCCATAATCCAATCTCCATTATCATTTTTAATTTTTTGAATATTATTTAAAGCTCTCTTTTTATTAACTAAAGCATGGAAATACCTAGTATTCCTGTCACCATCCACAATATGCTTACTAGTAGCTTTTTGGCGCCAATAAGTCTCTTTCATATTTTCAAAGCTCACAAGTTTATCTTTCACCTCAGTCAAGTCTGTAATCTTAGAAGGATTAGGCATAATAGAGAATTCAAGATCACAAACCAATCTTTCCACATCTTTAATTATTAGCAAAAAGGTTTTTAAAGGAATGCTTGTTCCACTAGCCCAAATTTTGTTTAAGTATTTTAAGTTTAAACCAAAGTCTATTCATCCCCATAATCAAATTATTAGGATGTAAAGGAGCTTTCCAATTATTAGCCACAACATTAAAAAAATCAATATCATGAATCCACATGTTTTGAAATCTAAAGGAGAGGGTTTTAGTTTATTAGAATTATCTTTAATAGAAACGAGGAGCATGATCGATAAGGTTTTGGTTAAATGGTCACATAAGTAATAGGTCATTGAGTAATCCAATGAGTATTAAAATATAGCCAACCATTGCCAAAGTTTAGAGTTTTGCCAAGTATAATTAGAGCCCTTAAATCCAATATCAATCAATTTACAATCAATGGTCATATTGGAGAAATCTTCCATGGAATGAATATTAGGAGAGCAACCACCACTTCGTTCAGATGAGAATAAAATTGTGTTGAAATCTCCACCAACGAACTTGTTTTGTTGAGAGAGGCAGCAAAATCCCTTAAATTATCTCAAAGAAGATTTCTACCAGATCTATAAGAAGATGCATATATAAAATACCCCAAAACACAATAATCACCATAAGAGATTTGAGCATTGACAACTTGATGAAAGCCATCATGAATAGAAACCTCAATGAAATTATTCCAAAACACCAAATCTTATTTACATTAGAAAAAATTTATTGAAATCGATCATTCTAGCAATATAGTTAATTTCATTGGCATGAATAAGAGGCTCTAGAACAATAAGAAGAGAAAATATGAATGCAATAAAGATTTTGAATATGATTATGAATATAGATGATCCCTCTAACATTCAAATAAGAAAATTAAACATAAGGAAAATAAAAAGGGTGGTTAAGCAATGGTTAATTAAGAGGAGTGAGTGCAGTAGATCTAGTGTTTTTTCATAATTTGGGAAGGAAATTTTTAACATTTTTTTTCTTTTTAGCATGATAAGTTAGGAAGCCATTTTCTTTTCCCCTAGAGTCATCATCCAAGTAAGATTTTGTAACATTGGCCATAGATTTATGATAAATCTCCAAGTGTTTGGAGGAGAGTTCACCTTCTTCCAAATCTATATTTAGTTGAAAAGTAGGATTAACGTGAATATCAAGTTTAGTAATGAGAGATGGTGATGCTTTAGAGCCATTTAAAGCACAAGTAGCAAAATCTGGAGTAGAAATGTTTTCTGACAACATCATTTAAATCCTCATTAAAAGCTTCATTTTCATCGATCAAAGCTAGCATAGATGCGAATATAATTAGAAGAAATAGAATCATCTTCTAATAACTTAGAGAATTTATTATTCTCGCATTAGAAATATTCAAATTCAAAAGGGATAAGAGTAAATCATCCTTCCCATTTTGAATATTTTGAATCCTACTAATATTAGAAGCGAAACCATGATTAACGATATCAAGGAATTAACCTCAATAGCATTACTTTACAGGAATTCATTTTTTTTTTATGTGGTCATGGAGAATAAAACATTTTGAATTATCATGACCATGTATTTTACAGTGGGAACAAAAAACTAGAAGGTTCTCCAATTCAACCTTTTGTGAATACCCATATTTTTTGAGCCAATCCAAACTTCCTTAGGGTATTTTTTATGTATAATTCAATGAAGATCGACGCAAGTGCCGATCGCTCAGCGGTCTTGGTGAGTTGCAAAGGCCGAAATAAAGCCTCGATTATAAAATCACATGGTGGGTAAAAAAATGAATCATAGGAAGAGATAACCACATAGGGACAATAGAAGATTCCTCTTTAATGTCAAAAAGGGGTGACCACTTCAGCAAATGCAATTAACAATAAAGACGAAATAAGAATGATGTGAAAAAAATACATGGATAATCCAAATTATTAGAAAGTTAAATCAGGATATGCCGAGGGTCAATAAGACCAATCCGAAGGCGAAGCTTGAGATTATGGAAAAAAAGAGTGGATCTTATCCAAATTAGATGATGATAAATTTAGATAAGAGAAAATTCAAAGGGTTTGCCAACTTTTCAACATCCACATTAGAGCACATTACGACCAGCCAACCTATAAAAGACTTTGAAATGAGATTAACCAAATAAATAGAGGGAGAAATCTTACTAGAGAGACTTTCCTTAAAAGATTTAGTAGAAGATGCAGCATTCGGACCGCCAATCTCCAAAATGTCAGATGCCCTAGCCAAAACTTCCATATTATTAGGTGGAACCTAAGGACTAGAACTCACAACCATGGTCAATGATAAAACATCACGCAAATGGCCAGATGTCATTCAAGCCATTAAAATCGGTCAAAATCAAAGCCAAAGCCATAGAAATCCAAAGTCGAGGGCATGCCACAAAAGAGGGATTCAAAAATCACTAGAGAACGAGAGAGCGCTTGGGGGAGGAGGGTTCTGGGTTTAGGGTATAGGGTTGTAGGTTTAGGGTTTAGGGTTTATTTATTTATTATTTTTATTATTTTTATTTTCCTTAAATTAAGTAAACTTGTAGGTTTAGGATTATTTAGTTTATTTAGTTAATTTTTTATTTATTTTAGTTTATTTTATTTTTTTATTTTTATTGAGGTTTATTTTATATTTTATTTAGTTTAGTTTATTTATTTTAGGTTTATTTATTTTAGTTTATTTTTTAAGTTTAGGTAAAATAAAAACTAAATAAAAACTTAATCCAAAAAAATAAACCTAAAAATAAAACTAAAATAAATAAATAAATAAAATAAAATAAAAAACCTAATCTAAAATAAATAAACCTAAAATAAATAAGCTAAACTAAACAAAAATAAAATAAACCTAATTATAAAAAAATAAAATAAACTAAAATAAATAAAAAAACTAAATAAACTAAACCTACCAATTTACTTTAATAAAATAAAATAACCTAAACCATTAACCCACCCTAAACCCTACCTCTGACCACTAAACCCTAGGCCACTTCCCACCTAAATCCTGGGCTCCCCTCCACCTGGGCTACAGGCCTTCTTAGGCCCTGGGCCCCTGCTGACCCTGAGTGCTGGGCCCTGGGCCCCACCACCTGGGCCCTGGATCACAACCTGAATCTAGGCTAACTGACTAGTGCTGATAAAGATGATAAAAGCTGAGCCTATAAGATAATAAAGATGGAACTGGCTAATGCACACTTTTCACCTAAATGTAAAGATAAAGATAAAGATAAAAAATAAAAACTTGGATAAATAAATAAGAACTAAAGCTAAAGATAAAATAAGCTAAAATAAAATTAAATAAAATAAAACTAAATGTAAAATGATGAATAAACCTGGATAAAATAAAATAAAACCTAAACCTAAAAAATAAACTTAAAACCATAAATAAAAATGACCACTAAACCCTAACAAAAACCTACAAAATAAACAAAGAATAAACCTAAACATGGACTAAAATAAACTAAACTTAAATAAATAACCTAAACCTAAACCTAAATAAACTAAACCTAAACCTAAACTAAATAAAATAAAATAAATTAAAATAAACCTCACCTAAACTAAAAATAACCTAAAATAAAAAAATAAAACAACTACCTAAAAATAACATAAACCTAACTAACTAAATAAAGATAAAACACCTAAAATACAAATAAAAAACTAAAAAATAAACATAATCTGAAATCTAAACTATAAAAACATGAACTAAAATAAATCAACCTAAAATAAGAACTAACAAAAATAATGAAATAAAAAAATGAATACCTAAATATTAGTGTCAATTCTCATTTAATTCAAGGTATACTAAGATCATTTTTATACATCTTAACCAGGTCTGTCTACCTCTGCCCTTCATAAAAATCTAGTAAAGCTCACGTTAGGACTAGCTGGACCATCTGACTCTCCTAAATAAAATAAAAAATACCTAAACCTAATGGTTTAATTAATTTTAAAAACCCTACCACCCTGGGCTCTGAGCCACAGCCAAGGACCACCAGGCCACTGAATCCTGACCAGCCTCACGAGCCCTTGCTCTGACCAACCCAGGCCCACCACAACCTGAGATCCCTGGGCCACAGGCCCTAGGCCTGGGCCCTGGTGACCCTGATCTCACAGGCCCAGGCCACAGGCCACAGGCCTGAGGCTCTGAGCCACAGGCCCCAGCCTTGACCCTGGGCCCCAGACCAGGCCTGTGCCCTGGGCCTGATCCCTGGGCCATGGGCCTGAGCCCTGGGCCTAGGCCACTGCTACTGAGCCTAAGAGCCAAGCTAAAGATAGAGCTTAAAAAAATAATAAATAAACCTATAGATGATTCTAACTACTAAGGCCCTAAACCAAATAAGATGGATAAATAAATTTAAGATATCAGGACCCTAAACTAAATTAAAACTTAAATAAAATAAAACTAATAAAATAAGGATAAGAAGATAAAAGGTGCCTACCTAAACCAAGATAAAACCTAAAAATAAATAAAAACTAAACCTACTAAAAAAACCTACCTAAATAAGATAAAATAAAATAAAATAAAATAAAATAGCCTAAATAAAAAAATAAACTAAACCTAAACTAAATAAAATAAAATAAACTAAAAATAAACCTAAACTACTAAAATAAAACCTAAAATATACCTAAAACCTAAAACCTAAACCTAAAAATAAAATATACCAAACCTAGGAAAAATAAAAATAAAACTAAACCCAAATGATAAAATAAACTCATAAAATATTGAACCTAAAAATAATAAAATAAAACCTAAACTAATTTAATAAACTAAATAAATAAACTAAACTAAATAAAATAAAATAAACCTAAATAAAAATAAAATAAAATAAACTCAAATAAATAAAAAATAAACTAAACTAAACCTCTTGGGTTTACATAATTAAAACCAAACCCTAAATCCTAAACCCTAAAACTAACCTTAAATCTACAACCCTAAACCCTAAAACCCTAAACCCTAAACCCTCAACCCTAAACCCTAAACCCTAAACCTTAACTCTAAATCCAAAACCCCAAACCATAAACCTAAACCTGAAGTAACTAAATATATTAAAAAATAAACCTAATAAACTTAAACCTAAACCTAAACCCTAAGAATAGGTAAAACCGCGAATATATTACAACATCGGTCTAGATCCGGTGGTGGAGGCAAAGGTGGCGGTTTATCAGTGGTGGTGGGTGATCTGGAGGTGCTGGTGGATATGGAGGTGGTGGTCAGTGTAGTGGTGGTTGTGGAGGCATGAAGTGCCACAGAGTTTATAGCTTTGGTGGCGGTGGAGGAAGAGATCTGGGATATGATGGTGGATCCTGCTACTTGAGAGAGGCGGTGGTTTGATGGAACTGGAGAAAGCGAAGAATGGCCCATCTCTACTACTTATGGGTGTCTTTATAGTAGAGGCATTAGTTATCTAGGGTTTTTTTTTATTTGCATGCTTGATTTTTTATCTACATCGCTTATGTCATAGAAAACTTGGTGTGTTACTTCATTGATGAAATAAAAAAGAAAAAATGTTGAATCTAAATTTGTGCTCTATTAAAAAATCCATAAACCATAAACCCCAAACTAAAACCTAATCCCTAAACCTAAAACCTAAACCCTAAACCCTAAACTCTAAACCCTAACACCCTAAACCCTAAACCCTAAACCCTAAAACCTAAACCTTAAACCCTAAAAAGCTAAAAACCTAAACATAAATTAAATAAAACTTAAAAATAAAATAAATAAATAAAACCTAAACTACAACCTAAACCTAAAAAGAAAAAAAAAACTAAAATAAAATAAATAAAAACCTAACTAAACTAAAAAAAATCTAAATAAAATAAAAATAAACTAAAAATAAAAATAAAATAAACCTAAAATAAAATAAAATAAAACAAAAATAAAGAATTAAAATAAACTAAAATAAATAATAAATAAAACTAAAAAACCTAAACCTAAAATAAAATAAATAAACCTAAACCTAAACTAAAACTAAACTAAAGATAAAGCTAAACTAAACCTAAGATACTGACCTAACTAAATAAATAAACTAAACTAAACTAAAGTAAGGCCACAAATAAAATAATCTAACTAAACTAACAGATAAGATGAGCCTAAACCTACTAAAGATAAAATAAACTACCTAAAAAATAAAAAATAAATAAAAGAATGGGCTGGGCTAAAAAATGACTAGATAAAATAAGATATGGACTGGCTAAATAAATGAGCCTAGATCAAATAGATAAAGATAAAGATGGATAAAGATAAACTGTGGGCTTAGTGCGGAGATTAAAGATATAAAGGAATAATAATAGATCCTGGCACAGGCCCCAAGGCCCAGCCTGCTGACTGGGCCAGGCCTGGGCACCCAAGACTAGGCCTGGGCCCTGAGCTCTGGGCCCAAGCTGGGCTCTAAACTTAAGATCAGCCCACTGACTGAGGCCCTGGGCAGGCCACTGAGCTGGCCACGACACTGACCTGGGCCAGCCAGGCCCTGGGCCATGAGCCCTGGGCCATGGGCCTAAGTGACCTGGGCCCTGGGCCAGGCCACACAGATCATGGCCACTGAGCCCTGATGATCTTACTGAGCTGGGCCAGGCCACAAACCCCCAGACCATGAAAGGCCCTGGGCTGGGCCACAGATCCTGGGCTCTAGGCTGACCCACAAATGCGCTGACCATGAGCCCTAGATCTTGGGCCATGACAGGCCACTGGGCCTGGGACCAAGCCCTGAGCATGAGCAGACTGGGCCACAGCCTGGGCAGTTAACTGGCCTCTGAAACTAGGCCCAAGGCCAGGCCACTGGGGCTGGGCCCTGGGCCCTAACTCCACACTGACTTTAGGCTGACCCTGGGCGCTGAGGCTGAGGCCACAGCTGGATAAATAGGCCTGAGCCTGACCTGGGCCCAAGGCCCTGATCACTGGGACCCTAGCCCTAGGCCACTGATGACCTGCCACTGGGCTTCCACACTGGGAAGACCCTGAGTGACCCCAACCTGAGCCACTGAGGACCCTGGGCCCCTGGCCATGAGGCTTTAGGCCCTGAGGCTGAGCACTAGGCCCTGAGCCCTGACCATGAGCCCTGGGCTGGGCCCACTGAGCCCAACCTAGGCCACAACCTGAACCTGGAGACTAATAGGCCTAAGATAAATGGTTAAAACCTAGTAGATGAAAAATAGCTAAAAAAGGCCTTAAAAAGATAAAATAAATACTATAAAATACTAAAGATAAGATAAAAAAACCTATACTAAATTAGAAAGATGAAGCTAAGAATAAAATGTATATATAAAACTAAACATAAAATAAAATAAAATAAAATAAAATAAACAAAACTAAATACAAACCTACCTACAAAATAAATAAAAAATCATAAATAAATAAAACTAAAGCATACTAAAATATAAAAAAACAAACCTAAAATAAAATTAAAATAAATAAAATAAAATAAAGCTAAACTAAACTAGAATAAACTAAACTAAAATAAATAAAACCTACCTAAAAAATAAACTAAACTACTAATCTAAATAAAATAAAATAAAATGAACCTGTTAAACTAAAAATAAAACCTAAAAAATAAACCAAAAATAAAACCTAAAACCTAAAAAAGAAAATAAATAAAACCTAAACTTTAAAATAAGACTAAACCTAAAATAAAATAAAATAAAACCACTACAAAATAAACATAAGCTAATCCTAAAACAAAAAAAAAAAAACTAAAATAAAACCTAAACTAAAATAAATAAAAAAATAAACTAAACTAAATAAAAAATAAAAATAAAATAAACTAAAATAAATAAAATAAACTAAATAAACCTAATCTACCAGTTTTGTAATTTAAAACCCTAGGTTGACCCTAAAACCTGGGCCCTAGCCCTACTGACACTGACTGATCCACAGGCCCTCCTCTTGCCAAAAGGCACAAAGATAAAAGATAAATAAACCTAGGCCTAAAGATAAAACTAGGCTAAAAATGGGCTGACTCTAGGCTAAACCTAAAATACTAAGATAAACTTACTAGATAAATAAACCTAAAAATATAAAACTAGATAAAGAGAATAAATAAATGGAATAAATGTAAATTTATTGTTTGGTTGGTTTTCTCTAAAGAAGACCAAAGCCCTAGGCTCTAGGCTAAGGCTTGGACCCTGGGCCCTGAGCCCTAGGCCCTGACAGGCCACTGAGCCCTGGGCCTAGCCCTAGGCCTGAGCCATGGGCCACACACTGAGCAGGCTGACCCACCTTTATACTGCCCTGGGCCTGAGCCCAGGCCCTGGGCCCTGGGCCACTGATCCTGGGCCTCAAACTGATCACACAGGCCCTGGGCCACACAGGCCAGCAGGCATACTGATCTACCTAGGCCACTGAGCCACAGGCCAGAAACCACCTGATCCTAACTAAGACCAAAGATAAATATGATAAACTTGAGACCTAAATAGATAAAATTAAATTAAATAAAAACAAACCTAAACCTATCAAAAATTAAATAAGATCAAAATAAACTAAAATAAATAAAAAATCTGATTAAACTAAAACTAAAAAAAGAATAAAACAATAAAATTAAAACTAAATGTGTGAATTAAAATAAAATAAACCTAGTAATAAAATAAAACTAAATAAAAAAACCTAACTAAAAAATAAAAAACCTAAAATAAATAAAAATAAAACTAAACTCTAAAGTAAAAAAAAAAACTACCTAAAATAAAAATAAAATACAAAAATAAACCTAAACCTAAAATAAACTAAACTAAAATAAAAAAACCAAAGACTAATAAATTAAACTTAAACTAGACAAAATAATAAACTAAAAGAAAAAAATAAACTAAAAATAAAAAAATAAAACCTAAACTTAAACCTAAAATAAAATAAAACTAAACCTAAACCAATTAAAATAAAAACCTAAAATAAAATAAAATAAAGTCAACTAAAAATAAACTACCAAAAATAAACTAAAATAAAAACTAAAATAAGATAAATGAACCTAAGATAAAATAAACTAAAAAAATAAAAAAAAAATAAACCTAAATAAAAAGAAAAAATCAAATCAGATCAGATAAATAAAATATAAATAAACTTACTGTCGGGTTGCTTGCCTAAGCCCCAGAACTGACCCTAAGACCCTAGGCCCTGACCCTACTGGGCACTGAGCCTGCAGGCCCTAACCCTGAGCCCTGCCCAGGCCCTAAACCCTGAGCTGACTCTGACCCTGAGCACCCTGACTGACCAGCCTGGGCCCGAGCCATGACCCCAAGGCCCTGGGCCCTGGGCAGCCTGACCCTACACTAGGCCCTGGGCCCTCGGCCAGATCCTAAAAAAATAAAATAACTATGAGAAAACTGAGCTACTAAATAAAAATAAAATGGGCTAAATGAAATGCATAAAGGCCTAGGCCTAAAGAAAGAAGATTAAAAGAAAACCTAGTCTAAAATAAATGAAAAAACCTAAACTTAGAAAGATAAAATCTCATAAAGAATAGATTAAGAAAAGAAAGCTAAACTAAAATAAGATAAATAAAGAGAATATTTAAAAAAATAAAAAATAAAAAAAAATTAAAATAAACTAAAAATAAAAAAACTAAACTAAACCTGCCAGTTGCTTAAAAAGAAAACCACCATAAATAATCCTACTGATGCTCCTAAAGCCTAAATCTAAATTGACCCTACCTCTACCATAATCCTAAACCCTGAAAACATAAACCCTAAAACCCCACCTTGGTTACACCCTGACCTAAACACATAAACCCCTCTCTAAACCTAAAGTAACTAAATGAAATAAAAAAACCAAATAAATAAACCTAAAAACCAGAATGGCAGAACCTTGGCGAGAACATCACGCCGTCACACTCAGTCTAGATCAGTGGTGGAGAGGCGGAGAAGCGGTTATTGCAATGATGGTGGGGGATCTGGAGGTACTGGTGTATATGGAGGTGGTGGTCAGAGCATTGGTGGTTATGGATGCGGGAGGAGCGAAGGAGGTTACAACCATGGTGGTGGCAGAGGGAGAGATCAAGGATAAGATGGTGGATCCCGCTACTCGAGAGGCTGGGGTGGTTCTGAAGGGAACTGGAGAAACTAAAGAATGACCAATCCGGTCTTTTGCTTATGGAAATGTGTCTTTATAGTAGAGATGGTTCTAGTTATCTAGGATTTTTGATTTGCTCTACGCTTGCTCATTTTTTATCTTTGTAATCATTTATGTCTTAAAAAACTTGGTGTGTTACTTGGTTGATGAAATTGAAAAGAAGAAATGTTGAATCTGAATTTGTTCTCTATTAAAAAAAATAAAAAACTTTAAATCATAAACTAAAACCTAAACCCTATACCTAAAACCTAAACCATCAACCCTAAATGCTAAGCCTTAAAAACCCTAAATCATAAACCCTAAATGCTAAACCATAAACAATAAAACCCTAAACCCTAAACCATAAAACTCTTACCCTAAACCCTAAACCTTAAACCCTAAATCATAAACCCCAAAACCTAAACCCTCAACTAACCTTAAACCCTAAACCCTCAACTAAACCAAAACCCTAAACCCTAAACCCTGAACTTTAAAAAGCTAAAAACCTAAACTACTAAATAAAACCTAAAATAAAATAATTAAAAAAACCTAATAAAAAATAAAATAAAATAACATAAGAACCTAAACTATAACCTAAAACCTAAACATAAAGAAAATATAAAAAATAAATAAAACTATAAAGATAAATAAAACCTAAACTAAAATAAAAGAAAACCTAAAATAAATAAAACTAAACCTAAAATAAAAGAAATAAAATAAAAAAATAAAATTAAACTAAACCTAGAAATAAACCTAAATAAATAACAATAAAACTAAAACCCTACTAAAAAAGAAAGAAACCTAAACCTAAAATAAAAAATAAATACTAAACTAAACTAAGATAAAATAAACTAAAATAAAGAAACCTAAACCTACTTAAAATAGTAAACCTAAACCTAAACTTAAACCCTGAATTAAATAAAAAGTAGAAAATTAACCTAAACCAAAACTTAAGAAAAACCTACAAATAAAACTAAATTAAAAAGCTAAAACCTAAATCTATAAAAATAAAATAAAAGCTTAAACCTAAACCTAAAAATAAAAAATAAAAATAAAAATAAACTAAAAATAAACCTAAACCTAAAAAATAAACTGAAATAATAAACCTTAACAAAAATAAATAAACCTAAAAAACAAAAACTAAACAACAACAACAACAAGCCATTATCCCCCTAAGTGGGTTAGATGCATGAATCCTGTCTTTATTATGTCACTATTATGTAAAATTCTCATTAAATTCAGATACTAAGGTCATTTCTTATACATGTTAACCATGTTTTTAGGCTACTCACCTTTCTTAACATAAGGAATTCTAATGCATCTACTCTCTACAGGTCATTGGGATTGATGCTTATGTGGCCAAACCATCTAAAACCACTCTCTCTAATTTTATCACTTAGCTACTCCAACTTTTCTTGAATAAACACATTTCACATTTTATCTCTAAGAGTAAAACCACTCATCCACACAGCTTCCTCATCTCACTTAGTCTCATGCTTCTCTTTTGTTACTGACATTATGCACCATAAATCATTACAGGTCTTACCACCATCTTATAAAATTTTCCCTTAAGTTGAAGCAGTACTTTTCTATCACACAATAGGCCAGATGCATTCCTCCAGTTCAACCATCCAATATGAATTCTACTAATAACATCTCCATCTATTTCACAATCATGTTGAATAATAGAGCCTAAATATCTCAATCACTCACACTTTTTAATGACTTGTTCATAGCGTAACACCACCACTATAACTTGTACTAAAATTACACTCCATAAATAAATTAAAATAAATAAAATAAAATAATCTTAAATAAAATAAAAATAAAATAAACTAATAAATAAAATAAACTAAATTAGCTAAACTAGGTTTACTTAATTTAAAATAAAATAAAAAAAGAAAATAATGAAAAAAACCCTAAACCCTAACTAAAAATAAACCCTAAGCCTAAACCCTGACCTAACCCTAGGCCAGCCCAAAACCTAAGGCCACAGGCCAGCCCACTTAGACCTCCCTGGGCCACAAAATACTAAATAAAACCTAAAAAAACCACTGACCTAATAAAACCCAAATAAAAAAAAATGACCTATAACTAAACCTAAATTAATAATAAATGACCTAAATAACATAAAATAAACTTAAACTACCCACCTGACCTAAAATAAAATAAAAAAAACTAAACTAAATAAAATAAATAAAACTATAAAAAATAAAACCTAAAAATAAACTAAATAAAACTAATGCAATAAATGAATAAATAAATACTAAAAATAAATAAAAAAAAATAAACCTAAAAATAAAAATAAAAAAAAAATAAAGGCTAAAGCTAAGTAAAAAAATAAACCTAAACCTAAAATAAATAAAATAAAATAGACTTATAAACTAAAATAAACTAAACTAAAATAAAATAAACCTAAACTAAATAAACTAAGCCTAAACTAAAAATAAAATAAACTAAAAATAAACATAAACTAAAAATAAAACAAATAAATCTAAAATAAACACAAAATCTAAACCTAAAATAATAATAAATAAAGAAATCCTAAAAATAAAAAATAAACCTAAACAAAATAAAATAAAATAAAACTAGACTAAAACATAAAGCTAAACTTAAACCTAAAATAAATTAAAATAAAAAACCTAAAATAAAAGATAAACCTAAAATATATAAACTAAACTATAAAATAAAATAAAACCTAAATAAAATAAAAAAAATAAAATAAAACTAAAGATAAAAATAAAATTAAATAAACTCAACCTACTGGTTTGCTTGGTTTTTTTTTTTAAAAACCCTAAACCCTGGCAGAAACCTAAATCCTAGGCCACTGAGCCTAAGAAACTAGTGTGAACCTGGAATCTAAGCCTGATCACTGAGCCACAACCCTGATCATGAGCCCTAGAGCCCTGAGCCCTAGGCCAGGCCATGAAACCAGGCCATACCATGAGCCCTACTAAGCCCTGAAACCCACAAACTAGGCCACTGAGCCCTAAATCCACAACTGGCTGGGCCTAGGCCACAGAACCCAGGCCATGATCCTAAAGGCACCCATCTAGGCCAGGCTGGGCCTGAGCCACAGAATCTAAGACCCTGACCTAATCCTGGATGCTGAGCCCTGAGCCCCTGAGCCCTTTGGCCCCAGATCTGGGCCTACTAAAATGGGTTGAATGGGGAACTCAGGAAACCTGATCTGAGCTAGGTAAAACCTAAATAAGATAAAATGAAAACTTGATCTTATATGACAAATCAGATAAAGATAAAAAAATAATCCTGACCTAAACTAAAGATAAGATAAATAAAACTAAACTAAAATATAAAAACCTAAACTAAACTAAAAGATAAAATAAATAAACTAAACCTAAAATAAAAATAAACTAATAAAATAAAATGAAATAAACCTAAACCTAATTAAAATAAACTTAAAATAAATAAAATAAACCTAGGCTAAAAACCTGACCTAAAATAAAATAAAATAAATCTAAACATAAACTAAGATAAATAAACTAAACTAAAATAAACTAAACCTAAACTTAAACCTAAACCCTAAATAAAATAAAATAAACTAAAAATAAACTTAAACCTATACTATATAATAAAACCTAAAATAATAACTTAAAACCTAAACCTAAGAAAATAAAATAAAACCTAAAAATATAAAATAAAATTTAAACCTAAAAAATAAAATAAAACTAAAACTAAAATTAAAATTAAACCTAAACCTAAAAAATAAACTAAAATAAAAAACCTAAACTAAAATAAATAAACCTAAAATAAATAAATTAAACAACAACAACAAGCCATTATCCCACTAAGTGGGGTTGGCTACATGAATCCTTCATCTCCATTGTGTCCTATTATGTGTCAAATTCTAATTCAATTCAAGTATACTAAGGTCATTTTTTATACATCTTAACCATGTCTTTTTTGGTATACCACTACCTTTCTTAACATAAAAAAATCTAATGCATCTCTCTGCGGGTCATTGGATAGCTTTTATACCATAAAAGCCACTCTCTCTAATTTTATCCCCTTTGAGCTACTCAACTTTTCCAACATACACATTTCATTTTATCTCTAAGTGTAAAGCCACTCATCACCACGAGAATCCTCATCTCGCAACCTTAACTTAGTATCATGCTTCTTTTTTTTTGGACTAACATAAATCATTGTAGGTCTACCATCTTATAAAATTTTCCTTAAGTTTAAGCGGGTACTTTTCTATCACACAATAGGCTAGATGCATTCCTCCACTTTAACCATCCAACTTGATTCTACTAATAACATCTCATCTATTTCACCATCATTTTGAACAATAGAGCCTAAATATGAATCACTCACTTTTTAATGGTTGATCACATATTATCCCAACACCATTATAACTTCTACAACTAAATTACACTCCATAAATAAACTAAACTAAATAAAAATAAAAATAAAATAAAAATAAATAAAATAAATAAAAAAAAATAAACTAAATAGACTAAATGAATTTAAATTTAAAAAAAAAAAACTAAAATACATAACCATAAAACTAACCATAACCCTAAACCACAGAACTAATACAAACCTGAGCCACAAACCCTAAACCCTACCCAAAACCTAAACCTGATAAATCCTGACCCTAAACCCCAAACCTAAACACTAAACCTAAATCCAACCTAAAACCTAAACTAAATTAAATAAAAAAATTAAAAAAATAAAATAAAAACATAAAACCTAAATAAAAAAATAAAAAAAAAATAAGCCTAAACTAAACTAAACCTAGGCCCAAACCTAAATCTATGTAAAATAAAATAAAATAAAAATAAAAATAAATTAAAATAAATAAATGAAACCTAAACTAAACTAAAAAAAATTAAAATAAACCTAAAATAAAACATAAAATAAAATAAAATGAATAAACTAAAATAAAATAAAATAAAACTAAACCTAAACTAAAAAATAAAACTAAAAATAAAATAATAAAATAAAAACCTAAACTAACAAAAAAAATAATAAATATAAAATAAAATAAAATAAATAAACCAAATAATAAAATAAAACTAAAATAAATAAAGTAAACCCAACTAAAAAATAAAAAAATAAAATAAAACCTAAACCTAAACTAAAATAAAATAAAAGAAAAACCAAAAATAAAAATAAAACCTAAATAAAAATAAAATAAAAATAAAACTAAATAAATAAAATAAAATAAAATAAACCTAAAAATAAAACTAAAATAAATAAATAAAATAAATAAACTAAATAAATAAGATTAAAATAAACCTGATAAAAAAAATAAAGAATAAACTAAATAAATAAAATAAAAACTAAGCTAAACTATAAAGCTTTTTTTTAAAAAAATAAAAAACTAGGCCACACCACCCTGGGCCCTGGGCCAAACTAGAGCCTCACAGGCCACTGAGGCTGAGCCTGACTGGGCCTGCCTAAGGCCCCAGGCCTGGGCCTTACAGGCCTAAGACCTGGGCCACACCTGGATGACCCTAGGCCAAGACCTAAACCTGAGCTGAGTGATATAAACAAATGGACCTAAATAAAGATGATCCTAAACTGACCTAAATAAATATGATAATTAAAATAAACTATACTAAATGAACTAAAATAAAATCCAAAAGAATAAACCTATAAATAAAACTAAAAATAAATAACAAAATAAATAAATAATAAAATAAAATAAGGCTAAAAAAAATAAATATATTAAAGACCCTAAAAAAAAACCTAAAATAAAATAAAATAAACAAAATTAAAATAAACTAAACTGATTAAAATAAACTAAACTAAAATAAAATAAAATAAAACTAAAACTAAAAGACTAAACCTAAAAACTAAACTAAATAAAATAAAATAAATAAAAATAAACCTAAACCTAAACTAACATAAAACCTAAAAATAAATAAAACTAAACCTAAACCTAAAATAAAAAAATAAATAAACCTAAAATAAAAAAAAAATAAAAACCTAGAAAAATCATAAACAAAAAAAATATTAGATTAAATAATTAAATAAATAAATACTAAATAAAGAAAAAAAAATAAACTAAAGATGAATAATAAATAACTAAATAAACTAAACTGGTTTGTAAATTTTTTAAAACCAAAACCCTAAGCCACTGAGCCCTAAATACTAGCTCACGGCCATGACCAGGCCAGCACTGAGCCTGACCACAGGCCAAGGCCCTGGGCCCTGAGCCTAACTAGCCTGGGCCCTGGGCCCTGGGCCCTGGGCCCTAGGCTGAGCCTGGGCTCTGAACTGAGGCCACAAGGCTGAGCCTGAGTCCACTGAGCCGAAGGCCCTGAGGCCCCTCTCCTGGGCATTAGGCCCTGGACTCAGGCCCTAACTTAAATGGGCCATGGGCCCTGGGCCCATGACCCTGGGCCCTGGGCCTGGGCCCTCCAGAATAAGATAATAAAAAAAATAAAATAAAATTTAACCTAGATAAGATAATAAAATTTAAAGGCTAATAAAATAAAAATAAATATAAAATAATAAACTAATAAATAACCTAAACTAAAAAATAATAAACTAAATAAAATCTTGAATTAAAATAAAATGGACCTAAAATAATAAAATAAAACTAAATAAAAAAACTAAAATAAATAAAAAATAAAATAAAATAACTAAAATAAATAAAAAATAAAACTTAAATCCTAAAATAAAAAAACCTAAACTAAAATAAAATAAATAAAATAAAATAAAAAACTAAAATAAAGATAATAAAAAACTAAACCTAAAATAAAATAAACTACTAAATAAATAAAATAAATAAACTAAAATAAACTAACTAAAAAAATTAAACCTAAAAAAAACCTAAAATAAACCTAATACAAAACCTAAAAGATAAAATAAAAACCCTAAACCTAAAATAAAAGAAAAAACTAAAAAAAATTAAAATAATAAACTCTGAAAATAAACCTAAAACCTAAAATAAACTAAAATAGAAACTAAAGACTAAATACCTAAATATAAACTAAACTAAATAAAAATAAAAATGAACATAAATAAAATTAAAATAAAATAAACTCAGTAAATAAAATAAACTAAATGAACCTAATCCTATGGTTTGTTTTTTAAAACCCTAAATCCAAATCCTACCTACCATGAGCCACACCAACCTACCTACCTCCACAACTCACAAACTACACCTACCACAAACTGACCCTACCACTGAGCCACACACCCAAACCAAAAACCCAACCTAACTGAGCCCAAACCTGACCTTGACCTAAACCTAACTGACCCTAAACCCTAACCCAAACTACCTTACCAACTATCCTAAACCTATCATGGGGCCTTGATGACAGAGCATCACCATCAAGTGATCAATCTGGATGGTGGTGGAGCGGAGGTGACAATTATGAGTGGTGGTGGGGGGGGGAGTTGGAGGATGGATATGGAGGAGGTGGTGATTATGGTGGTGGTGAGGAATGATGGAGGAGGTGATGGTAGTGGTAGAGAGAGATCTAAAATCATGGGGATCACTTCTCGAAGCGAGGGTGGTTTAATGGGAATAAGCGAAGAAAAGCGATTTGATCTACTTATAGAATGGTGCCTTCTGATAGAGCATTTCTACTTATGTAAGGCTTTTTTCTATGAGTGCTCATTTTCATCTATGTGTAGCTTATGTCTTAGAATCTTGGTGCTACTTGGTTGGTAAATCAAAAGAAATGTTGAATCTAAATTTGTTCTCATAAAAAAAACCTTAAACCCTAAACCCTAAACCTAAACCTAAATCCTAAACTAAAACTAAACCTAAATCCACAACTAAAATCCTAAACCAACCACAATCCTATAATCCTAAACCCTAAACACTAAACCTTAAACCACAAAACCTAAACCCTAAATGCAAAATCAAACCTTAAACCCTAAACTCTAAACCTAAACCCTAAACCCTAAACCTAAACCTAATAAACCACCCAAATCTTAAAACCACCTAACCACAACCTTGAATAAAGATGTCATTAGGAGTAGATTTAAAGAATGAACTAATCCTAACATAGTCATGGTAGCAGAAGAAAATGTCTTTAAGAGACTTTCCCTTGACTATTAGAGATTTGAATACCCTAAACCCTAACTCTAAATCAAATTATAATACCATATATTATAGTATAATGCAGCATCATATATTTGAGCATGTAGTGATGTGTTTTTGGATGTTATAAGATGTTTTCAAATGTTTTAGTATATTATGGTATCATGCCCTATAGTCTATATTAATATAAATCATAAAAATATTGATTTAATAAAGCTGATGATGAAATTTGTTAAATTAGAAGTGGGAATTATGTTGAAGTACCAAAGGTGTGCTATACCACTTATAGTCTAAAAAGTAAGATTTTAAGTTCAAAATAAATATTATATGTTGCAACAAAGTGTAACATAATATATCATAATATATTGTTGTGTGCATTTTAAATTTTTTTAGTATTTTACAATCATGCTATCAAGCCTACACTAGCGTTATTTATAAAAATGTTTATTTAGACTTTAAAATGGTGGAATTTGGCCAAATACATAATAGGTAGAGCATGGCATCATAATGTATTGTTTCAATTTAAAATATGTAAGTGATATGACTAAAATATATAGTTTTTTTATTATTTAGACTACTTTTATGATTTATTATCTTAAGCAATCCCTTGTGATGTGATATGCAATATAATATAATATAATATGTTATAGTGTATTATAATATAGGATGCCATAACATAGTGTAATATCATGCATTATAACATACTATTGTGTATTGCTACTTGTTGTTTAGTATATTTTAGTTTGTTATAGTATGATGTAGTAGAGTTTGTACTGGTATAATTGATAAAATACTAATTTATAGGGTGAGATGATGGTATTTGGCCAAATTTAAGGTAAGCTTTAGGGAACATCATTAGGGGTGTGCTATGGTGTGTCATTTAATCAAAAGAATGGAATTTTGCATCCAAAATAAATGTTCATTTTCAACCAAATTTTATAATTTTTTTTTTTGCTTAAAGTGATTTATTTTAAGGTGTAATGTAAGATAATATATTATATGAAAGCATATTAAAATATAATGTAAAAAATAATATAACTTCACATATATATGAATGTGGTGGTGTGTTAATAAATGTTATTGTACATTTTAGTATGTTTTGCTTTTGTTATAATACATTGGGTCAAAACTCACAAAAATGTTAATTTGAAGGTTGAGATGGAAGAATTTGGCCAAATTCACGACACACACTAAGAAGCAACACCAAAATTATGCTATTTTGTACCATTTCTAGTAGAAAAACAACAATTTTACATCCAAAATGAACATTACTCATATTTTGAGAAAATTTTTCTTATTTGTTCCTTTTAAGTGATTCTAATGAGGTGTAATGTTAGACAATATATTATATTATAGCAAATTATAATATAACATCATATATTATAATATAATATAGCATGTTAATTCACACTATAATATGTTTAGCATGATATTATATAGTTAGTTTGAGCTTGCACCATCATAAATCATAAAATGTTGATTACAATGTTAAGATGATGTAATTTGAATGAATACATTGTTAGGCTTTTGGTTGAAGTATTAAAGGTGTGCATAAGAGAAGAAATAAGATTTGATGAGAATTCCATGTCAAATACATGGAGGGAGATCCTCTAGGGGCTCACACATGCATTGGACATGACATGTCAGGGATCTATATCAAAGACATAGAAAAAAATTTGTTGGGGATAAGGTTTGAATTTAATTTGATCATATGATTTATGGAATGATGATTCACTGGGGATAAGAATCTATAATCCATCAGGGATTAAGATCAAATCTACTTTAATTTGTTTTGTTTTAATTGATGTGGAGGCATATCTGATAGAGATATGGGCTCGAGTCTGCTGGAGATGGGTATATGAACCATCCACTAGGGAAGCAGGTTTAGGCTATTTATTGAGGATTGGGCTTTGAGTTTGATTTCATAGATTTGTTTGGGAATGTATCCACTAGGAATAAGAGTTCGGTTGGATTTCTTTGATTTAGACCCTATTAGGGGAGTTGGTTTAATTTAGCTTCATTGAGGAGGTTGGTTTTAAATTTTATTTATTTGCTTAACTTATTTATAAATAATTTAGGGCTACAATAGGGAGAAGGGTGTGATTTAACTCAATTGGGGACAATCAGATTGGGTTTAATTTAATTTGAGTTAAAGTATGGACCCTATCGATGTGCATTGGACCCACTGAGAAGGGGCTATATCTGCCTTGACCGACCTCAAGTTTACAAATCCAAAGGGATAGTCTACCAACTGTGGGGTAGAGCTAGCCAACCTAAGGGGTTGCCTTTCGATGTGCAATGATTGTGCTAGGAAGAAGGCATAGCAGACTTATATCTTCCAAAGAAAGAAACAACCGCTGGGGTGACCTCTTGGATGCACAATAAATCAAACTTGACTTAGGGCGACTACTGAGTGAATGCTGTTGGGGACTTATGTCAACTTAAAAGTAGTCAAGATTAATTTTATTTTAATTTCATGTGATTTGATATGGTTTGTTGGTTTAGTTTGATTTTGATTTGAGGGCATATCTGCTAGGGATGCAAGTTCAATCAAATTTTGATAGATTTAATTTATGGACCAAGTTGATGTACGATGGACCCACTGAGAGGGGGTTATATCGGACTTGTCTTATCTCTGATTTACAAATCCAAAGTGATAGTCTATTGGCTATGGGGAGCTAGCTAATCTAAGGGGTTGCCTTTTAGTGCAATGGTATGGGAAGAAGCATACTTACATCTTCTAAAAGCGGGGAACAACTACTGGGGTGACTTGTTGGTAGCAACAAATCAAACCTAACTTAGGTGACTCGGTGAATGCCGGGACTTATATTAACTCAAGAGTAGTCAGGAAATTTTTATAAGGAGTTTTGTTAACACTCCCCTAAAGATAGGATGCCTGCTTGGGAAAATATACCACTAAGAGTGTCTTCCTAATCCATAAGTGAATATATATCTTATTTATATGTTTACGTGGACCTTGTTGGTGTGCAAGGGACCACACTAAAAGGGGCTATGTCAGCCTTGACCTATCTCAAATTTATTAGACCAAGGGAGAATCTACACATCCATAGGTTGGATTCTCCAACCACAGGGGTAGTTACTAGAAAAGGGTAACTATCTAAATGAATAGTAACCCAGGTAGTGTCTAAATGGGGTCGCAAAGGACATGATCCAAATATAGTGACCATAGGGGAGGTGCTGTTAGGGGCATTATTCTGAGCCCTAAAAATGAAAGCTTATAGGTGTACGGTGGCCAACTCAAGGAGAAAGTGTAGGAAACTTACATCTTCCATGAGTGGTGTATCCTAAGGTGTATCTATCAGCATGAGTGGTGTATCCATCAGACTAGTGAGAACCAACCAACATGGAAAGAAGGCATGTAGGCTTACAACTTTCCAAGTGGAACTGATCATCAGGATAGTCTATCATTGGCATGATAGATACTATCTAACCAAGTGCAACTACTAAATGAGGAGCCCCGAGGAAGGACTAGACCCAGACTTGAAGCTATCAGGAGGGAAAGAGCTACTAAGGGACTTATCCTAAACCTTAAATATACTTAACCCAATCAATGCTCGAAGGCTAATCCAAGAAGAAAGCATAGTAGACTCACATCTTAAATCTGATGGGGTAGCTACGATAAGGCCTACCAAAATAACAGAAGGCTCTCGATAGTGGCCAAGTAAGGAAGGAAAGTGTAGACTTACATCCTCCAAAGCAAGAAGACCACTAGGGTGACACACTTAGGGTAGCATTAGCACGACCTAGTAAGTGAGTGTGGTGGGGCATTATCTCAATTGAGTTAGATAAAGATATGTGTTTATTTTATATGTGTGTGTGTAGTTTGTGTTTGTGTTGTGTAAATGAAGGGTAGGATGCCACTCGGGTTCCTGACACCTACCCTAAACACATCATGGCAGATTCAAAAATAAGAATACTTTCAACATGGAAGAGATTGAATTTGCAATGGAATTTTTATTGATGATAATTATTTTTAAACATGATTTATAATATTTCTTTAAGTAGAGCCCATTGATTGGAAGCATTGGGCACTCTCCCATATGATTAATAACCTGATAAGATCCTCCTTGGTAGGCCTTCTCTATGGAAGAGCCTTCCCAAGTGGGTTCAAACTTGCCTCCCATCTTGACGGGCAACAATTCGTCTCTTTAGAACTAAAATAAGCTCTTCTACTTGAAAAGCTCTAGGACTGACCAACTTGTTGTGAGCTTGAATCATTTTAGCTTTGTACAAGTTGAGGTTTTGGCATGCCTGCAGGCATCTCTCCTCCAAACCTTCAAGCTCTTCTTACTGCAACTTGCCATTCTACTATATTGTGATCTTGCTACTCACAGCTATCCTTAGTGATGGGAGTTGAACTTCCAATAGTAGAATGGCTTTGGACCCATACACTAAGGAGAAAGAAGTATACTTAGTTGGTGTTCTAAATGTGGTGTAGTAGGCCCACAAAGTTTCAACTAATTGCTCATACCACATCATTGTTGTTGTGGTGTCTTCTTATTTGGATGAGAGTTTTGTTGAGGGCTTACGCTAGCCATTTTCCTCGGTTGATGGTAGAATATCTCAATCTATGTTGTGTCTTTGGGCAAAGTTGTTGATCTCAATGCTCTTGAATGCAGTATAATTATCATATATAATTCATTGAGGCACTCCGAACCTATAGACGATATGGTTCTTAGAAAACTAGAGCACATGCTGAGCTGTGACCTCTTTAAGCAGAATCACCTTCGCCCATTTGGAAAAGTAGTCAGTAGCATCTAAGATGAATTGATGACCCTTGGAATAATGAGGATCAATCAGACCCACTATGTCGGTACCCCAACACTCGAATGGCTATAAGGCTAATCTAGGATGTAGAATGATGGGTGGTTAGTGAAAGACCACACCGTGTATTTAACATTGGTGGCATCACCTAGTTGTATCCATGCAATCTTTGATCATCGACGACTAGTAGTATCTTAGTCTCTTGATATTGGCTTTTAACTTTGGACCGGATTGGTTTGCTACACATAATCCTGAGTGTACCTCAGTCATGATCTTACAGGCTTTGTCCTTGGCTAAACAACATAACCACATATGATCGAAAGACTATGGTATAAGACACCATCCACAAGAGTGTAGGAAAGTGCTCTGCTTTATCTGATGGGCTTGGGACTTCTTTTGAGGTAGTTTGCATTTATTTAGGTAATCCATGAATGGTTGCCTTTAATCTAACTCCTTATCCTTCTTGCAATGGTAGCCTCCTCCTTCAAGAGAGTACTTTTTATGAGTTCAATATCAATAAGAAGACTTATCTATTTTGGACCTTTATTGATATGGACTCATCGCATATGCCAACTCCTTGGCAAGCTTGGTTAAAGCATATGCTATATGTCTCTCCTCGAGGAATCTTATAAATGGTAACCTCTGATTTGGGCCAACAAGTCCATGGTGTACTTATGGTAGTGATGGAGCTTGGGCTTTATAACCTTATAGGACCCAGCGATTTGGTTGATAACTAGCAGAAAATCCCTAAAGATGTTGATGTTCTAGATGCTTAGAGTAGCTAACTCAGATGGAGAACCTCATATTTAGCTTCATTGTTGGTGCAAGTTGGATAATGATATGAGAATCTCATCACATCACATCATAGAGTTAAGAGAACTATTCCTAACCTTTCATGGAATAGTAGATTATGGTTCTTCTCTCTTTGAGAGGAAGCCCCATTAAAGTACATCTTGAATGCTAGTATCCCTAAGTTCATGATTTGTTCATCGGGAGATCATCACTAAGAGAGTCGAGTCTAAGAAGTGGGTGTGCTACTAAGAAATTTACTTGGTGCTTGTCCATTCACCGAGGGTATGAGGGTAATGTCAAACTGTGAGAGGATCATGGACCATCGTGCTAACTATTTGGATAGTGTCGGCTATGTCATGAGATATTGTAGTGGATTGATCCTAGAGATTAAGTTCACCTTATGAGGAAGCATGTAATGCTGTAACTTTTGGGATGCAAAGATTAAAGGTAGGAAATGCTTTTCAATAGGTGGATAATTAGCCTTAGTAGGGATTAGATAACGGCTGAGGTAGTAGAGTGCATTTTCCTTCCCTTCGTTATTGGCTTTGGCCAATAAAGCACCAAGGGAGTCGCCTAACTCAGTAGTGTAAAGTATGAGCAGCTTGCATGGGATAGAGGCTACTAGAATCAGTGACGTCATCAGGTAATTCTTGATGTCTTCGAAGGGATGCTTACACTTATCATCCCACTTGAACTTGGCATCCTTTTGACAAGATCGAGAATGGAATGATATTGATAAGTTGGATATATCATCTTAGATATACCAAGCCTTGGAATGATCGAGTTGAGTTAAACTTTTAGTGGTGCATTTTTTAATATAACCTTGATCTTCTCCGGATCGATTTTGATTCCCTGGTGTCAAATAACAAACCCAAGAAATTTTCTAGAAGCTACTTTGAATGCACACTTTAGGGGGTTCATTTTGAGGTTAAATTCTCTTAACTATTTGAAAGCTACTCTCAAGTTAAAGAGATGGTCTTTTATTTCTCTACTTTTGACAACAAGATCATTGACATAGCACTCGACTTGATGATGAATGAGTTCATTGAAGATTCAAGTCATAGCCCACTCGTATGTACCACCATCATTTTTAAGTTTGAAAGACATGACCTCATAGCAATAGATTCTGATCGAGGTTCTAAAAGTAGTATTTCTTTCATCTTCAGGGGCCATCTTTATTTAGTTATATCTAGAAGAGCCATCCATGAAAGGGAAGACTACATGAGATGAGGCAATGTCCATCAGATTGTTGGAAATTCATCTTTTGGACATGCCTTATTTAAATCCTAAAATCAATGCATATGTGAATTTGGCCATTCTTTTCTTTATTGGGATGATGTTGGCTAACGGTAGGGTATTTTTCTTCTCAAATGAAGCCTTCATCGATCAGTTTCTTGACTTCATAAATGACCTATTATCCTATGTCTAATCGCATGCCTCTAGGAGCTTACTTGATAGGGTTAGTAGTAAGCTCTATTACTAGTTTATGGACAGTTACATTAGGAGCCAATCTTAGCATCTCTTCATAACTCCATGTAAAAAAAATCCTTAAACTCAATCAATAGCTTAACTAAGTCATTGATTTCAATTTCATTCAACAAAGAAGCGTATGTCGTGGATCTTCTTGGTTCTAAGTTGATTTCCTTGAGCTCGTTGATGGTTGACTTGATCTCTTCTTCGAACCCTGGTGATGCATCTTTGACTTCAAAATCATCTAGATCATTTAAAGTTTCTAAGCATAGCTTCTCATATGAGTTAATGTGATTTGAAAAGAACCTATCATATTCCAAATGATTGGATGACTAGCGAAATCATCATCATCATTTGGACCTTGTGCGAATCTAGTCCGGTCTTGATTGAGAGCTTTTGCATTTGTTCTTCCATATTCTTTGAAGTAGTCGATGCTTTGACCAAGTATGTGGGATTAACCCTTTCTTTGCTAAATTATGAACACAAGGGTACCAATCAAAGGTAATTCTATTAAATCTTTATATGAATCATCCTCGTTCTACATCAACTTCTTGACTTGAGGATGATGCTCTAGAAAGAACCTCTGAGTCTTCACACATGGATGACTTAGGGGCTTCCTTAACTACCAAACTCTCACTTTTGAGAGGAAAAGGGTTAGAGCTAATGTTCCTATGACTATGTTTCACATATAGACTTGATACACTTATGCTTTGCTTTGGGTCTTCATCACTATAGCTCAAGTGTCACCTCAAGAATCTACTTGAGAAGAGCTGGTGTGTGCATATAAGACTCATCCTTTGAACTAGATTATAGGTCTATATGGATAGCATGTGTACTCCTGGTAGCTGGGACATATCTTCCATTGAGGGGCCAATAAGGAGGTTTTCCACCCTTGGGGCGCCTAAGCCTCTTCCTCTATGGTGGAGGTGGTCATCCTACCCATATGTTTGAATGGAGTAATGACTGGAATCTAATGTCTCTCCACTTCCTCCTCAAGTCTATTTTTACTCCCTTTTTTTTTTTTTTTCATTTTCTCTTTTTTTCTTTTTTCTTTTCTTTTCTTTTCTTTCTTTTCTTTTTTTTTTTAAACTTTAATAAGTTAGAATAGACTTGTTGATTTTGAGAGAGGTAGTAAGCTACATCCTCATATATGCTGACCTCGTGAATTGTAAATGGCTTGAGATCTCCTTTGACACAGTAGATGATCCCACCTCTCACAAACTTCATACACTGATGTGGAAAGGATGGAACTATGTTGTTCTCACGTATCCATGGTCTCCCAACAAAGCATTGAAAGATGTATCTCTAATAATTTATCTCTAAGGGAAACACTATGAAGCCTAAGGATTGTTGACCTCACTTTTGGAGTGTTGATTCAATCTTCCATCTTAGACTTAGGAGTCTTCTACACTAAGACTTCCCTAGTCATAAGACACTTCTAACAATTAGGTAAACACTTAACAAAGCCTAAAGACTTAGAAGGGTTAACCATAGGATTAGGTTATGCCTTAGGGATTAGGATAATCCACCTACCTACAACCCAAATCAATCCATGTTCACCTTCTCAAACCAAACCTCAAGTTCAATTCAAATCAAATTCAAATCCAAATCCAAACCCAAATTTCAAAACCAAATGATTGAAGCCCATGATCAAATCCAAACTTGAAACCCTTCTGCCATATGACCTATCCATGGACTTAGCCAAATCTTAATCCAAATCAATCAAATCAATTGATTTTCTCATAATCAATTTATATCTTCAATCATCTTCTAAATATAAATCAAATCTACATTCAAATGATCAAAACTAAATCAAACTAAATCAAATTAAATCAAAACCCTTTCAAGCCATATGACTATCCATGGACTTAGCCAAATCTTAATCCAAATCAAGTCAAACTCAATTGATTTTCTCACAAATCAATCATATTTTCAATCATCTTCACAAATTTAAATGAAATATACATTTAAATCATCAAAACTAAATCAAACCAAATCAAAATCAAACCTAAGCCACATGACCCAACTCCATGGACTTAGCCAAATTCTTCATTCCAAAACCCAAATTCAATTGCTTTTCTCATGAATCAATCATACCTTCAATCATATTCGCAAATATAAATGAAATCTACAATCATCAAGCCAAACCAATCAACCCAAGTCAAACCCAACTTAACCCTTTTGACTTGAAATGTTCAAATGAACCAAAACCCATTTGAACCCAAATTGTAATTGAATTTATATATCAATCCCAAATCCATATATAAACTCAACTAAATCAAACTCAACCAAAATCAAGCCACTAAACCCAATTGGTCCACTTGACCCAAAGTTTAATTTGACCTATTTGAGCCAAGTTCTAATCCTACCCAAATTGGATTGAACCAAGCCCATCAAAACCTCCCATCATGATTGTTGATCACCTAGGTTGATCAATTGTCACAATTGGGTCAAACCAAGTCAACTTGGTCATTTGACCAAGTCAACCCCTTAACCCATATGAACCCAAACTAGCCAAATTGCAGCCAAATCCCTTGAAACCAATGATTCATACCAAATCAAAATCAATATTTGAATATGACTTGACCTTCAATTGAGTCAAACCAAAATTGGCCTCTTGTTGACCCAAATTGACCTAAAAGACCAAAGGTCAAATCAAAATATAAACCAAATTGATTGCAACCAATGGCTCAGTTCATTCCAAATTGATTGTGAACTTGACCAAAGCCATTTTGGACATTGAACCCAATTGACCTACAAATTGACCTAAAGGTTCAAGTTGTCTAAATCAAAACTAAATCCAAATTAATTGAAACCAAAGCTACAATCATCTTCAATTGGTCAACTAAACCCAAACCAACAATTTGGCCAAATTGGTCAACTTAACATTTGACCCAAATGAATTCAAATGAGCCAAAATCAAATCTAAGCCAAACTAAACCAAACCAATTAAACCAAAATCCCAAATGATCATATGAACTTGACCCAACCCTTGGTTTGACCCTAATTTGACCAATTGGTCAACTTGACAACTAATTTGACCTAAATGAGTCAAATTGAGCCAAACTAACCAATTCAACTCCAATTGACTTGAAATTTGGGCTAACCCACTTTTGGCTCATTTCAAATCTACCTAAATCAAATCCAAAGCCAAATGATCATTCTACTCTTAGTTCATGGTCATCACATTAGACAAATCACCCATGTAAGTGGTCATTTCCATTCTTGGCCACTTGGTACTCTCCCAATGGTCCACTAGGCACCTAGGACACTGCCCAACTAACCCAAGGGGTGGTTGGGTGACCATGACCCATGGGAGGTGAAATCACCTCATCCCCATTGGAGCATTTGAAACCCATAGGACACCCATGATTCCTCCTTGGCGACACCTCACACCTTCAACCAACCAAGTAGCCCTCCTCCACGAGATGCACAGATGGTAGAAGCCAAACATCCCACCATTGATTGATGAAGGGGTATACACCCTGTTTTCTCACACACACAAAAATCATTCTTTAGAGCCCTAGCTTCCAAAGATGAGCCACTAGAGCCATTCCTAAGCTCCCAAGCTCGTTCCTCGATAAAAAAATGCCATTCCCATATATCCCAAAATAGGACACTCTCTTTTCTGACCTAACTTACCCATTTCTCCATCAAACTCAAATTAACTTTCCACGCACCTTCCCTATGCCTTGTCGAGCAAGAACAAATCATCTCCCAAGCTTCCTGAGCACCGAAGGTGGGACTTCAATCAAAGTTGAGCTCAAATCATTGGTTCATGGCCTTTAGCAAACATCAATTGATCCAATTCTTACAGAGCTTTTCTCTCACTAGATGAAGCTTCCTCAATTATTTAGCCATGAGCTCCATGAGGTATGCTTCCAAAATGATCCTTAGGCAAAATGGGTTGGAGCTTTTGAAGAAAACATGCATCTCATGTGATCTTGACCATTGGATCACCTTTGATCGATGTCGTGAAGGTGTGGGATCCTTTTGGAGTTGATCGAGCTTCGGGTAAGCTTGGATCACGTGAGAAATGGTAGATAGACTCCATTCTCCCTCACTCCGTGATGTTAGATCACACATCCATTCAGTGATGAATGGATGATCATGATTAGATCGCTAGATCAATCGATTTAATCTTATTAAGTTGTGGGATTAATCATAGCGTCCAATCTTAAAATCGATAGAAAGTGCATCCACCACCGCCACATAGGCGCTAAGTCGGATAGGTTTTAAGTAGCCAATCCCATGGCACCATGTGGAAAGCATGTCAAGTCAGTTTGCCACATGGTGCCAACAAGATTTGGCTTTAATTAGGCATAATTAATCATTTTTAATGGCTGAAACTTCTAAAAATTATAAAGAATCATAGAGAAATAAAAAGAAGCAAATAAATACTCATCTTAAAGGTATTTTAGGAGAATTAATTAAAATGATCTTAACTAATTTTGAATAAAATTAAAGTTTAATTGCAAAATTAATTAGCTTAATTACTACTTGAGAACAATTAATCCAAATTTTGGGGTTAATTTAATGGGATGACCTCTCCATGATTTTCTTGGATTTATTGCTCACTTAATTAGGAAAATTGACTAATTAAACCTTAACTTCTTTTTTAAGTTAATTGATTAATTAATCCCATGAAGTAACAAATTGGTTAATTAAGTTTATTAATCATTGTTCAACAGTAAGTGAACTAAGGAATAGGGTTGGGACCCTTTCCTAAGTTCATTTTACCCTTTTTAAAATGAAATTAATTAAGATTTAACTAATTAATTAAATCACTTAATCAAATTGAAATCATAATCACATTAGACCTTAATTAATTAAATCATGGGGTAGATCTTTTGGTGTTTAATAACCTAAAAGAGTTTAATGAAATTATGGTTAGTCCACATGTGTGGAAAACCATAAAGAGTAATTAATTAAGTCTAATTAACTATTAATCATGAGCCAATTGCATTAGGCCCATTTTATTTCTAGGATCATTGCAAGTTTATTTTCCATGCATATCATGTTGGCTCATAATTATTTAGTTAGTTACTTTAAGGTGACATAGGTAAGGTAATTAATTCATCTAATTAAGGTTCAACTTAATTAACCCATAAAATCAACTTAATTACATTTCCTTAAATTAAATCAAATCACTAATGTGGGAATGGGTTTAAAATAGCAAGTGATGATTTCTCTTCTCCTCTTTAAATCAAATCAAATCAAAACTTAATTAATAAAAAAAGCTTTGGTTTGGTTTAAATAATCTTATTTGATTTGATTATCCTTAAGAACTAGTTTGGTTGAATGAATCACATGCTTATATTTGATTATCCTCTTTCCAATCATGTTAAATTTGGTATGTCATTTGAATTCATGCATCCATCTTTTCAAAATCAAGTAAAATAAAATGGATTTCCTTTATGTGCTTGCATGTGTTGATTTAATTTAATATATGCATGGCTATTATCACTATTAAATCAAATGTATTTTTCAAAAGCTTATAAATGAATAATAATATGTGTTATGATGCTAGTTATAAATACATAAGAAATGCATGTGCTTATAGCTTAAGCGTATGAATGTTGAGTTCTCTTTCCTCTATTCATGTGTTTATTTATATAAGATTGAATGGTAATGGGTATATAGTCTGGACATCCCGGGAACACGAGACTTTAGCTATCCCCCAGGAGGTCATTTGATTTCCTCACTTACTTAGTTTAATAATGGCACGTAGCCATTTGATTTCATTCTTATGTATTTCAACATTAGAATTTGGATAGAGCTTTAATTCATATATATAATTGATTCAATCAAAAAACATATACAATCTTTGCATGATTTTCTTTCCCATTTATGTATACATCCATGTGTGTCCAAAAGCAAGTATATATAATGGACATCCAGAATCTGAGGCTTTAGTTAGCCCCAAGGAGGTCATTTGATTACCTCACTTCCCTAGTTTAATGACACATACTTACATATCTTTGTACATGTATATGTATATGTGATTAGTGAATGAAAATCCCATTTTACATTAAAATTGCATGCATTCATAATTGACTAAGTGGTTGAATTAATTAGCCATATGATTTGGAGCTTACTTCCTATGTTCATGTATATGAATTTACATATGTTTGAATGCAAATGGGTATATAGTCGGACATCCCAGAATGAGGCTTTAGCTAGCAAGGAGGTCATTTGATTACCTCACTTGTTTAACAACACATGCTATTTAATTTCATTCTTATGTCCTTTTGTATAAGAATTTGGATAAAGTTTTAAATTAATATGTTTAAATAATTCAATCAAATAAAATATAAATTCTAAACATACACACATTCATCATTTAAATGCTAAAATATGTTGCATGTATAGATACACTTAGGATTAAATCATATGCATGTTACATGTGATGGAAAGAATGATTTAATATATGTCATGTGGTAGTAATTAATTAAATCTTAAGATGCCTTTCATTTTGAATAGGATTATTTAAAGTGAACCTAAACTTATGATTAAATAAATCATTTAATAAGCCATTCACTAAAGAGAACTAAATCAAATTAATATAATTTAGAAAGTGACTTATGGTGGAGATGAAAGAGGGCAATCCTCTTTTCCTCTCTTTATAACACTTAGTTTCTAAGTGTAATCAAATGAAAAAAAAACACAAATTAAAATTCTCAAATCAATTAAACTACTTCAAGTGAAATCAAACTTTCATGTTAAATTGAATCCTTCTACACTTAAAAAATACAACGCTAATGCTTAACAAGACTTACCACATAAGCCTTCAATATATACATTAGAATTAAGTCACCACTTCTAGCTCTATATTTGGACGGTGTATGTTTTCATGTATGTTTTGTTTTATAATGTATTATTTTATATTGGATGTTAAGGTGTATGCTTCATAGACGGGATGATAGACCAATATTAGCTAATCATATTTTCTACAAGGGATTATGCTTAAGGGATGCTTAAAATAAATGTGAATGCTCTTTTTTTGCAGGTTGCTTAAATCCTTAAGCATAATCCAAGTTAAGGTGGGCTTAGTTACCCATGTGTAGGGTTATTATAATTATAAATTGCGGATTATATGTATATTTAGCTAACCTCTATTTTTTGAGTTAGATTTACTTTTCCACATAAATGTAATTTTATAATAGGAATTAGGATTAGTGCTATGGGGGATTAGGATGAGAGGAAGGCTTTGTCTAGGGTGCCTGTGATGCCTTTGAAGCAAGCACCATCCAATTAAGAGAAGGAACCAAATCGAAAACGGAGATATGAAGAAAGAAGACCCCCATAACATTTAACAGAGTTATAATTATTCTTTTATATTCCAGGTTGTATAAGGGTACTTCGCTACCATCTTTTCTCTCTTGTTATCGGTGATACCACACAATTTTATTCTTTTATGATAGTTTATATAATTGTTTGATGTTATGTTTACATTGTGCATTAGATGCATTTCATAATTTCTTAAATGATTGATGCTTTAATGTGGCTTGGATACAATTAGGGTCTTAGGATAAAATAACTTTTCTACAACTAATCATTCATAACTAAATTTTAAACAACTCATAACCTCATCATAAAGCCTAAGACATATATAAGATAATTAATGGATTTAGCATCCCCTTAGCTGTATGGTTGTATGTTTCACATCATGCATGTATATTCTTTCTCTATTGAACATGAAGGATCTCCATCCTTGCACATAAAGGAATGCTTGACCTGTGAGGGCATCCCTTTAGTGGAGAACAACTTCTTCTAGCTGATTTAACCCATAACCTATTTCATCATGCATTTAGGCATAAGAAATCCTAAAACCTTTGTCAAAATAATGTGTCTAAAATGAAATAAAATTTGAAAAGATTTTGCATCTATATATTAAGTCATATGCTCATACCACTCATGCTCTAGTCTTAGGGAGTGTGTTTAGGAATTTAGTCTCTTTCTAATTAAATAACTATCCTAGCTATCTTGCAATTCATAAGAACAGACTACATGGTTTTAAAATCATAGAGTTAGGCGGCCACTCAGGCATTATAAGTCAGTGGACAATTTATTCTCTCTTGGTAGTCCCTTATGTCCTATCACTTAGATTTAGGTTGTGCTTTAGCTGTACTAAACTCCTAGATTTAGGATGAGGTAGTCTTGGCTATGAACATAAATCCTCACCTCTTAGGCATTCCACAACAATTTGGCGATTATAACTAGTAATCTAATTAAATTTAACTCAAAATATAAATCTCCTCAACTTCAAAATTATAAAGTCAACCATAGGATTGGATGCTCACTATGCTTCTCTAGTATTATGAGCATTTCCTACTTATTTCATTTGGATTCCAAAAATAAGTCTTCTCCTTGAACTTTCCCAATTGATTTTCCAAATACAAACAATCCTTTGATAGTCTAACCTTGAAATCTTTAAAGATGATAATTGTCTACTTTAATTGAGAGTATTCCTTGGAAAGTTTATTTCTAAGATGTAATTAACTATGGGCTTACCTCCATAGAAAACTTAAGAACCTGATTTAATATAAACCTTACTTTATTTATCCATGTAAAGTAGGGGAAAAATATCTCGTACATTCAAAGATCCATCATGCCTTAGCAGTCCTTTATTACGTGATTAGGTCCATTATAGGGTGATGTCTCTATCTTTTGAGATTGTACATCATACCTCAATGTTGTACCCGATCACCTAAAAAAGTACCCCCCCATACATCCAAAAATAAACACCACAAGGCCCTCTCTCCTTGTTCATTGAATCCTATAAACATCACCCTTTCTTTTCAGAGTTTGGAGATGTCGATCCTCAAGTAGGCAATGGTTCTTAGACTCATAATATTGAGTGATACACACAGGTAAACTCTGGATAGCCTATATCAAACATCCTAATGTAAAGAGAAGCGGTTGCGATCGTCCCAGGTAAGTCTCATAGAATAATAAATGAAAACTAAACTAAAATAAACCTAAAATAAAACATAAAAATAAAGAAAAATAAAACCTAAACCCTAAATAAAAATCTAAACCTAAAATAAAAAATAAAATAAAATAAAATAAATAAACTAAATTAAAAAAATTAAATAAAAAACTAAACTAAAATATAATAAAACTAAAAATAAACAAAATAAAACCTAAAATAAACCTAAAAATAAAATAAAACTAAAATAAACCTAAACCTAAAAAAAATAAAACTAAACCAAAATAAAACATAAAATAAACTAAATAATAAACCTAAACCTAAATAAAATAAACTAAAATAAACCTAAAAAAATAAAATAAA